>OU015494.1:181823979-182236479 GCA_907164885.2 Dolomedes plantarius | reverse complement strand
GGAGAACTGAGCCTAGGCCTAGGCTCTTCTCCGGGGGAGACGGAAGCGTGAGACCACTTCGCCGCATGCGTTGCCCCGGGTGCACCACAGGGGTTGGATCCACACTGCACCCGTTTGATGGTCCGCGAATTTTGAACCGTGTCAAGTGGCGGGACCAGACCACCTGACCCCCGCAGAGGTAAATTTGAGAACTTGGACGACATTGAAGCCATGCCCTATTTTACGTGCCCCGGCTACCATTAATGAACACAGCGGTAGATTTTGTCAGCGACCGGCCTCGAACCCGCAACCCTCAGATCACGGGCTTAACGCCTTTGCCAACCGGGCCACTTCGCCCTACCTCCCTCCCCCTCTCTCTCTCTCTCTCTCTCTCTCTCTCTCTCTCTCTCTCTCTCTCTCTCTATATATATATATATATATATATATATATATATATATATATATATATATATATATATATATATATATATATATATATATATATATATATATATATATATATATAAAGTTTGCAAATACTATAGCCATATGCATGACGCAGCCTAGCAACTAACACAAAAAGAACAAAAACACAGGTGCATTAGGACCCAAAGATAGAAATATAGGTGAATCAACACCCAAAAGACAAAATGTTAAGCAATTAGACTAAAATACATATATATATATATATATATAAATGTTTGTTGACACAACTTTTTTTTTCTATGAGAGTGCGTAATACAAATACACACACAGATGTATTTATATTTACGTAGATGTATATTCTACATTTTCGTTTTGTTAGGCATATGTCTGGTAAG
The DNA here is from genome assembly GCA_907164885.2 of Dolomedes plantarius. Classification (NCBI taxonomy): domain Eukaryota; kingdom Metazoa; phylum Arthropoda; class Arachnida; order Araneae; family Dolomedidae; genus Dolomedes; species Dolomedes plantarius. The sequence continues at coordinate 182,235,679 of OU015494.1, read as the reverse complement.
AATTGTAAACGAAACAGCTCTTCATTACTGGAAACAAATCTACACTGAGCTAAATAATAGTTTAATGATATACTGAAAAATTTACGTTTCACGTTTTTTCTCTATATACTTTTAGATATATGAAATGCCTTTCATTGGTGAATATCACTTTGTCCAAAGTTGTGCTGTCATAACACCCACTGACACAAATTGCTTCGTGAGATTTTTCTTCGGTTTTTGATGATAGGTTTACAGAAATAATTCTTTTGTTGTTTAAGGGAAACGAATAAAAAAAATTCTTCTACGTAATGGTTATGCGTTCTTTATTATTCATTACATAATTATAATAAACGGAGAAAATGATCTTGCCAGGACTTTTGCTTAACACTGTTTTAGTTCTGCAAAATGAAAACAAAATTTTATCAAAATTAGAAATAGACAATTAAATTTTCCTCAAAAGGGTAGAGGATTCAAATATGGCAGTGTTCCATGATGGTAATCTAGAACATTAAAACTGAAGATTTAAAACGAGAGTATTGCCCTCCTTGGAGACCCCTTCATGTCAAAACGGTGCATTTCTTCAGAGCATTGTGTATACTTTATATACCCTGGAAACCACAAGTATGTGCAACTCTAAAAAAACAGATGAGAATCTAGGCTGTTTTTTTTAGAGAAGGTATATGCTAACACTATTGTTATTTAGTAGGAGATATTGCTTATTGAATGTAAATACATGAAATGCTAATAACGGATGTGCCCGTTAACAAACCCTTTAAAATGGAATAAATTATTCAATAAACATAATATTAAACAATGATGGCACATTTACGACATACGAAACAAACTGAGGCAAATTACTGATCTCTATAAGCTAATAAAATTATACCAATAGAAAATGGAATGGTTTTAAAAAATTGTCCATATCAAATCAAATGATGACGAAAAAAAAGTTTTGTACCAATATTAAAAATGGAAAACATTCCAAAAGCAAAGAAATGTAATTGTTTAATGTGATTATTCCACATTTATTTAGAATTTTTTGTTGTTGTCGTTTATTCCCCGAGCTAAAAAAACACGCTTTTAACGTTGGTTGAAAAAGTGAATTATATTTCACTGATATACATAAATTACACAGACCTGGTATCTAGAGTTATTGGGAATATTTGATCTCTTATACGTACATATGAGAATCAGAGTAATAAATTACTGATTTCTCCAGTTGGAAAGCATCAATTTATAAAACTTGGTTTAGTCTGGCTTCTCTTAATTTCGATCTTTCTATCCACATACATCAAAATATTACTGTATTTTCATACTGTTTTTGGAAAGCGAAAGTACTCCGAAGTTTGCCCAAATGTTCTCTTAACCAACTTAAAGTAGAACCTAAGATCTAAAAAGGGACTAAAAAGAATTTATAAATATCACTTATGAACATCAGCTTCAAGTTTGGGGAATAACCTCACCTTTCAATTTGGTTAGTTTCTCACAACCTTCTAGCTGTTCATTTAATGCTTTTTAATCTATCTATCCCGTTCGGAGTGATGCCATTCTGCCCAGAATTATGAGGTGTAGAAAAAAATAACATAAAAGTTCCGTGTCAGAATAAATCAAAAAGGAAATAAAATAGCATTTGACCGTAATGATATCACAAATAATTAGTTTGTAATGCTAGTGGTGAAATTACTTGAGATTTGAAGCAATATTTTCCTCAGTAAAGAGTATTTGTAGGTGTTAACGTTGATTTTGTATTTTGAATTTAATCTAATTTTGGACTGTTTTCCCTTAAGGAAATTTATAAATTTTGCTTTTAGTATAAAGGTTTTTCCTCTGTTTTGTTTTAGTGCAGCTTAACTCTATAGGTTTATTATTTCTATATTTCTGAAAAAATTCCCAAATTCTCTTTTAACGTTTACGTTAGTAGATATCAAGTGACACTATCAGAGTTCACTTCTTATGTCTTTTCCTTGACATGTGCAGGTGTTTATCAAAATTGCAGAAATATCTAGTTGCTGAGAGCTTTTTATTTTTTACCTGTAGAACCTGCCAAGGCTTTCAAAACGAAAGCAATATCTGTACAAATAGATTAAAACTTTTCGCCCTCTAAAAGTGATATCATTTGGGAATACCTTTCATTTACATAATAAACTGACTATTTGACTATTTCAGGTATCGTAATACTGTCAACTAATCATCTTGCTTTGATACGCCGTTATTGTGATTGATATTATAATATTTGATACGTTTCGCCCAATGCGCGAAAGTATTATTGGTATACGAAACCAAGGAGAATTTTTGAGTGCTATGGCTGCGACAATAGATGTGGCTGGTCCCCCAAAATGAATTCATACGTTAAAGATTTGACACTATCATTTATAGCAGATAATAACCAAAAGAAATGCCAATACCTGCCGCTCCACATAGCAGTGAAGATCCAGCTAGATCCAAACATTCAGGTGATGGACTTCTACAGGCTTTCGTAAGACGTACACTCTACTAGGATGAAAAATAACAAGTACCATGACTCCTAAGGTCAGGCAACTCAGGATTAGTGTTTCCTATCCTACATTTTGTGTATCGCAGACAGTTTTACCCCCTTTTTTTGCATTTATGTTAGTAATCGAAATGTCGTTCGGGGAGAGCAGTTTTACCTAACATGCTCAGTTCATAAATTTAGACAAAAGTCGCTTCTTTTGTACGTATTGGACATTCATAATAATCAAAAGAGTTTGCGAGGTTCATTCATGAAGAGTGTGAGCATGTACCAGGAGTGTAACATCTTGGCAAGCCTATCCAGCTAACAGGAAGTCCCGAGATCGAGTCCCCGGGGGGGGGGGGATATCGAAGCGTTTTGGTAAAGTACTGGGTACAAATGTTACTACCCTCATTACATTGCTGCACTCACATTCACTCTTTCTGCCAGGGAATTTCCTGGAGTTCTTGTAAGAAGGCAAAACGATAATCACTTTTTTTTAAGCTTACCGAGATCTGGAGTTGCATCCTGTAACTACACAGCTGTTTTTTCACAAGTAGTTGACATCGAACGACAATCTTCAGTTACCTCACATCATGGAGGATATTGTCCTTGGGAAATGCGTGGGAGCACTGCATTGCAGTTGGTGTTTCCATCATATTCATAAACCTCTTTAATGATTTGCAGTCGACGAATGTGCACTCTCATCCCTCTTGGAAAATCTAAAAATCTCTGAAACTTCTTTTCTTTCGAGACATATCCGGAAATAACTACTTAAACAAATCATTTAACTACGATGTCGTTTCATGTTGAAACGACAAACTCTAGCGGAATGATTTAGCGGGGAGGAGGAACTGTATAATCAAACCTTTACAGATTCAAAATTTTCTTGAATAACTGTGCTCAACTGTTACTTTTATGTTCTACTCTAACGGAACACTGTTTTTCTTTTACGAATGAAAATGTTATGGAATCGTGATAAGATAGAATTGTAGGAAGTTGACGAAGAAGGATGACAGGGGATAAGCCTCCCCCCCCCCATACACACACCCTAAAATTCAGGTCACATACCATCCCAACTGTTTCAATCAAACATGGATCTGCAGCCTCATTCCATTTCAAAAAAAATATCTGGCTACGTCTCTGGGTGAAGATGATATGAGTGTTTTGTAACGACTCTTAATGTGAAATGATTCTCCTGTCTAGGTATATATCTATAGCCTTTGGCAGAGTGCTACCCTCGCGAAAAAGTATGATTTCTGTCAGCAACGTTCTTTGTATAAATATCTTGAATTTCTGAAGACAAAAAAATATCATCCTAGTTATTCATTTACCTATGCCAATGTTACTTCTTTAGAACTCGCTAAGTTGCTTTTATTGCCATTGTTTTGATTTTTGTACAGAATGAACCTGCATAAAATTGGCATAGATAATAGAAGTCCCAAATTTTCATTACAATTGATTGAACCGAATCGCAGCTAACAACAATTGTAAGTTTGCAAGGAATAAGGTAATTTTAAATTTCTTATTAATTTTGAACAATATTTTCATTTGGCTGTCCCAAATATACCAACTATTGAGTTTAGTTTCGCTTACTTGAATACACTGCTATGTTTGAAAGCTTTTCCTTGAGCCTTGCACATACGAATTTTTGGTCAAAATTTTGTTTGTAGAAAGTTATGAAGTCTCGACAAAAATATTTTTTGCCGAGATTCAACTTTTTTCTCTGTGAGCAGAAAATTCACCCATCATAAGCCAAAACGAATAATATAAATACGGTTTAGCTCTTCCTTTGTTGCATCGGAAAACATTTATTGTTCGTTTATTCTTTTGTATCATCCCTCTAATGCGAAATGAAAAGCAAAGCAACCTTGAATTCTTGTTGCTTAAAACTCCGTCAACCTTCCTCCCACCTTAAACAAAGCATTGAGCTGAAGAATTACAAGCATTTCTTACTAGATATTTTGAACCTCTGCTGGCGACCTTCAAATCAGAGCCCAGCTTCAATTTTAGGAAGTCCCCACCGCATGGAGATACAATAAGGAAGGTCCTTGAAGTGCTGCAGCATCTTTCCTAATTGCTTCCTAAAGGCTGGCCCATTCTGCTTAGCTTTCAACCCGGCTGCCAAAAGGCTTACATTTCATAATATTTTCTTTCTTATGGTAGTATCACTATGTTAAAAGCTGTTAATAAAAAATACCACCAAGTTTATGGCAGAGGTCTCTAAACTCCTGAGTGAATTTTGGCGTCGCTATTTATATCGCAAAAGGATCCGACACAAAACTTTTTAGCTCGCCTAAGCATTTAAGAAACCCATAGATAATACAGCACTAGAGAAAAAAAAATGGAACTGATAAGTAAATTATACAAAAAAATAAAATAAAATTAGCGGAAGTAAAAGTATGTACTATATGTTGCAAAAGGGATCGGACAGTTCAATTTCTACAAGAAATTTATTAAAATAAACGCTTAAATTAACGTAATAGTTTACAATACCTTAAAACTTCAAACTGATTTAATCTACTTTAAAAGTACACAAAACATTTATAGATAACAAGAATAAAGTATTTAGCTTATAAAGTAAAAATTTATGCCTCAAGAAGTTTCCCCAAATTGTTACTACAAATCATAAGAAATAGTATAAACAAGAAAAGATTTTTATCGCTCTGGAGAATTTTAATATTTTTTAGGAAAGTTCTCAGGCTTTCATAACAGATTTTATCGACTTAGGAATTAAGTGAACAATATTTTTGGCTATTTCAGGATTAATATCCTTCCCTTCCAGTACTATAACCAGTTTTAACTAAATTATGTATTAATTTTATTATTATTATTCGTAATCGAGATTCCTGACAAATGAGATTAATATGGTTCATATTTGTTGAAAGCGAAGGCTTTTCCATCACTTCGAAATAACAGTTGATAAACCAGAGTCATTTGTTTTATTTCATTGTCTTCACACGAGGGGAAGTTGCTTCCCGGGACCCATTATTGGGCTGGTAATTTAGATGTTGATTCAGTATTTTGAAGTATTTCAAATGACCATTTGTCCCGTCAGAAAACGAAGTTCTGTAGAGGGCAAAGAACATCACGGACTTGCTATTAACACCATCTTTGCTATATTTGGCAGTACGTATCTATTTTATTGTGCTTTTCTCTTCCTTCGGCAACATCATACAAATATTTGACCTCCTCCGGAAAGAGGAAAGGGGAGAAAGATGACGATACCCTGGCCCCGAGAGCTTTAGGGAGCCGGGCTGGTGCCAATACAGGACCTAACGGGGTCGGCGCCGGTTCTGAGTGCCCGCATTATCATTCAACGAAGGATTGTTATCGTGTAAACAGTTAAATTCTTGTTTCCTTGATTTGTTTTACCGTCATGTTTTAGTTTTCTATTCCAGCTTTATATATATATATATATATATATATATATATATATATATATATATATATATATATATATATATATATATATATATATCGGTCAAGAAAGCGGAGATGGGTACCACTGGCCCTGGTCCACATCGGCCGTGAGTTTAGTTTATATATATATATATATATATATATATATATATATATATATATATATATATATATATATATTATATATATATATATATAATAACAGCTGAGGGTAAACAAATGTTAGTTTGTCAGTCAGCAGACACGGGGACTGGCTAATCTTGCGAACCGAGCATAGCAGGATATCGCGATTGGTACCGATGGACGCGGACGGACGAGACGCGTGCACTGTTGCCCTCCTCAACTTTCAAAACTTTAGACTTTTTTAATTATAAAATTAAAACCGCCGAACTCAAAAGAAGCGGACAGCAGAAACAGATGACATTCCGGGTGGGCCAGCTCCTTTCCGTTTCGCCAATTTCCACTATTTTCATGCATGCAAAATTAAACTTTTTCTCCCACCAATCGACAAATTTTTTATTTCCATGTGTTTTACAACTCTTCATCTTGAAGGATATACACATTTTTATAAAGTTAAAAATGTTTTTCATTGCAAACGAAGCTTTTTTCCCCAAAGCAGTTTTCCGAATTTCCCGAAATCGACAATTTTGATGGACAAATATTTCGGTTTTCTGCACCTATTAATGTCAATTTTACGATTTATCGGCATTTGCTAGATGTTCAGCTTCCAAAATATACCAATACATTTAATAAAAAAAATGTTATCATTCTAAAAAAGCGTACTTACCAAACTCACTTTTGAAATTTCCCGCGCTGATCGCCATAGTATCTGAATGTAACTGAATGGGGAGTTCGTAATTTTTCGACGTATTATTTTACTCACTAACAATTCCAGCAAGTTTGTGAAATTTGTTTCTAATTAATGAGCAACTGATGAGGATTCTTCCGCCACAAATTTTAAATTCCTGAGAACTGTCTTTCTATTTTTTTAAGCACTTTTTCGTCCATGTCATTTTCTATTTACATTCGGCCATGTTGCCAAAATGAAAAATTATTAGTTGAGAACGAGTCATTTAATAATTGAAATCCAGAAATAATTTTAAAGCACCAGAAATAATTTTAGTTTCAGGAAAGGAGAAGTTAAAACCTTTAGAACTTTTTTCTAATTGAATGAGTTTCTTTTTTTGTTTAAAAAGCAAAATTTGAAAACGGAAATTTGAAAGAATTATTTCAAAAGCCAAAAACCAAAATTTGAAAAAGGGAATTTTAAATCATTATTTCGTTTTTTAAAAATTCTAATGTATTTTTAAAAGTAATTAAACAGTTTTCAATCTTTAAGAAATAAAACCATTTCATTTTAAATCGAAAATGCAACACATCGGGTTGCCACTCAGCTAGTATATATATATCAGACAAAGTTGTAAGTGAAAAACCAGTATAAGCCATAAACCACTACGGCCAGGAACCAAAAACATGAAAAGATAAGTGAAAAATATGAATAGATAAGTGAATAATAGGTTTTAGACAGTATCTTTTCATCAGCTGTGCCGATACTAAATATATATATATATATATATATATATATATATATATATATATATATATATATATATATATATATATATATATATATATATTTATATTTATATTTATATATATATATATATATATATATATATATATAATATATATATATATTTATATTTATATTTATATATATATATATATATATATATATATATATATATATATATATATATATATATATATATATATATATTTAGTGGCTCCCAAAAGTGTTCGTACACTTACGATTTTCAATGAAATAAGGGTCTATCCATTAATTAAAATGAATATTTCAGAATGGGTATTTAGTAAAAACATCTATAATCAATAATTGATAATAGATTAGATTGAATAAGAATTATACTTAACAAAACTACATGAAATATTTTGAAAACATAGTAAAACTTTATTTTTAAGAAACCAATAATCAAAAAGTAACAAAAACTTTATCTCACAAAAGTCATTGTACACTTGTTAAAAATCTCTACATATTAGTAAATACTCTAATTTTTCGTTAAATTAATATTTAGTAGGATATCCTTTAGCATCCACAACAGCTTTTAAACGTCTGGGAATAGATTGCGCTAGTTCTTTTGTGATTTCTGCATCAATGTTCATCCATTCTTCCATCATAATTGTTTTTAGTTCGATTTTCATGTGAATGTCGTGTTTTCGTAATCGAACCTCCAGTTCTCTCCAAATATGTTCTATTGGGTTTAAATCTGGCGATTGAGATGGTGTTTTCAAAATTTGTGGACAATTATAGAGACACCAGAGGCGAACGTTGAGAGCCGTGTACTTAGGATCGTTATCTCGATAAAAAACAAAGTTGTTTCAAATACCCAAATTCTGGGCTGATAATTTTAAATTGTCTCTTAAAATATTTATATAAACAGCATGATTCATTATGTCATCAATAAATACCAAATTACCTAGTCCTGATGCTGACATGCACCCCCACATAAGGACACACCCACCGCCATGCTTAACTGCTCCTATTATGTTCTTCGGATTAAGTTCCTCATTTTTTCTTTTCCATACAATTATGTGCCCATCGGGACGAAAAATGTTAAACTTGTTTTCATCGGCAAATAAGTCATTATTCCAATACGTTTGGGGCTTATTTATCATTGATAGTGCGAAGGAAAGCCTAAGCTTTCTGTTTTTCTCAATCACAAACAATTTTCTACGAGCAGAAAGTCCATGTAATCCAGCTGCTCTGAGAACTCGTCGAACAGTTTCAAGTGAAACTGAAGTAGAAAATGTTTCATTAAATTCTTCAGAAACTTTTACAGCACTCAAACGTGGATTTTTAACAAATTTTCTAATTATAATTCTCTGATCACGTTTTCTTAACTTTGCCGGACGACGTTTTCTTCCCTTGTTTTCGATCCGATTTTCTTCTTTAAAATGTTTTATCACATACTGTACAGTAGAATGGGTTAAATTAAGTAATTTAGCAATATTCCGAACTGATTTACCACTACTATGATGAAAAATAATCAATTTTCGAATGCTGTTTGTTGTTTCTTTACGACTACGAGCCATTTTTAAATAATAAATAGAATATTATTGAGTAGGCAAGCAAAAATTTAAGCCAAACGCCACCACAATTCAAAAATAAAAAAAAAGCGCCAGATGATAATTTTAATTATAAATTTATCCGAAAATATTTCAGTGTACGATGACTTTTGTGAGATAAAGTTTTTGTTACTTTTTGATTACTGGTTTCTTAAAAATAAAGTTTTACTATGTTTTCCAAATATTTCATGTAGTTTTGTTAAGAATAAGTTATAGATCTTATTATTAAATACCCATTCTGAAATATTCATTTTAATTAATGGATAGACCCCAATTTCATGGAAAATCGTAAGTGTACGAACACTTTTGGGAGCCACTGTATATATATATATATATATATATATATATATGTGTGTGTGTGTGTGTGTGTGTGGCATTTCACCACATGATTTCCATAACAACACACAATAAGCACAAACGACGAGGCAGAGTTCTATAAAATTGCAGTCCTTTATTTCACAAGAGTTGGTAGCGGATATCAGAGCGTCTTTCTAGCATGACGCGAAACATACAAGTGCTCACAAAGACAGCCAACAACAGAATGTCTGCTCTCTTAGTCAGGGGCTGTACCAAAGTCAGCGACTGTTTGCATCAACACAGATGTTTTTCGTGGGTGGTGCGGTTGCTATACTAAGAAGCACATTGGGTGCGTTTTATCTTTATGGTATTGTTTGTCACTTTTGATCCTTTATCTCTGGCACCTGCAGCCATTATCTCTGAGATATTGTGAACTGCGGATTTTAGATGACTAGAGACGGGGTTTTGTTACTCCTTCTGGGCGGCACGGCTAATATTCCTATCAACTGAAAAGAATTTATTGTGTTGTTTTCCCCACTGGAATTTGCAGATGTTCACTTGCTTTTGGGTGGGCTATTTCTGAGAAAAGGGTCCTCTCTTAACAGATGTGGGGACCCGAATTATAGAAATAGACGAGATTCAACTTATAATGTCAAGATTCCACTTATAATGTCACACACACACACACACATACACACACACATATATATATATATATATATATATATATATATATATATATATATATATATATATATACACTGCTGGCCACCCAAATTGCAACACCAAGAAAGACAAGAGATATCACAACAAAATTTATTTTATAGATAACATGTTGACCAAGTATCAAATGATGAAATTTATAGACTTCTGTGAAGTGTGGTTCCTGCCAAAATCAGTAACCAGAGTAGCCGCCATTGTTGGATATCACCGCTGCCACACGCCTCGGCATTGATTCAAAGAGACTTTGGATGAGTTATTGGGGTACTGCAGACCAAGCAGCTTCCACACGTTGCCAAAGTTGATATGCTGTGGCAGCTGGGGATGGAATCTGGGTCAATCGTAGAGCAACCATGGACCACATGTTTTCTATCGGCGAAAGATCCGGAGAGCGAGGCGGCCAGGGAAGCAATTCAATCTGGCGATTGACGAAGAACCGTTGGACAATGCGTGCCACGTGTGGTCGCGCATTATCCTGTTGAAATATGGCTGTGGGCAAGCACTGAAGGTAAGGAAGGACAACTGGCTCCAACACCTCGGAGATGTAGCGCTGGCTGTTTAAAGTACCGGCAATGCGTACTAGAGGTGTGCGAGAGTGATATCCAATACCGCCCCATACCATAATACCCGGTGCAGGACCAGTGTGGCGGTGCATAACGCAGCTGTTCAGCATCCTCTCTTCACGGTGTCTCCAGACTCGAATGCGACCATCGTGGTGTTGCAGACAGAAGCGTGACTCGTCAGTAAAGAAAATTTCATTCCATTCTGCCGTCCACATCCTTCTGTCATCGCACCATTGGCGGCGGAGACGTCTGTGGTTCTGCGTCAAGGGTAGACAAAGCAATGGACGTCTTGCGGACAGACCACTCTGCTGTAAACGGCGTCGAATGGTACGCGCAGACACTGGATGATGCGTTACAGACTGCATGTGCTGTGCTATGGTTCGTGATGTGACTGAGCGATCCGTCACTGCCATGCGCACAATTTGCCTGTCATCACGTGAAGTGGTGCGCTGAGGTGTATGCGATCGAACACGCCGGTCCGTCGTACCCTCCTGCATCCAACGATCACATATCCGCATTACAGTTGTTTGGTTTCGTCCAACACGACTACCGATTTCCCTGAAAGATAATCCATAATCTCGGTAGGCCACTATCCTTCCTCTGTCGAACTCGGATACTTGATCAAAAGATGATCGCTGTTTTCGACGAGGCATAATTGATCGTTTTTTTGAAAAAACCACAAGAAAAACATAATTGCCGAACTTGAAATCGTCGAAATCTCCAAGCCTTAAATAGCGCTTTGAAGTGGCGCCACAGGCGCGCGTGATGTGCGTCTGCGCTGAAATTCTAATCATTTGCATATCTCACCTCCGCTAATGCATGTTGTAAATTTCATGTTATTTGCATGTTTCCATCAGGGTGTTGCATTTACAGTCGCCATCAGCGTATATATATATATATATATATATATATATATATATATATATATATATATATATATATATTTATATATATATATATATATATGTGTGTGTGTGTGTGTGTGTGACATTATAATTTTGAATCTAGTCTATTTTCTATAGTTCGGGTCCCCCCATCTGTTTAAGATAGGCCCCTTTTCTCATAATAGTCCAACCAACAGCAAATGAACATCTGCAAGTCCTAGAAAAATACATTTAGGCAAATAACCGCAGCAGAGGGTGAAAAATATGGGAAAAACACCACTATAAATCTGAACCAGTTGATAGAAATATAGAGCCGTGCCGCTTCAGAAGGATTAACAAAACGCCGTCTCTAGTCATCTAAATCCTCAGTTCACAATATCTCACAGATAATGGCTGCAGGTGCCAGATATAGAGCGATCCAAAGTGTCAAATACTACCATCAAGATAAAACGCATCCAATATGCTTCTAAGAATTGTACTAGCCTACCACCTTCGACAAACATCTGTGTTTACGTAAACAGTCACTGACTTGTTTTGTACAGCCATGGCTAAGAGAGCCAGACATGTATTATGTTGTTTTCTCTGTATGTGAGCACTTGTATCTCCCGCATCATGCTAGCAGGACGCACTGTTCTCCGCCATCAACTCTAAAGAAATAAAGGACTGTAATTTTATAGAACTCTGCCTCGTTATTGTGGATCTGTTGTTTTATTATGGAACGTCATGTGGTGAAATGTGACAAGTCGACAGTATATATTACTTATTGAGAAGGAACTCTGATGGATTATGAATAATATGGACTTAAATTTATTAAATGAAGTTATATCGTAAACGGCAGTAAAAGACAACCGATGGACAAACATGGCGGACGAAAAAGAACTTAGATTTCCAATTCCCCACACCGAACCGAAGAAGGTTTCGTATTTCACCCGTGTTACGAACGAAGATGGTGCTGTGATAACTCACTGGTAGTGGAAAGAAAGTTTCGTTTCCTTAAACAAGATGGAAGTTCTGAAGAAAACAAGAAAAGCTCTGAGGAGCTCCGTTTCTCGATTAATTAAGCAGTTTGAAGAAGTTCAACAGCAGCCAGGGTATAAAAGTAAATTACTCACACTAAAAGAACAACTGGAAATAAAGCGACAAGAATTATATAATTTAGATAAAAACATTACAGAAATGATAACGGAAGAAGGAGAACTAGATGCGGATATGGAAAGCTCAGAGTCCTATCAAACTAAAATATTAGAAACCATACATAGGATTCTTGAAATAATACAAGAGAAGGAAGCCCTGGAAGACAAATCAACTGACAATCTCTCCACTAAAGATACGAAACCCATCACCACAAAGTTACCAAAAATAGAACTCAAAAAATTTCGCGGAGACATAACCACTTGGATGTCATTTTGGCAAACATTTGAGTCCACCATAAAAAACCGGAAAGAATTATCCCGAGTGGAAAAATTGAATTATTTAATCTCTCTTTTGGATGGATAGACAGCCAAAACAATAGCCAGATTCGCAGTGACAGCCGAAAACTACCCGGATATTATACAGGTATTAAAGAAGACATATGAGAATCCCGATAGAACTATTGACTACCACATTCAAAAAATATTATCCATCCGCCCGATAAAAGATTCCAACGACCTTCCCACCCTGAGAGCAAGCATCACAGAATTATATACACACATACGCAGCTTAAAGAACTTAGACGTGAACCAGGACAATGAAGTAATTAATGCAAAGATCAGAACTATTTTCCCGGAAGAAATTCTCCTATTATACGAGAGGAGCAAAGGAAAAAACCTAAAAACCGAAGAAATGATGGATTTGATAGATGAAGAAGTAAGAATTAGAGAGAACGTAAAACCTCCGACGTTCCTGAATCCAACTGCTGAGGTATTTAAACCGAAGAATGTTTTGACGCAAAACTGGAAAAAGCCTTCTCGTTATTCCCCGAGAGCCGAGAAAAATCCTACGACATCTACCTGGATTCCTACTACACCTAAGAACTACTCGTCCCCGCCACTACCACAGCCAAATAGATCAACAATTCAAGACAATGCACCAAGATTATACTACGGATGTGGAAAAGCTGAACATTTGGCCAGATCTGCAGATCCACCTGACATCAAATGACACCTCCCAGGCAGCGGACAGTCAACTACAATAGTGATTATAACGGACAATTCATAAAAACTACGTTGCGAGTGTCAAGCAGTAAGAACTTTCCGTGTTTACTGGATACCGGTTCAAATTTGACAATCATGCCAAAATCTTGGCTACCTGGACTTACCTATAAAGAAACACATGGAACCGCTAACAGTGCAACATACGCAAGGTAAGATTGTTATTGATAAAATTATTAGTGTAGAACCTACTATAGGTGATCTAACTAGCACTATTAAGGTGTATGTTATAGATACCCATTTGAATTATATTTTATTATCTTTACCACATATGAAGTTATTTAACCTGAATATTAAATTAAATGATTGTAGCGTATATCAGGGTAATCTCGATATTACTCTCAACAAATTGTCGGGAGTTGTTATAATAATGTTTCCTATCATCTCAATTCTAATATGAAAATTAAGAATAATAATGACAATGAGAGTCAGGATGATGTCGAGAGTACCATATTCATAGAAACGAAATATTTTTATAATTCTAATAAAATTGTAGGTAATCAATATAATCCAAGTAAGGGAGTAACTGAAAATTCCAATGATGTAATTTGTGCTAAAAAGTATTATAGTCCTATTGTAAATGAGTGTGATGATATATGTAAGTCGAGTAAATTGATAAGTCTCGAACATCTCCGGCCCCCCACTCCTTCAAAGGAGTATCAGCCAAGTTAACTCTGAAGACCAGTCGTGCCACAGCGATCCCGCCAGTCCGACAGGACCCGCCACTCAGGCAGATACCAATCTGTGCGAGTCTAGTTCAGCTCACAAAACCATTCGCTGTCGGCCTCCACGAGCCAGAGCATCAACAGAGATAATCCTAAGTTAAGCGTCGGTGTCCGTTTACTATTAATTCCTATTCAACAATTTTCCCATTTATAGCCCGCAGCCACCAAGCTGCCATCTACATCGCTTATCCAACTTTATTGGCATGTAGAACTTATACCTAAAACCTGCACAACTCGTGAAGGCCGCCAAAACAATAACAATATTAATTACAAACAGTCAATAAAAGATTACAAATTCCAACGCTTGAATTATACAGAGTTAATAAAATCAACCATAAATAACAAACACAAAACGAATTAACAGAGAACTCCCAAAGGAGTTAGCGACTTTCTTTCACAGTTCCATAATCGGTTCTGCTAACCAGTTTCTTAATTTCATGGGTGTACCTAGGACAGCACTTGTCCGTGGGTAGATGACTTGCTGCAGCACGTAGCTTCTCTTTATCCATCGTTTCGTCCTTGCTGTGAAAATGATAGCAGTTCACACATTCTGGATCCGTTTTGCAATCCTTCATGTTGTCATGGTTCTTCCTGCACCTTTTGCAGGTTTTACTGTATTGACAAACTTTGGTTATGTGCCCATAGTACCAGCAGATGACTGGTCTAAGATATTCCCTTATGTTGTATCTTTCCCATCCAATCTTTACTTTTTTTAGTCTTTCAATTCTCTTATATGCCTCTCCGCAAATGGCAACTATGCAATTATCACCAGTCTTTGCTTCGTAGTACGTGACTACTTTCACTTCACTGTCCTTGAACTCTTCGTTCTGCGCTAACAACGTCGTCTTAAATTCTTCCTTTTTATGTCCACCTTTGACACCAAAAACAATGAAATGGGGTTGTCGTTTCTTCGGCTTTTCAATATTATATTTCTCTCCATCTGTGGTTCTAAACTCTTTAATCAACTTATCCAATTCGTCTTCTTTTTCCGTCCCTATAACAATTCTTCCATTTCTAATCCTTCTACATGCTTTAATACCTATTTTCAATTTCTCAGATTTTCGAGTACATTGATAAATGAATATTCTGATGATAATAACTGTGCTAAATTATATTATGGTCGTATTGAAAATAATTGTGATGATATAATGCTAATGAATGGTAATGGAGAACATGAGGATCCAAAAACATCTCAGCAAATCATGAATACACTTGATTTGACTGAAGACTCTTAATACTCAGAATGCCATTCAGGATAAATTACCTGAATTTACTAACATGAATCTATTTCTGGAGCTCCTTCCTCTATTGTCATCATTTATTGTATATTTGCTAAAAGTAAATATGATATTGGGAGAGTGAATATGGAGCCTGCTAGAATTACACTGCTCAAAACAATTAGGGGAGCACATGGTTTTAACGAAATTACGCAAATACTTACACCGATAAGTAACATAAAATAAATCATCCATAATTTAAAGCATAGCAGGAAACAGAAGAAGAAAACTTCATATGCAAATCATAGTTCATGAAGTCAAAAACCAGAAAAAGAACATAAGGGCGGATATCGGGATGTTGCAGAAACGTCTGTTTCACTGCCTTAACTGTCGAATTCGATTGCTCAGTTATTCTTTTTGAGAAAAGGTGACTTGAAAATGTCTCAACAACGTGATTTACCGGAATCCATGGCATGGTGTATTATATGCAGACTTGAATCCGAGAAAACACAACGTAGTGTCGCGGACGCTGTTGAGTCGCCAGAAGTGTCGTTGCAAGGCTGTGGAATCGATTCCAAGAAACAGGGAATGTTAGACGTCAACCAGGGCAAGGTCGCCCACGCGCCACTACAGCAACTGATGACCGGTATATACTGTTAACAGCTCGTCGAAACAGAACAGACAATGCTACTCATCTGCAAAGACAGTTGCTCTTGGCAACAGGATGAAGGGTGTCCAGCCAAACAGTACGTAATAGGCTTCACCAGGGAGGTCTCTATGCACGTAGGCCAATGGTCTGCATTACGTTGACCTCACACCACCGTGCGGCCCGAAGAAGATGGGCTGCTGAACATCGAGATTGGGAGCAACATGATTGGAGCCAAGTGCTGTTTACAGACGAGTCCCGATTCAGTCTGGAGTGTGACACCCGACATGTTTTAGTATGGAGGGAAAGGGGCACTCGAAATAACCCCACATTCGTTCGTGAAAGGTCACAATACAGACGAGCTGGTTTTATGGTATGGGGTGGAATCAGCATAGGTGGACGTACGGACCTGCATATCATTCGGAATGGTACTTTGACAGCCCGAAGGTATGCAGACGAGATACTGAGACCTCGTGTCATACCTTACGCTTCAGCCATTGGAGATTCCTTTGTTTTCCAGCATGATAATGCCAGACCGCATACAGCTCGTTTTGTGGAGAACATGCTTGAAGCTGAAACAATACAGCGAATGTAATGGCCAGCGTGCTCTCCTGACCTGAATCCAATCGAGCATGTTCGGGACATGCTCGGACGACGCATTGCTGCGAGACCAAGGCCTCCTTTTACTCTCCGAGACTTGGAGATTGAACTTCTTGAGGAGTGGAGCAGTATTCCCCAAAGTCTTATCGATAACATCATCGCATCCATGGAAAACATGTGTGCAGCAGTCTTAGCTGCTCGAGGAGACCACACGCCATATTAAAAATCTTGCATCATTTCTAAACAATCCTTTTTTTTTATCGTTTGCATGTAACCAAATTGTTGCCCTAAATCATCCTTTCCTGTTTTTCCATACCAATCCATGGTGGACCTCGCAACATGACAGCTGGCGTTGTCGTCCTGGAAGTAACATAGGTCCAACCGTTAAAACAGTCACAATGTAGGAAGCACACTGTCATCCAAAATAATGCAGTAGGCGTCAGTGTTGAGTTTATTAGGAATTAGGACCAAGAGTCCCTGTCCATACCAGGAGAAACATCCCCCCCCAGACCATAATTCCACCTCCGCCGAACTTTACTATGGGCACAATGCATTATGGCAGGAGGCGTTCTCCAGGCAGACGCCAGATCCAGACCCTGCCATCTGAATGGTAGAGGGTTAACCTTGATTCTTCGCCTCAGAGAACCCGTTTCTACTGATCTACGGTCCACTGTAGACATGCTTTGCACCACATTAACCGAGTAGCACGGTTAAACTTTGTGATCAAAGGCTTATGAGTGACAGCACGACCACGAAAACCAAGCAGATGTGCTTCCTTACGGATGGTATTCATCGAACAACACTCCCGGATGCCTTTTGAAACTCCTGGAGTATGTTGGACATTGGTTACATGGGGTTCTTCCGAATTTCTCTGGACAGCAACCGTCGGTCTCTCCTAGTTTTGAGGGCACATTCTGAGAATCACTACTCATCTTCCACTTCTGAATCACTCCGGCCACTGTCGATTTTGGGTAATTTAGGTCGCTAGATATGTCTTTTAAGGATCAGCTATTTCTTTGATATCCAACGATTATACCTTTCTCGAAATCAGATAACTCTGCACTTGTGACATCCTGAACGCAACTAATGCCAATGTAGTTTCCTACACGATATTTAACGGCGGAGTGCGTGACGTATATCAAGACCGCAAATATCGTCATTTGCATGGGTGTCCAAATATTTATTGGTAGATAGTAAATATATATACATACATACATACATATATATATATATATATATATATATATATATATATATATATATATATATATATATATATATATATATATATATATATATATATATATATATAGAGAGAGAGAGAGAGAGAGAGAGAGAGAGAGAGAGAATCTGGGTCTCGGGCGGACGCCCACTTTTGTAGAATCAAGGGCCACATATTCTTGGCCCTTGATTCTACAAAATGAGTATAACTTGAGTATAATATTGTCTTGGGGTTGTATACCACGTATGCAACCCCAAGACAATATTATACTCAGAGTAAATCAGTACTCAATGAAGGACAGTCTCACTACTTAATGCACAGCACTATATATTAACATTAAGAACTATTTACATATGTTTAATTGCGGTACATATATACGTTATACGTTAGGCCGCACCAGGACTTCACATAAGGGTTAACTGAGCAGCCGCCTGCCGCTTATAGGTGCCAACGTCATGCCCCGTCGAGACTATTTCTCCCGTCGCAACCCGTTTGCTGCTTTTAGGCACCTCTTTCCTGGTCGGGAACCGATATCAGTCTCTCTCCAAGCTCTTTCTCCCCAGATCATCTCTCGGAATTCTAGTAGCGCTGTCGTCGTACAACGTACAAGCTCATAGAAAGGAGCCATGGGTTAATACAATTCCCATACCTCGGAGGTATTATATCCCATCTCTCGGAGCCGAGTATAACGCCACGTTCAAAGTAACAAAAAGTGGGATAACCTGCCATTGTAGCAGCAGGAACCGATCTAACAGCTTCGCGAGATACCTGTTGTCTTATATAGGCACTACCGACTGCATCGCGTTACGTTAATTGGGTGCATAGCTCCGTTATTTACATACGCACGCCTGTACTAGTTTTTTTTGTTTGTTTTTTGCTCTTCAGTGTATGTATATATATATATATATATATATATATATATATATATATATATATATATATATATATATATATATATATATATATATATATATATATATATATATATACTATTGATATTTTTGATCTATTTAACGTCTTCCATTCATCAAAGATATAAATTAAAACGCAAGAGGAAATTGAAAGTATACATAGATTTTTAAACAATCAAATTAATCGTTGAAATGTTATATATATATATATATATATATATATATATATATATATATATTATTATTATATATATACAGAGGCTGTTCGCACATTTTTTAGGCGATTATGGTAAGCGGTAATAAAAAATCGTTTGCTGCAAAAGAAATAATTGCAATTGTACTATGTTTTTAAAAGTCAAAATTATCGTCTGCGGCTTGAAAGTTTTGTTTTTATTCAAAATGGCGTTTTTAACAAAGCAGTGGTTCGAAGGCTACATTTATGCTCTTTCCGAAGAGAAATATGCATACTCCGTTATCCAAAAACGATATGAGAGTCATGGTTTTGTGATATCTAAAGCGTCGATAGGTAATATCGTCAACAAGAAAGGAAAAAAACGTCAAATTGGAGCCTCAAGTAGGACAAAAATTCCAAACAAGTATCCAAGGAAAAAACGGACATCTTCGACTATTGCAAAGGTACGTTGTTTAATGTTAAAAGAAAATCCCCCTAGTCAAAGGACAGTTGCAAAATCATTAAAATGCTCGGTGTCCACTGTAAACAAAATGATAAACGTTGATTTAAATCTTAAGAAAGCGAAAAAACGCAATGTGCATCGTCTTCTTCCAAATCATATCGCTGAACGCAGGACACGCTGCAGAATTCTATATGAGAAACACTTATCCGAAGAAAAATGGAAAACAATTGTCACAATAGATGAATCATGGGTGTATGTAAATGATTGCAACAAAAAAAGAGCCATTTATTATCATAAAAGGGGAGAAAAAATTTAAGTACATGGTTCAAAGAATCGAAAGAAAGTTTTTCTAAGGGATTCATGATTGTTGCTGGTTTTTCTTAAAATGGCAAGTTAAAAATAAAGAGAGTGGAAAAAAATGTCAAGATTAACTCCAAATACTATCAGGAACATATTTTATCGCCAATTTTTCTGAATGAAATGCCATCGCTTTACCCACAGTGCCATCAATCTGTGAGACTCCATCAGGACAAAGCTAGCAGTCACACATCAAAATCCACTGTAAATTTCCTAAAAGAACAAAAAACTGGTATCAAAGCCATACCCTTCACTGATATCCCTACTAAATCTCCCGATGTATCACCTATGGATTTTTGTGCTTTCGGACTTTTAAAATCTGCATTATCCAAACGTCGTCCCAAAACCCTTACAGGACTCTGGAAATCTGTTCAGGAGGAATGGGATAGAATACCTCTTTTGACACTTCAAAGGGCATTATTATCCTGGAAATTGCGGTGTCGAAAGATAGTTCAGAATAAGGGATGTCAAATAGAACATTTAAAACACAAGAATTTTATGTAATTTAGTTTTGTGAATACAATATACATCGTCTAAAAAATGTGTGAACAGCCTCTGTATATTTCAATCTCTGAGTGAATTTCTTTTTCTTCTTATTTCTCTGTTGTTTTTTAATGCTGAATTTGTTGTTTCATTTAGTTAATTAACACGCCAATAATTACCAATGATTTCATAAATTCATTCTTTATAATTGTAATTGACAGCTCCTTAAATCCACAACAGAACGTATTGTAAGAGGCTTTTTTTTTATATATAACCAATGCGGAGGCACTTGTAATCAAACATTGGCCTGTACTACGCCGCAATTTTACTGCCCATTTTATTGTGGGGGCATCATATAGGCGGACAGCATTACCCCCTATGAAGGGACGACACGAACGGAGGCTGTTTTCATGGCGCAACGCCGGGACTCGATCTGTGCACCCTCAGCACCGAAAACCAGCGCACTGTACCACAGGGCCGCCACAAGCCCGTAAGAGGCTTCTATTTACAGTTTTAATGTCCTTCCCATGTTTCATGCAATATTATTCATAATGTTATTTGACAGCTACTTCTTAAAAATTAGGAAACGCATGAAAATTCTGCATGGTATATTGTTTCCACTTGAACAGTGTTAGCCTATTTGCACAAACTAGTTTAACGGGAGATTTCGACCCTATGTGGTAAGAGGGCAATGAATTTTGCCAAATGATATACGGAGTCGACAAAGGATGTTGTCATGTTGACAGGAGGATAACTTCGATATATCGCTAATCGATATATCGATTAACGATTTGGTATAATTATTGATATATTACAGGTAAACTTGTTTAGATATTCTACGACCTTAAATTTGATTAATAACATATAATTAGGAGAAAATTTCTGAACAATGTTTTTGATCCATTTAACGTCTTCCATTCATCAAAGATATAAATTAAAACGAAAGAGGAAAACGAAAGTATACATAGATTTTTAAACAATCAAATTAATCGTTGAAATGCTTCCAAGAAAAAAAGAAATGTAAGGACCTTGGATCCTCTCTGTGCTTTAATGTTTTCAGGCCAGTTCTCAGTCTGGATGGTGCTTTGTCTGCATGGTGATGATGGGTTTAGCGCCATATATACCACTGCTACTGCAATTAACGAAACTTTTAGAACTTTACCTTAGATATATACAAATAATTAAGTGACTTTGGAGGGAAATTAACCGCTCAGTTTTCCTCTCTCGCTGCAACTCTCATCCAGGTGCTTGCATGGAAGAAAACTCTCGAAAGAAAAAAAAGATTCAAATCTTTTAATGAAGATTTCGCTGCTGCCATCTGGAGACATAAAATGGCTCAAATAACAACATTTTCTATAATTTTAGCTATGCTGGTAGAAAATTAACAAAAAATTATAGCAGTAAACAAGCGTCAACTTTTACCTCACCCGCATGGTCATTAAATAGAAAACAGCATGTGGAACGGTAAATATCTTTTTCCGGCTTCCGCCTGTTAAAAGCTGCTAAAAAATGAGGTTTATGCTTCATTTGTTTGGGAGTTCTTTACAGCTTCCTCCTTTCGTTTTGCATACGTTGGCAAGAATCGAGTCGTAATTTACTAAGGAAACATCTGAGACTCGACGTATTCCATTTTTCAAATGAGTGACTTTCGTTTCTCTGGGAATTAAAATAAATTTATCATTCAAATTTGTAGTATTCCGGATAATAGAGAATAGATATTCTTAACAGTGAATTCATGAGGGCATCGTTTAACAAATCAGATTACGTGAAATGAAAAGTTGAAATTGGGGATATATAAAAAAATATGCATAGCCAGTGAATCAGGGAATTTGGACTCTCTTAAACTTGAAGTGCTAGTCTTATATTTTATATATTGCTTGCGCAGTGACGTAGAGAGCATAACTGGCGCCCGGGACATGATACCTTTTTGGCGCCCCCCCCCCGGAAAAACATATAGTACTAGTATATAGAGAATTTGTGAAAAAGACCATTTGGCGCCCCTCTGCCAGTGGCGCCCGGGGCATGATAGACCCCCTTACCCCCCTTCTCGCTACGTCACAGTGCTTGCGATAAGCCCTAAATGCAAAGCAGGGGTGGTAAGTATTAACTAAAGTGTTAAATGTAACATAGAATGAATGAAATTTATCTTACAAAAACAGTAAAATTTCTAATTTAGGACTCACGAAAATATTTGTTCTTTTTTACTTCTAAGGACATAGTAGCATACAGCTTTGACGTTATTATAAGATTGCTACAAATAAAAAATAGCTCTCTGAGAAAAGTTACTGATAATGTACAGGGTGGCTAATAAATACTGTAACACTCCAAAAAATAAGAGTTAATGTTAATCGTTTGGAAAAACAATTTATCTATCTATTTGTGTGATTGGCAACTTTTTGTAAACGCAGACGATTTTTGTTTAAAGTAAAACATGTAGAATATTTTTAAAGATGGAAGCCAAAAGGTTAATGGTAAAACAGCTTTTTGATCGCGGATTTTCTGCAGGTAAAATATTTAAGCAATTAAAATGCCTTGGTTTTAATAGGACGTTTATATATAGGACTATAAATCGATTATTGGATACCAATAGCTGTAAAGATCGACCAAGGTCCGGTCGTCCACGCACTGTTCGTACAAAAGAACGTATCAAAAGAATTCGTGAAAAGATACGAAGAAATCCACAACGTTCTGCAAATAAAATGGCCTACAGAAGAGAACATCAGTCGCAGAACTATGCAACTTATCATAAATGAAGACCTGGGTTTTCGCCCTTATCGCAAAAGAAAAGTTCAAGGTTTGACTACTGCACAAATAGTAAAAAGGTTACAAAGATGTAAGAAATTGCTGAACCGGCACGGTAGCAAAAGTGTTGAAAAAATAATTTTCTCTGATGAGAAGCTGTTTTGTACAGAACAAAGTTATAATGCTAAAAATGATGTTGTATATTCAGCAACCTTCGAGGATATACCTGAAAATCTTCGAACTGTTAAACGCTTTCAGAACAAGAATTCTGTTATGGTTTGGGCTACAGTGTCACACAATGGAAAACTGCCTCTGAAATTCATCGATAAAGGGGTAAAAATCAATGCTGAGTATTACAAACAGGAAGTATTGGCTACACGTTTATTACCACATGCTAACAGATTATATCCCAAAAAGAATTGGATACTTCAGCAAGATTCTGCACCGTCCCACCGATCCAAAACAACACAGGAATGGCTCCATGCCAATTGCCCGAAGTTTATCAAGCAAGAAGATTGGCCACCTTCTTCACCAGATCTAAATCCTTTAGACTATTGCATTTGGGGGATTTTAGAGTCTAAAGTAAATGCTAAGCAGCACAGAAGTTTGGACTCCCTCAAAGCTTCCATACGGAGTGAATGGGACAAATTACCTCATAAAATGATTCGTGCCGCAATAGGACAGTGGCGTAAGAGATTATCTTTAGTAATCGATAAAGATGGCGGTCGATTCGAGTAAAATTATTTCATGGTAAACTTTCATGTATAATGTTCATAATATTGTTGTATTTTTCATTTTCTATTTCATCTGTGTGTAATTAAATGATTCGATATTTGTCACAGTATTTATTAGCCACCCTGTACTTCTCTCAATACTTTACTCTATATTAACTCTATACTTTTGTTTTCGAATACTTGTTTCTATACTTTTTGTTTACAGCAGAAGAGTGTTACAGCAAAAGAGACGCTCGAAAGTGTGCATTTCAAACGCTGATTAAAGAAAAGAGTTTTTATCGTATTAAAAGCGTAAATTTAACACCTGATTTGGTTTTCTGTTTTAACTCTTTACCTTATATTTCATCTCGGATTTCACAAAACAGAAAACTGGCTTCAAACTATTCATTCACTTAACTTAATTGTAAACAGTTAACACACACATCTGGTATCTCTCACATTTTAGTCTTTTAGCAAACATTTTTAAACAATAAACTCCAATATTCAGCAAATTTTAGAAAACGAATTCATGAAAAAAAGTTTTTTTAAACATTTTTTTCATGAAGTGTGGTAAACTGTTAACTCAAGGCACGTAAAACACGTATAAGTGCGTTTCCTGTAAATCATTTGGTACCTGAAGATAGGAAAAGAAGCCCTATAAAAAAACCTTAACGCCGTTTCAAAAGACGCAAAAATTTTAAATTTTAAAAAAATGCTGAACGATTTTTTTTTCAGGATACATATTGGGACTTGTCTGAATGTCCCAGAATTTTTTTAATCCTGTATTACGTGTATTAACAGAGAAAATTTTGTTACATTAGAAATAAATATTTTAAGATAGAAAAATGTTTTTGAGACTGAAAAATTAAAGTGAAAAATTTAAATCAATAACCCACAGTATTATTCTAAAAAATTCATCTTTATCAAATCACGATTTTTTTTGATGCAGATAAAATTTGGTTGATATAGGTGATAAATCCTATTTTATAAAAATGTAAATATTTTATGTTCACGCTATGCACTTCTATGTCGTAGACTAAAGATTTAGTAAAAAGTCTATAATTTCAAATGAAACTCCCCTCTCATATGTTCTGGAGTATTTCTCTTTAACTACCACTATATAATGCGTTATATACAGATCGTAAAATGTGAAACAATGTGTTTGAATGTGGTTCAAAAAAACGTTTATTACAGGACACTATTGGGTAACAGATGAAAAAATGTCAGGATACTTAACCATACTCGTTAAAAAGCACAGGATAGTTTTTTTTAAGTGAATTTCTCAAAAAAAGTTTCCCTTGCAAAAGGAAAAAAAAATCAGAATTTTGCATGCCATTGTAGGGGTCTTCATAAGGTACCTATATCAACCACGAGAATTTCTAAATTCACTATTCCTTAATTCCATTGTAAATTTCTATATCTCTTCCCGGAATTGAAAAAATATGAACTCCTGGTCTGCCCTTGATTACCCTCTGTTATTAAAATGGACGAAATATGAGAATCTTCATAATTTAATATTATTCTATCAATACTAAAACACTTCATAAGATAATAGAGAATTAAACCTTCTATTTTCTGCCAAAGTATTAGACAAAATCCTGTAG
Organism: Dolomedes plantarius; assembly: GCA_907164885.2. Taxonomy (NCBI): domain Eukaryota; kingdom Metazoa; phylum Arthropoda; class Arachnida; order Araneae; family Dolomedidae; genus Dolomedes; species Dolomedes plantarius. Next base: position 182,210,149 of record OU015494.1, on the reverse strand, counting down.
ACTTGAGAGAGAAACCGTCCCGATTAACACATATATGGTATTTGTTATGTTGATGAGAGCGGTTACTTCAGGATAATCCCAGGAATTGAGTCCCATGAGGAACTAATTTATTGAATCTTTCTGAATTCTCAACATACATTCAATTTTAATCCATGTCGATTAAATAAGAATTTTTTCTATGTAATTTATTCTATGTAATTTTTCTATGTAAATTTTATATTTTAAATCATATTTTCATAAACTTATTTATTATTCTTAAATATCTTTAAGTTGAAAATAAAATCGTCTTAAATCAACAACAATGTATGATATATAAGAAGCATCTTTTAGTTCCCAGAAAACTACTGGGAAGGTCTAAGACTCTGAAATACACTCTGGAAGGACAAAACACCTAAATTTTTGAAATTTTAGGATTAGCATTAAATTTTAGCAAAGTATTTGTATTCTAACAGATAAGTAAACACCTTGTATGTCTCATGCATTCAAAGCAAACACCTGAAGCGATATTCCGCAAAGATAACATCTTTACTTCTTGGAACAGACTTTTGTTCAGTTTCTAAATTTGCACTATTAACCTTGGCTGCAATGGAGGCATTTTTTTAATTGCAACTTCCGTAAGTCAGAGGAAAAAAACTGCTGCGATAATTAGGAAGAGAAAAACTAAGATCATTTCAAAAGATTTATGGTTTTTTCTTATCCTTGAAGATGTAAGTGTTAAGTGAAACTTTCAATCCATGCAATTTTTCAATGCAACGAGTGTCTCACACAAGAATAAAGACTTTCTTTGCCGAATTGGTGGTTTGAATCTAGGAATCTCAGCTAAGCATTGATTGCATCATAAGAGTGTGTTTAGTAGTTTCATATTCACTTACTACTAGCTTGTTCCCTTTTACACTGTTGTTGTAAATCTAAGAGCGACGTTATACATACCTTATTTTCCGAACCATAAGACGCACCTTTGTACATGAAAAAAATCGAATTGGGGTTCGTCTTATGGTCCGACTGTAACATTAAAATAAAAAGAAAATTTTATTATATACAGTCGAACCTCCATATATCGAACTTCCCTATATCGAAATTTTCTATATATCGAACTCTTAGCAAATCTCCATGTTCATTACATAGAAAAACTGTTTCTATATATCGAAAAAATCTCTATATATCGAAATTTTTTTCACGACATATTGGGAGATTTTAATCCACTTTAGAATGAAATCTCCCAATTTTTGGCGTTTGAAACAATACGTCGTGGACTTCAATTCGCGGAAAATGTCCCTGATGAAGTTTTTAGTGGACTGAATGAATGCGAACATTTCTTTGATGAACTTTCCGCAAAACTGGCTGTTCGGCAAGGTATTTGTAGTTTTTTAAAAGAATGTAACTGTGATCCTTGTAACCACTGTCTGGATTATTGTTTTTTTAAAGGTATGTAGTACTCAATAAATCTTTCATATTAATTCATTTTTTAGTTATTAACTTTCATTTAATGTGATTCGCATATAAATTAGAAATGGAGTTTCGTATACGAAAATTAGCTTTAATTTTAATGTTTTAGGAGAATTATGAAAAAACTAAGATCAATTCTATACATCGAAATTTCTATACATCGAATTTTTTTCCGGAATTTTGCTACTTCGATATATGGAGGTTCGACTGTATATTACATATATTTATTATTTTTTATATCTTTATTAATTAAGAAATTGAAAATATCTTTATATACAGTAAATCATCGTTTATCCGGATCGCCGGATCAGATATGTAGACATTATTTTTATTTAATGTTCACATTAGATAATAATTTTTAACTATGATAGCAAGAGCGTAACTACAAGTACGCCAAATATTCGCTTTTTAGTTTGATTCAATGTATATTTCCTGCATAGATTGTACAATAAATTACGGTAATAAAATGCTTTTTGTTGAGTTTAAGAAAGCTTTACTAGACTTACCAATTCTTTGTTAAGAAACAATGTAAAAAGTTATTTATATATTTTTAATGTCTTGTAAACAATACTATGTAATTTTGCTACACAACATAGTTTTTTATCGTAATAAACATTAAGTCTGCTTAGTTAAGGATTTTGTTTTGCTTATTACCCATATTACCCTAATTATCCGGATTGACTATGGTCCCAGTTAGTCCGGATAAACGAGGTTTTACTGTACCTAACGAAATACAAAATATTCTTTTTTAAAAACCCTCCCATAGATTTGAGGTGCATCTTATCAAACGGTGCGTCTTTGGTCCGAAAAATTTCGGTACATTCCTGGACAAACATCAGTTGAAAAACTATTCCATCCGAAAGATTATCTTCTTGAAAAACGTGCATATTTCTATAACTATAATATGTGAGGAAAGGGCAGTATTAGGTTTTAATGCTGGTAAATAGCAATTTCAAAGTTACGAGATCAGCGCAACACCATTCGTTAATATTCACCATATGAGGCGGTGAAAGGCAAAGTGGTGTAAGTCAGTAAGTCAAGTGGTGTAAGTCCAAAGCGTTTTATTGCAAAAAACAGCAAAAAAAATTCCATTATAAATTGAAGAAATTATAATTCATAATAATAATTATAATATTGCAAATAATAATTATTTGCAATTCTACTATAAATTGATCATGGAGATTGCATTTTTGCCCTCAAATAAAAAAAAGTTGAAAATGTGACTTACACCACTTTGCCTTTCAACGCCTCATATCATAAAAATAGAAAATTCCTTTGGGAGAATACAAACTCGTCAAGAAGTAAAACTTATGGCATAAAACCAACGCAACAAATATAATTATGCAGATATCTTCCTTAGATCTAGCTATTCATTCCAGAATAGACATTTACACGAAGTTACTGTCACGTAATATCACTATAAAGTATTAAATAAAGCCTGCTTTGGTGTCGATTATGCTGTCTTACAATTTGTCCTTGTAATAGAAATCGATTGAATAAAAACATTTTTGTTGAATTAAAATTCGTTGGACCATCTGTTTATTTCAGAATATCTTATTCTACTCCTCATTCTCTTTTTCAAACACATACGTACACAGTTATAAAAATACGTAAAAAAATGGACTGATGAGAGGCTCTGGAAGACAAAGGAGGAGCTTATAACTCCGTTAAAAAACTAAATTTCAACTCATAAATTTCTTGAAACGACAGAAAACACGTATTAAATCATCTAGAGTTTGAGCCCTTATATTAAACTGAAATTCCGTAAATTTCTCTTTATATATCTTTCCGCATAAAGAGATGAATGATGGCCAAATGGCTAGGGCGCTGGCCTTCGGTACCAGAGTTTGTGGGTTCGAGTTCCGCTCTTGGCATGGACGTTTGTAGCCGCTCGGAATTGGCTTTAAGCAGTAGGTCCTGGTCTAATTAGCCCTTGTGTCGCAAAAAATTAACCGTAGCGCACCAAGCCAAACCAAATCTATATCAAAGAAAATCCATAAATTCATTTAAGTAATCCATTTGTTACTTTAAAACATTAAATGAGTGCGACTTTTATGCGAGGAGTTTTGTGTGTATGCAGTGTTTACGGTAAGTTAATTACTGGACGGGGAAAGTTTTACTCTAATTGTAAGAAAAAAATGAAGTTTATTTTGAAGTAATTTTTGAATTAACGAGACAGCCTGCCTATATTCTTCCTGAATTTGTTTAATACCACACATATCATACTATAAGGAAACAAGTCATCTTAATAGAAATTAAATTAATTTGGGAATCAGCAGGGGTTTAGGCCCTCTAAATGAAAATCTAACTTAAATCTTGAGATCACGACAGCCAGTTTCAAAATCTTAATTAATCTCAATTTTTCTAAGTACGAGTATTTAAAAAGCTCTCTCATACAACTGTCCCTGATTTTTGTGGAAAAATCTATTTTTTACATTACAAAAAAAAATTATGATTAATTTTGTGATTCATTTATAATCAAGAATGGTCATTTTCATTTTGAAAAAAAATAAAAAATAAATAAAATCTTGAAATTTAGTATGTACAACGTTTAGAAAGCTCCAGACATATGAAATCCATCTGCTCACAGGCGTATAAAAATTAATCTAAATTTTAAAAATTTCAGTACAATATATATTAACAAATTAGATTCGATAACGATAAACATGGGAATTATGTGAATATCGCTTCCTACCTGGGCGATTTATTTATGCATTTTTGTATAGAGTGTTAGGTTTTCCGTTCCGATTTAATATAATTCCCTCCCATTTCTTCCCATCTCTTCCGAGATGAGATCACCCCAGTTCCAATTTAAAACTTACTGTAAAATTATTGCACTATTACTTTTGTTTTGATGTTATCAGGAGTCTGTCTCTCTTTCACCACTTTTCTTGCAAGAAAGAAAAGTGAATCATTTCATATCTCAGACTATAGATGTTCCTAACTTTTCTTTCTTTATTATCTTGTTTTATGATTTCAGTACTGTTAAAATTATTAATATTTTTTAATTCTGTAGTGACACTACAGGTAGAAGCCTTCCATTTGTAGCAGATTAGGTGGTATGGGGTGTGGAGATTTCAACATGTTTGGTTTTAAATAGTCAATTTTCCCCGCATCTTTCATGAGTTTGGTCTCCTTGTGAGAATTAGTTTTCGTCAATGAAAATCCTGTTGGATACATCTTGGTTCTACCCCTCTCTCTAAATAAAAAAAAAGGGTTTCTGTAAGTACAAAACATGCAGCGCCGGATTTCCTTATATTTCCACAGCTCTTAAAAATTAGCTCAAAGCATGAACGTAATTTAATTTACCAGATTTGATGTAAAAGCAATGGTTGAAATGCTATTTACATATTTTTGAATAACATAAAACCGTTCACATGTTACATAAGCACAGAGCACTTTTCAAGAACAGTTTACTAAAATTTTTAACGTAGAATTACGTTTCTCAATATCAGTCCTTTGGAGAGAAAAAAAAATTGTCCTTCGTCACGAGTTATAATTTTGGCAGCGTGCTAAACCCAATAGCAGTAAACAGTTAAACAGAAAAAAGTACCAAAATGCGTCAAAAAAAGACGTAAGCAACGATTAATAATCCTACGTTAATAACCCGCGATAGTTTCGTTAATAGAGACTACCTGAAATATTTTTTTTCACTTTTAAATGAACAGGTTTATTTAGGAGATATCAACTGTAATTCATTTGTATTGTTGTTGTTGTTGTTGTTGTTGCTTATCCCACCTGATCAACAGCAACATCAGATCAGGTCCATGAACTCATGAGTTTTCAAAAGATGCGAAGAACCGCGTTAGAATTGGAATACAGCTGGCTTCTCTGGCAAGCAATAATGTCAAGATATGGGCAGGAATCATTTTTATTGCACACCATAAGTAGACCCCTGGGGGTTATTGGTCTAAATTGTGGTGGAACCAGGGCAGAAGTCATATTCCGACGCTTGTGGTGCCTAATAGCACGTGCTAAAAACCGGAGCCTCCCCCATTCAGTCCTGGAAGGAGCATAAAACAGCGAGCGACCGTAAGTAAAATTTATAATGCCATCAATACTTTTCCAAACTAATAAACTTAACTGTACTATCATTTTTTCTCCTAGCGTTTGAGTTATAATTTTGATGGTGAAAGGTGTCGTTGTTCTGATGACGTCAAAGTACGGAAACGTTACAAGACGCCGCTATTCTTTTTATAACGAGCCGTCAACTCCACGAAGACAAATCTTCTTGTATTTAAAGCTCCTCAAATTTTATGTATTCAGGGAAAAGAGGCACGTGCCAAGTTTCGGAAGAGCAGTTGATAATGGGAAAGTAACTAGATGCACATAACACTGCCAACTTTATAAACTGCCAATTTATATGCAAAATTCAGTGGCGGATTTCAGGGGTTGTATTTCAGGATTTAAGATGGGGAATTATATGCTTACATTGCTATTAGCTCTTATGATTTCGACCTAATGTGTTTATTTCAAGCACAAAATAGTGAGCTAGAGATAGCTTATATCCACAACTTAGAAATCTTGCACTTATAACAGACGCATATAGCTTATTAATAACCAAAATAAAAATGAATGCGGGGCAACAAGTAGCAAGCTAATTAATAGTTCTACATGGGGTTTGATTGTCTGCATGGACAATTTTCAAATGCATAAAAGCCATATAGAGAATCTTATCTAATGCTCCTCAACCTGGTGAAAAACTAATAATTAGCCCGAAACCTGTTGATATTCTTTTATTTCTTTAATTGTGGATATTAAAATGTTTCTTTTATGCGTTTCCAAAAGTTTCCTGCAAATTATCATTGCATTTTTGTCTTAAAAGTGTCCAGATTGAAACACATCATAAATTATCATGCAAGAGGAAAATTAATCCTTCTTTCTCTAATAAATGTGCAAAAATTTATACGATATAGACGATGGTTCTTTCCGACATGGACTAGACGACTGTATTCTCCCAGTCACCAATAAAAGAGAAGAGAAATTCCGCATTTGGTATTCCTTTTCCTCCTGATACTCATCGGTTATGCTTAGGAGTACGTAAATTTCGCATAAAAAATATCGAAATTTCGAAAAAAAAAATATTACAATATATAAAATTTTGCGTATATATATATATATATATATATATATATATATATATATATATATACACTGCTGGCCACCCAAATTGCAACACCAAGAAAGACAAGAGATATCACAACAAAATTTATTTTGTAGATAACATGTTGACCAAGTATCAAATGATTAAATTTATAGACTTCTGTGAAGTGTGGTTCCTGCCAAAATCAGTAGCCAGAGTAGGTGCCATTGTTGGAGATCACCGCTGCCACACGCCTCGGCATTGATTCAAAGAGACTTTGGATGAGTTCTTGGGGTACAGCAGACCAAGCAGCTTCCACACGTTGCCAAAGTTGATCTGCTGTGGCAGCTGGGGATGGAATCTGGGTCAATCGTAGAGCAACCATGGACCACATGTTTTCTATCGGCGAAAGATCCGGAGAGCGAGGCGGCCAGGGAAGCAATTCAATCTGGCGATTAACGAAGAACCGTTGGACAATGCGTGCCACGAGTGGTCGCGTATTATCCTGTTGAAATATAGCTGTGGGCAAGCGCTGAAGGTAAGGAAGGACAACTGGCTCCAACACCTCGGAGATGTAGCGCTGGCTGTTTAAAGTACCGGCAATGCGTACTAGAGGTGTGCGAGAGTGATATCCAATACCGCCCCATACCATAATACCCGGTGCAGGACCAGTGTGGCGGTGCATAACGCAGCTGTTCAGCATCCTCTCTTCACGGGGTCTCCAGACTCGAATGCGACCATCGTGGTGTTGCAGACAGAAGCGTGACTCGTCAGTAAAGAAAATTTCATTCCATTCTGCCGTCCACATCCTTCTGTCATCGCACCATTGGAGGCGGAGACGTCTATGGTTCTGCGTCAAGGGTAGACAAAGCAATGGACGTCTTGCGGACAGACCGCTCTGCTGTAAACGGCGTCGAATGGTACGCGCAGACACTGGATGATGCGTTACAGACTGCATGTGCTGTGCTATGGTTCGTGATGTGACTGAGCGATCCGTCACTGCCATGCGCACAATTTGCCTGTCATCACGTGAAGTGGTGCGCTGAGGTGGATGCGATCGAACACGCCGGTCCGTCGTACCCTCCTGCATCCAACGATCACATATCCGCATTACAGTTGTTTGGTTTCGTCCAACACGACTACCGATTTCCATGAAAGATAATCCACAATCTCGGTAGGCCACTATCCTTCCTCTGTCGAACTCGGATACTTGATCAAAAGATGATCACTGTTTTCGACGAGGCATAATTGATCGTTTTTTTGAAAAAACCACAAGAAAAACACAATTGCCGAACTTGAAATCGTCGAAATCTCCAAGCCTTAAATAGCGCTTTGAAGTGGCGTCACAGGCGCGCGTGATGTGCGTCTGCGCTGAAATTCTAATCATTTGCATATCTCACCTCCGCTAATGCATGTTGTAAATTTCATGTTATTTGCATGTTTCCTCCAGGGTGTTGCATTTACAGTGGCCAGCAGTGTATTTACAGGGTGTCCATAATTAAAGTCCCACTTTCAAAAGGCTGCAAAAAAAGAACACCCACCTTTAATTATGGGTGTCCATGATTAAAGTTCCACTCTCAAAAGGCTTCGAAACGATTTGGCATAGTAAAAAAAAAGAATTCCAAAATGTTACAGCGCCATCTATTGATACATTTTGGAACTTTTTTTTTATTACGCCAAATCGTTTCCCTCTTCTTCTAGTATATTCAGTTCAAATTTGAAGTCATTCTGACCAGTGGTTCTTTTTTTGCAGCCTTTTGAAAGTGGGACTTTAATTATGGACACCCTGTATATATATATATATATATATATATATATATATATATATATATATATATATATATATATATATATATATATATAAGCTAACGTTGTAGCTTAGTCTCCAGATGCTCTTCCTTAAGTCTTTAGAAATAAGTAATAAGCAAATTTCGCGAGTGAGATTTCTTAGTTAATGACCGTGGATGGTCTTAGATAAGCAATTATGTTAATAAATTATTACTATTATTACCTAATTTCGCTTAAAAAGCCGTTTATCATCGAGTTTTCGCTGAAAAGTACTAAAAAAATAATTTTTTCGCATTCAATCGCTCATATCGGCAAAATTCTTCTTTATTCGCATCTATTTCGTAAATACGAACATTACGTATCCCTAGCTATGCCTTGCTGAAGAGCCCTCGCTTGCAAGGGTGAAACCTAGGCCCAAGCCTACATGGTGCACTCGATATGTACGTATATAAACGGTCACCTTGAAAATAGAAAAGCCCATTACGGCATTGCGTTTTCTCGTGTATTCACCACAACAGAGCAACCAGAATCCTTTTCTAAAAGATAGGTTGGTTGGTTGGTTGGATGAGAGCGCTACGGTCATTTTTTGCTACACGAGGGCTAATTGGACCGAGACCTACTGCTTAAAGCCAATTCCGAACGGCTACAAACACCTATACCAATAGTGGGACTCGAACTCTGGTACCGAAAGCCAGCGTCCTAGGCCCGTATGCAGAACAAACGCTGGAGCGATGTGACTCTCGCTCCGCAAACGGGGGATTCTTGCGAGAGTAGGGGGTGAGCACTGATTTTAGCTATGCTGATCAAACAATTTGCGCTTCCGCAAATGATGACGTCAAGATGTGTAAGGAAACCTTATATGGTCAAGCCACGCCCTTTTTCTCCTCCCGAGTGGAGCAGGGGTCCCCTCACGAACCCTAACCCGGGGGGGATTCGACGGTCAATTTAGCGAAACCGTCGGAGAGAACTTCCTCAAATGCCGCATTTTAATTGCTTCCTTACGTTGGGGTTTAAGAAAAATTATACAGCATTGGGAAAAATTCGCGCTTTGACTTCGACCAACGTGGCTGTTTCTTTTACATTTTGTAGATAATTGTCTCAAAGGACATCAAATTTTTCAGTAGAGGAGATCGAGAAAAAAGTGCAGTGAAAGCATCACTGATGAGTCATTTGATTCATCTGCATTGGTACGTAATTTCAGTTGTATTTGAAAAGAAAAAAATGTAATTTGACTTTAGCAATATCCTAATATTTTATTCTTATTTTTTTACTTGTAGGCTGTTTTAAAACAGAAAAAAATGGATGGTAAGTAAACTATTAATTTTGTATTTAATTACCTGTTTATTAGAATTTCTTTTAATCATTTTCAATGCTATTTATAATATATCATATTTTTACATTGCAAGATATTTATCATAAATAAACTTAATTAAAGCAAAATTTTAAAATGTCCTAATGCTTATTTAAGGGACAATTAAGTACTAAAAATGTTCTGTTAGACTTTTCTGGCATTTGTGTACAAGAATATCATATTTCTATTTTTGTTTATAAATCTTATTATAAATTTTAAAAAATGCTGTTAGTTAATCATTAAACAAAGATCAAAATATTTTGTTGCAGGAGGCTTTGTTACCAGATAAAGATCACTGCATTATTAATATTTGAGGGTGGGGATTGAGACCATGACATTGTACACTTAAATAGCAAATATAAATTTAATAATTGTGCTTCAAAAGATTACTGCCAATGCTCAGTCATATATCAGAATTATGTTTAGCTTTATGATTGTTAAATACAACTATGTATTTAATAATCATAAAGCTAAGAAAATTTGAGGGGAGTACATCTGAAAGAAGTATATTGGCTTTAGGGTGGGGATTTTATTCAAAAGCACCAAAGAAATTACATTATTTTTCATTATGTTTTTATAGTTTTTGGGGGTGAACGAACCCTAAAACTCTTAACGTGGTTACGTGACCGGTTCAGGTCTTACAAATTCCTTCATAGCTGGGGAAAAGTTTTAAGGATTCGTTTATAGCAAACGAGATCCCTTAACTATCTAAGATTATCTATCTTGTTTTGATTTTCCGGAAGGTAAATCACTATAGTATTGGGAACATTTAATTGGGAAATTTTTCTTGCAAGTGATAAAGAATACTTAAAAGTAAGAGCAACAGTCCCAAAATTGTAATAATGAATTTTTACAAAAACTGTGATTTGTGACAGAGGATACTGTAATAAAGAAGGAGAATATAATAATTCAAAATACAGAAATGCCAATTTTCTTCTTCCTCAACAACACAATCACAAATAAATAATCATCTCATACAAAAGTTTTCTGTCAGTACCTCACAAAATTGAAATGGATATTCATTTATATTTTTCCCATGAAGATATTGCTTAAAATCCAGACCTTACCACAGAGATCTCCACAAATGCCATGAGAAAGCAACACAGGTGCCAAAATACACAAATAGCTAAAAAAAAAAAAAAAAGGAAAACTCATTTGGAAATTTTGGTAGATTAAATAGTTTAAGTTTCGGAGTGCATTGGCTTCATCTCCAGTTCCAATGAACTTTCCACGTTCTATTTTTGTCGTAAATTTTAGACTGTTATCTGGTCATGACCATTTACAATACCTGCACTGCATCGATGTAATTGATTCACCCGTTAATCTCTTGTGTTTTGCACAAGATACCTTGCATTTTATTCACTTGACGAACTGGGCCACTTTGGCCCCCAAACCCTTTTGTACGGCTGACAACTATCTATCGAGGGCTATTTTATATTCGGCTGCACGTAAAAAGATGATGAGTCTGACCTTTCCTCTGACAAGAGATTTAAAAAAATAATAATCAATAGTTTCATCAAATACTAACCAGCGGCTTTCCTTTTCAGTTATTAGCTATCGAATGGATAGTTCATCCTTAAAGTTAGTCAGTGAAATGTCATGGTAAGTAGTAATTCAGTCTTTAGAATCTGGGAACGGTATGCCGAAGAAAATGAATACGATTCATGTCCCTGCCAGTTCACCTTTAACACGCGAATAATACATAGAAATGAATGCGTTGCAGCGAACAGTTAGTTAGCCCTGAATTTCTTTTCTCACACAGCTTTACAAAATAAATTAAAATTTCAGTTAAGTTCTCTGTACAGAATTTAAGTATGCACTAATTCCAAATGAGAGTCTATCTCGTTTAAGGATCCTCGTCAGTCATCGACGGTCCCGTTCATTCAAGGTCATTTTCCGGCCGCACCGCTGTCGGTGATTTGATGTTTTACCGTATACCTGATAATCACGGAACATTCGTGAGATGGTCGTGCGTGAAAATCCAAATTACATCGCTACCTTGGAGATGCTACGTCACATCTCTCGTGCGCCGACTATAACGCCCCGTTCGAAGTCACATAAATCGTGATAACCTGCCATTGTAGCTGCAGGAACCGATCTAACAGCTTCGCCATGTACCTATTGTCTTATATAGGCACTGCCGACCGCATCGCGTTACGCTGGTAGGTTGCATATCTCCGTTATTTGCATACGCACGTCTGTACCAGTTTTTTTTCTTTTTTTTTTTTTTTTTTGGGGGGGGGGCTCTTCACTGTGCTTTCTCTTTAGTTACAATTATTTGCTTCTAACGGTGTTAGGCATACTCCACAAAAACTGATCGAACTGAGAAGGAGAGGGCAAATGGGCCCAGACACTTCTCCCATCAATCATGCCTGTGTTGCAAAAGTCCACTTTCATTTGGGCCACCATTAGAATACAGCAGCGAATAATGCGTGGTGGCTTAAAGTACACTTACGTCAATTCCCGCGTTATATAATGTGGGATATGTGTCTTTACATTAGGAACGTGGATCTGTAAATCATCCTTTAGAAGAAAATATCACCTACTTCTTTCTCCTCTTTAGAGAATGGTCATTGTGAGTTCCATGAAACTCAGACTGGAATGGATGGGTGTACCCTATACAGAAGGAGAAGGCCTGATGATGGTGGAAGAGTTCCGAAGATCAAGGTAAAAGTTGGAAATTCCTACAGAGAGTTTGAAATTGACAACAAGTGGTTTGTCCCTAACTGTCCTTTATTGTCAATGTTATTTCAGGCACACATTAATGTTGAATACTGCAGCACCGTCAAGTCCATTAAATACATCTGGAAATATGTCAATAAAGGTAGCGATCAAGCAGTTTTTCTTTTCAACAAGACGGATCTGTTATCAACGAGATTGAAAAGTACCAAATGGGATGAAACAATGAAGCAGTTTGGAGAATTTTTAGTTTCCCAATTCATGAAAGGTTCCCTTCAGTTCTTCACCTCAATTTACACCTGGAAAATGGGCAGCGTGTTTATTTCACTGAAGAAAATTTATAAGAAAGGATTATGCATCCACCAAAAACAACATTGACTGCTTTCTTCAGACTGTGTCAAAATGATGACTTTGCAAGGACGCTGCTATACTGTGAGCTGCCAAAATATAAGACATGGAATGTTAATCGAAAAGTTTTTATGCGCTGAAAACAGGGAGTCGCTGTAAATGCTCATTCTGGTATCAGAGCAACAGAAAATTTTGGCCGTGTTTACACAGTACAGCAAACAAATTTTGAATGGTTCTATCTCCGAATTTTGCTTCACACCGTTACAGGTCCTTCTTCCTTCGAAGATCTTAGGACTGTGGAAGGGGAAATTTGTCATACTTTTCATGATACCTGCCTAAGGCGAGGTTTGTTGGAGGATGATGCTCATTGGGATGCAACTATGTTGGCCGCTGCTGCGACTAAATCGCCAAAAAACCTGAGGATTTTATTTGCAATCATCGTTAATTGTGGAGTTGCAGATCCCATGAAATTATGGAATACTCATAAAGAGAGTCTTTCTGAAGACATACGTCTCCAAGCTCAAATGATGATTTCTGGTGCAAATGTTGAATTTACCCCTGCAATATTCAATCAAGCTCTCATGCTTAAGACAAGGTTTTAGAAATGATAGGCAAAACAATCGAAGACATAGGCCTTCCTAATCACGACAGAAATTCTAATACGATCACTACAGAGATGACTAGAAAGACATCATACAGCATTGAAGAATTGAGAAGTTACATATCACAGAATGAACCGCTTTTGACCGATGATCAAAAAACTGCTTACAATACCATCTTGGAAGATTTTTTTTCTAGATACACCAGGAGGAACAGATAAGACGTTTCTCATCAAGTTTTTACTTCGAGAAAATTCCAAAGTAGTTATTGCTGGGGCCTCTTCGGGAATTGCTGCAACTTTACTCCATGGTGGAAGAACAAAACATTCAGCTTTCAAGTTACCGCTTAATCTGACCCGAAGTGAAACTTCAATCTGCAATATACCTAAACAAACAGAAAAGCTCAGGTTCTACAGGAAAGTCAAGTCGATGTACAGGATGAATGTACCATGTCACACAAGAATGCTTTGCAGGCCCTCAATCAAACACTTCAATTTTTAAGAGCCAATAGAGTCACCATTGTATTGGCTGGAGATTTCAAGCAAATATTGCCTGTCATTCCAAAAGAAACAATGGCGGATGAAATGAATGCATGCCTTAGCGAAAGTACACTCTTAGAAAAAAAAAGACGCACCAAGGAGTTATCCAAATGGGACGAAAATCGGTAGATGTAATGCACATGTACAGAAAAACAAATTATTACAATTTGAGAAAAATTGGATGATATATTCAAGAGAAAGAGCTTCACAAAGTGAAAAAGGTCAATAACGCGTTGGCCCACCTGTGGTTCTTATGCAAGCAATTATTCGGCTTGGCATTGATTGGTAGAGGTGGCAGATGTCCTCCTGTGGAATATCATGCCAAATTCTGTCCAATTGGCGTGTTAGATCGTCAAAATCCCGAGCTGGTTGGAGGGCCCTGCCCATAATGCTCCAAACGTGCTCAATGGGGGAGAGATCCGGTGACCTTGCTGGCGAAGGTAACGTTGGGCAAGCACAAAGACAAGCAGTAGAAACTCTCGCCGTGGGTGGCGGGCATTATCTTGCTGAAATGTAAGACCAGGATGGCGTGATATGAAGGGCAACACAACGAGGAGTAGAATATCGTTGACGTATTGTTATGCTGTGAGGGTGCCGCGGATGACAACTAAAGGGGTCCTGCTATGAAATGAAACGGCACACCAGACCATCACTCCTGGTTGTTGGCCCGTATGGCGGAAGACAGTCAGGTTGGTATCCTATCGCTATCCGATGCGTCTCCAGAAACGTATTCACTGGTCATCGGGGCTCAGTTCGAAGCGGGACTCATCACTACTCCACTCAGTGACATTCCAGGTCGAATGTGCCCGACACCACTGCAAACGGGCTCGTCGGTGTACAGAGGTCAATGGTAGTCGGCTCAAGGGGCTCCGTGAGCCCCTCCCCCTTTCTCTGCGCCGCTTATGAATGGTCCTTGCGGTCACTGAAGCATCAGTTGCACGTGCGATCGATGATAATGATGAATCTAGGACTGTGAGTGCAGCTCTGACGATTGCTCGGTCCTCACGTTCTGTCGTTTCTCTAGGCCGACCGCTTCCTTCTTGACGCTGTGTTCGGCCATGGTTCACCCATTCTTGCCAGCATCGTCTAATAGTGGCATCGCTCCTATCCAAATGTCGAGCGATTCGCCGATTAGACCAACCGGCTTCTTTGAGCCCAACTACACGTCCTCTCTCAAATGCTGACATCTGCGCATATCGTTCGCGTACCTGTGTGCGAAGCATAGTTACTGTCTACCTGAGTACACGGAATGAAATTCGCAAAGAATTTATGACCTGGAATCGAAATTTCTCATCTGTAATATCCTGCCAGTCGCGCAGTAAAGATGCGCTGCAGCGTGACATGTTTATTCATTGGCCGCCGAACTTTAAAATTTTCCCTTTTCCGTCGAAACCTGTATGCATATCAATTTGTGTCCAATTTCCATTACGCCTTATTGGTGGGTCATTTTTTTTTAATCCGAGAGTGTATATCCAAATATTCGACAACATTTTACAGACCATAAGTGGCTTTGCGAACGTGCGATTCTTGCACCAAAAAATGATAGTGTAAATAACATAAATTGGTGATTCAAGGAAAGTTGCCTGGAGAAGCTGTTTTGTACAAATCAATAGATACCGTTGTTGAAGAAAATGAGGCTGTGCACTACCCTACTGAATTTTTAAACTCTTTGGAACCTCCCGGAATGCCACCACATAATTTGGTACTGAAGATTGGATCACCAACTATGCTTCTCAGAAATTTAAGTCCCCCAAGACTTTGCAACTGCACAAGATTGGTGGTTAAGCGGCTCAATCCTCATGTCATTGAAGCAACAATTTTGACAGGCTGAGCCAAAGGTGAGGATGCTTTCATTCCACGCTTACCCCTCATTCCATCGGATAAGCCATTTCAATTCAAGCGTCTTCAATTTCCAATTCGTTTAGGTTTCGCAATGTCAATCAATAAGGCCCAAGGACAATCTTTTTACGTAGCTGGAGTAAACTTAGAATCACCTTGCTTTTCTCATGGACAGTTTTACGTTGCATGCTCTAGAGTTGGATTTTAAGGAATTTGCATGTATTTACCCCGAATAAAAAAACGAGAAGCACAGTTTATAAAGCTGCATTGAGGTAATATGTGGACCAGTTTAACTGAACAGATATTTATATGGAGTTTAATATGGACAGGATGTTTCTATTATTGCTACAGAATCTTGCATTTATGGTGCGTGTAGCCCTAACTGCAGATTCCTATTAATTATTACGTCTGTCAGTGTCTTCTACATATACTTTAATTTTTTGTTGAATTGTTTACATTTTAATTAAATTCAATTCAATCGATACTTTAAGTGTTATTTATACTGCTATTTATTCTATGTTATTTATACAGTGTATAGTTTTTAAACTGAATTTGGTTAACAAACATTCGACAATTTCTATGCTATTTATACTGTGTTTAATTTTTAAATTGATTTTGGTTAACAAACATTCGACAAATTGAGATTTTTACTTATCAGCTTTTAGTGGTACAATGATGAAAGGCTGAATCTACCTAAATTCTGAGATGTGTATAACATTTCACATGCTTTTTCTTCTATGTTATCTATACAGTGTTTAGTTTTTAAATTGATTTTGGTAACAAACAGACAATTTGACATTTTTACTTTTCAACTTTTAGTGGTATATTATAAATGTATATATTTTGTTTTACTTTTTGCACCAATGATGAAAGGCTAAATCTAGCTAAATTCTGAGTAGAGTATTATAAATTTATATATTGGGTTTTCTTCCTATTCGTGTGTATAACATTTCAAATGCTTTTTTTCCCCCATGTTGTTTATACTGTGTTTAGTTTTTTAATTGATTTTGGTTAACAAATATTTTTAAAATCCTGGGCAAAGCCGGATACTTCAGCTATTATGGAATAAATCTGTTACATTTTTTAGCATTTAAACATACAGTCGAACCCCGTTATAGCGAACCCGGTATATAACGAATTCACGGATATAACGAACGAAAATTTTGGTCCTGCAGTTTTCCTATTGTATTTAATGCTAATTCATCCTTTTATAGCGAACCTCCGAAATCTTAAGAATCAGCTTTAACGAACCTTGTTTTTAAGTCGACTACTGAATTTTTTTTTAGTTTTAAACTTCTTAAGAATGTTGAAGAAGAAGATGATGAAGATTTATCTATCGCGATATGGATAGAAAAGCGCAAAATTTCATCATTCTCAGATTGTGACATGCAATTGTTCGAAACATGTGATGACGAAGTCATTGCATGTGAAAATCCGACTGATGAAGATATTGTGGAAGAGATTAAAATGAATCATTCTGAAATCGAAAATTCTGCATCTGATGCTGATGAAGAGGAGCACATAAATGACGAAATCCCCAATATCTCAGATGCTACAGCAGCGATGCGTATAATTAATAAGTTCTGTCTATACAAACAGTGTGTTGGAGTCATTTGATGTATTGGACAAAGAAATTTATAAAATGTTTTTGAAAAAGGCACCACGTCAGCAGAAGATTACCGATTATTTCTGTATCAAAACAGTGAGCAAAAATTGAAGGTAAAATTAATTTATTTCCATTTGTCTTCATTTTTAGTTAATTTAATTAGTATTGTGTCAGTTTAATGTAATCGATTTTGGTTAACTTAATTCATTAATGATCATATTTAATAGATTTTATTTTTTTAATACATCATTATAGAATACACATAGCAACTAATGAGATATACATTTTGTGAACTCTAACATTTTTCTTAACTGTTCGGATATAACGAACCACCGGATATAGCGATCAAAACCTTTGGTCCCTTGAAGTTCGTTATAAAGGGGTTCGACTGTACATTACAGAGAAAATCTTGGCAAGTAATAACCAGCTTATCGCGGAGTTGGAAAATTTCCCTTCCGTAATTCGCAGGCATCATTTCCATTTCCTCCTATATGATACAGTTTTAAGGCTACTGTGTACTAACCCTATTGGATTCGCTCACCTCAATGATAACTTACGGAGAAAATTTTTCTACTATTTACAGTTACATAAATGCTGATTATCAAATAAAAATTATACTTTCAGATAACCTGAACTTTTCTGCACCTTGCAACAGGATTCATTTTATAAATTTCGTCCACCAAATGAATTTAGGAGCCTTTAAAACACACTATACCTGATTTTCCCCCACGAATAATTCAAATTTTAAAATTTTTGCTTTTTTTTTTAACGAAAAATGCACCGAGGCGTAAAATTTCCTTCTCTGTTACGGAGCACAATTAAAAAATCTTGTCGGCAATCCTTAGGGCCTGTTCACATAGGAGTCCGTTGCGTTAAGGAAAATATGACGTTGAGACGAAAATAAACCAATCATAGGCCTCCAAACGATTATCAATGAAATTTTTAACGCCTCTGATTGGTTTACTTTCGTCTCGACGTCATCTTTTCCTTAACGCTATGAACGGATTCCTATGTGAACAGGCCCTTAGACAAATTCTCTCCATAGGTTAACATTGAGATGAGCGAATCCAATAGGGTTAGTACACAGCAGCCTTAACAGCAACCTTTGCTAAACCAGAAATCTCAAAATTTTATATGTATTTGGAAATTGCTTGCTTATACTTACTTTGCACTTTCATAAAAATCAGCCTATATCATACAGAATTAAGAAAAAGCTTATAAATTCAAGAACTAATCAGTCTCTGAAAGGATTACATATCTCACAGTAACATAAATTTATTATGTAATCAGATGGAACTATATTAATTACAAAAGTTAAATAAGAAAAAAAAATTGTAGCATGTGTGACTAAATATTCAGTTCTTTAACACCAAAGATTGGTTATAAAAGAAACTTTTAAATTATTTGTTATGATTGGATATAAAAGCATATATCACATAGAGACTAATAAAAAATTAGTTTATTAGAGATCATTAGATATTTAATAGATTTTCAAGTTTCTTGAAAAATTTTAGGAACTTAAATGGTGCAATTCTAAAGAAAAACATATCCTTAAAATGTAGATAATAAGCATTAAATGAGTAAAAGTACACTCTCAGACACACACACACACAAAAAAAAAAAGACACAAATTGATATGCATACAGGTTTCGACGGAAAATGCAAAATTTTAAAATTCGGCGGCCAATGAATGAACATGTCACGCTGCAGCGCATCTTTACTGCGTGACTGGCAGGATGTTACAGAGGAGAAATTTCGATTCCAGGTCATAAATTCTTTGCGAATTTCATTCCGTGTACTCAGGTAGACAGTAACTATGCCTCGCATACAGGTGCGCGAACAATATGCGCAGATGTCAGCATTTGAGAGAGGACGTGTAGTTCGGCTCAAAGAAACCGGTTGGTCTAAAGGGCGAATCGCTCGACATTTGAATAGGAGCGATGCCACTATTAGACGATGTTGGCAGGAATGGGGTGCCTTCATTTCATAGCAGAACACCTTTAGTTGTCATCCGCGGCACCCTTACAGCACAGCAATACGTCGACGATATTCTACATCCCGTTGTATTGCCCTTCTAGGGATGCGACATCGATGTCGTTGTTTTCAAAACAACGATGTTTTGATAAAAACATCGATTTATTGAAGCCGATGTTTTTTTAACATCGATGTTTTGTGCTCGATGTTTTACGTTGTCTCGGTGTTTTTTTTTAAATGAAAAAGTACCGTAATAAAAAAAAATTACCACGTACCATAATTTTCACACTCAGTAAATGTAAGTCTGAATTCTGAAAAGGACGAATACAAAAGGGGGAATGATTCCTTAGCAAACAGACAAATGGCAATCAACAACCAAGGAACCAATCAGAGCGCTTGGAATGTTCCTGACACTCCAGAACCTTCCATGGGGTTTTATTTTACAAATAGTATATACACGAGTGCATCCATTTAAGTTTTTGTTTTGTTCTGGTTTTATATAAGTTGACGTTAATATTACTAGTAAGATGCCTCCCAAAAGTACCGTTTGGAAATATTTTTACAAAAGCACTGACAAATTGGCGAAATGCAATATTTGCCTTAAGTCCCTCAAAACTTCTGGCAATACCACGAATTTATCTGGACATTTGAAGGCAAAACATGGCGCTATTTACAACGAGAATTTTGAGTCATCAATGTAGCCCAAAGCAACCAAGTTTTTGTCATTTGTGCCTGCCCAATCAGAGAGTAAAATTAAATCACCCCCTCCCCCCCACGACTAACGGAGGTAACATTAACGTTAGAGATTACTAAACCAGTTTTAAAAAATGGATGTTTAAAAACATCGATGGTTTTGGGGCGATGTTTTAATATTGAATATCGATGTTTTGTTATCGATGTCGCATCACTATGCCCTTCATATCACGCTATCCTGGGCTTACATTTCACCAAGATAATGCTCGCCCGCCACGACGAGTTTCTACTGCTTGTCTTCGTGCTTGCACAACGCTACCTTGGCCAGCAAGATCTCTCCCCTATTGAGCATGTTTGGAGCATTATGGGCAGGGCCCTCCAACCAGCTCGGGATTTTGACGATCTAACACGTCAAACGGACAGAATTTGGCACGATATCCCGCAGGAGGACACCTGCCACCTCTATCAATCAATGCCAAGCTGAATAACTACTTGCATAAGGGCCAGAGGTGGACTAATGCGTTATTGACCATTTTCATTTTTTGAAGCTCTTTCTCTTATATAAATCATCTAATCTTTCTCAAATTGTAATCATTTTATTTTTCTGTACATGTACATCACTTCTACCGATTTTCGTTCCATTCGGATAACTCCTTCTTGGTGCATTTTTTTGGGTCCAAGAGTGTAATTAAATAAAAACTTGTCAGGAACAGTAGTGCGAGAGTGATATAGATTGGTAAATGTGAACTGATATGTAAGCCAGAATTTGGTATAACTTAGAGCATTCGTAACTAGAAGTTACAATAAAGCTGATGCAAAAGAGGATAGATTACTTGGGGAAAATAATGTGTGGAAAATAACATATTCTTGCCCAATAATCACATTTTTCCATTGAAAATCTTATATCCCAGAAAATGTTAATACTTCATGAGATAGTAGAAGTTAGATACAAAGGGAAAAATATTAAATGATATATATAATAAAAACTGCATAAGAACAGCTGAATAACTAACTGATGTTCAAACTGCCATTGTTCATTCAATAAAAAGTTTCACTTTACTTACGATATAAGTCCCTCTGAATTTACTTTTCCTTTGAAGTTAAAAATAACATTTCTTTCAAGAAAGTTTAATGAAAAGTAAGTATATAAGTGAAAACCACATTTCAAAATAATGTCAATTTTATTCACTGAAGTATTGCATAGTTCACAAAGAGGAGATTATCACCTTGAACATCTGTCAAACCAAACACTGCATAGTTGAACATATAACGATTTTAGACAAATTATAAATAACATACTTTTACATAACTAAATAGCCTTTGAAAATGCTCAGGCTGAAAAAGAAATGCTTGTCAAAAATACAAATAAATAGTGATCTTATTAGTAAATAATATAGTACTGATTTATATGGATCTTATATTGTAAAAGTACAGCAGAAATTCAAATAGTCAGTGTACATGAATTAATTGACATCACACACATAAAAAATTAACATCCAAGTCAGAAAATAAAACTAGAAAAAAGACTTGCAAAACAACACAACATTAAGTCTGCATAGTATAACTATATTTGAAAATATAAACAGAACAGTAGAGCTACTGATTAGATAGTTCTCGTTACTTTACACTGTATTTACTCAAATCCACTGCATCCCAAATGTAACACACAAACATACTCTACTCCCTGGTTCTGAAGTTCTGTACATATTTGAATACCCCCCCCCCTACACACACCCAGAGAGATTTCAAATACATACCAATGAATATACTATAGGGAAAAAAAGTCCCACCCCTCTTATACTTGATTCTAAGATGCTTCCCAAATTTTAGCCATAGTAATTCTGGATAAAAAATGCTATACGATTCAGGTAAATAAACTAGTATAAGATTTTTAAGGTGAGAGGATTTCTGATTCAGAATTCTTACGATTACTGAAATTTGAATAAACTCAAATAAAATGATTAATGTGAACAGGGTCCAAACAGAATGAAATAAATAACTTTTTAAGACACTGAAAAATAAGTACAATAAAAATGCTGAACACTTTATCAGATGGAAATAGAATTTGAAAAAGGTTCATACATGCCTATTAAAATATACGATAATATAATGCCAATATTTTACATTGAAATTTTTTACAAGTGTTTCAAAATAAATTATAATTTATTATTATAATATGATATAACATTTGGTTTATTAAATAACAGTCAATACAAACTCAAAATAAATTCTTTAAGTATAAACAACAAAAACAGGAAAACAGGACACACAAAATGAAGTTAAATTAAACAAGTATCAAATTCTTAAATCATTTGAATTCAGTCACAGATAATAGCACTTACAAAGTATCAAAATCTGTATCATTTGGAGCTAAGCCTGGAAAATGAATTGATCCTTTTTACAATTTCAAACCTAAAAGTTCGTCACTACTTCACATGTTATTTTACAGTTCTAGACAACTGATCTCTAACACAAACTATCATAAATATGGGAATACACTTCTCAAATTATAATGCATAGATCTACAATAACTTAGTCATAAGAGAACTCTGATTAATCTACTAAATTAGTATGCAATGTATGTGCATATATATGCCAATTCAGTTATGTGCACAAGAAGCAAAGACTTGTATAAATTTAAATAAGAAAAATCATTAAAATCAAAACTTTTCATAAACATATATAATAATATCAAACAGAATATAAAATAATTCAGATGTCACAGTTCTTTAGAACTTAAATATCATATAAACTGAAATAGGGAATAAGGATTTAATTTATGTTAAAAAAATTATTAAAATCAAAACATTTAACAAACATATATAATAATCTTAAACAAAATATAAAATAATTGAGGTGTCTCAGTTCTTTAGTACTCAAAATATCAAAAAAACTGAAAGAGGGAATTGATTCAATTTATGTAATAAAAATTATTAAAATCAAAGCATTTAACATACATATATAAATCTTAAACAGAATATAAAATAATTCAGATGTCTCAGTTCTTTAATACATAAAATATCAAATAAACTGAAATAGGGAATTAAGATTAAATACAGACATATACAGATCTCTATGTATTAGACAGTTTTTACAGAGAAATTTAACATTAACAACGTATTTACAAAATTCAATATCTATTGGGTATTCAGAGAAGTAGGATGCAGAGTTATGCTTTAAATTTATGTTAAAGTACATAAACCAAACATTTTCCACTGGAAAAAGTCTTATAACCTGCACCACAAATATCTTAAATTACAATAAATCTATCAGAAAAGTACAGGCATATAATGTTAAATTATCGAAATAAAAGGTTAATATAATAATAATATCCAGCATTTTTTAAATTTACATAACTGCATATTTTAAAGTAAATTTCTAAAGGCAGTCTAACTTTAAAAGTTAGCTCACAAATCAAGAAAGAAAAATTTAAAACAGAAGATAAATCTGAAGCAACTAAATAGCCTACAAAATTTAATAAAAAATTTTACATATAAATATTTATATACAAGTATCTATGATAAGGTAATTAGTCGATTTCATCATACCAACATAGTGAATTATTTAGTTTATATGCCAGATCTAAGACTTAAACAATAATAATAATAAAAAAAAAGCACAACATCACCCTCTACCATTTTAGTTATATCAATATTTATCATCAATTACGATTTCTTCCTCCTCTTCCACCTCTACCTCCTCGATTTGAGCCTCTATCATATCCTCCTCTACCTCTATTTCCAGATCCCCGAGATCCTCCTCTAGATTGATTCATCTGATTCATTTGAGTTATGCCATCTCCCATTCCATACAGCTGAAAGTTATCACCAGCTGGCATGTAACCACCAAATCCAAACTGTGAATTTCCTAATTGAGCACAATAATTGACAGGCTGATAGATTGGAGGGGAATTGTAGTCACTTCTATTACCACCTTTGTAGTTACCTCTGGAAGAATTATCTCCTCTATAATTATCAATAGGTGAACGTGGATTAGAATTTTCATCCCGGGCATAACCACTGTTTCTGTAACCAGTATTGTCTCTTGAATAACCAGTATTATCTCTTGAATAACCTGAATTATCCCTTGAATAACCAGTATTGTCTCTATTATAGCCAGAATTTTCTCTTGAATATCCAGAATTTTCTTTGGAATATCCAGAATTTTCTCTTGAATAACCAGTATTACCCGTGGGTTGGGCATTAGACTGTCTCATACCTCCTCTCGATGATGAATCATTCTTCTGCCAGCTGGGGACTTCAGGAGGGGGTGGCTGTTGCTCCTCTGGTCGCCCTCCTCGGTCTGGTACCTGTAGTTTTCATGAAAATTAGAATTTAAAAGATATATTACACTACATCACGCTTCTGCCATTCGAAAAAATAAGTAACATCAGTTCATTGCATCTATTCACAGTACATAAGTTCCAGAGCTAAATGTGCACAATAACTTGAACCTTACGTACAGTTTTAGAAAAAAAAAAGTTGCTGTACTGAATTTCCAACACTTTAAAAAGTGATCAAAACATTTAAAAAGATGCTTTTTTTCTTTGGGGGTGAGGAAATAACTTACCACATTTGCCAAAAAGAACAATATCTTCAGCTATTACATTTATCAAATGCTGAAATCAAAATCTATCTCATCCTTAATCATCTATATATATAAAAGAGCTCGTCTGTTTGTTTGTCCGCTATAGAATCATAGACTGTTTCACCCACCGGGATCAAATTCGGCACAGTTAATGTTTAGGACCCGAGAAACTTAAATCAGGAAAAACGAAATTTGGGGCTCAATTAGTTTTTTTAAATTAATTTTTTAATGATTTTTGTGCCTCTAAAAGGTGCGCGACCACCTGTGGAGCCCCTTCACCACAACCAGCTGTGTTAAGAGAGATGGTTTGGGGGTGACGGGGGGGTCAAATTCCAATGCGCAGGAGGAAGAGGGTTGGGAATGACCTTTGGCCCTGGCTCCCCAAATAAACACAACTGGCCAGATGAACATGAAGAGCGGGGATGCAGCACAGTATGTTTTTGATGGAATGCATGAAAATTTTTTATATCTATATATCTACCCGGGCAACGCCGGGCAATAATGCTAGTGATGCATATTTTTATAATGCTTCAACAAAATTTCTAACATATGCAAAAGCTGGAACTGTATTTTGCTTACTAACCCACAGAAAAACATTTTCTTGCAAAATGTTTATTAAAAAAAAGTTAGATAATGAACTTTTATTTGGAATATGATTGATTATTCAAGATATTATTTTCATTCATAAATTCATTCAACAGAGTACAATAAAAGGTAATACTCTTTTAAATTGATTTTGTGTGAAAAAAAGCAGTTACATGCAATATTTATATAATCTAACACAATACATGCACATTAAGCTTCTTCATGCTCATAGTTAAAACAAAGAAGATCAAACAATTATCAAAAATTGGTTATTTAATTTTATGACTTTAAAATTAAGTTAACATTTTGAACTTTAAACTTTTAAAAATTACACCATAATGGTACTTCAGAGATCAATTTTCAATTAAACGCCAAAGTTGTCCTTAATTTATTTTTTTGGCATTATATAAAATTAATATGTTAAATAGAACTTCATAGTATAATTCCTTTGTCAAACAATAGCTCTATTCAATGTCTCAACTAATGAAAAATTAATACTCACATCATATTAGTAATGTAACTTTTCATGGAGAAATTCCCGTAAGTCAAAATAAGAAGAAATTTACAGAGGAGCAAAAATATTATTACTTGGAAATTTTATCAAGCACAGTTCCTTTACTTTCATTCCTATGTTTTTTTAAACAAATATTTTATATATTAACAAGAACTGGCTTAAGATTAAAGACATAACAGAATGAAAAAAAATACTTACAGCACCAATAACTACATTATTTACAGCAGACTTGGTATTTTTCCTAACAGAAGCACTACTTGTTTTTTCAATAATTGCAAGATCTGGTAAATAAAATGAAAACTATTTAAAATCCTGAAAGCACATACTTAAAATTTTTAAATAAAAAAATTAAAAGCCTTTATAACTTCATGTAACATTTTTTTTCCTTTGAACTATCATAAAGACAACATACTTGTGGCACTACATAGTTTTAAAACAATGATAAATTTTAACCCCAACTTAAAACAAATTATTCGAAAACATTAAAAATTCAATTATTGTAAATAGTGCTAAATTTATGCTGATAGAGATGGTAAGTTATAATTGAAATGTACAAATATTGGTACTTACGAATTACTGCATGAAGTAAAATGAAAAAGCAAATTTGGCAAGGTTGTAACAATTATTGACCTTCATGTAATTAAAGAATTGTCCGTTTAACATTTTCATTTACAGGTTTGTAGAACAGTTAGCGAACTTCATCTATTTGCTAAAAATGTGAGTATTAATCTCAAGTAATATAATACCAAAAAATGTTTTTCAAACTCCTGAATAAACACTGGCACAAACTGAAAACCAGAGGACATTATCAATCTATTCTCAACTGCAATTCAATGTTGGGTTCATTCATTAACTGATTTGTGATTTTAAGATTTTGTGTTCTTTTAAGGTATCTGTATACCTTTACAGGCAAGTTTTAAAATTTTGTCTTTTTATCTATTTTTTTTTATTATGAGAAGTAAAGTTAAAACTTGGAAAAAATGTATAAAAAATTTAGCTGTTACATTAAAATAATTTTTTCAAGGGAAAAAGTCTGAAAAAAAATATATATGGGGCAAATTTGACATTACTGCAAAACATGATAATTCAAAAAAGAACAAATATATTATTATATAAATTGGAGAATGAAGATAACTTTCTCTATGGAATTGAGTATTCTCAAGATAATCTTATCTCAGAAGCTGTAGCAGTTTAAGTACTGATGTACAGAAAAATTACTTAAAATGCATTGCCATTTGCAATTCATACCAATGTAAACAAAACTAATTAATCTATAATGATGAGCATGGTCTATTCCCTTTATAAACACTTAAAAAGCAACTCTTCAAAATTTTATGGCATTTCCTGCATGACTTTTTACTGATGGATGTTTTGTGTAGAGAAATGATGAAAAAATTCATTTTGAGAAAAAGCTACTTCCAGTTATAAAATTCTTTGATAACTGTTGTTAAAATTGCGGTTACTTGGCTCTTAGTTAAGATAGAAACATAATTCAAACAAAATTGAAAAAAATATATAAGATTAATTTAAATTGATATAAGATTGGGGTTTGATATTATTGTATACGTGGAAAAATCTATGTTTTGATCAAAAATACCATCTCAAATGTGCACGGATGCCTTGAGTAATCAACTGTTTCTTCTTTGTTGAGGGTGAAATCCATATTTTGATAATTTTTTTCACGAGAAACACTGCACTTATACAATCCCTCCCTCTGAACACCAAATTCGATTTCAATTCTTATGCGTTCTCTTTGACAAAACAAAATTTCAGAGTAGTGCCATTTTCTACCACAATATATTCTTTTCAAAATATTCACAAACTTACACAAATTTAGTTGACAGGGAAAAAAGAATTTTTCCAAGAAAAAGTGAACTACAGACAAACCATTTTTTATAACTGTTTAGTATTAATGAAAAATAATTACCAGCTTTAGCTGCAAGTACATGAGAAATCTTTACAGCTGGTTCCACAACTATGTTAGTTTTCCTTAAATTATAGATGTTCAAGATGTCCTCTGTTTTGGCCTACAAAAGCAAAAATTGTATGAATGAATGAACTATTTTTCTTCATCATGTTGCAATTATAATTGCTTATGTTATTTTACATCATAGTCATTAACTAATTAATGATCATTTTGTCAGTCTTAAGTTATAAAACTATATTATTCTAATATGCACAACATATACAATTTAGTTTATTATAGTTTTATCAATGCAACATGTTGATAAGTCTGTTTATTACAAATTTTTTTTCATTACTCTCTGAACAGGGCACATTTTTACGAAGCTTAACATTTATCTACTTAACATGAAGACTTCTAAGAAATGTTTTTTTATTTACTGATTTAGTGTAATCATAGATAGCAAAAAACATGGCAATTTTTGAATAAGTCTAATGTGCACAACAATCAAACTGACATCTCCAGAAGTCTCTAGTGAGAAAGAAAAATAATAAAGATAAAACATCAGTTAATTTCTCAATATTTTTCTCTTGAGAGTACATGATTAAAATTATTTTTATCAACTAAACAGCAAAATTTTAATTGTAACAATAAATTACATATTTTTTAAAACTTCATTTTGGATTGCACATATTTTAATTAATCATGAGCTTATGCCATTATCAAATCTAAACATTTAAAATTACCCTACAGATGTTTCTAAAAAAAATTCCCTTCACCATAACCTGAGAAGCTATCCAATTTTAAAATGCTTACTAGGACTTTTTCTGGGTTTAGTGGGTTTTA
This sequence comes from Dolomedes plantarius, assembly GCA_907164885.2. NCBI lineage: Eukaryota > Metazoa > Arthropoda > Arachnida > Araneae > Dolomedidae > Dolomedes > Dolomedes plantarius. The sequence goes on along the minus strand of OU015494.1, from coordinate 182,181,769 downwards.
ATAAATTTAATAAATAATTTATCTTTTACTGTAGATGTATTCCATCACATTGTTATGTAGCCCATGTAAAACACATATGTAAAATACTGAGATGAAGTAAAATGTATATTTTTACATTTATGTCTGTGTTGAATATTGTAAATAGTGTAAAAATTTCAAGAATGGTTATTGGGCTTAAGTACATTTTCACTTAGCCACATGAGGTCATTTGACCCATAGATATCATGTTTTACGGGTAAAAAAAAATCATAGATTTTTAACAATTGTTTTACTAAAATTTAAGGTTGTACTGGACCAAAAAATGAGACAGTGTTTTTAAGGACTTCTAATGATTTTTTAGGGCTGTGCAAATTCTAGTGCTTAAGACAAACAAATCAAATTACTACTTCCAAATTATAGTTTGCAATTGAAAATAACCTATTCAGTTAAACAAAGGAAATTGTTTTATCAACCAAACAATAAAAAATAAAACAATTTTTAGCCTTTTCTCTGTTTTTACTAAGAAATCAAAGAGTGTACTATGCACACAACTTAAAAATTTGATGCTAAAATTAAAACATTTTTAACAGAGCCTTTTCAAGTTTATTTCTTTTGTCTTGTTCCAAGAATAAATTGAAAGAAAATGTGTTTATATCAAAAGTCACAAAAAAAAATGGACTAGATTGAGTATAACATTTTGAGCTGCAGTAAGAACTTAATAACAAGAAGTAAGAAAAATTAAGAATTTGAGTTCAAAGGGAAGTTTATAATAACTAACACACACACACACATATATATATATATATATATATATATATATATATATATATATATATATATATATATATATATATATATGTGTGTGTGTGTTTGTTTAAATTAAAACGTGCATCTCATTTTAGGAATTTTACTGACTTGATTTCATATATAACATTCTAAAATTTGTTCAATAAGATTAAAAGTGAAGGAGAAATTGCCTTTTCAACTTTGGTTTGTACACAATAAAAACGAAATGCTGCTTCAGGTTAAAAAAGTTACCTGTTTCAGCATGTAATGTTTCTAGGTAGTGAATTTACCTATTTGGGGTACACTACTTTTGTATTTTAAACATTCTTTTGTACCCTTCTAGTTATACTTCTACTTTTGTAATATATCTAAAACAGCTTTTCATTAGAAATGTGCATGAAAATTACAGAATATTTAGTAATTTTCTGATATCTTTCGATCCAACAATTCTATGATGACAAAAGAAACTATTTTAAGTATTTTAACCTAACTAAGAATTAGAGTACATACCTTTAATCTGTCTGCCCATAAGAAAGATTTTACAGTAACATCTAAGCGTGTTAAAAGTAAGTTTCTTCTAGTCTTATACTCTTGATACATTTCTTTATAAAGATGCTCTAGTTGAAACCATTGCTTTTCGGTTAAGCATCCTGAAAAAAGAAGTTCTCCTATTTTCTCTTTTGGAGGTGATGGTTGACTCAGGTGTTTCAGCTAAGGAGAAAAAACAGAATGTCAATTGTGTTCTTCAGAAAAATAAATGCAAAACATATACTAATTAAGAGTAACAACTCAATTAATCAAACTTTTGTGTACAATTTAAAAGTATTAACTAATTTATAATAATTGAAGCACATTTTATCAATTGCATAAAACCTCAAGTTCAACATTTAAAAAATATTAAATAATGTTTTCACTCCTTGGCACATGAAACACTAAACATGTTAATTCAACTCCCTGGAGTCAAGTATTTTAGGAGGAGTTAGTAGAGGTTAAATTTACAATTATTTAAAAAGTAAGGTTCTCTCCAAGTGGATAAACTATTATTCATATATTAGAGCAGTTTAATTTACATTTCTCTTATATACATTATAATTAAAGGTGACACAAAAATCAGAAGAGTTGTTCATGCATCAACTCTTCTGAAAATAATTGTAATGCACAATCTCACTCCCACCAAAATAAACAGTACTAGATCCATTCTTATGAAAAGGCTATCATAAATCTGAACAAAAATTAAACAAGCAATGCACTCCACTTCATGCTTTATTTTTATATTTAGAAAAAGATTCAGAATTATTGGAATAGATTAAGAGGGATCCATAGTGGATTTACTGACATCACTTTAAAGCAGTGACTCTCAACATTTTCATGTCTAGGACCTCTTCTGGATGATCTTCAGACTTTATGTCTGCATTAGAACTAAAAAATGTAAGTATTACTAGGAAAATACATTATACACACATTTTTTGCTAACCATCAGTCCCCCTGGGGAGCAATAAAGCCTAAAGCAGGGCCCCCTGCTTTAGTCTCCTTAAAACAGGGCTCCCTGGGGAACCCTGCTTAAAGGAGGAAGTGATCAAATAACAAGTGGTAAACAGAAGAAAATACAAATGAAACAAAAATTAAAAAGTTACATATATCTAGAAAAATATTAAAGAAATTTGAATCACATAAAATTTTTACAGGATTACCTAAAATACAGTATGTATAAAGAGAAACATAAGTCCCCCCCCCCCTGAAATTAGTCACCTAAAAACTGAAGAATTATTATGTAAACATTACTCCTCTACCATTTAGACAGAAAAATCAACTTTCTGAAATATGCATATTGAAAACTAGTGTGGCAAAACCAACAGACACACCAAAAAGAAAACAAAATTAAACAAAACGTATTTTGTATGAACATTTTATTTGAAGCTTAGTACAATATCCACAGAAACACTTGATATGATGTGAAGAGTTTACTACAATCACAAGTTTCTAGGAGCAAATCACTGATGATACAATTGAAGTAAAATCAAAAGTTACTAATTTTGATTCAATTGTGAAGAGCACAATGGTCTCTGAAGCAACCAAGCTCTGGCAACCAATCATATGATGCAACTCATGCCATTATAACAAAATATATGAAGAAATTGAAGGTTTGTATTTGATCTACAAAAAGGTATAATTCAGATGCTAATCCTATTGTATAATACCTCATTCTTGAATTACGATGTTTAATGTCACAGTACACAGAAGGTGATATCTAAGTATGACCTTGAAAACCATTAGCTACAATTCCTCTTAGAGTTGTGTCAGGCTTGCTGGGAAAAATACACGAAGCATTTTCACAGGTGAAGAGAGTATTCATTTCAAAAGAAATCCTTCAAAGCAATTTCATTCAGTTTGGGGGTATGTCCCTCATAAGCAGTGTTATGGTATTATACAGCAATTTTAGAGGGGAGTTGTTAGAATTAGACAATAATATTGAAACCCATGAGGCTGTTTTAAGTTGCAATACCTCACACTTAAAATACCTCAAATACTCAACCTCAAAAGACTAGAAAAGGGCTAATTTTTGGCAAAAAGTATATTGTTCTCTAACTTTTCTATTAGTTGCATTTACATTTTACAATGATGTTGAAACCATAAAAGCAATACACGTTGCTTGTTCAGTAGGCCCAGTATAAGACATGCTTTGAATAAACATTTTGATTTAATTAAAACATTTTATTTTTTAGTCACAAAGTTAACTTCTATTAAATGCATATCATAGAAGTAGTTTACAAACAAACTGGACAAATATTTGTCAAATGAAAATCATATACTTAAGGAATAAATAGTATATAAGTTACAACATGACAAATGCTATTTTGTCATGTCATACATGAAATTATTATCTGCATAACACTTCAATGATAATGTTTCGAAACAGGCACTTATCCATTCTGCAGAAAAGCATGATTTTAATGATTTTTAAAACAATGAGAAATAGAATTCACCTTTTTTTCAACTTCACCAAACAGCTGTTGAGGAGTAATAGTCTCAGGAGGTTTTGGGAAACGTAAACAAATCAACATTTCTCTAAGTTCCTTTGCTGTTTTTGATTCATCCTACAGACAGGAAAGAAATTCATTTATTAACTTTCAAAATAATATTTTCAGTCTGTGAAATATGTTTGTGGAAAAAACAAACAAACTATAACACAAAGGATCAATATACAAAACCTTTTGAAATATTTTTGTATGTCACAAGAACTGTAAAAAAAAAACATTTTTTAAATCCAAAGTCTGTTTTGTAAAAGTATATATATCTATGGTGCCTAGCATAAAGGGCTTAAGTAAAAAAAAAGTGATTTTTAGATATTTGTTAGCATTGATAAAAAAAGGCAAAAGTCTTTTGACTTGTATAAAAGGCTTAAGTCTATTAATTTTATATACAAAAGTACATTTCTTTGAACAAAAGACTCAAATTGAAATTATTGTTCTGCGATTGGTATAAAAGTCAATAACTTGGTATATTTAAACCACTGTTTTTGACTTACACCCTTTATATCGGGCACCATAGATATAATACAAAGTACTGCAGGAAATAACTTTAAAAAATGAGATATTTACAAATATTAAGAGTAATGAGAATAAATAAAAGCGAGAAGAGAAAAATATTACTACAAGATACATATAAAGAGAAATATCATAACCAAAGAGAATGAAAAAAAATTAATTCAGAAAGCATTTACATATGTAATGGTGATTATAAAAGTGGCTTAAGTCAAGAATCTTAAAAAAATTAATTTATCAGTCATTTCATATTGCATTCTTTTATATTACCATAATCTGAAGCTATCTTTGCAAAATTGTCAAAATTGAACTTTGAGATTGAGTTGGTTGTTGCGTCATTACACAGAATTCAGTTCATGTTCAAACTTAAACCTTCAAATATCTCGAAAGAAATAATTACAAGATAAAAATAACTTTTTATATACCATGTTTTTAAATTTTCTGTTGAATCATATAAACTTGACAATTCTATGTATTAATAAATACTTTTAAAATTTTTCTTTGATGAATTATCCCATCAACTTGAAAGAAAATGAAGTTAATTGGAAGTTAACTTGCATTTAACTTTTCATTCCCGTCCCAGCCGATAGATGGCTGCACCAGTCTACAAAACAAAATTAACTGAAAAAGAATTCAATTCTGCTTAAAGATGGCTAAAAGCACTAAAATAATGCATTGTCATCATGTTCTGAGCTATTCTAAAAGTTTCAAATGTCTAGCTAGTCGGGAAGTTAGTTAAAAATCGATTGCAAGATTTGTACCGGACAAACATACACACACAAACAAATAATAAAGCGAGTTAATAAAAACATGGTAAAAATATATGACTTAGACCACTTTCATAATCACTGGCACATATGCTGCTCTTCATATTTAATACTTTTGGTTTTTCCTTTTCGAAGCTTATGACAATAATCACAAGTTTCTAGGAGTGAAGGTCAGAAAAAATAATATTGGCTACCCAAAGTCCAATCATAACATGACTCAAACCACTGATGATATAATTGAAGTAATATGAAAAGTTACTAATTTTGATTTGAATGTGACGGCACAAAGCTCTCTGAAGAATGTAACACATTATATGATGTAACTCATGCTGTTATAACAAAATATATGAAAAAAAGGAAAGTTAGAATTTGATTTATGAAAGGGTATAATTCAGATATTAATCTATTTGTATAATGCATTCTTGAATTAGGATGTTTATTGTCACAGGACACAGAAGGTGATATTTAAGTATGACCTTCAAAATCATGAGCTGAGCTACAATTCCTCTTAGATTTTCTTTTATCAAGAAATTTGAGAGACAATTAGAAGATTAACCCTTTGGACTGCTATGTCGAGTCACACTCAACATTTTAAAATTTCCAACCATACATGACGAAAATGCACGTTTAGATGGAAAGCCTCATTTTATATTTCTGCATCCACAAAGAAAGCACAAGATTGTACAGTTTGATCTAATATAGGAAAATGCACAGATGAAGAAAAGAAACTAATTTCTACTGTGAAACTTGTGAGAGAAAACCTGGGTTACACCGTGGAAACTGTTTCAAATGCTATCACACTCTTCAAGATTAAAACAAGAAGAAAAACTTTTCTCTATGAATTTGGTTTTTCTTTACCTATTTAAACTCTTATTTTTGAGCACAAAATAATCTATAAATTTCCCAAATATCATATTGCATACCAAGATCCAATACTGTTATCAATATAATTCGTAAAAAAAAAAAAAAAGTTATTAAATCCTCCTTTTCAGTTAAACCTTAAAAAAAATTTAAACTAAAACACATAAAATATGGAGTTTTTGGAAAGAAAACTGAATAAAAATCCAGAGTCCAATGGTAAACTTCATATTTAAAACATTGCAATGATTTATATATTGCTGTAAAAACCAAGCACATTATACTTTACTTATTAGTAGATATCTAAACAAGCATGACATATCTCAAAAGCATATTTAACCTACTGCAAATGAGCAAAGTATACATGGGATGGAAATACAAAAAGGACAAGCATAGTACCGTAATTTCCTGTATATAATCCGCAGCACCATATTATCTGAAAGGCCTTTCTTTAGAGTTAAAAAAAAAAAGTTTCATAATCTACGGCAATTTTTCCCCTTTTTAATTTAAAATATTGTAAACAATTTTCCAGATTAATTAATTTCCTTAAAGGTGATTGATAATTCTTGGCCATGCAATTTTTGCAAGAAACTTAAGTGCTTTCATAGAATCATATGATCTTTAATATTGTCAAATTAAAAAATTTTAACCCATGATCAATCACACGGTGTATTTTATTTATTTTAAATACCATCCCCCACCCTGACAACTGCAGATTTTGACATTTTCAAAATAAAAAAGGAAATACTACCTTGAATGATCACTAAATTTATTAATAATAATTAAAAACCTTCAAAATCTGATTCATCAGATTCAGAAATGAATAAATTCCTTACATTTTCCCTTAACAAATTATCCGAGTCACTAGATAACGAGTCTTCATTGTTAGAGTTATTTTCATCAACAATATTGCATTTTCGAAACATGTTTTTTTTAAATCACAGTTTCCGAGACATCATTCCACGCTTTCAAAACCCCATTACAGACATTTTCATATGATGCACGCTTCAATTTTCCTGTTTTTGTAAAATTCTTTTCTCCATCTGACATCCATTGTTCCCATGATTTCCTAACTTTTGATTTAAATGATCTGTTAATTCCAACGTCTAAAGGTTTAATTTCTTTGTCAGTCCTCCAGGTATTATTGCAATTTTTTCAGATGTGGACTTCAGGGCATTTTTAACATTCTCACTGAGATATGCTTTCATAGAGTCCATAATTAGAAAAGCTTTAGGATGAAAAAATTAATTTTTTTGTTTTCGCCAGATGCTCTGTAGCCATGACATCATGATATCTTCATTCATCCAGCCTTTCTCGTTAACACGAATTTTAACACCTTTAGGAAAATTCTCTCTTGGGAGTGTTTCTCTTTTAAATATTAGCATCGGCCGCAATTTGAAACCATTTGCAGCACAGCATAAAATTACCATAAATGAAGTTTTTTCATTTTCTGTAGTATTTATAGGAATACTGCTTGTTCCCTGAACATCGAGAGTCCTGGTAGGTGGTATATCAAATGATAATGGAACTTCATCCATATTAAAAATCAAATCCACTGTAAAATTATTTTCGACAATAATTTTTTTACAAAATGTCACAAAGTCATCTGATTTTTTTCCCCAGTCATCAGGTAATTTCTGGTCAACCGTTGAACAACTAAATTTTTTCTTTTCATAAACCAGTAGCACCACGTGGGCACACCAGAGAAGTTTCCAATATTCATTTCTCATGCAATAAGTTGAGCTTATAATCCTTATATTCTTTGTTATCTATATATATAAAACGCGTAGGTATGCGGCACAAAAATCGGCGATATTTCTACATTCCGAATGGCAACGGCTGCAACTACAAGATGTAAACATTAGCGGCTGACCACGTGTGTGTAGTGGTTTGACGATAGCACGTAATTTGGTACAATTTAATTGCTGTATTTTACACGTGAATAATTTTAATTTATTCACGAGATAATTTATTCTATTTCCATCAGTTTTTCTAAATGTATGTAAGAGGATAAACTTTTGACAAAATGTGTTTAGACCTATCAAAAATATATATATATATATATTTCACAATGACAGTTGTATGTAGGTTATCTAGAGTCCGTTCTTTTGATTCTGTCACTGTAGTATCTCCTATTTCTGAAATACTCAACTGTGTATATCAAGAAGTTTGAGGAATATCATAGTAAAATATTAATAATTGCATTATGATATCTTAATAGTAAGTAAGAGTTAATTCTCTACGCATTTTAAGCAGTACTTGCTGAATTTTTACTCCATTTTATAAGTTAAGAAATTTTTAAAACAAATTTTTTTTTTGGTATGATTAAGTGTAGATATCTGAATTGTGAACAATAGTACATATAGAGAGTGATGTAATCCCCACTATATTTTAGTACTTGCTGAATTTTTACTCCATTTTTTTACGTGAAAAAAATTTTCTCCAACAATTTCTTATTTGATGTAACGATAAAGTGTAGATATCTTAATTTTGAGAAATATTACATACAGAGAGGAATGTAATTTTTAAAATCTTTGTTGTTGGGTTTCTTAGTCTTATCTTTAACTCTGTTCTGAAGTAATGGAAATTCATATTTTTTTAATCACGATGTTTTAGAATCATCGTTATAGAGAATTTTGCAATGATTATAAATTTTTTGGCTGAGATCGCACTACCACTTAACAACGTATATTTATGATGACAGGCAATAGTAACATACCTTACATACATTTCTTTCAGTTGAGATTTTTTGCAAAAGAAAATATAAAACTAAAAGCGACCATGCTGGTCGCGCAGCGGCTAGTTTATTTTATAAAACATAAATGGCATTTCTTTCAAAACTTTATTGGAAGCTTTTCTGGTGGAGAATATTTTTTATCAGATTATCTGTGGCGGCATATAATACACACAACGAAATTTGAAACTTTTTTAATGCATAATCTGCAGATTATATACAGGAAAAGATGGTATATACAGTTGGCTCTCTGTTTAACGACGATCTCTATTTAAAGACGATATTTCCCAGTCCCGCTCCCTCCGACGTTATGGGAAAAGTTATTTTTCACAAATTCTGTTTAAGGACGATCTCTACTTAAGGGTGATTTTTCACGGTCCCTTGAAAGTTGTTAAACAGAGAGCCAACTGTATTTGTTAAGAGGTTAATTTGTGTAAAATGACAAGTACAAAACACCTGTTGACTCTCCCAGAATATTTAGATATGATTTTTGGATGTTGGTTACTTTCAACTGCAATGGCAAAAGCATTTATGAATATTGATGTTAAATCTTATATCTCTACCATACTGTGTTAGTAGCGTAAGAGGGGGGTCTTATATTTTATAAACTATTGTTTTATATTTTTATCAACAAGGATATTTTCAGTCAAGTGCAACTCAGCTCCCATTTGTAAAAATAAAATGGCACAATGAAATTGTTGGTTCACATAAAAAGGGATGTTTTGGGAGCATTGAAATGAAACTATTATATATGATACTATGGAAAGAAAGATAGGAAAAATATTTGACAACAAAAAACAAAAATTAAAAAATATAACTAACTAAAAAAAGTTATGATATTTATGTAAGGACATATTTAACTCAAAGAGCAAATGCTTCTCTAAAAAATATATTTAATGTTAATTTGAATTTATTTAAAATAGAAAGATTTTTAAGGTAAGTGTTAATTTCTTTCATTGTTTCTAAGTTATTAAATGAGAAAAGTTTAAAATGTTATTTATAAATAGATTCAAATAATTTCATTTTTCAAAAATGTTTTTGAAAAGTATCTAATTTCTGAGTCAGGCTTCCTTGCAAAATCTCTTTCTTTTAGGGTACAACTGCAGACAGATTCCTTCATTCTCTGAGGAAGTAATGTGCATGACCACTGCTCACAAAAGGTTAATCCAATTATACATAACATATGTATTTTCAAATATGAAAGCTAGTAAAATCTCTATTGTTTAAACTTTTATTACTAGTTAAATAAATTTTGGAGTAGTAAAGAAAAATTGGTTATATGTTGCTCTTTTTAAACACACAGTGAGATCATACCACATATGAACCAAAACTTTCAATGATTTCACCAAATGCTTTAAAGATTTAGAAAGTTATCTATATCTATTTTATACATAAACTAATACATAGAGAAAAATATTCTTAACATTTTAAAAACTATCACTTCTTGGAAGGCAGTTTCATAAAATAAGCTTTTTTAACAAAATATATATATGAAAGTTTTAAAACTTTATACATGTACAGTGCAACTGATGATGGGTTTTATATTTTCTTTTCCCAATAATACGTAATGATCATACATGTCATTATACAAATTTTTTATTTTACTATTATTTTTTTTTTAGGCAACCTACCAGTTCAATCTGCATGGGAACTTCTTTCTTTTTTGGTTTTTTAAGAGCTTGAATTTTGGCAGCTTCAAGTTCAGTGCAAAGATATGCTAAAAATTTGAAAAATAAAAAAAAATCAAGTAGAGCAAATCTCTATAATCACAACAGATAGTTATATAAAACAAAGTTAAAATGCTATAATGGTATGTTCTAATATTTTTTCCCCATAATAAGTCTAAAAATAACCATCTCACAGAATAAATTTTTAAAGTTCAATAAAAAAAATTAAATTTGTATGACTCTTTTTCGAAAAGAAAATCCGTAGGATAACATATGAAATTTAAATATTGAACAAACACAGACACATACAAAGATAAAAAATGTCAAGTAAAAAACAAAATTCAATAAAAAATTCTATAATATTTAAAACATATATATAATGAAATAAACATGTAAGACCCAGTCAACTTGATTTCAATAATTTGTATAATTATTTTCTGTTACTCAACTGAAATATGTTTTTCTTAACAACTAGGACTTCTTAATAAACTGTTGTGCTAAACAAATGAAGAAACTTTGCAAATGAAGTAAAAATAAGCTTTAAAAAATTTATAAATAGACAGAACCATCCATGCATTCTGTATACTTCAATACTGGCATAGCTGCACAGCTATGCTAGTATTGAAATCTGAACAGTTAACAGTTTTAAGAACAAACAGAAATTAGCAAAGCAAAAACTTACAAAATAATATGTAAATGAGTTAAAATTGCTCAGATAAATAGTACCTATAACATAGAATTGATTGCCTAAAGACATAATAAAGGTTATAAAAAGAAACTCATTATTTGTGTTAGAAATAAATGTAGAAGCTAGAAATTACTTTCAATGGAACTAACATGCAGTTAGTTTGGTTTGGTTAGGAGCACTACAGTCAGCTTTTTGCTACACGAGGGTTAGACTGGGACCTACATTTTAAGGCAAATTCTGAATGGCTAAAAACATCCATGCCAACAGTGGACTCAAACCCACAGGATTTCAACTGAATGCAAGTGCCCTAACCATTTGGCCATCACCTGGCCAATGCACAGTTAGTATTTTATACCTTTACTTCGCTAAAAACTTTTTAACGACACAATCTAAAAATATTCTACTTTAATAGAGCCTTGTATGTTCTTCAAGTGATACTATCACCAAAACTCTTAATAACAAAATCATTTATTTCTAACAGATGCTAAAACATTTTATGTTAACTGTTAAAAAGAAAATTTTTTAACATACTTAAAATCTTACAACTACATTTAAACTTTGAGACTAAAATACCATTTTTTTTTTTTTACATGCTATAGAAACATAAGGCACTACAAAAAAGTTCTTGAAGGAATTAATGTTGTGAGAAGAGAACTTGCAGTACAAACACCGGTGACAAATCTAGTATTGTGGCTACAACCTGATACTAAGACACGATGCACATATACAGTCTCCAAAATTCATATTTAAGGAGGGATAAAAAAAAGTGAGACATGCATTAATTATATTTTTCCTTTTAATAATTTATATCCCTGAGGTGCAAAACTACAAATTCATAAATACAAAGTTTACTTACTGATTAAGAGCATTTTATCTGCTGATTTCATAAGTCTATCTGTGATCGACCCACTGACCAGTACCTTGTATGGGCAACCTATAAATTAACATAAAATAATTTAATTACAAAAAAAAGCCTAGAAACATGCATGACCTTTATAATGAAACCATGAGACTTCTGAGAAAAGCTTATTACAAATTAAAATTAAATCCATCAGCTGTCATAATATAGTTTAAAATATTAAAAACTAGCTGGGCTTCGCCTGGATATGCTCGGGCCCCACAAAAGAAAAAAAAAGGCCCTTTTCAGGGCCATACAAATGTATTAAATTCCTGTCAATTTTCATTCCCGTCACTGCCGACAGATGGCTGCACCATACTGGAGATGGGTGATTTGATTCTTTCATCTCAGCGGTGGAGTGCTTTTAGAATTAAAATATCTGTAGAACTATTAAAGTAACAGAATAACTGTAAGCAGAAAAAATTATCAGTTTTCAAAGATCTTTCCAAATATGTAAGATTTATGTACTTTCATGAGAAAAATAATACACCGATTTTCGACCAAAATGGCTGCCAAAATTGCAGTCACAGGATGAGTGATCTCCAGAAACATGACAGTCACGTGATCTGACAGACTCTACGACATTTACCACTGTTACTTTATTTATATAGATATTAATGGATTAAACACTATATTTCTTAGCAGAGAAACAAAGCATAGAAAAATAAGGATTAATAGCAGCAACAACTAAACTTGCACACCACCAAAAGGTCATTTTACTGGTACAAAGACGAACATAGTAACTGCACAAGAAACCAAACCCATATATTAATAGAAAATAATTTAGTTGAAAAAAATGCCGGAACAGATGTGCCAGACACACCACCCTTGGCAACAAAAATTTTTTGTTGCCGAAACAGGTCTACGCGGACATGCTAGGTTTAAAATAACAGATATACACAAAATATCAATAACAAACCAAAAATAAAAATAAATTCAAAACAAACTTACCAAAGGCAATAATAACATTCCAAAAACATGACACAAATCCACAACAGCTACTTTAAAACATACGCAAATATATCTAAAAACGGCTGCATTACATACAAAATAACACATAAATACAAAAACTAAAAGCCAACCCCCCCCGCTAAAAAAGTCAGTATAATGCAACTAATAATAACTCATTTAAATAAACATAAAAACACCTTGGTTAAATATATATTTCTTCATTAAACATAAATTACAGCACAAATTCAATTGAAAAAACATACGTGTTCACAATAAAATATAAAAAAACGATCTATTTGCATTATATCGCCTCTATTTTAGATACTAAAATCCCGATATTTCTAAATTACACTAAATACTGCAGGGATAATAAATAAATGAACAAAAATAAATTGAAATATACAACCAGATTAAAGTATCCAAGCTGCTTGCTAGATGAAACTTAAATGGCGAAATTCAAACTTAGAACGGAAAATTCAAAAACCGTTGCCACAACATAATATTACGACACTAAAAAAACGTAAAAAAACCATTCATGGTGCCTATAAATGAGACAAAACCAAATCTGGCAACAACAAAAACATAATTTGGCAACACCAAATATTATATCACGTAAACAAACACACACAACTAGCCATTCAAACTGGGTTGCCATAAAATAACAAAATCTCACCGAAATTGCATGGTTACCACGCCAAACATAAAATTGCCAAACTTGGCAGGGAGGTGCATCTAACACATCTTTACCTTATCTTTTTGCTAATTTTTATATATCGAACATTAGAGATAAGTAATTCACAAATTCATGTAGAGCCCTGCAAAATGATTTCAATTATGTTTCCCATTTGTCATACTTATAACATTCAATTAGTTTTTCCAGGGATTTTAGTCTTTATACCCCCCCATCTTGTTGAATGCCATTTAGTCAACAATAATAAAGATTTTTTTTATCAAGTTTGCTTTCTAATAATTAGAGCATAGATTTATTTTCAGGTGGGTTGTAAGTAAAAAAAAAATTGTATCTTTGCTTTCTTTCCATAAATTTAGGTCTATACTTTAAATTTATAAACTTACATTCCAAGGTATTACAAAAATATTCATCTTTGAAAAATTGAACTCTTAGCTGGTTAACCCAAACATTCTTATGGATTATCTAATGCTGTATATGTAACTGAGATAATGACATTTTAATGTCATTATAATGTATGACTACATAACATCATTATCATGTATGTAATTATTTAGAATGAGCTTTTCATAGACAAAAAAGAGCAAGAATTTAATTTCTTCCTTTGAAAATTCGTTTGTTCATTCATATTAATGAGACTATAACATAGAAACTTAAAAAACACTTTGCAGACTTTTTGCATGTGCAAAGATTACTGTCATTTAGAATTATTAACTCTTTTCTTACATTGTTCTCAGTAGTGCCAAGTTCCTCATTATATATATCATATAAACTTAAAATATGTAATAATCAAAAAGTTTACTTACATAATTCCTTCAATAAAGAACTAACTTCAACCAAAAACCCAAGAGAATCATCTCCATCTAAAACAAGAACAAATTAAAGTTATCACTTTAATAAGAATAAATTAAAGTTGTCACATAAATAATGTATTGGCAAAATTCAGTAGAGCCAGACATAAGACCCACAATCAAAAACTCTATTTTCAGGAGAAATTCTTTTCATTCATATGAGAGATAAGCAGAAGGATTCATAAGGAATTGTAGAATAGCTATTAGGCTAAACACTACACCATTTTATATAAAATTTCACTTAAAAAAGAAAAAAAAGAGGGTATTGCAGAATACGTATTAGGCTAAACACTATATCATTATACATAAAATTTCACTTAAAAACAGGGGAGGGGGCTAAGCTGCTCTATAGATTAACCCAAACTAAAACCATGGAGAAATGATATAAAAGTCCTTTTATACTATTTACTGTCTGTTTCTATATGATATTTACAGAAATATAATATAAGTATACAACATTTTAATAAAATAAGGCATAAAATACCTAGTATATTTAAGATACACATGTCAGTAAAAAGGAATTTTTAGAGAACCATTAGTGACATGTTAATATATCATGTTTAAAGTTGCATTATAAAAGTTCAAATATTAAGCATATAATTATAACCCAGCTAAGAATTTTTTTAAATGCAATTTAAGAACCTGAAGGGAAGGGTATGCATAGCTTTTAAAGCAGTTATCAAGATAATTTCTCTAGTGTAATAATATAGCTTGATAGATAGTTTATCAGACTAAAGCAAAAATGATCCATTGACAAAGAGAATTCAAATCACTTAGGCAGCCAAAGGAAAACACACTGTATAAGAAATAAGTATGTATTCTAACAAAATACTAAGTGAGAGAGGGGAAAATAAATGATCCATATCAAATATATGATCATAACCCAAACCATGAAATCACAAAAAATGAAGAAAAAGTTTCAAAGTACTGAATGGTTAAAAAAAAAAAAAAGAAAGCATGCAAAACAAAAGAAAAAAATTAAATAATAATAACAAGAAAACACTTTAAGCAATATTAAAATTAGATAAGACCAATACCACAGAATAAAGCAAGATAGAGACCAATACCACAGAATAAAGCAAGATAGAGACCAATACCACAGAATCCTTGCTTTACATCAGAGAAACTAAAAATTAAAAACAGGAGTATCAAGAAAATCTTGAGTACTTCAGGACTGAAAATAGGGGAATTTTTTTCTTTTCTTTCAACCCCCATTTTCACAAACAGAAAAATAATAAAATGGACAACGAAAGATGCAAAAAGAGCTAAAGTTATCACACTTCAATACTACTTGGTGATGCAAAAAGAAAATTTTGTTATGTCCTTCTAACATGTCATATATTAATTTATATATAACAAAATTTATGTATTAGTATCTTTAATAATAATGATAAACACGATATAACCATATCTGGCTATAAATGACAGTACTCTCACTTTACTTCTGTTCAAAAGATGTTCATCAAAATTACTGTTAGAGAACTAGAAAAAGAAAAAAAAAATATATATATATATATATATACATACAATCACATATATATATTTATAAAAATTCAATTTACCACAGATAGGACTGACATGACTTTCCAGTTCACAGTGAACTACAAGTTGTGAACTTAACCATGTTACTACATCAACAAATGTTAGACTTGGAGATCCTTCAGCAAAATCATTTTCTGAGATATTAGCATTATACCTAAAATATAAAAAGTAAGAATTATAGCACACATTATAACATTTTTCATAACAAATTCAAAAATTTACATTTATTACAAAATCAAGATATATCTGGAAAATAAAGATTAAGATAACTGCAGAAAACAAAGGGAAAAAAATCACAAATAATATTAGAACTAATTAAAAATAATTAAATGCAGTTATTCAAAGTTTATATATATATATATATATATATAAATTAAAGGAAAATGGGGTGTCATTCGTTATGAAATTCGGTCATGTTTGAAAATGTCGAAATCGACTTTTTTTTTCATAGAAGTACATAAATGTTACATACTTGGAAAGAGCTTTAAAAGCTGATAAATTTTTCTGTGTACACTTATTCTGTTACTTTAATAGTTTTATAGATTTTTCAAATTTAAATGCATACTCCACGAATACAAAATGCAACTGCCATGCTTTAAAAGTTAAAATCGATGTATTTTTTTTTAAAAAGAAAGTACATAAATTTTACATACTTAGAAAGAGCTTTAAAAGCTGATAATTTTTTCTGTGTACACATATTTTGTTAATTCAACAGTTTTAGAGTTATTTGGATTCTAATGAGGCGTCTCCTGTGAGATCATCCATCTTTGACAATGAAAACAAAGGGTGATTCATTCACAGTATGATTCTCATTGAAAAATGAATCACTGAAAAGAAATGTTTCATTGTGTGTATATTTTTCATACTCTTAATTCAAACTTTTTAATCATAAATAGATCATTTGAAAATGTACTGATTTTTTGGCAGTTACAAGTGAAAATTTTTATTCAAGTGAACTGTGATTCAAGTGTCAAGTGATTCGATTTGGGTATTCTATTAATGCTAAACAATAGCCGACAATAAGATTCTTTTTGTTCTCATTTCCTAGTTCTATATCCTTTCTTGAGAGGTTGTTGAATCATTGACTGTGAACATGTGACATAAGATTCTTTTTGTTCTCATTTCATAGTTCTATATCTATCTTCAGTTTAGTTTATACGTGATTTTCAGTTTTGATTTTAGATATATAGAATCATGTTTGAACTGTCCAAACAACAAATAATTCTTTAATTTTTATTTTCATTTTACCAATTTTTTTCCAAAACTTTTCATATTTCATGTAAATCTTTCCTTGCTGAGTAGTTTAGTTTTTGGTTTTAGATAAATACAGTCGAACCTCCATATATCGAAGTAGCAAAATGCCGGAAAAAAATTCGATATATAGAAATTTCGATATATAGAATTGATCTTAGTTTTATCATAATTATCCTAAAACATTAAAATTAAAGCTAATTTTCATATACGAAACTTCATTTCCAATTTATATGCGAATCACATTAAATGAAAGTTAATAACTAAAAATGAAATTAATGTGAAAGATTTATTGAGTACTATATACCTTTAAAAAAACAATAATCCAGACAGTGGTTACAGTGATCACAGTTACTTTCTTTTAAAAAAAACTACGAATATCTTGCTGAACAGCCAGTTTTGCGGAAAGTTCAAAGAAATGCTCGCATTTATTCAGTCCATTGAAAACTTCATCAGGGACATTTTCCACGAATTGAAGTCCACTAAGTATTGTTTCAAACGCCAAAAATTGGGAGATTTTATTCTAAAGTGGAATAAAATCTCCCAATATGTCGTGAAAAAAATTTCGATATATAGAAACAGTTTTTCTATGTAATGAACATGGAGATTTGCTAAGAGTTCGATATATAGAAAATTTCGATATAGGGAAGTTCGATATATGGAGGTTCGACTGTATTCTACTAATATATTTTTGTATGAAGTTCACCATTTCTTTGTTTTGTGCATATTCACATTTTCTTTATATAAATATTTATATTTAGGAAATGTCGGTGTTTATTGAGAGGTTTATTTGTTTTCCACAATACCATATACTCCAGAAGCCCAGTGATGTAGCGAAGAGGGAGGGAGGGAGTCATGCCGCAGGTGCCACTGGCAGAGGGGCGCCAAATGGACCTTTTCACTAATTCTATACATTATATTGCTATATGTTTTTCAGAAGGGGGGGGGGATGCCAAAAAGGTATGGTGCCCCGGGTGCCAGTTATGCTCGCTATGTCACTGCGGAAACCTGTTTAATATTTCAATTGTGCTTATCTTTTGACAAAACTAAATATAGAATACCTCACAACATACACATGCGCAATTTTGCCTAATACATGCACTCATATAGTATAATGCATTATTATGTCACCAATAACACAAATTTCAGGAAATTTGAATTATTTTATTGCAGGAATATAGGATAAAGTAGTTAGCTGATTTCTTTTCACGTGAAAATTTATCTTTTTGTAATGCAGGTAAGCTCATACATACCAGGTGGTGGTGGATATTAATATGAATAACAAATTTTAATTTTTTGTAGTTTTGTGTGTGGGGGGGGGGTGGACTGCAAATAAATAGTGCATTTTATGAAACTTCTCCCTCTCAATCAATCAATTCAAAGCCGTCTGTCTGGTGGACGGAGAGCCCGAGTATAGTCGGCAAAGCCTGGCTAGTACATATATATATATATATATGTAATTTCTTAAATGTTATGCCCTCCATTCTAGCATTAAATTCCCTTTCTTAAATCTAATCCCAATTAATACTAATTCATCTCTTTAAAACCCATAGCAACAGAGCTTCCTACATGTGCATATGGATGAATTCAGGAGTAAGTTAACTTTATGAGCCCAGAAATCTAATCCACTCCTCATTTTTTAATAAATCATTGCATTGGCAGCATTCCCAGGTAAATTTAACCATAGCTGCTGATCCTACAAATAGGCATATGTCTCCTTCACCCTCTCACATGAAATGTTGAAAGGTGATATTATGAATCGTTCTTCTTGGGCTGAACAGACGTACAATTGTTCTTGGTCTTGTCATGGTGAAATGCTACCTGTATGATGCACATTTTGAAGAAGAGCAATAAACGATGTACCAGGAATTTCGGCCTGACTGCATCTAAATTTAATTCCCTTCTGTCAAAGTCAAGCTACAGCTATCAAATCTGAGCTAGTTTTCCTCTTCAGAGATCCAATTCAAGGACTTAATATAGACACGAAACGAGACGACGTAAATTAATGGGTATATTATATAAACGTGTGTGTATGTTATGCTTGTAGAAGATCAGGATACTGCTGCCTCTCTTCTGCTCACATGACAGAGCCTCGTAGACCTGATCAAGCATTTTCTAGTCCACGGGGCTTTTAGCAACAACATAATATATGTGTGTGTGCACAGTAAAATTTACTTAGGTAAACAGTTCCCCGCAGCCAAAAATCTGTAAATAGCCAATAATTGTTCCTACTGCTATCCTGCATGGTCTAAAAATGTTCAAGAATAACATCTAAATAGCAAAATAAAATTTATGAAAATTAATTAGCCTTGTAAGTTATAAAAACTTTGGAGAGGTAGAATTTTCCTTTTTTATGCAAAAGTGCAGTTTAAATATTTTCTTTTATATGCACAGGAAATTATTTTTAGTTAATAAATATAAATAAACCTTATGTTTTTAACCATTAGTTCATAAATTTTTTCATAATTTTAATACAGATGAAGAAAAGAAAAGGAGACAAAAAAATACAATTGCTCAAAAAAACACAACTAGGGTTCTTATTCCGTTGCAAAATCCCTGGTAACGATCATGCTGAAGAACTACCCAAATCGGGTCACTAGCTACGGCAGCCCTCCTACTCTTTACCATACCTATGGGCTTGCAGCAAGATAACAAGGAGAGGCAAGGCAAGGCAATTAATAATAACCACAAACTCAAGGCCATAGGAAAATTGCAGAGTGAACTTTTAACTTACCCAGTGCCACAGAGCCTTCTGAGACATGTTTTTACCACAGATTTTAAAATTTTAACATCCTATGACTACTTAAGAGGACACTTGCACACCGCCTTTGTAGTTGCATCCCCAGATTACCCTCTGTGCTCTGAAGGGCTTTTTATGAATTTTAACCACTTTTTTACTTATCTTGTTTTATCTGACAAGCATTTTTCAGTCACTGGTTTTTTTAAACCAGGCTGAAATCCATTGGACTGCCAGAAGGAAATTATGGTCACTGTAGACATTCCTTGACATAGGATATATTAGAAAAAAAAAAACACTAGGGTTCTTATTTGATATTCACTTATATAAATTTAATGCCATGTTAGACCTATTCATACATTTTAATGTCAACTGGAAAGTTGAATTTAATGTGAGTTCTTGTACTTGTCCTCTGTTTTAACTTTCATATGGTTAGAATACTGAATGAAAATTAGTTCTAATACTAAAAATGAAAATAATATAATATTTCAGAAGGTCTTTTTATTAAAACTAAAACAAGCAAATTTTTAAAAAGAATGAAATATAAAATTTGTTACATTAACCATAATTTAACATCTGCTTTGGGAGAAAAAAAAGAAGGGAAAAGGAGAGACAAAAAAAAAGCTTTTTAATCACTAAACTCATAACTTTTAAAGTGAAAGCTTAATGAAAAAAAAACATTAAATAATCCCATTTGAAAATGTATTACAAGTATACCTTATTTGAAAACAAAAAATACTTGCACCTCTAAATTATAAATATAAGCACTGTATACATTTTAAAAACTCACAGAATTATCATATGAATAAAAACTCAGAAAAGTTTTCAAAGGGCAGATATTAATCAATTCAAATCATTGTTTTCCCTTTACTTTTGACCAAGCATTATTCAAAAATTCAATTAGACTGACTGTTGTTTTTAAGAGTCGAAATATTTCTTCATTAATTTTCAAATATATACTCCAAAGTAATATTTTTCATATACAAAAACATTGATTTGAAATAGAATTAAGTTCAGCTTTAAATTTCCTGAGTAAACATAATAAAGTAGCTGTATATATATATATATATATATATATATATATATATATATATATATATATATATATATATATATATATATATAAATTATTCAAAATATTTCCTTAAAGAATCTTTAAAATAGAAGATTTGAAAATGAAAAGTAGCTTAAACCACTGGATAATCTATTATTTCATTATATTACACTTAGTTAAAATGGAATTAATCAGTACAAAATTGGAGTTATTTAATAAATATTAATTTTATAAATAATTATGAATTTCTGGGCCATATTAAAGCTAGGACACTAGGCTCAAGCCAAGCCTTAGGGACAAAAATCTGTAAACACAATGGCATAAGGATAAGATGAATCTGTGTATCAACTCCATGGATGTTTTTGAAAATAGAAATGAAAAAGAATTAAGGTTACCATCAAGGTTAGTTTTACTTAAAATATCCTCTGTCACAAACAGAAATCCCTTTTCTTAAATAAATTAATCCAGAAAACCCAAACAAAGCAGTATAAAATCTCAAATATATTCAATATCTCAATTTTTTTACTGAGAATGATATCATTAAAAGACTGAAATATAAAACTGAAGTTTAAACAGGTATTTAAGACTTCATTTTTATCTAAAAACCCTTGACTTAAAAACAAGAGAATATAACTTTATCCCTTTTAGCATATGTTCTACTTAAAATAACTTATATCAATGCAAAAATCTTCAATCTAAGATTCTATCACAAGTTATTACAACAAGAATTCAGGTATGGAAATATACATATAAAGCATCCATTTTTATAATGGTATAACATTCTTATTTGTCAATGAAAACTCTGAAAAATATCTTATCTTTACAGATAATGGTGTTATAGAAATTCAAATATTTGGGTTTAATATGTTTCATGCACAACAGTGAGAAAAAAAGCAAGAAATTGATGATATTAAAAAAAATAATAATAATAAAAATAAAAAAATTACACAAGCAACTTTAAAGCAATATATCGTGAGTATAAAAGGCACAATTATTTACAATTTTATGACATGGGGGATAAAGGTGAAGTATACCATCTAACATTTTGGTGCACAATTTCTTTAATTGCCGATTGACGTTCTCAATGCTGGATCCGATTTTAATTCTTTTATCTTTTTCGGTGTTTTTTTTTTTCCTATTTCACTCATCAATACTAACAAAATTTTTACTTACATAGACAAAACTATATTTCCGGCAGTTTGTACGGATATTTTTAACTTTTAGAAACTCTCAAAACCGGTCTAATTAATAAAACGAAACCACTATTAAACAGACCGGCACATGTTACGTTGCACAACATATTGAAACGTGTGACATATCTTATATTATTTCAGTTCTTCGATCATTTACTTTCAGACA
Organism: Dolomedes plantarius; assembly: GCA_907164885.2. Classification (NCBI taxonomy): domain Eukaryota; kingdom Metazoa; phylum Arthropoda; class Arachnida; order Araneae; family Dolomedidae; genus Dolomedes; species Dolomedes plantarius. The sequence continues at coordinate 182,159,417 of OU015494.1, read as the reverse complement.
TTAGATTCGAAACATTAAAAATACAACATGCCGCTGTCAAAATTTAACCCTTCATCCAATAACAATGTTTAAAAAGACAACATTAACATTCGGATGGAAGTTAAGTGTTCTAAACAGAAAACTAATATCCATTTTTCTTATTACCTACCTCATAAAATTCGGTTATTTTTCAAGAATTAGCATTAGATAACGGGACTGAATTAACAATTAGTCAGTTTAAAACAAACTTGAAAGCAAAATGCATGACTTACCCTACATTAGTAAGATTAGTCAGAATTAACTCCATGTCAGTTAGTTTCCTTCGACGAGAACAATTATATTTACGCAGATGTTTAGTTTGGACAGCACGGCAAGCAGCTACACATCATACAGCATGGCAAGAAAAAATTTAAGCAACTTTAACCATTACAAAAAAAAAAAAATTCACAGCTGCAATTATGTGTCTACAGGTAGGACTGTAAATCTCAGTGTTTAGAAACATTTGACTTGCGATTGGATCTAAAGCTGTAGTTACGAATGATGCTAACGCCTAGGAGCCACAACGTGAAATTTGCTCACCTCCTGTTCCTCGAATCACATGAGTTATTTTCTACGAAACACGGATCACGGATATATTCGAAACATCTCAACTTCATGTTTATATTTTGATCAGATTCACGTCCCTATTTAATAACTACAAGCTATCCAAAATTTATGATTTTATAGTTTATTCCTTGCGAATGTTGCAGAATTTTTCTCTTTTCTGGGAGTAAGAATCTACAGCAATGGTATGAGGCATTTAAACAATCTAAAAGTTTATGATTATGTCTTGATATGTCATAAATTAATAAAGTTGTTTTGAAAAATCTCCCTTTTAATTGTGAGTATATATATATATATATATATATATATATATATATATATATATATATATATATGCATATATTAGAGCTCTTGATATTAGAGCAATGATATTAGAGCTCTTTGAAACAAATTTTGATTAGAAAGGCGTTTGAAAACTGGCAATAAGGGCTATATCTAGAATAATTTAACAAATTTTGATTCTCCTGTAAGACCTGTTTATTAATTATGCCATCGATTGGAGGGTTGGTTGTTGCGGAAATCAGGACTTCTTTTCGAAATCCTAGGCATGTAAAGTATAACATTATTGAGCGTGTTGCTAATGTTATTATAATTATACCATTATTATTTTAAACCGAGATTAAAGTAATTATTGTTTCAAGTAAGTTATTTTTATTCTAATAAGTATATTAATATTTAATTGAAGTAGTTTTTAATCTTGATAGTACCAATAAGCAGCATATTCACAGAAACTGTGTTTTCTATCTCTGTGGGGGCACATACACACATTTTTCTATACATCCGCCTCTCAGGAGTTTAGTTCTTACAACTTTCACATATTTATTTTGTTTATTGCATTTAGGTGTAGGGTATCTTGTATTGTATATAGCCATCAAGAGTTGTACTGGCAAAGAGCTATCTTCATCTTGATCTTCATCTTTCCCAACTAAAATTAAGTAAGAAGATAAGTCTAGAAACAAAATAAAATAGTTTGTTTGTATGTATGTAGAGTTCTGAAAAGATGAAGGCAAAGAGTAAGCAAGATTTCCTAGGCACATGAGCATTGAAAGCCTGATGTAGGGGCCTAGTAAAAAAATTTTCACTTAAGCCTGGTATTGGCTGTCAATACTCATGTGTATCTAAAGGGTGATCAAGGTTCTGTATTAGGCTGTATAAGATTTGCTGTAAAGAAGGAAAGTATACTTAAAAATATCTTGATACTAGCATTATTGCCCGGGTAGATATATAGATATAAAATTTTTCATGCATTCCATCAAAAAAATACTGGGCTGAACCCCCGCTCTTCATGTTCATCTGGCCAGTTGTGTTTATTTGGTGAGCCAGGGCCAAAGGTTATTCCCAACCCTCTTCCTCCCATGCATTGGAATTTGACCCCCCCCCCCCCCCCGTCACCCCCCAAACCATCTTTCTTAACGCAGCTGGTTGTGGTGAAGGGGCTCCACAGGTGGTCGCACACCTCTTAGAGGCACAAAAATCATTAATTAAAAAAAAACTAATTGAGCCCCAAATTTTGTTTTTCCTGATTTAAGTTTTTCGCGTCCTAAACATTAACTGTGCCGAATTTGGTCCCGGTGGGTGAAACAGTCTATGATTCTATAGCGGACAAACAAACAGATGAGCTCTTTTATATTTATAGATAACTATTGTATTGTATATTCGCTCCCAAACTTATTTGGCCTTTATTTCACACACTCTAAGGCTCTTAAGTATATTACAGAAATTTCCTTATCTTATTTTATTGCTCTATTGTTATGTGATATAAAATTTGTTGTTTTAATTAAACATATTGAAAATAAGGAAAAATTTATTTAGGAATTTTTTAGTTTGTATTTCATTTAGTATTTCTATCTCCTATCATCCATGCAATCTTTTTATTAATTGAATGCTTATTGTAAACAAATTTTATACTTTATTAGCTGTGAAATATTGAAAGTATTTTACTTTATTTTGTATAGAAGTTTCATTTTTGTGGACTAAGTGATTGTCCAGACTGGGTCCTGGCAGAAATAGCAACTTTATCTAGAATAGTAAGGATATTTGTTAATCAGTAATTTTTAGCTTGAATTATATTTGTATTTAATATCTAACATGAACTTTTAAATTTTTATAAATTATTTGAAACTATATTCTTTTTTTTTATTATGATCATAATGTGTGACTCAATGTAGCAGCAATTATAGCTTTGCAAAAGCTAGAATGGATGCTTAAAAAAGTGGAGAATAAGTTTCATATGTATCTATATAAGAATTTGTTTTATGGGCATGTAAGTTTAAATGCCTTGTTAAATAATGTTCAGTTTAGTTTTTAAATCCTGTCCCCATTTTAATTGGTTCTCACAAACTCACATATACTTTGTTACTGTGATTTAAAGTATAAAACATCCCTAAAACTAATCTGTTGCTACTTATGATATTATTTGTTAGCTTTTGTAATAATTTCTTTGATTGAGCCCTTAAATTTTGTGTTTTATGACTTAAAAAGTAATTGTTCTGAAAATAGAATGGGCTACTTAGGATATGTGCTGATGATAATCTTATCCCCAAAAATGCTATTAGGCATAACTTAAGCATAATATTTTACAAGTACCATTTTTTGTTATATTTATACTCTGCAGATCTGATATAGCTAACAAACTGTTTTTCAGACTTCAATTAAGATGAAACTTCTTTGTACTCAAGTTGTTGACGGGATTCTAGGAACACCTATTGATGTATGTTGCTTTTCTCTTTTAACTGAATATTTCTGTAATTTAATATATTAATATAGATTTATTTTATTTCTTGTTGAAAAATGGTTCAGTTACTGGCATTTGTGTCATAAATTTCAAATAAAAAGATACTGAAGAACATATGATTCCTTTGTCAGTGATAAATTAAGCAATGAGCATAAAAAGAAGGGTGACCTTGACACTTAATACTTAAGTGCCTCAACATTAGTAGAAGGTAATTTTAATATAAACTTTACTCTCCACACCCCAGAAAAGAAAAAATCCCTCAAAAAGTTAGAAACTCCCTCCCATCTAGAAATGGATTCTGGCTCTGTGACTAATTAATAGCAGTATTTTTAATATCATTGCTTCAGACTCCAAATCAAAGATCATGTACCAGGGGATTTGAATGACTTTCTCTTACTGTTACCCTAGGGTAGTTCAGCATTAATCTAAGCTTTTTTTGTTCTTATATAGAAATATAGTTCATTAATATTGATGATATCATCTTCGAACAAATTGCAACAGTTCTATTTATACTAGTAATTTACTTATGTCAGGCTTAGAGCATTTATTCTTATCAAAAGCTTTCTCAAGATGCTTCACATTTGCACATCTGTAGTTAATTAAGTAATCATAATTGGAAGTAATTGTTGATCTAAATAGCTAAATAATTAATTTGAAAGAAATAAATAATATGCAAGTTTTTAGCTGTACTGAAATTAAAATCTCTTGCTGAAATATAGAAAAATTTTCTTACTCCCATTGATTTGCTTAAGTAGATTGACAACTGAATATTTTAGAAATTCGTACTTTTGGTAATTCTGTTTAGTTGGGATTCTTTTTTTCCCTCCCTAAATTGGCAGGCATTTGATGACTTTTGCCCATGAACACTGTGAAATCCTGTAGGTTTCTTTATTGTGGGAAATGCATAGAGGTGAGCCAACATTGTTCCTTATGAGAAGACAACATGTGAATGTCCAAGCCTTTTTCAGGATTTGAACCCAAGCTAACTGTGTGGAAGCTCAAGACACTAACCACTATACTATGTGGGTAGCAGGTTGGGCATTCCATAAAATGCTTTCTTACATAAACTGTTGTGTATATAAATTATGTTTTTATTTCATATTATTTACATTTATCTCATGTGTACTTACTATGAAATTATTGACTAGTTTTGCTGTTTTAGTTTGAAACATAATTTATCTAGAATATAAACAATACAAATAAACAAAAATTAAAATTCAAGCATAGACTGCTAAATCACTTTAACATAAAACATATCCTGCAAAGAAAACATAAAACATTTTCAATAGCGGATAGCGCAGAAGCTTCATATCCCCATAATGAAAAAAACAAATAAATAATCCAACAGAGATAGATAAAAATAATACGAATATAGACAAAAAACAAACAGAAATCAAGCACTCTGGGCATCCACACACCAACGGCAAGATTCTGTATAAGTGCCGGAACTAAACCATAAAACAGCATAGAGGTAACCGACAGGTCTCTATGGTTAGGAACGGCAAGATTCTGTATAAGTGCCGGAACTGAACCATAAAACAACATAGAGGTAACCGACAGGTCTCTATGGTTAGGCTCCCTGATGACGAGACCTGTCGGTTACCTCTATGTTGTTTTATGGTTCAGTTCCAGCACTTATACAGAATCTTGCCGTTGGTGCGTGGATGCTCAGAGTGCTTGATTTCTGTTTGTTTTTTGTCTATATTCGTATTATTTTTATCTATCTCTGTTGGATTATTTATAATTTATCTAGGTAACATATAGGATGGGCTGAATAACAAATTACATTATACTTTTGTATAACAGTGTATATTTCCATCATATGAATGTATGGGTTATAAACAAATTACATTTACCTATATCTCGATGGCAAGTTTCTTTACTGTTTTTCTGATTAAGAATGTAATTTTATTATCAGTTTTATATTTTTAAATTCACTGTGTTATTTTGGTAAGTAACTGTTTATTTTCAATATATTAAAGCAATAGATTTTGTTAAGGGGATAGCCCCATTGGTTGATACAGTGTTGTTTCAGGGTACTTATCTCAGAGTAACTCTTTTCTGAACATTTTCTTAAAGAATTTTTTTTTGTGTGTGTCTGTTTATATTTAGGCTCAATTAAGGAGCATAATTACTTCATCAGCTTTTTGTTTATGTTGAATTTGATGTTTCTTAATGTATTTTTAAATTTATTATTTAATGAGTTAAAAGTGTATTTATAGGATTTTTATTGTTCATGTAAGATGGTTACAAATTTGTAATGTACTTGATATAGAGGATTATTATTATTTCTTTTTTTGTAATTGCAAAAACAAATTTTTATGCTTGTTACTCCTTTGATGTATTTAGAATTTAACAGATTATGTGGTTAATAATGTAACAGATTCCATTATGTGGTTAGAATTGTATTGGATTTCTTTATCAAAGTAGGTTTTTAAGCAAGCGGTTTGAATTTTGGCTTTCAAAATGAATGTTAAAACTTTATATGGAAAATTTTAGAAATTGCTTTTTGATTTTACCATAGAATTTAAGGTAATTGAGTCAAGAATACAAACTCTTAGCTCCCCCCCCCCCCAAATTAACTACTGGTTGCTTCATGAATATTACTGGGGATTATTGGTTGTTTTATATTGTTGAAATAATATGTCATTCAAGTAGCTATGTATTTATTTAAATTTAGATGTATATTGCTGTAAATTTCATTGAAAGGTTCATCATTTTTTAAACAATAAATAAAAAGGCCTTTGATACTGATAATTTTTTTCTTTTAGTTTGAGAAAATCAACAAGTTAACATCTGATGCAAAATATGGTGAGTATCCCAAATACTAACATTTAGCAAGTTGTAATCATTGTGTATTTTTCTGTATTAAAATATGTTATATTTTTATTACTTTTAAACATTTGCAAGTCAATATATATATACCCATACCTCGCTTTACGGCCTAGATACGTTCCGGAAAAGTTGGCCATAAAGCGAAAAACCATATAACAAATCAATTATTTTGATACAAACCCATATAAATTTTATTGGATTGTTCTAATTTTTTATAAATAATATAGTTTCTAGTTCATAAAGCATTTTATTATTTTTATTTCCTATTAAAATGCTTATATAAAAAAAGTACAAAACAATGTAATAATAAACAGAAATTCAAAAAATAAACAGAAAACAAAAGAAATCATATGCACATATGTATACATATAATAAAAAACTTAAAATGTTTAAAAACTATTTTAATGTGATGACGAACATTAACATGAGAAATCACTAAGCTATAATATGCTGCCATCATCACTTTTCGCTGTTGTGGCCGTATCACGAAACGTGGGTCGTAAATCGAAAAAGTGCCATAATTAAAAAAGGTTGTTATAGTGAAATGCAGTATGAAGAGTGGCCATATAGCAAGGTATATATATATGTATAATTTTCTGGTTACTATTGTTCTTCAGTGAAATGGATAAAGGAAGGAGAAATATTGAAAATACAGTTGTTAACCAAGTTTACAGTCAATGAAATTTTAACTGTCTTTTATCTTTAGAATTAAATATACACTTTATCATCATAACCAAATAATATCTGACATCCTTCTGAATAGAAATTTTTGTTTTTTTTGTTTGTTTTGTTTTTCCAAATTGAGCTGAGCCTTAAGACTAAGAACTGTTTTTCCTCGATATCTTGTTGAAATTTATTAAGCATTAAAAAATCTGTTGCTGCTTATGTAAAGTATTAAAATCTTACCCACGAGATGCATAGTGTACAGTATAACCAATGTGCACAGCTAGGGTAACCAATTTTTAAACAGCCAATTTCAGTATATCAATGTATTAAAAAAGAAAAAAGCTGTGATGCAACAAAAAAATTTTGCTTTATAAAGATTATGAATAAAATAACAAAGATTTTTGAAATATCAAGTCATCAAGATATCTTTAACAAGTTTATCCCTTCTTGGTTATTATACATACTTATCATGACATATTAATATTTAATAGGTGTATTGAATTCATCATGTGCAAAGAGTGTAAAATATTTATTTTTAAGCATGTAAAATATTTATTTTTTCTTCAGTTACAACAATTTCCTGAATTTGTATTTGTATTATTTATCAATATGAAAAATCATTTGTATATAATTTAACTGGTTAAATGTTTTAAATAGGATCAAAGACCATTCACTGGAACCTTATACAACTTTTTGTAGAAAATTAAATGATCTCAATAAAAGAAACAAAGATATCTTGAATTAAACATAAAGTAATCAGTCTTGTGGAAGAACACACACTGGGAATTAATGTAGAACGTAAAATTATGGCAGCTTTGATTTTGTTAGTTTATGAAAATCTTAGATTAATAAAATCTGTTGTTAAAATCTGTTACAAGATTTATTCTATTTCCTTTACTATATAGCAAATTTAGTGAGTTTAAGTGCACTGTATTACTTCTTGAGTTATTTATTTTCCATTATGTGGTAAATTAAGATAAATTACTGCTAATCTATAAAAGTATAATGGCAACTAAAAATTAGTAGAGAACTTTTAAATGTAAAAAAAAGGGGGTGAGTATGTATATGTCATGAAACAGTAAAAATGTTCTCTAGGAGCACCAGTCAATGTTTCAAGCAAATTGCAAACTTTAGCTTATCATTTGTAGCACCATTGAATATTTGTCCTTGTTCTAGGAAAGGCATAAGACAAAAGCCTTTGACGTCCCAGAAAACAGTTAACATGCTTCTTAGTAGAAGGGGAATACCTGATCATTTTTTGTGGTGGTGAGCTATGGTGTTTCCAATGCAGGGTTTTATTTTTCTATCTTGGCCTCAAAATGATGTACCCAAATCTTATATTGTTTCTGACTTGCCTTGCCAAAATATAGGGATATTTTTTCTACTGCTATAAAAATCATCTTGAGATTATACATACCAAATTTGGATTACTTCTGCCTGTAACAGTAACTTTGAAATATCAGAGTTTGATCCCGGTGACCAGAGATTTACTTATTGAATAATCTTGTATTTTTCTTAATTTGTTCAAAAGAAAGAAAAAATGGCTTTCAAAGAAACAATTTAGGAAGGATAGCTTATAGACATACACTCTGAACCTTTTCAAAAAAAAAAAAATATGCAGAGTGTATTAGGAAGAATGTTTTTCTCTCCATAAAAGGAGAACAGCAATAATCTGCTAAAAGATGGTCCATTTCAAGAGGCTTAAATTTTGACTTTGCAATCTTTACAGTGACAAGGAAAGTGTTTTTAGACTTAAATGATTTTTTTTTTAAATGAAAATTAAAAGGACTTAAGTGAGATATTCGTATGATAAGATTTTGAGAATTACTTTTTGTTTATATATTTGGATATAATATAAAACTAATTGTACCATTTACAATAACATATTAAGGTTAACTTATCATTAATATGGCAATATTCCTGTCTCAACTTCTTTGTTTATTTATGATGATAGAGAAAAAATTCTACTCATATATACCATTATAAATTTCAAGATCTCTTTTAATTATTTTATGGAAGATTCATAATTTTTGAGAAAAGGGTAATTATTCATAATAAGTCATCTTTATGAAACTATTAAAGCTTTACTCTTTTATATTTTATTATTAGAAAAATATTTTATAATTTTTACTTGAGATCACTAAATCATATGCAAACTGATTTTCATAATTTTTTATGTTTATAGAAATTGGTGATATTAAAGCAACTATTGCAGCCTTATCATTCATATTTACCAGCTCTGCAAAACATTGTATTGAAGAGGAATCATTGTTGAAAAATGAACTCCAACAACTTGGTTTACCAAAAGGTAATAAAAACTTCTATTCTCTCTCTTCTTCTCATGTAATTTAATATATGTTGTGTATTTTTTTCATTTTTAGAAAGTACATGATCTTTTAGAAAGTACATTTTTTCATTTATGAAAGTACCTCTTTTATAATACTAATGAATGGTGTTATGTTGGCAATTAGTAGTCATTTTCAATTCACTGTAGTGTTTTAACATGATTTTTAGCTATTTTCCAATTCTGAAAAAATACTTTAAATTTTATTTTTATGTATATACATAACCTCTTTTATAAAGCATTTTTGTTATTTTTATTTGCAGCTCAAAATATTTCCATCTATGAGTTATTGTAAAATTTTAGGTAAAAAATGTTTAAATATTGTTTCTCTAAAAATTAAACACATTGAGAATGAATTTAGAAATTTAATTTAATTTAATTTAATTAGAAAAATTGGAAAAATTAATTTGAAATTTAGTAAAACATTAACTGAGTTAATGTTTTACCAAAATAATTTTTTTGTTATAAATTATTTTAACTAAATAAATCCATATCAATGACATTTCAGTGAATTTAAATGAGATTGTTATGTTAAGCATTTAAAAAAGACTCTGAAGCAATGTAATGTTTTTATTTTCTCTCTTTAAAATTTCTACCCTTGTTCAGGATTCATTTGATAGATTTTGACATCAATACTGAATTTTACCAACATCCCTTTTTATTATTTATTACAGAAATCAGCTAGTGTACTTTTGACTCCTTCATTTTGATTACTCTTCATTTGCCTGATCTTTTGTGATTAGTTTAATAGTTTGCAAATATAATGCAGTCCCTGTAATTCATGTTGTATGTTAATCCTTTTATAAGCTATTTAAACAATAGTACATTTCATTACTCATAAGTTTAAGGATTTTATGGAAGCTTTTATCTACTTTTTTGTGTTGTGACATGTGCATGTATGCTATTACTATTTTTATACTTCCACTTTTCCTCTGTTTTAAATCTCTGAAAAGATTTGTGCAGTAAATTTTAATTTTTGTGTGTTGCAAATTTTCATAGTAGTAGGTTTTCTGTTAATCCTACTGGATTCACACACTTCAATGTTAACTTATAGAGAAAATTTGTCTACTATTTACAGTTACATAAATGTCGATAATCAAATAAAAATGGTATTTTCAGATAACCTGAACTTTTCTAGCACCTTGTAATAGGATTCATTTTATAAATTTTGTCCACCAAAGGAGTTTATGTGCGTTTAAAACACATTATACCAGATTTTTTTACCCCAAATAATTTAAATTTTAAAATATTTGCATTTTTTTTTAAATGAAAAGTACCCCAAGGTGTTAAATTTCTTTCTCTATTATGAAGTACATTAAAAGAAATCTTTATATTGAAGTCGGCAGTACTTGGGCAAATTTTCTCCATAGGTTAATGCTGTGAAGTGAGCGAATCCAATAGGGTTATTACACAGCACCCTTCAGGTTTCATAGTTGAGATTTAAGTAATGTCATACCAGAAGACAGTTGTTTTAGCATTCAGTTTTTTTTAAAAAACTGGTGTTTAAATGTTAATCAGTTTTGCTGTAGTTTATATATGAGGTGGTGAAAGGCTGAGTGGTGCAAGTCCAAAACATTTTACTGTAAAAACTACAAAAAATTCCACTATAAACTGAACAAATTATAATTCATAATAATTATTATAATATTGCAAATAATAATTATTTGCAATTCCACTATAAATCGAAAATGGAGATTACATTTTTGCCCTCAAATAAAAAAAAGTTGAAAATGTGACTTATACTTTTTTGCCTTTCACTGCCTCATATATGAGACTATAGTTATGTTGATTTGTTATTTGAATTTTTATATATTAGTCTTGGGTTGCTTTATAGTACTGACTCGTAGTAGACCCTGTGTGCAGGATTATGAGAATTTTGTTTTAAAATCTAGTTTTTTGAGTTATTTCATGTATGACTGGGAAGTATAAATACATATAAAAATTTGCATTTACATACATTTTATCTGCTGATCTTTATTTTTCTTATAAATACTTGAGGTCAAATGAATGCATAATTTTTCACTAGATAAATTTCTTTGTCCATTTTTTGCTTTCAATCCTAATAACTTTTTCCCACTCTAATCAATAAGATAAATTCAAATTCAAATGGAAGAAACACATTAAATCTTGCCTAGAGTTTGATGTAAGAATATCATTTGTTTAGGTGTTATCTTTTAATGTAAGTTAAATTGCATCATATTTTATTTTGTAGTATTTTATTGTGCTAATTTATAGATTGATAATATATGTGATAATATAATGCACTGTAAAAATACCCAAGGGCTCTTATTTCAGAGATTCTTTTATAATTTCTATGGTGGTCTACTCTGCAGATGAATAGTCTAAAACTCTAACTCTGTTCTAAGTCCATTTTTAATAACAACTCTTTAATTTTTCATCTCGCTATTCATTCTATATAATTGAATTGTTCAAAGAGCCATTATGTCCACACAAAGAACATAATGAGACATGCTAAACATGTTATTATAATTTGTATAGTATAAAATTATATGATGGAAGTTTACTTTTAAATTATTAATCAAATGTAAAATTCTATTATATAAGTAATTCTATTATTATTAAGTTAATATGCATGCAGTTATGTAACAATACAACCTTTTAGTTTTTTAATATTGCTTGTATTCTAATTTTGATGCAATATTCCTCTTTCTCTTAGAATCAACTGCTGCTTTGTGTAAAGTATTCTCTGAAAAATTTGTCCTTTTACAAGAGAAATTGAAAAACGATAGCTTGAAATGTAAGTTTTCATTATCAGTATGTTATCTACAAGAAAATGTTGTTTATTCACTTAATTTCCATTCAACTCCCTTTGTTTTTATAAATCCTTATTTAGACCTTCTCCACATTCTGGTGGTAAGCATTGATAAGGTGCCAAAGTAGCACTATGATGAGAAATTTTGTATACATTTGATGTTTTCTTTCATCCATAAATTTTTCTTTGCATTTGATAGTTTAAATGCAAATAAATTTTAATAAAATATCACATCTAAATGTTTATTAGGTTGTTTTATCAGCAAAGTGGTGTATCAACTTCATTTGTTTTACTATATTGGTAAATACAACTTATATAAATTATGAATACAAGCCAACTTTTTCCTTCTAAAATCAAGAGTATTGAATCTGACTATTAAAAAAATATGTGAAATATTTATATTCTTTAAAAAAAATCTTTAAATCACAGTTTTAAAAAATAAAATGGACTTTGAGGATAAACAGTTAATCTAAATAAAATTTCGAAGCAAATAATTTTTTTTTTTTTTGAAAATTATAAAAATTTCCATTTATATGTAGAAATAAAGCAGCTTAGTTTGTGAGAATGAAGTGTAAATCAGGCGAATTTTTGCCAATAAAAAGTTACTCGATATTTTAAAATATTTCATTTTTTTATCATTGGCGTACTGAATAAAGTGTGTTTAAATCTATTGTAAACAGTGTTTAGTTTAATATTGTATTACTTATGGTGCTGTAGTACGGTTTTACTCAAAGTGAAATAATTTGGTAACTCATTGATTTCTTTTTCTTTTACAGTAACTGAAATCGAGAGCTTGGATTGGCATGTAAATTATATCCTTTCATCCAGTATGCTGAAAGAAGTAAAAAATCCTTCTGTGCAGCTTAAGTTGAAAATTAAAACATTACATTCTCCTGAGGTTCCTGAAATGCATATAGTCAACATGTCAGGTGAAAAATTTCTTCTACTGTTAAATGGTAAGAAATTATTTTTCAAAATCTATTGTAATGAAAAGCTTTGTGTTCTGTTATATCTATACATTTGAAGATATTTCCCTGCAGTAGATAAACATTAACATTCTTGACTTCTGTTATTAATAACTATAATTTTAAAAGTTGAGTTAATGTTAATATGTGACACACAGTGTCATTGGTGCTGTATGGATAATATTTTCTCTGTCCATTTGAAGTAGTAAAACATTTCATTGAAAGATATGTAGTATGGTAACGTTTGCATAGTTATTTTCATTGTGTGAATTGGATGTTCGAATTATTTACATCATTTAGTAATGTTCCTCTGATGATTTGAACTGATTTTTTTCTTTCTTTACAATATAAAAGTAACTATTGCAAGTAATTTATTTCTATTTTTTTGTTGAAATAAATCTCTCTCACTATTTTGCAAAGAATATCATGGCATTCTATTTTTATTTTCCCTCTACCTTGATGATTATTAAAAATATACACTACTCACATTTACAGTACTTGCCTTGTTCAAAATCCTGACTTCTCATATTGAATGCATTCTCATTTCCCCATATCAGCTTTTAAAAATATCATTTATGTATGTCTTCCATAGAAGTATTCTGAATATTTTTTTGTCTTATGTTCAATTGTTAACAAAGGATTCGACTAATGGCAAATATGATACTTGTTTTTAAATCATAGATTAATGTTGATGTTTTAAAATTAATTAGGTTCTCAGGGGCTTTCACATTATAGTTATATATTTTGTAAAGCAGCATTTAGTTTTTTCAACATATGCTAGTATTATGCATTTGTACTCTTTGCAATACAAGAAGGTTAAAAACAATTTTTTTTTTCCTTGAAAATTTCTTTTTTTATCAATCTATTTTTTTTTTTAGCATGTTCGATTTTTATATTTTTGAATTTTGTTGCAATTGTTTTAAAATTATTCTTACAAATATAAAGTTTTCAGTCTGTACTTCAGACATTTTTATGATTATACAGTCATATGTATCAATCTAACTTTAGTATTTATGGGGATCAATATTTCAGTGTCCATAAAAATAGTATATTAAGAATTATTAGCTTAGCCTTATGTTTGGCATTTCATTTTAAACCCATTTATTTTTCCTGTATAAGTATATGTGTGCATTACAGACAACTTTTTCCTCTTTACCTATACTTCTGTTTACAATATTTTGCTTCTTTGGCAAAGTATTGTAAATAGAATAAAGAATGTATGGTAAAATCTTGAGTATAATACACACTTTTTTTTCTCATTTTAGTCTGCAAAAATGAGGGTGTGTATTATACTTGTGTACAAAAAAAATGTAGTTTTAAACATTGAATAAATGACAAACAATAAATGAGCTGTATTCTAGTGAAAGTGATTAAGACTGATAATTCACTGTATTGTTTGTCTTGAATTAAAAATTTTAAGTTTTTTCTACCGAATTTGACGTTTTTGTTTATTTTTATTACAAATTTTATTTGTTAATAAATATTTGTGCAATTTTTAAATAAAATATTGACAAGTTATGGGTGTGTATTATAGTCAAATTTTAATTTTTTTCCAAAAATTTTGTGCAAAATAAAGCATGTGTATTATGCACATGTGTGTATTATAGTCAAGATTTTATGGTATTTGTTTCATCTGAAGTAATTAATAAACAATTTTGGATATAACCATCTGTTAGGTAGAGTCTGTTATAAGTACTTAGAATAATACTATATCCTAATATCTTTATTATGAAAAATTTGAATAGTCTTAAATTTTTAAAATATTTGAATCATGTCAAATATTGATATTATGATGGATAATTTTTGATTGTTTGGAAGATTTTTATCTGTATGTCATAATATTCAGATTATGAATAATGCTTTAGCAATTGTATCAAAAATTAAATTTATAAAAATGTTTAGTAGAATAAATATACATTTCAAAGTTTTTAATGTATAAAAAGTTGATAAAAGTTTGATTTAGGAATTATAATATTGACTTTTTTTTTCCAAATATATCTCCTGTTATAATTTGAACTGTGATGTTTACTGTCTAGAATTAGTCACTTATAACACTGCAATAATATTTCTGACATAAGTCTAATAATTTGATATGTTTTAATTCATCTGATTTAAATAGGTTTCTTTTAACGTGTTTTCATTATACCATACAAAATTTATTCTTTATTGATAGCTGAATTGAGTAATGCTCATATTTTGAAATTTATTGTGCATATATAAAGAGGAATTTTTATTGCCTTCCTTTCATACCTTTAATTTTCACCAAATTTTTTCCTGGAAGAGTAATGTTTGTTAAAATTGCTCTCTCTTTTCTGTAACATGGTTCTTTTTAGATATATTGTCATAGTTGGGTTGGCTATTGGTTTATTTCTGCTTCTTTTATTGCTGTTTTTTGCTGATAGATGAACTACATATCTAAGTATTTCCATTAATTTTTTTATTTACTTTGTAATGGTCCTATTAAAATTAATAATTATTTTGTTTACAGACTTGAAAAAAGCTCACGCTATCATGGAGGAAATCGAAGCATTATCATAGCAGTGGCAATAATGGAAGAAATACTTCATTCTCATTTTCACCATGATTTTTTTATATAAATTTATGTACAACTTGTAAAAAAGAATTGTATTCAAAATCTTTGATTCATAATATTGTGATCTAGTTCAATTTATCTAAAGCATGTGGTTCATTTTATCTATTAATTGCTGTTTCCTGTGCCAATTTATGGGAAATAAAATAATGAGAGATATTACTTTGTTACTTACTCATGTAGTTTTTATGTACATAATGACTCAAGGCTATTGAGATGACTGTATTACTCAAATACAAATGATGTAATCTGAATGCTTGAGACAAAATATAAAAATTTACATTTTTTTCAAATATAAGTTATTAAGTATTATTCCTTCATAGTTCTTGCAATAAGGGAGAAAATAGCAGTCATATCCAATCATAATAGTAAAGTACTATAGTATATATTTGGTAGCTGCTGTAGGAAAAGATAAATGAATGAATAATTTGAAATGAGTAGTTTGAAAATTTTTAGGGAAATTTTCTTAAGGGCTGTTGTGTAGTTATGATTTCATGTAGTTTTTATGTACATAATGACTCAAGGCTATTGAGATGACTGTATTACTCAAATGCAAATGATGTAATCTGAATGCTTGAGACAAAATATAAAAATTTACCTCTTTTTCAAATATAAGTTATTAAGTATTATTCCTTCATAGTTCTTGCAATAAGGGAGAAAATATCAGGCACATCCAATCATAATAGTAAAGTACTAAAGTATATAGCTGGTAGCTGCTATAGGAAAAGATAAATGAATGAATAATTTGAAATAAATAGTTTGAAAATTTTCAGGAAAATATTCTCAAGGGCTGTTGTGAAGTTATAATTCTTAATTGGTTATCTGATAGTATTGAATAAGAATTATTGAGAAGTCATTGTTTTCTCTCACTAATAACTGTTCTCCAAAGCTATTAAAACATACAGACCTTGGAAATATCTTTGGAAAATTTCCTTCGAAGCCCTACTGGACTAATTTATAAAGAGGATGTATTAATTGTTGTTTTCATACTCACGTCCATAAATAAATAGTTTATAAATAGCCCAAGAGGGGATATTTTTATAATGGCACATAGAGACCCTTCTTAATTTAAGTAGTTATAAGTACAAACACTTGTTATTCTTTATGGTATATTTGGAGAAGAACACAAGTATGCACACTTTTCATTTATGAGAATATTTGCTCTTATGTATCTTCTCTGTGATCAAGACAGTACAATACAAGGCTATAACATTGGAGGGGTCAGAGGCTGCAGTGCCTTTAAAAACCTTTTGATCCCCTTGGGGAGGTTCAAAATATTAAATAGATAAATCTCTAATTTATACAATTTTATTTTTCACTCTTGTAAAATGTTCTTTGTCATCAAGCACCCCTTTATAAATTTTCTCATAAAGGGATCACTTACTATTTGTAAAATGAGGATTGTTAGATCTAAGTTATTTTTAGATCTCATTTTTAAAGAGACTGAATCCTGATAAGTACAAATTTTCCATATTCAGTTGTTTGAATGGCATTGAATTGGGATTAGTTGACGAGCATATGAGTAAAAGTCATGCTACTTTACTTTAAAGTCGTTGCAAAGTTATGAAATTGTAATTATTACTCTACTTTTTAAAATATTGAATCAGTATTTTTGCTAACACTAGAAAAATCTGTGTAGCAAAAGTAGCTTCTACAAATCCACAGTGAAATTATTTTAATAAAGATTTCTCTTTTAGAATGCATACAAGATTTACTACATCACATCAAATTCATGCCAAATACAAATATTATTTCAAAAATTTTGTATGATCACTCTAATTTATTTAAACAATTTCAGTTTTTTTTATTATTATTTCTAAAGTATCATCTTGTGGCATTACTTATCATTGTTACATTCCTTCTTAGGATGAGTGATTATAATTTATCTCTAATGAGGTAGCCAAGGATGTTTCATTTTTCATTTTGTTTATCATTCTGAATTATGCTTGATAACAAAGTTTTCGGTTTATATTTTTTTATGAATAGTATGCATGTTTAATGAAATAAGAAATGGTACTAACAGTTTTTGAAGTAATGTGATTTTGAAATTAATTTGAGTTTTGAAAGTGTTCTTTATCTTTATTACAATGTATCCACATTATAATAAAAACATCACATTTATTGTAATAGTGTTTGTAATTTCTGTCAGTTTTCTGATGTTAAACTAATTTTATTTATGAGGCATTTATCTTTCAAGATTTCCTTGCTATGATTTAGATTGCCTTATTATCTGATTGATTACAGCTTTGATTCTGATACTTATGATGTTTAACCTTAATGGAGAAATGTTTTAAATTGACTATTGTAATTCAAAATTCACTTATGCAAAGTAGTTTCTTGAAGGTTACTGTTAAGAGATTTTTTTGTGTGTAAAAAAAAATATGAAACTGCTGATCAAGGGGAAATTAGCACTGGGCAGTAGAAGATTACAGTTGTGTAAAATAGATATTTATATGGTTGTGCAAAACATTAGAGATGTTGGTAAAGATAAAATAAAAATATAAAAGGATTTCAATCCCTAAGATATAATATAATTGACCAATTCAACCATCTGTTTACTTTGAGTCAAATTTTGTGATTTGTGTATGTTTATTTCTTGCTATACTAGTCACTAAAGAGGTGACAAAAATATTTTGTATATGTTGATTCCGTACATATTATTCTTTTTATAACTAAGGAGCATAAGTAATTTTCAAAATAAAAGCTTTTGTTCTAATAAAATTTAAGAAAAATCTATAAAATGCATGAGTTGATATTGCAAAAAATTAACAAATGTAAATATAATTATGAGTACATGTTTGTCTATGTGGTAATTATAAGTCTGTGTAAGAACTCTATATATAGAAATATGTAACCTAAACAAACAGAAAATATCTTTGTTTGAATAAATGTTTTAATGAATTAGCAAGTTATATCAGTTTATCTTTGTGATGTATATAAAAAAAATTATTTGGTAGTTTTTATCAAATTTCTCAGTTCAAATTTGGTAGTTTTCAAATTTAGTAGTTTTGGTAGTTTTTATCCATTTTCTCAGAAGTGCCACATGCTGATATTATTCTTAATTGATGTAATTGTTAGTTCAGTTAAGAGAGTATTTGACTTTAATATATTATTTTGTTTTTAAACTCAATGTCTTAATGTCTTAACCAAACAAAATGAATTTGTGTGCCTAAAGTTTTGCTATTTAAAATTTATTAATCCTTTAATTTCTTAAATTAATTTTGAATTGTTTATTCTCAAATATAAATTCCTAGTTGTTTAACCCAAATACTTCCTTGTGTCAAAGATTCAGGATAAGAAGCTCTTTCATCACAGCTCAACTCGGTGATAATTTCATAGGAAAAAAGAGCTTTTTGGTTACTCTACCTTATGTTAAATGTTGATGTAGCTAGTGAGCTCTGTGTGGTAAATAGCTTTGTTTTTGCATATAAACTTGTGGGCTAACATCCATTGTAGTGTACTTGTGGTACATTAGGAGACTGAAAGCTCTATTCTATCAATTAAAAAAAATCTGTGTTAGAAGCTTCATGATAAATCCTATCCATACTAAAACATAACTTTTGAGGACTGCTAAGAAAGTTCATAAGATTCAAAAAGTTATACCGGCCTCTGCGTGAGTGTATACGGCGAGGTTAAACTACTGACAATTGGTCGCCAAGACAGCAGTCGACTCATCCACGAGCAACCCCAGGTCCTTACAACAGCCACAACCTCACCCCAGCCACCCACGGGGCAAAGATCATCATCCCAAAATCCAGGTCAAAAACGACGCCATCCACATGCTGTCTTACGATCAGAACATCCAAGAGCCAATAAATAAATACCCTTTTAAGGAAGTTCATAAATTTAATTTTTATATTTATGAAATCTAAAAATTCTATTGTCTTGAGAGTGGAATGTGAAGAGTTAATTTCAATGTTAAGTAGTTTTCTGCAATACTACTAAAAATTTGTTTATGCTAAATCGGCTTAATTTAAAAACTAGATTAAAAACTAACTGCAGAATGTAGATTAGAATTTGATTATATCTTTGGCAAAAAGATATGAAGTAGTACAGAGAGGGAAAATGGCATTAGCACAAGTTATCAAACTTTGTGTCACAATTGTTGAACATGTTTTCTGCTTCCAATTTAAGTAAAACTATAGTATTTGGTAACTGTAGATTTATTAGAAACATTCACCGTAGATGTATAAAATTGATTTATTAAATGTCAAAAATCAATGATGATGTACTGGTTTTTTTTTTGTATGTGTGAGTGAGTATATGAACAAATTTTATGAAATTTAAAAGTTGCATTTGTAATTCTATTCAGTTTTAAAGCCTCCATAAACTGGTTTATATAATTTACGTTCATTGGCATTTATCTTGAGAATGGGTTGTTGCCTTCTCGGCGCTTCCTTGTGAATGAGGTTCTGTGTTTGTGCCTTGAATGACTTGCCATAAATTAGAACCTTCTGTGATACTACCATTCTTTTATTCATGCCTTGACCTTATCTCTACTGTAGCAGGAGCGTAAGCTATTGACTGCCTCTCACATAAACTACACTGAACTAATTTAAGCACAGGTGTGCCTGGTGAACTAGAAAAAAAAAGATTTTCTATTCATAGCTCTGTATATTGTATAAAAAATTATTAAGAGGTTTTAAATTAACTACATGTAGTAACTTAATTAGTGGTTAGTTAAAAGTGTGATAAACTCTTGCAAAAATTTCCAGATTTTCTTTGCTGAAAGCCTCATATCTTTTGTGAACGAGCCATGCTGAAATTCTGAGGGGGGATTTGTATTTATTTCTAACCTTCTTTTGTGATGCCCGAATAATGGGGAATTCAGGGTAATTACAAGAACGGTATTCTAATATGCGCACTATTTCTTATCATACGTATATTCCCGGTGTACTCAGAAGCGAAAACCAGAGCTTTTAATTAGCAAATAATTTAATAACTTTGACATATTATAACCAGTTTTTTTTAAAAATTTTTTTTATTTTACGTAACATTCATTCTCCGAAAAGATTTGTTCCCTATTTGACCCCCTGAAAAAAAATTCCTACAATAAAATAATGGCGCAACAATCAATGCGTGTAATGAAAAGCATACCAACGTTGAACAGTTCTGTCAAACATGGTCCACACATTATTCTGGGAAATCAGATCACGGGGCTGCAGATATTAGTAGAGATCAGCAAACTCCTCTTCATGTCTAAGAAACCACTCATAATCTTAGTATGGTGTGACGTTGTATTGTCATTCATAGAGGCCCCATCGCATTTAGATAATTAAAAGGGTGCCAAGTCTGTCGGAACTTCTTTACAAAAAAAAAAATTAAATTCAAAAAAGAATGTATATTACAAACCCAAAATATAGTAATCAAAAGACCGAACCAGAATTGAACGAAAAGTAAACGGATATAAATTACTACCAAAAATAAATATAAATATTTATTTATTTATTTATTTTATTTTTTTTTTTTTTTGGGGGGGGGGGGTGTAGATAAGTAGTCATGAGAGGCCATAACAATGCAGAAATCTGCCGAAGGTTTCTGCTTGAAGTTACTAGATATCTAAAGTTTCTTTAGCGCTGAAACTTGAACATGATTTTTTAATTAAATTTTTTTTTCATAAGTGACTCACATTGAAAGATGTGTTTAAATTAATTAGTATTAAGATTTTTCCTTTGATGAAAAATCCACAAGAACGGATCAGACACAAAATACCTGAACTTCTGAGGAGAATTGTATTGCGATATTATGATCATCCTCCGCATATTGGTTCCAAGCACATAAACAGAGAGAAATGTGACTCTCATATTTTCATAATAGCTTGTGTCACTCACCTCCCGTTGATTTTTTTTTACTGATTACGTTAGTATCTAGTACCCTCCTCGTTAATGTGTGGTTGTAAGAATCAGTATTCGTTTTAAACTTGTCTAATTAAGCGATGTATGTTCGTGAATATGAGATCCAATTTTGTTTAGATTACTCTTCCCTTTATTCACAATTCCCTTAAACTGATTCAGTCGATTTGCTGCCTTTTTTCTATCCGAAATAATTTAACTTATTCTACACGTTTACTTTCCACATTGGTTGTTAATTTAAAGGAGGTAAAATTAATTTTTTCAAAATCTGCTGTCATAGGCAGTGGGGGGGGGGGGGGACGAGTCAAGCGAATCCTTATGACAAATAATAGAAGACGGAAATACTATTGGGAAATACACCAGGTAAAAAAAAAAAAACAGTAGCAAATCACTTATTTGTTTTCTGTTTCATAAATATGGGCGTTTGATAATATGTTTTCATTTTTTTGCACAACATAAAGCTAGGAACCAGGAAACTTTCATTTCATTTACAGCCTTAGTTCTGATTTATGTGTTGTGAATGCGCTTTTGAATTGTTTTCTCAAAATTTATCGGGGCTTTTTGGTATTTATTGTTTTAAATCACTTCGGGCATATATATAAAACTCGGGACATCCTGTCTGAAAATGACAAAACTCTACCTATAAATTTTTGCCCTGTTGCGGAAAACATCAAAGAACAGGGCTTTCCGAAACTGCTTGTGTGTCAAACAAACAACAGGTTAAAGGGAACTTCGAAGTCTAAGCAGGCTTCTCCCTTGTTACGGATCATTAATTTCTCTTCCATATTTTCACTTGTTTCTGAGAGGAAGGGGATCACTTCCGGTCCTCATGAACTTCCTCTAACTGAAATCGAGCCATCTGTTCAATCAGCGCAACGCTCTTAAGTAAAGGGAATATCTGCGGCTAATCATAAATGATAATTTTTTTGGTTTTGGGACGGTAAATAAGGGGAGGGGGGGGGAATTAACACTCTCGCTGATTAATCTCTTTTATTACTATGAAAACAAACTGCTTATCCGGAATTGAGTCAGTGGTTGGCTGGTTTTTTAGGCGCTACGGTCGCCTTTTGTGACACGAGGGCCAAACAAATGGTACCTGTAGTTTAAAGCTGATTTTGACGTCTACAATCACCCAGGTCGATCGCGAGACTACGCCTTTAAACTTTAACAAAATTGTAAGGATGTTCATAAAAGATTCTCTCTTTGCTCTTGTTTATATGCCTAAGCATCTAATCCTTCTCTCTTTCTAAATATACAGAGAGATCGACAAAGAATCTTGTACATGTAAGTGTATTACTGTGCATTAAGATTCTCATAAGCTTGTTTTATCTATTTCACTCCATTTTCGTCTAAATGAAAATATTTTTCTTTGGATTTGTATACAGAAATAGATAATGAAACTTCTCTAAGGTGGCCAGTCATGGTTTGGAAAAAAAGTGGCCGTCAAATAGGGTGTGTGTATATATATATATATATATATATATATATATATATATATATATACACACAGTGGAATCTCGATCGATCGTTTTCGGATCCATTGTTTTTTCGTATGTGTCGTTCATTTTATACAGTCCCAACGATCATATTGCTTTGTTATGTTTCCGCATCTATCGTTTTCCCGCATTTATCGTTCATTTCAATCGGTCAATTGAAAAACGATAGATCGAGATTCCACTGTATATATATATATATATATATATATATATATATATATATATATATATATATATATATATATAAATATATATATATATATACACACCAGTGTGTGCGAGAGGGGGGGGTCCCTGGCTGCTTTTTTCGCCCACCCCCATTTTTACCTTCATTTACGTGTATAATATGAGTGATATAATAAGCTCTTAAATATTAGGTTCTCAGTTTTTTAATAATTTACTGCACATGAAAGTATTTTTGTTTCACTTTTCATAAAAACCGTTATCCCAAAAAGCATTTATTCACTTGGAACGAGGTTCTACTTCCTATGGTCTCGGAGAGTCAAAGGTTGAATTATGATTATTTCAAGTGTATTAGCGTATGTGTGCAGATCTAAAGCTTGCGTGTCAGTGGCTCTGGTAGTATTTTTGTCAAAGGTGTGTGTTGAACTTCATGCACACCAAAACTACACTGCTGGCCACTGTAAATGCCACACCCTGAAGGAAACATGCAAATAACATGAAATTTACAACATGCATTAGCGGAGGTGAGATATGCAAATGATTAGAATTTCAGCGCAGACGCACATCACGCGCGCCTGTAGCGCCACTTCAAAGCGCTATTTAAGGCTTGGAGATTTCGACGATTTCAAGTTCGGCAATTGTGTTTTTCTTGTGGTTTTTTAAAAAAAACGATCAATTATGCCTCGTCGAAAACAGCGATCATCTTTTGATCAAGTATCCGAGTTCGACAGAGGAAGGATAGTGGCCTACCGAGATTGTGGATTATCTTTCAGGGAAATCTGTAGTCGTGTTGGACGAAACCAAATAACTGTAATGCGGATATGGGATCGTTGGATGCAGGAGGGTACGACGGACCGGCGTGTTCGATCGCATCCACCTTAGCGTACCACTTCACGTGATGACAGGCAAATTGTGCGCATGGAAGTGACGGATCGCTCAGTCACATGACGAACCATAACACAGCACATGCAGTCTGTAACGCATCATCCAGTGTCTGCGCGTACCATTCGACGCCGTTTACAGCAGAGTGGTCTGTCCGCAAGACGTCCATTGCTTTGTCTACCCTTGACGCAGAACCACAGACGTCTCCGCCGCCAATGGTGCGATGACAGAAGGATGTGGACGGCAGAATGGAATGAAATTTTCTTTACTGACGAGTCACGCTTCTGTCTGCAACACCACGATGGTCGCATTCGAGTCTGGAGACACCGTGAAGAGAGGATGCTGAACAGCTGCGTTATGCACCGCCACACTGGTCCTGCACCGGGTATTATGGTATGGGGCGGTATTGGATATCACTCTCGCACACCTCTAGTACGCATTGCCGGTACTTTAAACAGCCAGCGCTACATCTCCGAAGTGTTGGAGCCAGTTGTCCTTCCTTACCTTCAGGGCTTGCCCACAGCCATATTTCAACAGGATAATGCGCGACCACACGTGGCACGCATTGTCCAACGGTTCTTCGTCAATCGCCAGATTGAATTGTTTCCCTGGCCGCCTCGCTCTCCGGATCTTTCGCCGATAGAAAACATGTGGTCCATGGTTGCTCTACGATTGACTCTGATTCCATCCCCAGCTGCCACAGCAGATCAACTTTGGCAACGTGTGGAAGCTGCTTGGTCTGCTGTACCCCAAGAACTCATCCAAAGTCTCTTTGAATCAATGCCGAGGCGTGTGGCAGCGGTGATCTCCAACAATGGCGGCTACTCTGGCTACTGATTTTGGCAGGAACCACACTTCACAGAAGTCTATAAATTTAATCATTTGATACTTGGTCAACATGTTATCTACAAAATAAATTTTAATGTGATATCTCTTGTCTTTCTTGGTGTTGCAATTTGGGTGGCCAGCAGTGTATTATAAAGAAGACGAGACTTTTAGTGACCGAGCTTCTACCCTTCCATGAAACGGTCTTACGTGAAGTTACCAGGCAGATTCCGCTTGTGTTGCTCTACAGAATTTAAAATGACTGAAACCACGTCAAACACAAAGGGACATAATAATGTGCGTTACCCTTCCTTTATCTCCTGAATTCTTTCTACGTTATCAGTCTCTTACCTGTAAACTAGATCTAAATAATATATTTCTGCATTTAGGTCTAGCTGTAGAATTCTTTCAAGGTTCTTTGTTAGAGAGATATTTAAAAAAAAACATGAGCAGTACTTTGCTATTTAGCAATTTTTTGGATACTAATTTTCTACTCATTTAATCGGTCAAAACAATCTTTCTTAAGCTATTCTTCCAACATCAGCTACTTCAAAGGGGGGGGGGGGCTTCGTATGAAATTTCTTTTTAACGTAGGATTACGTTCCTCAATAACGATCCTCCGAAAAATAAAATTTCAGTGTCGTCGCGAGTTATAATTTTGGCAGCGCGCCAAACCCAGTAGTAGTAAACAGTTAAACAGAAGAGTACCAAAATGCGTCAAAAAAAAAAAGAAAAAAAAAAAAAGAGGTAAGCAACGATAAGAAATCCTACGTTAATAACCCGCCGTAGTTTCGTTAGAAGAGACCACCTGAAATATTTTTAGTAATGAAAAGTTTAATTTTCGGAATATTTTTCTTGCGTTTTTAACCTATATTTGACCATCGTCCTAAATATAGGACAGCATACATTTCTAGCTCATACTCATAAAATATTTTTTCTATTGCGTTTGTTTTAGTATTACATTACTGTGAAAAGATTATTCATTACACTGGCTAATTTTTAAATTTTAAACATTTATTTATTATAAATTTTTAAAATATGCCAATTTTGAGAGTTTTTGTAAGAAAATCTATAAAATTAAGTTTAAAAAAAATTGGATGAAAATATATTAAAATTCTGCCTTATTTTCTATTCTGTAGATGTTTAACATTATTTAAGGTTAAAATCAAGAAGAAAAATCAATAAAAACACCTTTTTTTACATCGTTTTTACAAGCGTCCTATAAATAGGGCAATGGTCAAATCCATTACTACATTCTTCTGCCATTCAGTCATACCTATTACAGTGGATATCCCATTTTGCCTCGTGAAAAGATGTACTACTGGGAAAATGCTCCGGATATTGGAATAGCACTAGTTAGTCGAGCATGCCACGAAACAGATACTTTGAGATTAAAATAAAAATATTTGCATTGTAATGACAATAATTGTATTGATCCGGATCGTTATTACAAAGTACGTCCAATATATGACTTACTGAAGGAAACTCTACAGCAATTTGGGGTATTTTCTGAACATTTAAGTATTGATGAAAGAATGATGCTCTATTATGGAAGACATGGTTGCAAGATGTTTATAAAGGAAAACCAGTCAAATTTGGATATAAGTTGTGGGTACTGTCTTCTTATGATGGATATCCATTTCATATCATTCCATATCGAGGAGCGCAAAAAGACCCAATCATATCTAGGTCAGAAAATTTGGATTTGGAAAGCAACAACAAATATGATCCTCAAATTTTTGAAAAGAAAACTAAATCAAAAGTGCAAAAGAACAAAGCACCATTATCTCAAGAAGTTCTGGGAAGTTTGCTGTCAATTGAAAAAAATTCAGTGCAGCACAAAATTTATATGGATAACTTTTTTACCTCCTATGGCCGTTTCGTTAGACTGAGAGAAGGCAATTACTTTGCTACGGGAACTGTAAGAGAAAATAGAATGGCCAAATGCCCACTAAAGTCAACTAAAATAATGGTTAAAATGGATCGAGGTATTACAGATTGGAAATTTGATGACAGAAATGAAATTGCAACAGTTCGCTGGAAAGATAATACAGTTGTATCATTGTTCACGAATTTTGAAGATACAAAATGCTATTCAAAGGTAGATATATATATATATATATATACATACACACACCAGTGTGTGCGAGAGGGGGGGGGGTTTCCCTTGCTGCTGTTTTCGCCCCCCCCCATTTTTACCTTCATTTACGTCTATAATATGAGTGATATAATAAGCTCTTAAATATTAGGTTCTCAGTTTCTGAATAATTTATTGCACATGAAAGTATTTTTGTTTCACTTTTCATATAAACCGTTATCCCAAAAAGCATTTATTCACTTGGAACGAGGTTTTACTTCCTATGGTCTCGGAGAGTCAAAGGTTGAATTATGATTATTTGTAAATGATCAATTATGAGAATTGAATTATGAGTAAAAGGAGGTCGACAAAAAGTTGACATACCAGCATGCGTAATTTCTTATAATAAGTATAAAAATGGTGTAGACTTATTTGACAATCATATGGAAACCTATTTTTCCTCTGTACAAGGAAAAAAGTGGTAGTGGACATTATTCTTAAATGCTTATGAAACTGCACTAATTGCAGCTTAGAAGATAACGAAACTGTTCAATCCAACAGAAGCTCTTGAACTTCTGGAATATCGAAGAGCTATTACAATAAATTATTTAGGACTCTCTATACCAAGGAATTTGGTGGTTAGGCGATTAGGCACTCAACAAAGAAATCCAGAATTTTTGAAGCTGCAGAGTGAACACATTATCGTGAAAAATCCTAATGGAAGACAACACGTCTTTGTCAACTAGAGAACTGTACCCAAAAAACAATAACTATCTGCAAAAAATGCGATGTTGGATTTCTGTTTAAACTGTTTCTTACCATTTCATTTGAAAGAAGAAGTTTGAGTACGAAAAAAAATTAGTATCATAACAGTGGATTTGACCGTCGTTCTATATATAGGACAGCACGTAAATCTGAAGATAATAAATATTTGGTACGTTTTACAGTTTTATATCTTTCCTTGAGTCTTTATGAAGCTAAACCACAATTTTTGAACAAAAGAATAAATTTTTTCAATATTTGGTGAAATATGGGTTAAAAGTCTAACTAGATCTACATTGAATTCTCGATTAGGTCTGTGCGATTATCCAGATTGAGGGTTATCCGTGCTTCGCCATTAATAAAAGATTACTCATGAAATGCCAAATTATTATGAGCAGCATTCCTCCCAAATCTTTTCATCCTTGGACTGGCTATCTGCAGGTATGGGGTTAGAAACAGTCATGGAGTTGATTGTGCTACTACAGTACATTTTGCTGATCTTCTTAGTTATTTTAAGTTTATCGGGTGACTAAATAAAAAACTCGGTTCCGCAATGACTGTCAACCGACTTTTTGCTGACAACTATGCTTGTGACTCGGAGACTCGGCGAGACGGGGTTGGGGGTGGATGAGAAAGTGCCCCCAACATAACTTGAAATAAATTAAAACGTTAATAGAAGTTCAGTTAAAATCGGTAAATCGTAGAAAACTTTTATGAAAGTTGGATTTTACCCTCTTTTTCAAACTGTGAAACTGAAGATTCCGATAATGTCTTTAGCCTTAACATGGTTTTTAACAATGATGTGATTCATAACAAAAATTCGATGCTATATGTTTTTTCTCATTTTATTTACATTATATTCATTTTTCTCATTGTATAACTTCTGAATACTACTCAAACATCAATTCTATTGTTATTCAATTTCAAAAAATTATAATATTTCATATTTTAAGGACTACCTGGAAGTCAATGTGTGGAGGGCCCTAGCTGAATTTTATTCGTGTCCCCCCCCCCCCCCCCATCCCTCAAAGTTAGAAGCACGCTACGCCTATGGCCTCCACCGTAAGGAAAATATATGGCATACTAACCATATCGTGAAGTTCTTGTCATGCGAAATACACACCAATAAATGGGAGATAAAATTTTAATTTCTTCCTACCATAGAATCTCTTTATAAGTTATCCACCGAGTTCTATATCCATTTAATCATATTTAAAAGTATTATCTCATAAATAAATAATTAAGTTTTTCTTTCATATTTACGTTATTTTATTACTTCAGGACTAGGCTAAAAACAATTGAAAATTGTAATGATAGATTATCTTATGTTTATTTTTAGTAAATACACAGGCTAAGTTATGGGTGTCAGCTTAAAGTTTGTGTCATATTAAGGGTTTTTAGGGGAAATAGTTCATTTTTTACTAACATAAGGAATATGATTATTATTTAGGGAAAGAGTGAAAAATATAACCTTCCTTTTTAAGCATCAAATGCGGTAATACCTAATTATTTTAAGACAGAAATTAAAAACATCGTTTATTTATTTATTTTTTTTTTAATGTTCAGGAAACAGGTATGAAAGCGATTGTGAAATGTCAGCTTGTCTGATCAAAAATAAACTAGTTTGGAAATAATCCGCTAGATGGCGCACCTTGTTACATTCTCAGTTTGCGCATTTTGTCTTCTCGATTTAATCCGTATGTCATCCGTCAGATCCTACTTAATCCAAGAGTAAGCACTACTGTCAGTATACTTTTTTCCCCTGCTCTAACTCTTCCCAGCATATAAATAAAAATCTTTTAACTGAAAGCTAACAAATCTTTATACCTGACTTTAATCCTGACGATCCCTTCCGCTGCAGTAAACAAGAAAGTGTGTTGAGAAATTTTAAGAGGCAGTTCCGCTTGGCAGTTTTGTTAACGGTAGAAAGAAATTTTGACATAAATAATTGTTTTAAAATTTTTATGAGAAGAAGAATGCAGCATATCTTTGAAATCCGTCTGATGCGCTCTATTTTCCTTTATTATTTGTCTTAATAATAATGTAGAAAATGTGTTTTCACATTTTTAGTGTAAATTTCTCTCGCTTAATGTTTAAAAAAAAATTCTTATCTCTCAAATTTTGATTCTTTTACTGGGCTATCAGCCTATATTTAAATTCTCGAAATTAAAGGGTTTATTCCTCTTCTCCCGCAAAGCTTTTCGTTATCCTTCCATTATTATCAGTCTTCTCAAGGAGAATTTAAAAAGAGCTAGTTTGTAAGGATCCGAAGTTCCGCCAATCCACTGGTGACACGAAGTCAAAAGGATTCTTGTATCTTTTGCCAATTGTCACACATAGCCCAGTAGCTATGTACATCTTACCGCGCAAAAGATCGGGTATTAGATTTTTTTTTCCTGCTTGTATATGTTTAGTCCAGTAGTGAAAAACCAAGTTTTCCAATTCGAAAGACCTCGGCGGAATTTTCTGTGGCCTAAAAACAACGAAATTTTTAAACTTTTTTTGGTTTTTTTTTCAAATATCTCGGCAATGGTTGGTTCTAGAGCTTAGATTGCAGTTACAATCTTAAAGAAGACAAAATTCTGAGCAAATATTACATGTACATCTTTTTTCTAAACCCAATAACAAGTGAGCTACAGCGTCAGGAATATAGGATATTTTATTCAACTTGTCGAGAAAGACGCAAAACTTACTTCTCTAACACACTAACTCGTACAATTGCTATATATATATATTCATATTTGAGAAATGCACAAAATATGTATTACAACATATATATTTTTTTACTCGCACAAACTTGAATAGTGTGCATATTTATATAATTATCTAGAGAGGCCCCTACACTCCTCACGTTTATTCTTCTTGTGTTAGACCTATCCGAAGCACGTTGTATTCTACTTTTAGAATTCGCCCCTTAGGCCAGTAGGCAGGGGGGAAAATATCCCGGATTCGGAAATTATTCAAACAATGGTGGAAACTTTTTAAATCACTTTATTTTAGGTCAAATATGAATACCCTGAGTTTTCCCCCTCCGCCGAGGCGAACACTGGTGGTTAGGCAAAAAAATTGAGTGAAAAAGAGGTATTTTTTCAGCTTTTTTAAAACAAATTAAAACCGGTTCATCCAATCTAAGAAACTGTAATATAAAATTTTTAGAACATTAAATTCTGCGCAAAATGGGTACCTAGCTTCTCTCGAAGTTGCCGTCATTTTTTCATCTTTTGCTAGTAAGTGCGATTTTTGGTATAATTGTGTTTTTCGGGGAAAGCACCTGTTTAAAGAAAAAATAGCTCTAACTAAATGTTGTGGAGCATTTAATTCTGCATTCAATAAGTACTTTTCAGAACTCCGAATGGTAAAAAAGCCATTTTCTACAAAATTCTTGTACTCTGTATCTGAGTCAGCTTATTCTGTAAGACAAGCATGTCCTGCAAGTATAGTGTTACAGACTTTGCATACAAAAAAATGGCCACTTGCATGGAAGTAAGGCAGTATTCTTTTCACACAAAGTAGATGGAGCTTCCAGTCTACATTTCTCTCTGCTTGGATAAATTGTTTTATCAACGTTACCATTCGAAAATATTGCACCCATAGTTTTGCTGTTGGTCCATTATTTTCCAGTTCTCCTAATTTCTGAGTAAACATCTGCACAATACTTTGTACAGCAGTATCTGATTCAAAAAGAGAACAGTCTACGTCACTGGTGGCATCTCGCTCTTCATCTGAAATCTCAATTTTCGAAAGAACGATCTTTGCAATTACCAAGTGGCACATCATGTGAGCCCTGACAGCTCTCGAATATGCATGGCCCGTCATCTCAATTAATGCCCGAGCACAGGCAGTGCTCAATAAGTCCTGGAACCCACTGCCCTCCATGATGTATCCTACTGCTCCCATGAAGCGTGAAGGACATTAGTAGATGAAAGTCCCCCAAACGGACAGTTACGGACCCAATCTCAGATTGCAAAAAGGGTTGTACTGGTGCATGTACTTGTCGAAAAGCAGGGTTGAAATGCTCAAATATGTGTAAGCACTGCAGTGGCCTCGCATGTGCAAATGTAGTTGAACTGCCTCATGATTTAATTTAAAGCAATGGTTCTCAACCGATGGTACGCGTACCCCTTAGGGGTACGTGAGAATCTGTAAATGGTACGCGGTTAACTACCAAAAAGTATGCAAAATTATATTGATATATGCTAGAATTTAATTGTGACAAAAGTTTGAGTAATGATTTAAAGCTGAAAACTATCAGTAAAGCTGCAAGGAAACACGTCGCTCGTTACTACTGTATCCAAGTTGGATCCAAATATTGATGAACTTTGTAAACAAGAACAAGCCCAGCGTTCTCACTAATTATTTCCTGAGACTTATTTTATGTCTGATAATAAAAGCTTTGTAATAAAATGTCCATTAAAATAAAATTTCTTGTTTTTAATTTAAATTACCTATTCGTAATTACACTTTAACAGTTTAACAGTTAAACTAATATAACACATTTTAAGAAAACTTAAGTGTTTTTGTTGGGGGTACGCATAGTTAATGATACAACAAAAAGGGGTACATGGGTTGAAAAAGGTTGAGAACCCTGATTTAGAGGATAAAGATGACGTATCACCAAACATAGAGATGATATCCACCCCAGATCAACAAAACAGCTAAAAATAATAGGTATGAAGAATGTTATTTAATTTGAAATATTTCAATTTTAGTACAGTTATTGCATCATTTATAATTACATAATAATTATTATTTTTTATGTAATTTCTTCTATATATTATTTCACTTCTGCTAGATTTTCTAATTTATAATAATGTATTTAAACGGTTTTTATGGATGTTGATTACTCCGATTTTTGTAATTAATTTCGTATGTATCGACAAATGTGTAGTTTGTGTACATAATTATATAAATATGCACATTATTCAACTATGTGCGAGTAAAAAAATATATATGTTGTAATACACATATTGTGCATTTCTCAAATATGAATATATATATATATATATATATATATATATATATATATATATATATATATATATATATATATATATATATATATATATATATATATAGCAATTGTACGAGTTAGTGTGTTAGAGAAGTAAGTTTTCCGTCTTTCTCGACAAAATGAATAAAATATCCCATTTTCCTGACGCTGTAGCTCGCTTGTTATTGAGTTTAGAAAAAAGATGTAAATTAAGATTTGCTCAAAATTTTATCTTCTTTAAGATTGTAATTGCAATCTAAGCTCTAGAACCAACCATTGCCGAGATATTTGAAAAAAAACCCAGAAAGTTAAAAAATTTCGTTGTTTTTAGGCCACAGAAAATTCCGCCGAAGTCTTTCGAATTGGAAAACTTGGTTTTTCACTACCGGACTAAACATATACAAGTAGGAAAAAAAATCTATTACCCGATCATTTGTCCGGTAAGGCCATTTATTTGAACCCAGCTACTGGGCTAACATAATTGATGGTAGATTTGTATGCATAAAAGTAACCTTATCTTTATGGACGTCTACTCTTTGTTGGCTCGGTGTACAATGTAATGGCTTGTCTTCATTAAATATAGTAACTAATACATTGTTTTCGTAAAATGTAGGATAGTAATTTTTATGTCAGATTATTTGTTAAATTAACGATAGTCTAGAACAGTGGTTCCCAAACTTGGGTACGCGTACCGGTAGCTGTTTGTCCGCGTACCGATACTGGTACGCGTACCAGTACCGGTACGCGGACAAACAGCTACCGGTACGCGAATGATTTTACAATTTAAAACAAAAATCTATTAAAAATCTGTATTACGAAAAAAGAAAAGAAATGACTATAATAATTAATAATCCATACGTTTTAATATTTTAGTTTGGAATTTCTTATCCATTTTTTGTGTTGTAATACTTTATTGGGATTTACCTAATCTCAAAAGATGCCGTCTACACCTGAATGTGTTATCTATGACCACCCCATAAAAATTTGGCACTCGCCTGCGAATTATAACTGTGTCTATAACTGTGTTTGCGAATTATAACTGTGTCTGAGTTCTACAAAAAATTGTGTTTTGTGTTTCAAACATCTTTAAATTAATTGCATATTATTAATCTATAGTAATTGCATTATTAATAAATATTACGAAGCTGTTAAGGTAAGTGTATTAAACTCAGGAGATTTATTTAAAATGATTTTTTATATATCCTAATTTATTTTGTTCTCCATTGCATTTTATTCCCCATTTCAAAACTTTTGGTCTACCGGTACGTCATCAAATTGTTTACAACGTGCAGGTACGGTACTATAAAAAGGGTGGGAACTCCTGGTCTAGAATATTTCGCTGAAACTTTTGTTGCTTAAATCTTGAACACAATTACGTTCTTTCCCTGCCATTTAATATTTAGTCGATTATTTTTCTTTGCCGTCTCAGTTATCCATATACATCCCTGCTTCATTAACTAACACACACACATATCTATATATATAAAACAGTTCCGTAACTGACTGACTGACTGACTGACAGATAACGCGCAGACCAAACCGCTGGACCTAAAGGGCTGAAATTTTGCATGGTGATTCTTCTTATAGTATAGGGGTGCACTAAGAAAGATTTAAAGAAAATTCTTCTTAGATTTTTTAAATTAAATTTTTAAGCTGTTTTTGTAACTTTTTTAAAGTTTGCATTTAAAATAATAATCTGAGGGTTATAAAATTTATATCACGAGAAAGATCATAAAAATTCCATTAAATCTTTTTGAATCTTTACCTCCATTTTCTGATTTTTGGTGAATTTTTAAAGATTAATTTTTAGAATTTAATTTATTAAATGCTGATCACGTGGTTTCTTTTCTTTTTGTGATACTTTAAACTAATTTTGCGTCACTTGCATAGCATCGAAATAGACAAAAAAAAATTCTGCTGCTAATGCGGCAGACGATTTGACATTATCCAAAGAAATATTAAAATACAGTAAAATAAATGTTTCTCAAACTGTACTATATTCTTTAGTATGTTATATTAGATTTAATTTTAATATTTTCTTCTGCATTATTTTGTCTATAAAAATAACCGTTACGATTATTTTTTTATAAATATATATATATTTTTCGGTATTAATTGAATACATTGACCGTTGTATTTAATTTGAATGTACTGCGTAGTGAAGCACGGGTATTCAGCTAGTGTGTGTATATATATATATATATATATATATATATATATATATATATATATATATATATAAGACATAGTTGAAAGAGAAAAACCAGTATGAGCACTAAAACTACTTGCAGCCAGGAACTAAAAACATGAAAAGATAAGATTGAAAGAGGTTTTTGACAGCATCTCTTCATCAGCGGTGTCGATACTGTCTAAAAACGAATGGATTGTTTCCGATAAGTATGATCTAAACAGTAAACATACTTAGTCACCGTACAATCTATGAGAAACTTTAGAATTGAATAAAGAGTTACTTATCCATAGAACACCAAGCCTGGCGCTAGACAGAGTGGAAGTTAAGAATAGGTAACCGCAAGATGACATACACACACACACACACACACACACACACACATATATATATATATATATATATATATATATATATATATATATTTGTTATGCCAAATCTATTTTTCTCATTCCCTATCGCTATTAAGGTATCTTCCTACGTTGAGAAAAGGGCTGTTTTGGTGCAAAATTTTGAAAAAAATAAAAGTTATTGCTCTACTTCAAAGTTTTAGAATGCCAATCTTTTAGGTTTCTAAAACTGCTTTACTTTTATTCGTACGATCATTGGATGAGAATTTATAGCCAGTTAAATAAACCGAAAGCGATATTAAAAGACCTGAAGTAGCATCTATAAATTTATCATCTATGCATTTTCTAGCATCTATGTATTTTCTAGAAAACTCATTTTTCAGTTACTTTTGTAAACAAGAAAGCTAATAATTTTAAAAGTTTTCAATACATTTCAACGTAATTTTGCGATAGTGTTTTATATATTACTATGTTTTGACCTCAAAACTAAGTTATATTTGTTAATTTAATCATTTTACAGGTAGCTGTACTTATAAAAAGATATTAAAAGAAATAAATCAGTGTTTTTCCCCCTATTTTTGGTATATTTCAGTAATTTTTGGAAATATTGTAAAACTTTTACTTCAGAACACAGGTAAGTGCCACAGTAGTATATAGTGTAAAACAAATTAAAATATATTGAGTTGAATTGAGTGTATGATATCTGGCGTAAGCACTAAATTGTACTAAAAATTTATTAAAAATTCCCTATATTTTAAAATGTTATGCATTTTTCACCAAAATTGTATTTGTTTTCGTGATTTTATATCACAGTTGAACTAAAAATGTATGTACTTAATCAGTATTGTATACAGGGTGTTTCAAAAAGAATCATCCGATTTTAAAAATATCATAACTATTCATCTTTTAATCCGTTTTGATTGAATAGTGTATAGGCAGAAAGAAGGAAATCTCGAGCTTCACGCAGTTGCCGATAAGTAGCGCTAAAGCTCTTCTTTCGCCCGCCACTTCAGTGTTAAGATGGCAACTGCACAACAGAAATCAAATAATCATTCGATTTTAAAAAATCATAACTATTCATCTTTTAATCCGTTTTGATCGAATAATGTATAGGCAGAAAGAAAGCTTCACGCAATTGCCGACAAGTAGCACTAACGTTCTTCCTTCGCCCTCCACTTCAGTGTTTCTAAAGATGGCAACTGCACAACAGAAATCAAATAATCATTCGATTTTAAAAAATCATAACTATTCATCTTTTAATCCGTTTTGATCGAATAATGTATAGGCAGAAAGAAAGCTTCACGCAATTGCCGACAAGTAGCACTAACGTTCTTCCTTCGCCCTCCACTTCAGTGTTTCTAAAGATGGCAACTGCACAACAGAAATCAAAGAATCATTCGATTTAAAAAAATCATAACTATTCATCTTTTAATCCGTTTTGATCGAATAATGTACAGGCAGAAAGAAGGAAATCTCGAGTTTCACGCAATTGCCGACAAGTAGCACTAACGTTCTTCCTTCGCCCGCCACTTCAGTGTTTCTAAAGATGGCAACTGCACAACAGAAATCAAAGAATCATTCGATTTTAAAAAATCATAACTATTCATCTTTTAATCCGTTTTGATCGAATAATGTATAGGCAGAAAGAAGGAAATCTCGAGCTTCACGCAATTGCTGACAAGTAGCACTAACGTTCTTCCTTCGCCCGCCACTTCAGTGTTTCTAAAGATGGCAACTGCACAACAGAAATCAAAGAATCATTCGATTTAAAAAAATCGTAACTATTCATCTTTTAATCCGTTTTGATCGAATAATGTATAGGCAGAAAGAAGGAAATCTCGAGCTTCACGCAATTGCCGACAAGTAGCACTAACGTTCTTCCTTCGCCCGCC
Source organism: Dolomedes plantarius (assembly GCA_907164885.2). Taxonomy (NCBI): domain Eukaryota; kingdom Metazoa; phylum Arthropoda; class Arachnida; order Araneae; family Dolomedidae; genus Dolomedes; species Dolomedes plantarius. The sequence goes on along the minus strand of OU015494.1, from coordinate 182,122,431 downwards.
ACTTCAGTGTTTCTAAAGATGGCAACTGCACAACAGAAATCAAAGAATCATTCGATTTTAAAAAATCATAACTATTCATCTTTTAATCCGTTTTGATCGAATAATGTATAGGCAGAAAGAAAGAAATCTCGAGCTTCACGCAGTTGCCGATAAGTAGCGCTAAAGCTCTTCTTTCGCCCGCCACTTCAGTGTTAAGATGGCAACTGCACAACAGAAATCAAAGAATCATTCGATTTAAAAAAATCATAACTATTCATCTTTTAATCCGTTTTGATCGAATAATGTATAGGCAGAAAGAAGGAAATCTCGAGCTTCACGCAATTGCCGACAAGTAGCACTAACGTTCTTCCTTCGCCCGCCACTTCAGTGTTTCTAAAGATGGCAACTGCACAACAGAAATCAAAGAATCATTCGATTTTAAAAAATCATAACTATTCATCTTTTAATCCGTTTTGATCGAATAATGTATAGGCAGAAAGAAGGAAATCTCAAGCTTCACGCAGTTGCCGATAAGTAGCGCTAACGCTCTTCTTTCGCCCGCCACTTCAGTGTTCGATTTAAAAAAATCATAACTATTCATCTTTTAATCCGTTTTGATCGAATAATGTATAGGCAGAAAGAGGAAAATCTCGAGTTTCACGCAGTTGCCGACAAGTAGCACTAACGCTCTTCATTCGCCCGCAGTTCTGTGTTGGTAAATATGGTGACTGCACAACAGAAATCAAAGAATCATTCGATTTTAAAATATCATAACTATTGATCTTTTAATTCGTTTTGATCGAATAATGTATAAGCAGAAAGAAGGAAATCTCGAGTTTCACGCAGTTACCGACAAGTAGCACTAACGCTCTTCCTTCGCCCGCCAGTTCAGTGTTTGTAAATATGGTGACTGCACAACAGAAATCATTTTGTGTTCTACGCTTTGCGAAGTATGAGTCCGCAACAAATGTTCAGTGTGATTTTTGTCGACAAAACCGTGGTAGATTGAAGTTCCTACCTCTCAGAGCATTAGACGATGGTATAAACAATTCCAAGACACGGGTTGTCTGGGTACGCATAGCAGCCGTGGAAGCAGTGTATGCAGACATGCTCGCAAAAGTTTGGGGAGAATTTGCCTACCGTATACGCATATGTCATGCATCCAAAGGTGGGCATATTGAGCACCTTTAATTTGATTTGTAAAAATACTTTATGATTAGCCATGTAATATAAAATTAATTTTAAGTTTCTGTGTTCAACATTTTTCTTAATATACTCATTTCAAATCGGCTGATTCTTCTTGAAACACCCTGTATTTAAAAAAGAAAAAGTGCTCCGAACGTAAGCAGATAACTTAAACTCACTCCTTTACTTAATTTCACCGATTAATTTCTTATTTTGCTAGCCCCTGTTAAACTTGCCATAATTTTTATATCTGCCACCAGGCGCTCTCCGGGCTAAACATGACCGAGAGAAAATAGCCACCTTGCAGTTTTAGACTACAGGGCATTATCTTATTGAGGCATACTATAAGTAACTACGAAATCTGCTTACTATGACAATCCTGACCACAAGTTGGTTCCATTTCAAGAATTTGGGGGTATTACGTGACGTAATATTGTCTTTTAAATTTATAGTCGTCAGATGATTCGAGGATCCTTCTCGTTCAGGGAAGACCTCATCTCTCTCTCACTCTCTCTCTCAAAAAGTCCAAATAAATGCGTTTCCACTTTAACATTTTGACCTAACACACACACACACACACACACACACACACATATATATATATATATATATATATATATATATATATATATATATATATATATATATATATATGTGTGTGTGTGTGTGTGTGAAATGTCCGGATGGACATCTCATGAAATAATTGCGTACATCGTGTCCGGAAAATAATAAAATCAGCTTCAGGAACAAACTAATTTATTAAACAGTAAAGCAACACATCTTACTCGCTTCGAGCCAGTCCAGCGTCTCCCGCAAAGAGCGCCAAAATAGAATTAGGTCAGAGAGGTTGCCAGAATTGGCGGAGGAAGTTAGTATGTGGGAAGGCGAAGCGTTTACGCCAAGACAAGAAGGAAGGGTTACCAGGACAGAGATGAAGTACAGTATAGGTAGTTAGTAATATTATCATATATATATATATATATATATACAGGGTGGTCTAAAAATACTTTGCCGATATATGGACCTCTAGTGGCTGTTCCATTCAACCGATCAAGATGAGATTTCAGATACAGTTATTCAGAGGTATGAGCTCGGGATTCTGTGAACGGCAACCAAGTTGCGCTCACGGTTACTGTTGTAGGTACAGAAACTTGAAATTTTCGAATGGCAACGCCCACTTTTTTCCGTCGCAAAATGCTCAACGTATGCGAAAACTCTAAAGAGCGTTGGAACGGTACGTGTATCACAAAAAGCGGACGCGTTCCGCACGCACAAAAATAGCTCTGCGAGCGGCCAACAAAAACACTATTAGGGCGCACGGAAGGAATTTGCAAATGACAGAGGCAAGACACCAATCACTGATGACAACACAGTTTGGACATAAGAAAACTTTTATTTGGACTACACATTTTCCACATGGGTGCCCTCACAGGCCGTTCACACGTCATCACAGGCCGTCCTCACAGGCCGTTTTTGCGACGGGAAAAAGTGGGCGTTGCCATTCGAAAATTTCGAGTTTCTGTACCTACAACCGTAACCGTGAGCGCCACTTGGTTGCCGTTCACAGAATCCCGAGCTCATATCTCTGAATAACTATATGTGAAATCCCATCTCGATCGGTTGAACGGAACAGCCATATATATGGGGGGGGGGGGTCTTAAAAAAGAAAAGAGGAATTTTGATAGTGAGATTCCTTCAATTTTTTAAGTATTGCCCAGTGCCAAGGTGTGTTTATCTGAAAAGTGACATCTTTCAGAAACAATATTTCGTTTAATGATAATGTCTGTGCGTTTTTGATGAGGAGAGATGTTATTAAACGTTATCTAAATTATCGCAATCTGGGCTTGTGGCGGCCCAGTGGTACAGCGCGCTGGTTTTCGGTGCTGAGGGTGCTCAGATCGAGTCCCAGCGTTGCGCCACGAAAAAATGCCTCCGTTCGTGTCGTCCCTTCATAGGGGGTAATGCTGTCCGCCTATATGGTGCCCCCACAATAAAATGGACAGTAAAACTGCGGCGTAGTAAGGGCCAATGTTTGAATACAAGTGCCTCCGCATTGGGAAAAAAAGAAAAAAAAAAAAAAAAAATTATCGCAATCTAGTTTTCATTCAAGTGTTAGCTTTCAGCTTTGACTTAAATTTATATATATAATTATATAAATATATACGTTGAATCTACATTATTTTACATTAATAACTACGCCAAATGGAATAATTTAAATAATATGCAATAAGTCAATAGTATTAATATAATATTAAATAGACTAGTGAAATAAAAATCTTAATATTTTATGTTTCTTATATTAGTTGTTTCTTTAATGTATTCCAAAGTAAATATAATATTTCTTTCTTTATATATATTTTAGTATATTAGTCATAGTAAACAAGTTTCAAAATGCTGTTTGGCGAAGCACTACTGACGTAATTCCTACAATTATGCTTCGTGTTTAAACGTTCATGACTGAATTTCTTAACTGTAATTTTCTCTTGTTCCGAGTGACTGGATGGGCTGCGTTAAACTTAATATAATTCTTTTGGTTTTGAGGTCATTTTTCCCCTTCCATTTTTTTAGGGATTTTCCAGAGCCTATATATGTCTATCTTGAAGATCATAATTTTCAGAAACAATCCTTGTATAATGGACATAATACAGGTATAATAATGGACATAATACATAATACAGGTATAATAAAGGACATAATACATAATACAGATAATGTCGGCATTATTGATAAAGAGGTATTATCATTAAACTATTTTTCCCTGATAATTTTAATTTGGGATGCCTTGTTGATTTGACTTTCTGGCTGAGTTTTTATACATTTTGCTTTCCATATAGGAAAGCTGTGCGGTAAGCGCCTTACTATGCAAGATTTCTATCAAAATTCCATTTCTTTTAGCTTTGCTTTTCTTTTAAAGAGTATAACAGCATTTTTGTTCAAAATTTTTTTTCAGTTTATGATATATATATATACAGTACTGTGCAAATTAGTTGGAACAAACACAAAAATTTTCTCATATCATGCTTAATTATTGCTTAATTAGCTTAATTAAGTTCAATTACATGCATGTTATAGCAGTCTAGTAGCAAATATGTCCTCCTCTAGCTTTAATGATATCCTGTACACGTTTTGGCATGTATTCCACTGATTTAGAACATAAATTTTTGACGTTGTCATCACGAATCCAAACTTTTATGATATTCTCATTTTTTTTCTCTTGGTTGAGCAGTCCATCTCACTCACACGTCTCTTCACAATGCTCCACAAATTTTCGATGGGATTTACAACTGGAGAATTACCAAGCCAATCCAAAACTGTTAATTTCTTTACTTGAAAAAAAATCTTTACTAGCTTAGAATCATGGCATTGAGCAAGATCTTGTTGAAACACACCAACACCAAGAGTGAACGCTTGCATAAAATGTACAATTTTGTCTTCTAGTATTAAAATGTATTTTTTGGAGTTCATCATTCCTTAAACTGGTACTAAGCTGCCAGGTCCTCCAGATGTAAAATAAACTCTAAAATGTTAGCTTTTGAGGGTGTTGGGGAAACTGTTTTATTAAGATGTTGTTCCCTGATGGGTTCTCCAGCACTTCGCCTGACAAACGTTGATCGAAACCCTTGCACACACACACACACACACACAAAAATGCGTTTCGTTGCTGAATACAACCTTATTTCGGTCTTGCGCATGCCTGGATTGATATTTCCTGGCCCAATACAAACGTTTTCTCTTCTTTGCAGTGTTGGTAACTGTTTTTGGACTGGTGTTCTTGTCCATCTTCCTACTTCAATAAGCCTTCGTCGTACTGTCGATGAATCAACGCTCACACCAGTAGCCAATAATTCTCTCTGAAGATCTGTACTTGTCTAGGGTGCATTTTACTATTTCATACAAGAAATTTGTCCGAGGCGTTGTCTTGCGTTTGCGTCCACATTTACTCTTTTGTTTTGGAGAAACTGTTCCAAACTTATTTTGCTAATTAATAATCATGGAAACACTAGATTTTCCAACTCCAATTGCTGCAGCAATATCCCTCACAGTTATAGAACTATGCTTACTAAAGGTAACAATTCCAGTCCTTTCCTGGAAGTGATATCCATTTTTTCATACACGTGAGAACCAGGCAACTCACACAATCGATGATTTCTTAGAGCAGCTGAAACGCAACTTACGCGAAAATGCTCTAAGTGTGATGATCACATGGTCAAACCAGTTTAGGCTAGTCAAGGCCAACCTCTCTTCGTGGCAAAATGCAGTAGAAACTTGTTTCTGGAAGGAAATCCCTGGGAAAGGTTGAATTTTATGAAAAATGAAGCTTGTCCCAATTAATTTGCACAGTACTATATATGTGTGTGTGTGTCAGTCATGAAAAGCATAATATGCATAATTATAGAATACTTGTTACGTTTACAGAAACGTCTCATTTTGTTAGTCTATATATTTTAATCCAAAGTAACTGATCCCTTATTTTTAACTCTCGTGAATAAAATAGCGGCTCTGATTAAAAGTCATTTCATATTTTCTTGAAAATTAAAATGTTAGTTGTATGGTGGCATAAATTCGAGAAATTGAATTTGAAAAACTCTTGCGAGTGAAAAGAAAAGAGCGAAATGGTAATTTTATCTCTGTCGGCTGGGAAATGAAAAGAAACGTGTCGGAAGAGACGAGACAGGCAGCATTGATCAATGACTTGAGAGTTGACAGGTCAAGTTCAAGCTACCCGTAAAATATTAAGGTTGATGAACGGTTCTTCCAATCTGGCTACATCAAAGCGAGTTGTATTTGGACAGTTTAGTGACATTTAAAAATTGATATATTTATCTTTTTATGGAAAGCAGGGCGAGGGGCTTCGTTACCCACAGAATAATCACGTTGCATATGGTTATTAACAGCTTAATGTTATTATTCTATTTGTAATCGCAAGGATCATGTGAAGTGAGGATGATAAAATCAAGAAACGTAGAATTTATCTGCAAAGAAATTAGAAAAGGACAAAGAATTCAGAATATAGTTATATTTCTGAAAAGAATATACAATGAAACTTCTCTAGTCGGCTACCCCTATTCGACGGCCACCCCTAAAAACGGTCACTTTTTTTTGCAGAACCATTACTGGCTGCCTTATAGAAATTCACCCCTATTCGACTGCAGCCCTAAAAAAAGTCCTCTATTAATTATGGCCTGAATATTATTCTTATCTGTTTAATTAGTACTTGATTTAATATTTATATTTATTTGAGATATATATATATGTAGGAAGGAGTTAGTACTCCTTCCTTTAGAAGTGAATCATTAGACTTAATTATTTTGAACATTTAATTAAACTAGACGATGTTTACAAGACAGGACTAACACTTAGTATGAAATTAAAAAATAAACACAGAAGCATCAAAAGAGCTAAACATCGGGAGCTTGCAGAACAACACATCCGCTTAAAGTCCTTCGTGCCGCAGTAGTGAGGAGTGGAAGTTGTAGTAATAGTTCAGTTGTGTTGCCAACCTCATTCTCACACGGCCGTTCTGACTTTCCAGACGTCCGCGGCTGGGTTGTCAACAATAATTCTGAAAAGATAAAAAAAAAAGAGCAGAAAAAGGAAAAATATTTCAAAAAATCAAGCAGTGTTCAACACAGTGGTATTGGTGTTCAGTTTCTGCACCACTGTTTCATTTTGTCCGCTGCAGTTGATGTTATGGTTGGACCATCGTGATGTCCTAACTTTCGAACTTCGTAACGATCGTTGGGGTTGATGTTCGTGATCTCATATGGTCCGAAGAACTTTGGTCGGAGCTTTAATCCGGTTCCAAATTGAGTTCGTTGTATTGCCACTTTGTCACCGATCTTGTATTTACAAGCCGGTTTACGCCGTTTGTTATATTGTCGTATGTTTTCTTCCTGTAAACGGAGGATATTTCGTTTAGCTTCGATACGTAACGCTTCTTTGTCATCAAGAATTCTTTGGTGGTGTTCCTCGTCAAGAAGATTTTTAATCTGTAGATCCTCTTGTTGTTTCATTTTAACACCAATTAAAAGTTGAAAGGGTGTGAATTTTGTACTGCGTGTGGTGGTACTATTTAAGATACGTTGCAATCTTGGGACATATTTAAACCATTTGTCAGGTTCATCTAGAGCTAACTTAGTTAAAACGGGAATAATTGTGCCATGAACACGCTCAACCTGACCGTTGCCACGTGGCACACCTGTTGCTATTGAAATGTGTTCAATTGACTGTTCCTGGCAGTAACTTTGAAATTCTGAAGATGTGAATGCGCTACCTTTGTCAGTAATGATTTTTGAAGGGTTGCCAAATGTAGTTTGTTGCAAGGATAATTTGTCTAAGGCATCTTTCGTAGAGGTGGACTTCACGGGATAGATCCATACAAATTTGGAAAAGGCATCAACTACTGTAAAAAGATACTTATAACATTTTTTTGTCGATGGTAAAGGTCCTAAAAAGTCGCAATGGTAACATTCAAGGGGTGCATCACCTTTTGGAATGGGGTGAAGGTATCCTTCTTGTTTTCCAGATTTTCGCGAGGACAAAATGCAAGGAATACAGTTCGAAATAATTTCTTGAACTAATTTCTTAAGTTGAGGAATGAAAAATTCACGAGAAACAATTAATTCGGTTTTTTGTGAAGCAAAATGACCTTGTGAATGGGCGTTTAGCACTATTTCTTTCTGCATCATTTGTGGTACTACTAAAAGTTCGGCATCCTGATGAAGTTTATAAAGAATTCCGTTTTTAACAAAAAATTCATCAGAAGGTGTAGATTCAAGCATAGATTTAATTTGAGATATAAATTCATCCTGGTCTTGGGCATTTTTCACCTTTTGAGTGATATCATTTGAGGTAATTACAAGAATGGGGTTACGACTTAAAGCATCAACATGTTTCATCTGTCTACCGGGTCGATGACAAACTTCATAATCAAAGTCTTCTAACATCAATGCCCATGGAGCAATTTTAGCTGGTAGGTCTTTTTTGTGCATCGTTTTTTGGAAAGCATCACAATCGGTGATAATTTTAAATTTTGTTCCCAACAAGTAGTTTCGAAATTTTTTTAGCGCTTCAATAACGGCAAGAACTTCCAGTTCATAACTATGATATTTTTCTTGTTGAACTGTAGTTTTACGGCTAAAATAATGAATAGGATGAAACTGTCCATCATCGGATTGTTGCAAGAGCACAGCGCCAAAACCTAAGGAGCTGGCATCAGTGTGGAGTTCTAATGGGTATCCCTGTTGAAAAACATGAAGAACTGGGTTTTGTGAAAGAATGTTTTTAAGTTGTTGAAAAGCTGCTATTTGTTCAGAGTCAAAATTAAATTCTACATTATCCCGAAGGAGGTCACTTAATGGTCTAGCAATCAGCGCATAATTTGGAATGAACTTTCTGAAATAACTTGTTAATCCAAGAAAACTTTGAACTTGTTTAGGGGTTTGAGGTTGTGGGAAATTTTGAACAGCTTGTGTCTTGGTAGGTGAGGGTTTAACTACTCCATTTTCGATAATGTAACCAAGAAATTCTATCTTTCGCTGTAAAAATTGACACTTTTTAAAGTTCAATTCAAGGCCATAGTCTGCAGCTGTTTGGAGAACTAGGCGTAATTTTTGTAGACCTTCAACTTCATCATTAGATGGTATGAGAAGATCGTCCATGTAAACAATAAGAACATTGTCGCGAATGAGATTTCTAAAAACTGTGTAAACATATCGTTGGAAAACACTGGGACTGTTACATAAGCCAAATGGGACACGTAAAAATTCGTATTGTCCTTCATGAGTCACAAAAGAAGTATATTTAGTGCTATTAGGGTCCATAGGTACATGAAAGAAACCATTTTTGAGATCAAGTGAAGTGAACACCCGAGATTTTCCAAGTTTGTCTAAAGCTTCTTCGATGAGCGGTAAGGGAAATTTATCTTTTATCATTTTTCTATTCAATTTGCGGTAATCAACACAAAGTCTATAATCTCCACTTTTTTTCTTACATAGAACAATCGGTGTGGCATAATCGGAGCAACTTTCTTTAATAATTCCATCATTTAACCAATCTTGAATTTGGCTTTCTACAATTTTCTGTTCCGCGAAAGGGAGTCGTCGAGAACGTTGAGCTACAGGGATTTCATCTTGTAATAAAATAGTCATCTTAATTTCAGTGTCTTGAACTTTATGTGGTTTGTAGGAAGTAACGATATTTTGAACTTCCTCACGAGTTTCAGAATTCAAAATGTGTGAAAGATCAAATGGAAAAGCTTGATCATCAGAAACATTAGCAATATTAACGAAGGTGTTATTTTCAGGAGTTTTGCATAAACGAATACCGTCTTTATCAAATGTAAATTGGGTTTGCTGTAAAAAGTCGATTCCGATAATCACATCAAAAGGAATCAAGTCATCCTCTAGAACATGTATTTTAGCAGGTAAAGTAATGGTTTGAATTTCGATGGAATCCTGAAAGAATCCGATGCTGTGAACTTGGTTTTTGCCAATTCCTGAAAAGGGAATGTTGGTGGGCTGCAATGGTGGCGAACCAATTCTTCGATAGGTTTTCTCATTGATGAGGGTTGCCTGTGACCCAGTGTCACAGAGTGCTGTCAATTGAATTCCTGCAAGTTGAATGTCAACATGCATGGGATTTTTCGATGAAGTTTCAGGAGAAAGTGCATTTACAGTTTTATCAGAAATAGGTTTTTGAGAATCAGGTTTTGGTTTAGAATTTCGATAACTTTTAGGGCAATTAGCATGAACATGACCAAAACTTTTACATCCGTAGCATTGTTTACCATGTGACTTATTCAAACATTGGTTGCTTTTGTGACCTCTCAAGCCACAGGAAAAACATACTGGCTGTGTATTTGGGCTACGTGTATTATCGACTTTCACATTGAGGTAGGAAGCATCAATTTTTTTCTGATTATTTTGTCTGAAATTTTGTGATCTGTTAAAGATTTGTTCATAAATTTTCAACTTTTCCTTAAATTCAGGGACGGATTTACAACCGTAAAGAATAACTTTATTGTTTGTTGAATCAGGAATTCCGTTTATGACATACTCAAACAGAGAGGAGTCATCGAGAGAACCTTTGTGTGCCAAATCTCTCATAGCTAAGAAATATTCTTGTAGGGTTTCAAACGGTTTCATACGTCGAGATTCCATTAATTTATGTAACTGAATACCGTTAATTTTGTCCGAAAATTCGTCTAATAAATGGTGCTTCAATTGTTCCCAATTTGTAATTCCACGAATAGACCTAATTAAAGTTTGAGCGGGACCAGTTAAACATTTTCTAACAAAAGTAATTTGGTGAATTGGATTGTTTATCTGATATAAACAAAAAAGTTCTTCAACGTCAGATATAAAATTCTCAACACTGTAATTATCACGAGACGAGAAAGGTTTTATTAAATCAACAACGTCTTTCAGACTAAACAACTGGAAAGAGAGATTCGCAGTTTCAACTGAAGGCAATGAATTTTGATCTGATTCACCAACGGAAATGTGTGTATTTTGCTTATTCGAAGATTCTTTTGCGTCAATGGTGGGGGAAAAGGGAGATCTATTTTCCTCTATAACGCTGTTAGTTTGGGATGAACGTGCACCCGGAAGTGAGTCATCATTCACTTCGCATTCCGAAAGATCAGAAAATTCTGCTTTTAATAACGATAAATCACTAAGACTCATAAGAATGGTATTGGCACATTTGTCTGGGTCAGTTGAAAATTCTAAATGAAGTAGATTACAAATAGAAATCAAGTCTTTAAGTGAAAACTCTTTAAGTACTTTCTGTTTCGTTGCTTCCAACACGAATGGCTGTTTAAAACCTGTAAATTTACGTAATCTGGTACGATTTTGTCTGTCGCCGTCTGTACCAAAAATTAAACGATGTAGAACCTTTATTTGATTCGTACCACCAATTTTTAATGATTTTGCAATATTGGGGTAATCGTTGAGAGTAGCCATAACTATATACTAGGTTCAAACAATTATAGTACACAAATATACAAATATTCAAAACCAAAATCAATAATTATAATACGTAGTTACTCAAATTCAAAAGTAGAAAATAATATTTCAAATCGAAATTTTTTCAAATACCAATTCAATAATAAAATATTGATTCTCAAAATATGCATCAAAATAAGTAATCTTTAAAACAGGTTTTGGTCAAGAAAACAAAATTATGAACTAAAATAAGCATCAAATATCAAATAATAAGTTCTTCAAAATAATTTCTCTGGTTGAAGAAAACAGATGACGTAAATTTAGATATGTATCAAGTTAGATATTACTTCAGCAAAATATTCATCAAATTAATCTTCAAAATAAATCACTGTTGAAGAAAATAGAGGATGTAAATGCAGCATCAAAATAATAGTTAAAGTTCTAATGTTAAAAGCATCAAAATTGGGAAATCGAAAGTATCAAAATTGTGAAATCGAAAGCATCAAAGCATTCTGCAAAATAAAAAATATTCTCGCAAGAAAACAGCAGAATTAAGTTCAACATCAAAGCGCATCAAATAAGCAAAGTTGTCATCAAATAAACATTCGCTTCGTCAAAATTATGCATCAAAATAATAATATAATAATCTTCAAAAGTATTCAATTCGCGATCTTTCAAAATATATGTTATGTTGTGGTTTGTTCAAGGAAACAAGATTCTTCAAGTTAAATGTCGAAATTTTCATCAAATCATCAAATAATTTCATCGAAATAGAATTCTCTTCAAGAAAACAGAAGTGATAAATTCAACGTCAAAGACCATCAAAAGTGAATTTAGCATCAATTAAATTCCTGCATCAAAAGAACGTTGAAATATCTTTCAGTTTTCTTAAATCCTCAATAAGTTGAGAATTCCCTTAATCATCAAAATTTTCTTGAACAAGCGTCAACGTATGCATCAAATAATTTTAATATGATCCAAGTTACTTACAATTCTGGTTTTGGTTCTCATCATCCCATCAGAGTATCATCAGAGTCCGTGGCACATCACTTTGGCTTTCGCTTTCGATATCCAAATCCAAAATGACAGACAACAGTAATCCAGTCGAAATCAAGTCGAAATCAAGTCGAAATCAAGTCGTATCATCGAAAGAAAATAAAGTTTTTTTTTAAGTTCAGCATGCTAGGGGTATTTTACGAGTCCGAGGGCCGAGCACCCATGTAGGAAGGAGTTAGTACTCCTTCCTTTAGAAGTGAATCATTAGACTTAATTATTTTGAACATTTAATTAAACTAGACGATGTTTACAAGACAGGACTAACACTTAGTATGAAATTAAAAAATAAACACAGAAGCATCAAAAGAGCTAAACATCGGGAGCTTGCAGAACAACACATCCGCTTAAAGTCCTTCGTGCCGCAGTAGTGAGGAGTGGAAGTTGTAGTAATAGTTCAGTTGTGTTGCCAACCTCATTCTCACATATATATATATATATATATGTATGTATGTAATAATGCCCCCATCATTATTAATCTAATGCGTGTATTAAATTATCCTTGTTTCCTCTCAATAGAGTACAGCTCTATTTCAAAAACGAAATCGGAAATCAAAATAACCTAATATTCTCTTGAATACACGCGCAGTAAAGTTATTTTTAACCTCATCAGGCATGAGTCAACATCACGAGGGCTTAGTTCGCGGCGAGAAAAATCTGGTGATGTTGAATCATGCACTCACGTCTTCAATTCTGGCCAATTGAGCGTGTTTTGCTCCCCTGGCGCCCCCACGCTATATAAACGCCTGCAAAGGTTTTTCGCGGTTTTTTTCTGTCTGTCTCTGTGTCTTGCCATGAGATGTACGGCACGTCCGTCTTGCTTTTGTTTCGTCGCGTGCCTCTTTTTAAACCTAAAAATATACGCCGCTACTGTTCCATTGGTGTAAAGCATATTCAAGCTCCGGCTGGTTTCCTATGCCGATATTGTATGCCGTATATTTGTGCCTAGTTATCAAGTTAGAAGACGTACAGTTATTATTGCTAAAATCTCTTGTGCCGTGTAATATCGTCATCATACTCCTTCAATAAATCAATTCACTGTTCGTGAGTCTCTTCTCTGGATCTCCACAGTGTATGTAGTTCTGCTCTTTCCATCTGTGTTGCCCAATTACAAATCTCTCCACCTCCATGACTACGAACTTACGTATGTATTCGCGTATCCTGAGTACCAGCGTTCATGAATTCCCCGTGTTGTACAGTTCATTACAGGAGAGTACTTGATTTAATTTTTATATTTACTATATATATATATATATATATATATATATATATATATATATATATATTGAGGGATTTATAGATGTTTGCTTTAAGAAGTTGGTTGGGTTTAAGAGGCTGAACCTTCTTAAGTTGATGACCTTTGTAAAGGAATACACACTCATTTTCCTCGTATTAAGCAGTGTTTAGAAAAAAGTATCACTAACTTCATGTAGTATACAGATCACACTGAACAGCTGATTTAGGAATTGAATCACTTTCAGATTCTGCAAATATTTCCTGCTGGAACAGAGCTTTTAATTACCCATTCATATAACAGTGAAGTGCCAACCTTCAGAAATGTTATTACAGTTGTAAGAACATCAATCTGCCCCTCTTCTTCAACAGTACAGTAACAGGTGGACCTAATTTGTGGATCTTCACTGGTACCCAAATTTTGCTTCATAACTGGTTGTGACATGGAATTCGACTTTGTAAATATATTTTCTAATCTCATAGTCTTGATACAGCATTGATTCGGTTCCATGCACATTTTAGTGTATCTGTTTTATTATGTATGTCCTAAGATGTATGTGTGCTTGGGATCGCGCCTATGGTTTATTTTGTACCGGTTTCCGGAAGAAAGAAATGTACCTCCCGGAGGCAAATTTATCGTAACCTGTAGCAAGGTTTTGTGCACAGAAGAAAAGAGTGACATGCCACCCCTTCTCGGCTGTAAAGGGGTCTTAGCTTCCCCATAGCTACGGCCTAGCAACATCTTTTTAGCCAATGATAGCTGAAAGGTGTTGTTTGTTCGAGGACATAGCTGACCTCTGCTCTTTCCGGTTCTAAAAAAATTTGGTAACGTTTTTTAGTCAGTTGAAGAATAAGCAGTGACTGGAAGAGGACCTCGTGGTGGTCCGATCTAGAGCTATCCGCCATTTTTGCCTGCTTTGCCGATTCCACTGGTCGACTTAGTTAGAAACGATCAGATTCTTCAGTCTCAAACGAGGGTGGTGGTAAGTCATTCGACCTAAAATGTGATTCTCAAGCAAACGCGGAATTCGAAAACATGGATGTTGAACATTTTTGTTTACGCTATTTTCCTGTTTACCCAGAAGTTGCTTTAGAAGCTTTGAGGTTGTTAGTGCAGTTTTCATCCACATATCTCTGTGATTCTGGATTTTCAGCATTAGCATACATAACATCAAAATATCGAGCAAAGCTGGACGTTGAAAGTGACCTGAGGTGTGCTTTGTCACAGTTACAACCTAATATTCAAAAACTTGTCAAGGACAAACAAAGCCAGCCTTCTCATTAATGTTGTGAAAGTGACTGGAATTACATGCCAATCTCACCTAGATCCTTGATTACCTCAAATATATTTGATCTGTATTTAATTCTTTGATTTCATATGTTCTAATAATAATATGTTCTAAATTAAGATATGAGTAGTAATATTAAATTTTGTGTATGAAATTATCTATTCTATATTTTCATTTAATAACCAGCTTCAGTTTCAAATTCTGATTGTAGTACTTATATTGACCACATATGGTGGTAGTGGTGGTGGGGGAGGCGTGACCTCACATCAGTGTTCAAAACCAAAGGTTTACCCGAAAGGTTGAGAACCCCTGCTCTACAGGACCCTATACTTTTCTGAATAGTAGTCCCAATTCCCCCTTGAAATCCTAAATTTCTTCTCCCCAAAAGGGGAGGGGAGGAATTCTCCATTTGTTGAGAAAGCACGAGTAGCACATAAACCCGAAAAGTAGATAGTACTGGGTTCAATTCCTGAACTTAGCAAGTTGTTGTTGTACGTACCTGGGCTCACACTACGAGACCCAGTCCGGTGTTCATACAAACAAGTTGTTTTATGGTAATACACAATTTGCTTAGAATATATATATCATGAAAAAGTAAAAAATGTGATTTCAACACCCTAGTCGCATCCCTTACTTTATTAGTCGGGGAAGAATTTTAGATTCATTAAAGCAGGTCACAGCATGGTTCCGTAGGAGAATGATCAGCGCACCTCTCCGGTAAGCTGGAGTCTGGATTCGATTCCCAAACAAACCTAGTTGTTTTTTAAGTAGGAGCGAGAATGTGAATTAGAATGAATATCGGAGTTTGAGACAAACATACAAGTGCTGAAACGAAAAGTATTTGATTTAGATCGAGATTCATGGCCTCGAACTTCTCCAAGACAGGAGTGAATGTGAGCCTCGTTTAAAAGACCCGAGGTGACTTTACTTCATAAAGAAGTGTTTAACATATCCATTTGGAAGGGAAAGAATCCATCTTTTGAGCCTTGAGATTATAAAGTTGTTTTAAGACATCAACTTAGTCAGTCACATACTCTACTTCCTCTTTTCGCTTTAAAAACAACTAGGTTCGATCAGAAATTGAATCTGCTCAGTCTGCGTACCTGTTAAGTGTGTTGACTATTACATTAGGGCGTAATGTTATATTGTTTCTTAACGTTGAAAGCCCTTAACTCTTCCTTTGACGCCCCCGTAAAGACTCAATCTCTGCCATTCACTCTCCTTTACATTTTTTCACTTAAAAGACGACTAGGCTTGGTCATAAATTGGACTCGCCCCCTTTGGTCTTTGGACAGGTATATGACCATTTATTTCACCAGGGAGGTGTTTGTTCAATCTATTTGCTTAGCACACATAAGTTTAAAGGGTTATAATGAATATAAGTGGGTTTCAGAAAATCATAAAAGTCATCTACATGCAGTGACTTATTTTACCCCACAGTTGTGGAGAGTATGAAAGGAAACTTCCTTATACATATATATCTTTTTTATATTTTGGGCTGAATATTTTGAATGATGATAATGTTTAATCCTAAGGAATAAACGAAAGTAAAAAGTTTCTGCATTTATTCATTTATTCAACGTAAGTTAGTACTTTTTATTCATTAATATAAACTTTTTTTTATTATGACATTTATTCAAGTTTATAGTAACCCTGCTTGAAAAAAAAAAAAAAAGACTTAAGATTGTGAGCTTCTGCTTTGGAGTGTGAGCCTTTCTCTGGTATTACATTTTCTTATTTTCAAATTACATATTTTAATTGTGAGAGAATGTATTAAGTTGTATATTATTAAGGATAAAATAAGCTCACATAAATGTATCTGAGCACATTTTATCTTTAGTACTTTTTCACAAAAATTAAATACTTAAGCTTTTGTCCAATTTTTGAAGGTGACTACAAATTTAGTAGATTATAAAAAATCAAGAGAAGTGACATTTGATATGTTTAATATGTTTAAATCAGCTTTTAACGAAAGAAGTAAAGCAGGATAAATCATGTAAACGGAGTAGGAGAGCACAGAGTATTAGGAGACACTAAATTATCAAAATAATGCGACAAGAGTCTTAGAACAACAAGATTTTATATTAAGAGTTCGGTTGTTTTTTCAGAATATAATTTGGAAGCACTGCAAAACACGGTAATTATAGCAAATATAGGAATGTCTGCTAATTGTGACTCTAACATAGATAAGTCTAAATACCACCATAGGAGCTATAAGCGCTGTTGAGGAGCTAAAAATAGATAAACAAATAAACAAAATATTAAATCAGGGAAAAGATCAGGTTTAGCGTTAGAAATCTCTGTATGTTAGGGTTCCAAAATTAAATGAGTAGATTCTTAAAGGGCTGACACCAGGTGAGAAAGAGAGGTGAGTAGCGGAAAATTGCTTTTGACAGTGAGAGTGGCAATTACTTTAAGATCAACGAGAATATAACGAGCAAATTTCAAGTTTCTGATTTAGTGTGCTAATGTATCTTTTCTCATTGCCCGTGAAGCAAAATAATTTTTTGGGGGGCCGAAAGGTGGCCGAATGGCTAAGGTGCTGGCACTTGGTACCCGAGTCTGTGGGTTCGAGTACCACGCTGGCATGAACTTTTGCAGCCGTTCGGAATCGGCTATAAACAGTGGGTCCCAGTTTAATTAACCCTCGTGTAGCAAAAAAGATGACCGTAGCGCTTCAAACCAAGCCAAATGATTATTTGTAACAGTAGAACATAGAAGCAGACCAGCGTTACTGACGTAAAATATTTCCTAATTATACTTTTTGTCTATATTATAGTTGAATCATTAATAATTTGAAAATAAAATAAAATTTAACAAAGTATTTTAAAATCATATAATATTGTACAAAAACAACTGTTAACTTAATTGTCAAGATGGTCTACTAAGTCTTCAGACATTTAGCAAGTTTTAACTATTATCTTATTTAAACTGAGAGCAGTATGTTATAGATTTTAAAAATGCACATTTCAATATCAAAATATAAAGTCTGTCAAGTATCAGTTTTAAATGCTGAATATTACAAAAATATCATTTCAGTTTGCGAAGCTTGTGATGAAGACATCTTTTAACCTAACTAAGTGATTGGGTAGCAAATTATAATACAATACATTGCAAATTGTTGATTGAACCGTCTCAGTTTGAAGCCGAGAAATGCCTCAGTGGTTTAAGAATTTTAAATTCTTAGAAAAGGCGGCTAACTACAGTGTATTTATTTTAATGACTCTGAGTCAAACCTCATTGAAAGCTCATTAATGTTTACCTTTGCTTGCCGCGTGTGCGTTCAAAAGTTGCTAAGCGTATTACTTGCACCCTATCTTAAAAGCACAAATTCAAGACGATGCACACGTACGGATCCCATATATCTGTGGCTAGGCACAAGAAGTGCCTAAGTCAGTTTTCTCCAAGATGACTTTGTTTGCTCATGTCTAGGGATACGTAAATTTTGCATAAAAATATCGAAATTTCGCAAATATATATATATATATATATATATATATATATATATATATATATATATATATATATATATATATACAGTAACCACCGCTTATAGTCATCAGTGGTTATAAGAATCAACCATTTATAAGAATCAATATCGCGAAAACAAAAACAAATGTATTATTTCCATGTTAAAATTTTCGCTTTAAAAAATCAATCCACCGGTTTTGAGAATCAGTCTACACTCTTCGCTTTTTATTCATTTTTCCAAAAAAGCCACTTAAACCCTGAAAAGGCATGAAGTTCTTTCATTTTTTCTTTTTTTAAAGAAAGATTGATAAGATGGGATGGAATATAGTCGTAAAATTCATCCCTTTCTTTGTTAGACATAACATAATAGTTTCCCCTTAAACGCTTTAGCACAACACTGTCTATTAGCTTGATCCAATGGCATCTTTATACGTCCGGGTCCAATTTCATTTTCTCCACAGACAAACAAAAATAGGGACTCTTTTTTCCCTCCTCCCACATCCTGGTTGCGGCTTCCTGGACTCTGAAACACATAAATCTTCGGTGAAGTGTCCACTATCACTTAGGCAAATGTGACATTAGTAGATTCAGCACTTATCAAACCGTAAGCTAGAAGATGAATCTTCGTCTGAGACTATTAGTATTGAAAGAGGTATAAACTGCCTCCTGAAAACTTCATTACGCCCAACTACCATAGAAAACTTTTTCTTGCTCCCTTCCTGTAGTTGAAATGTTAAAACTGTTAAGCAGGTATGTTGTAACAAATATTGGATTTTTTTCTTCTCTTACTATAATCATGTGTATCTACTTATAGGTCTAGAAATTAAGTTGTAATTTTTAAATTATAAAAAACAATTTTAATAAAAGATAATTAACGTAAATTAAAGAGTATTTTATGGTAAATTATCTAATATATGTATATATAGGTGTGTGTGTGCTTGTCTAAAAACCTAAATTTCGGCTATAAGAATCAACCGCTTATAAGAATCAAAAACAGTAATAACAAACGTGATTCTTATAAGCGGAAATCACTGTATATATATATATATATATATATATATATATATATATATATATATATATATAATTTCGCACATATTCGCAAAAAAAAGATGTATTTATAAATTCAAAAGTTTCGCATTTATTTAAAAAAGTTACAATTTTACTTGCTTGGATAGGTAAGTATCAAAATTCTTAGTTAAAAGCTAACATTGTATTAGTCTCCACATTATGTTCCTTAAGTCTTTGCCTTCTGTCATTAGTTAATATGCTGTACATGCTAAAATATCTCAGCATCTACTGTACTCTGTTAACGGGACTATTGAGGCTTTGTATAGCTGCCTTTGCGAAGTTAAGGTAGCAACATTTCGTTGCATTTAAAATCTGTATAACATCAACAGGAGTCTCTTGGTTGACTACTGTAAGCTTAAATACCCTTGACTTTGGTGCTCAAGAGACGTTCTTAAATCTCCTAAATTGTTCCACAAAACTTGATGGTTGATTTTTACAATTAGATTTTTAGGTTCGACTCCGGTACGGACAAACTGTCAGGGTGAAATTCGGAGAGCAAATCTGAAGGAGAGTGATATTTCTCAGTTAAAGACCGCGGATAGTCTTAGTTAAGCAATTATGTAAATAAATAATTACTATTATTACCTAATTTTGCTTAAAAAGCCGTTTATCACCGAGTTTTCGCCGAAAAGTATCAAAAAATAATTTTCGCTTTTATTCGCTTATATCGGCAAACTTCGATAATGATCTTTTTTGATAATGAATTTTCGATAATGAATCACTTTTTCGTAAATACGAAAATTATGTATCCTTACTTATGTCTCTTTAAAAAAAATATTATTTTCAATGTAAGAAGTACAAAAAGTCTGTCCGATGATTTAAAAGTGTTTTCTGAACCATTGTACAGACTTGGGTTCTTCTTACATTGAAAAAAATATTTTTTTAAAGAGATATAAGCAATGTCTCTTTAAAAAAAATGTTATTTTCAATGTAAGAAGTACCCAAGTCTGTCCGATGATTTAAAAGTGTTTTCTAAACCATTGTACAGACTTGGGTACTTCTTACATTGAAAATAATATTTTTTTAAAGAGACATAAGCAAACAAAGTCACTTTGGAAAAAACTGACTCAGGCACTTCTTGTACCAAGCCACAGATATATATATATATATATATATATATATATATATATATATATATATATATATACATACACTACCCTAAAATAATGGATCGGGTGCCAACGGATTTGCATAAAATCCGACTGCATGTCGGATTTTATACAAATCCAATGATCGCACGTGACCTGTTAAGGTTTAATACGATACGCGAAGTGGTAACGTCATTAGCTTTGTGTCAAATTGTGACAATAGATCGAAACGAAAGGAACTCAGTGACTTTGGAAGAGGTGTTATAGTTGGTTGTCACATTAGTAGCAAGTCTATTCGCGCATCTGCGGTAGAATTATCACAGTCACGATCAACTGTTGGTGATGTCGTGAAGAAGTGGAAGACTACGGGAGTTGGGACACGAACTGCACACGTTGGTCTTCCCCGTAAACTGACCGAACGGGATCGGCATGTCCTGAAGCATGAAGTTCGTAAGAACTGCAAGAAACCACCCCAAATCATCAACAGCGAGTTTCAACAGGCAGCAGGGGTCACGGTGCACCCTAATACTTTGCGGAAAGAACTGCACGCCCTCTGTATCCCCGGATGTGTTGCCGCACACAAAATAAACATCACCCTATCCAACAAAGCCGACAGACTCGCTTAGTGTTTGCAACGTCTCAACTTGACTGTGGACCACTGGAAAACTGTTCCAGTGGGATGGGCGTGCTTTGGTTTGTCGAATGCCAGGCGAACGTCTGTTACCCGAGTGCATCGTTCCAACTCTCAAGTTCAGTAGTGGTGTACTTGTTTGGGGGTGTTTTTGTTTGTGGTATGACCTGAGACCTTTGCATGTTGTTCCTGGTAAATTGAACGCCGACGCCTACATGAACATTTTGGGCAATCAGGTTCTTCTTACACTGAGGCAATTTTATGGAAGGGACGAATGTTACTTCCAGGAGGACAATGCTCCATGTCATGTTGCAGTCTCTGTCAAGCAGTGGTATCAAGATATGGATGTAAAACGTCTTCCCTCTCATGCTCAGAGTCCCGACCTACCCCATAGAACATTTGTGGGAAGAGTTAGAGCGACGCTTACGGACCAGGGAACCACGTCCGAAATCTACAGCTGAGCTGGCGACATTCTTGCAAGAATGGACACAAATATCCATAGCTGTGTATCACAACCTTGTTGAAAGTATGCCCAGAAGGGTTGCTAGTGTAGTTGCAGCACGCGGGGGACCATCTCCCTATTAAAGCACGCATTCTTTCCCTTATACCATCACATCTAGCTTTTCGGTCCATTATTGTAGGGTAGTGTATATATATATATATATATAAATATATATATATATATGCATGTACGTAAGGAAAGGGTAAAATTTCATAACCCTTAAAAAGTAGCATTAATTTGTTGCTATTATCCAGCACAGATTTTTAATGAAAAATTTCTCGTCGAAAACGGTAAAGAATAGGAAACTTAAGGGTCATTTGGTTATCCATTAGTCCATATTTTCATTTTCCACAGGAAAAAAAAAACAAACAATGACAACAACAACAACAACAAAAACTGCAGAGCTGCTTTCATTAAATAAGAAAATTTCTAGGATTAAGTAATATTTGTTAAAATTTGGTAAAGATTTTTTTCCTCACAAGATTATATACATTTTTCATAATGATTTACAAAATACTTAAAAGGTTTTCTCACGATGTCAAAACGGATAGAAAATGAACCATCTGCAGCTTATGAATGCTGGAAGTTTGAACTAAAGTCTGGACTTGACTAAATTCCTCGTAACATTCAATCCTGTATTTGTTTATAGGTACCTGAAATAGGCTGAGCTGGCTTGAGGTGATATATACCTTTAACAACATACTTCTTTAAAAGTGAAATGAACGAATGAAATACACAGCTAAGTGGAATTCACGTTATTCACAGGTAATCTGGAAGAATAAAATATATTTTTATTGTGCCTGATTCTTTAATACTGACAGCTTTTGTTGTCCTGAATTTTAATACAAAGTTATCTCAGTCCTGCTCAGTGTAAAATTGGGTTTAAAAAATAACATTTATAAAAATACAGATACAATAGAACATGTTGATGTACTGGCATTTGACAGACAAGAGCAGTTGGATATGTCTCAGATAAAGTCAGCTTTTACATATTAAAATGTTCAGTATCACGAACGCCTGCTGACTTGTGATAATGAAATAAATAAAGTGGATGAAGCTGTCGTTTCACTGATGTCAGAGTTTCCATTCCAAACGTCGGTAAAAACAGGGTAATTCTATAAGCTGCAAGCTTCATTTCTTATTTTTGTAAGGCTAATGAAGTAGAAAACGCTACAAAGAAGAAAACGGCACAAAAACCGCCAGATGCATTGACAGCTCCGGTACAAACAGACGGCGTTTGTTAGCTTAAATAAGTCTGAACTGAAAGTTTGCGAAAGGTAAGCTCTCAATGACAGCTTAGGACAATTTAGTTACACTCCGTTCTGAGTTGTCAGGTGATCGGGTTACTGGGACCGAAGTCTATGACAAGTGCGGAGAGGGTGATTTCCTTTATTTTCTCCGCATCTTACTCCCCATTTTCTTCTGAGGAAGCTGTGGGATTAAGTCTGTCAAAATGGGTTGGGGGAAGATTTTGTACGTTTGTTATTGGGTTTAAGGTAATAGACACCATACGGAATAACACCAAAAACAAGTATAAACATCTTAAAACTCATTCAGATAAACAAAAAGAAATCTTAATTTCAATGAGCATTTTCATAATTCTTTTAACTCATTTTCATTTCAGGCTACATTCATCTATGCCAGTGGTGTGTGGGTCGCGACCCACTGGGGGGGGGGGGGGGTGTCTCAAAAACACTGGAGGGGTGACGAATAGTTTGAAGAAAACTTTTACTCTATTAAATAATTTGATTAAAAAATTTGCTTTAAATTTTCTATTGTTACATATTTTTACTATTTTATTCATATTTTTTATATGTTAAAAAATATATGATATAATGTTGTCAAAGGTGGTGTCAGACAGTCTTATAGAAGGCTGTACTTACATATGCTTGCTTGCATTCGCTTCTACCTATGTGTGTGAGACTAGGTTTTCAAAATGAGTAGTTACAAAAATCAAACAATCATCAAGACCGGAAGATGATACGAGAGTAGCACTCTTAAAATTTTCACCAAATATTGAACAAATATTATCTGAGGTCCAGACTCACCTTCTCATTAATTCATTCTATTTCAGTTTTATATAAATAAATGATGTGTATAGTTTTCAATGCTTTAATAGGAAGCTGATTTTCGCCTTAAACGTTCAATTATGTGGAAAATATTATTCATTCAAATGACTTTTCAATTATGTTTGCGTTGCTGGTTTATCAGCAAATTTTGTACCTGGAAAATATCTTGTGGTGGACTAAGGCATACATTTTAGAGGGAAGATGGGCTGAGCCCGGACCCTACACGGGTTCAGGTTCTTAATTTTGGAATAGACTTCATCTTCCGGCGGTTTGGTCTCTCAAAGCAATGGAGTTTAAAATACATATCAGATTGAAATATTCTAAATAAATAAATAGATTATCTTTTGGGGAAAATATTAAATATTTTAAGGACTTTTCAATATTGACTTTTTTCAATATTGACTTCAATATTGACTTACATGTCTTCCTTTTTCTGAAATATATGAACAACAAAAGACTGATCTTCGCGCCCCCGTAGGTTCTGGCTCGCGCTAAGTCGAAAAGTTTTGGGTTCGGATCATAAAACCGAGCCGGAACTAAACTCTGATAGATCCTGCAGCAGTGAGTCATGAAGATTTACGGCAGCATAAAGTTAGTAAAATCAAAACTCATTATTTTTTCAGTTTTAAAGGAGATATTCAACTAGATTATGTGGGCAATATTGGATGTTACTATAATGTACGAACAGTTTATGAACTGAATTATGAAATGAATTCAAGTCACAAATATACTTAACAGGTGATCTTTTATTTTTAACCCTCAAACTCAAGAGTTATTTGTTGAAGGCATATCTCTCGCACTGGTTTAAGGCAGCACGATATTAAAAAACGGTAATGCAACACATATTCATTACTCCTCCTATCATGAACTCCAGCGACATGTCTGCTAAATATTATTAGTTCAATTTCGACTTCATGATAAATTTTGGAATGAGTAAAAATTCCAGAAAGAGTAAGCAAAATTTATGTAGATGAAGCCATTTTCCTACCCTGCTAGGAGATTCAAGGAAAATCAAAGAAAAAACTCTCACTCCGATAGAAATATTTTTGGATGTAATAGAAATACTTCAAAATTGTCCAAGCCCATATGCAATAAAAATGAAATTCCAAAATTTTCAGTTGCCTATGGAACATTGTATACCGGAAATAGCTAAAAGAATATTAGCTTGATTAGATGTTATCGTGGATAAATAAATAATCCAACAGAGATTGATAAAAATAATACAAATAAAGACAAGAAACAAACAGAAATCAAGCACTCTGGGCATCCACGCACCAACGGCAAGATTCTGTATAAGTGCCGGAACTGAACCATAAAACAACAGAGGTAACTGACAGGTCTCTTCATCAGGGAGCCTAACCATATCAGTTACCTCAAGGGGAACTTACTGAATAGGATGCAGGTAAGCCCAAAAGACATACCAAGGCTCCGAGTCCCCCAAGGTAACCCAAGTTCCCCTTGAGGTAACTGATATGGTTAGGCTCCCTGATGAAGAGACTTGTCAGTTACCTCTGTTGTTTTATGGTTCAGTTCCGGCACTTATACAGAATCTTGCCGTTGGTGCGTGGATGCCCAGAGTGCTTGATTTCTGTTTGTTTCTTGTCTATATTTGTATTATTTTTATCTATCTCTGTTGGATAATTTATTTGTTTTTTTCATTATGGGGATATGAAGCTTCTGCGCTATCCTCTATTGTAAATGTTTTCTTTGCAGGATATGTTTTATGTTAAAGTAATTTAGCAGTCTATACTTGTTTTTTAATTTTTGTTTATTTCTATTGTTTATATTTTACATGTTATCGTGGATATAACATACATTATGTTCTTAAAAGTATTCAGAATCTACTTATTAGGTGTTTAAATTCTACACCTTAGACACTAAACTGTTAATAATGCAAATTTATTTTCATCACACATTTACCTTTATTACCCTTGCTGGATAAGCATGAAGTCATGCTGTGACTTTTGGAGTCTTCAACTTTCTTACAGGTAGCATAGCACTTTGGGCAAATGTGCAGCGGGAAAGGGAATTTGTAGATTGCTAGCACAGGTCATCAATTGAATATCATATCAGTAATGGTTCATGTGACATGGCAACTAAAATGAACTTACCCTGATTAATGGTTGGGGTTTTCATCAAAAGATAGTTAAACGATGTTATCTCGAGAAAGAAAAAACTGCAATGGAGTGCCACGAATAGAAAATCCATCATTTGAGGTGTTCGAAAATCTCACTTGCTCTCTCCAGTTTCATTACTAGTCAGGTAGAAAATGTCTGCGGCATTTTTTAAGCCCTCTGACCATTTTCAGAACGTAGCACAGTGTTACTAATTGTAGAGCAGCTACACAGGAGCCAAAAATCACTATTGTTATTCTAAAACTGCTTTTGAATTCATAGTGTTTTATCCAGTGATTACCAACCGATGTGCCGCGTCACTTTAGGGTGAAGCAAAATCGGCCAGGGATGCCACGAGATTTTTTTTTTTTTTTGGTATAAACAAAAAAATATTAGTACTTAAAATAAATAAAAAATAACTATATAAACTGATATCAAATATTTGTGCATTAAGAATTGGTCGCAAACAAAACTATTCTTAATGATGTCCATTGTAATCATCTAGTGTTACTATACTGAATTCCATGGCTATTTTTGAAAATGTAATAATGTATTCTATTTTGGTGTTGTTACTCATACATTTCAATAAATAAATAAAATCAGCAATGGAGTAAGTATTTATTTGAACTTAAATTTGACATTTTCCTGCAATAAATCTAGCTTTAAAATATATTTAAAAAATTGAAAAATCAAAATTCTAACAAGGGTGCCCCAAGTTTCTAATCCAAAAGGTACCGCAGGGGCAGGCTTTGGTTTTCCAAGAGGGACGCAGATGTAAAAAAGTTGGGAATACCTGGTTTAATCCATTTACTACTGGTCTCTAGATATTTGAAAATTAGTGATTTTCAGTAACAAATTATGCATTTTCGGTTCGATTATCGTATCTGAGAGTGATGAGAATCATTAGAAGCATTTGATTATGTTTTTCCAGCTGTCAAATATGGAGTTGGATTTGTCATGGATTAAATATTGTGTGAAGTAGTTTTTGCTTATTGGGTCTCTATTCATTGGTTGTCAACCCCCCAAGAAATCAGATGAGTGCCTAAAATTGGGAATTTAAATATTTATAAACCCATCAGTTTAAGAAAAATTGCATCAAACATCAAATGATATGTATTTACAGCTACTCTAAGATTGAGATACTGATAAATATTGTAATTATAAAAGAAAGTAAATAAATGTAATTTCTAATTACTTATGAACGAAAATATATGTTCCTAACAATAAAAGAAATCATTACTACTTCGCAGTGGCACACCTTCCTGTAGACTGTAAACTTAATAGAAAAATTGCACAGCAATAGTTACAAAATAACTGTCACTCAGAGTGCATATAGTAGTTCTCAGCATCATTTTAATTTTTCATGCCCCCAGCTTTTACCCTACATCTACGGACCATTGAATCAAATTTAAATCAATATCTGAATGTACCTAGAGGATTAACCGAGAGGATTGTTCCAAATATTTATTGGGCTTCTTTTGAACAATAAACTTTCCTATTATACTCCAACATTTCTTGATCGGATTCAAATCCGGACTGTTGCCAGGTCAAAGGAAATATTTTATTCTTTGTTTCAGAAAATTAATCTTAACCTATAAAACAACTCAAGATGTAAAACATTATTACTCTAAGAACCCGTTGCAGAAAGTTATAAAGATAAATGTGAAAACAAAAAACTGTGGCACGATGACTTGAGGCACAGCCATTTTGATAGATAACCTCTCGTTATGTTTCGAAAGGGAGATAGTACACGGCATTTTTAGAGGGCTTTGGAACATCTTTATGTAATCCACACGTTTCCAGTATCCTCTACGAAGTGTAAATAAAAGATATTTATGCCGTGGTATCACTATTTACACTCTTTACAAATAAATTGAACTCGAGACCATTTGGCTGAATTCTTAACGGTAGAGGTTAAACGGGTGAGATGCCATTTATCTGAAACCACGACGGAGAAATATACTCTACTCCGTCGGTATCATGAATATCGTAATTTGATTCATTGGAGACAATTCTACATCTTCAGTCACTCTTTGCCTATAATGCATGCCCCTTTCAATCATACTGCTTTCGCTTTTAATGTGAACAAGCATTTTCTAGTCGGACGGGGACTACAAAAATGCTATTTGGCGATGCAACGTTCTCGGAGATGTAGTCAGTCTTGTACTGTTTTCCCACTCTGATTTTAATCCAGTAGACTCAGTCTTTTGGTTATAAAGAATTAATCATTCCAAAATTTTATCTTGGGCTGCGGTTGAGACTTTTTCCTTTTCGGTTCATCAAGTCACTGGTTTCTTCCCATTCCTCCAAAATTTTGCTACTATTGACTAATTAAGTAATGTATTTTCAGCTACTGCATGTGTGGAAATATTCCTTACGTAAGACAACAAAAACCGTCCTCTGACATATTGTCATTTTGTTTTTCCCTGTTTTCATTTGCTGTTTGTTTTATTGGATAGTTTAGAACACCACGGTTACTTTTAGTTAAGCAAAGTTTTTCAGTAGCAGATGAAGCACTAAACAATTTATCAATTTCCCAGGGGGCTTGGGGTGCCTTGAGTGGATTGCAGATCTGTACTGTATATCCGGCATCCTTGGGCCCTATATGAATGAAAAATGTCACCGAACTTGGGAAATTAACCCTCGGCTGGGTGTTCAGGGGTTTTTCCGTAGCTAGAGGTCGTCAGTTTGAACAAGGCGTATAAGCGAAAGCTGTGGTCGCTGTAATTTCCGAATACTTATCAATTTCCCATTTCTTTCAAACTGAAGTCGTATTTAGTGACATTCAAATTACCTCTCATACATTTCCTACCACTTCCTGGAGCAGTCCTACCACTATACGCTGTCTAATGAATATCCGCTCTTTGGTACGTCTTGCATCAATAATTCGCGTTTTAATCAAAGATAATGAAATAATTTGTCCTCTACTGAAGATATTCTGCCCACTATCCATCTATGAGTACATAAACTGTAGTAGAAATACAAAACACGCTGTTGTTTTTTTGATGAACTCCCTATTCCTGTCCCCAGCTTGGTGTGAGCAAGAGGAGGGGGATGAAAATAAAGTTAACTATTAGATTTCAACCTCATGCGACCTCGTGAAATTCCGGTAATGAATCTGATTGAACAATTCTGGAATGAACTAAAACAACGACTTCGAATTCCAGGACCAAAACCATCCATAACCTCATTTTCGGCAGCTTCTTTGAAGGAAGAGTTTAAAGTCGTATGCATTGGAAGATACTAAATGAATATTGCATTAATAAAATTTGATTGAAAGTATGACTACAACAGTTTTTGTTGTAATCAAAGCCAGAGAAGATACTACCAATAACGAAAGTGGAATTTAAAGACCATTTTTCAAAGAGAATTCTGTGGTTGATTTCAAATGTTTTTTTAAAATATATAACGTTTTTATGAATAAAATAACATTTTATGTACGCTGGGGAAATTTAGTAATCCTGGAGTGAGCATATCTCTTATGACGTCACCCATTCATCGATGTCCTTTATATAGATGAGTACCTATGTTTCAGTAACTATTCAATAGATAAGATTTAAATACTGAATGCATGGGAGAAGGAGTTTGAGGCAAAAAAAGGAAAAGAATGTGATAAAGAAGTTAGAGTGATACCGAAACGCTGAGCGTATGAAACAGATATGATACAGAGCCAAAAAAGATTTACTATCATATGTTGGTTACTAATAGCAATTATCATTTATATTAATAAGGGTGTTCAAGCAGCATTTCATATTCAAATATCTTCTCTTCTTAGACATTTATACGAAAGTTTTTTTTTCTTCTGTGGCTGAGAATGATGAAAGATTCTTCTCAATTTTTATAAAATTCATAATATTTTAATATCAAGTTACATATGATTTTGTTTCATCATAGTATAATTATTATACTAGAATTATAATCACACAATAAAAAAAATAATAATTTAATTATACACTAAAACTAATAATAATTAATTATCCAAAAATTTTTGTTTTATAATTCCTCTAAGTATTCAGTTAATAATTTATAGACGAATTTCATTTATCGGAAATCATTAATGAGTATATTTTCCTTAGAGAAAAATTACTTGATGATTTTTAATGTGTATCACAAAAAGAAACATTTTATGAATATAGTAACTAGTAACACTGGTAATTAGTGTTCACCTTCTAAAAAGGTATTAAAGGACCTTATCCTTAACAGAAAGAAAGCATTATCTCGAATTGAAATTATGAACTGCTTCAAAGTAAAAAGAGTTCTGGAAAATATAAATTTTAAAATTTTTGTCACTGATAAGCATTTAAAAAAGAAAGCTGATTTATAAGGTTATTTATAAGTTAGGGATTGAACTTAAATTTTCTAGGTATTCGTTATATAGTAGAATATTCTTAGTACATCATTTCTCGCTGGTTTTTAATATAGAGTACAAAAAGAAATAATTATAGGAAAATCCTTATTTAAGATGTATGAGCTCCATTTGGTGGTTTGAGGGGAGCAACTGAGGGGGCAAACGAGGGTTAGACCATTGATCCTAGACAGAAGGATCCCTATATTTAGCTGTGTTATATTTCATACAAGTTTTAGAGAAAAAGCCAGAGTTAAATAAATATTTTCAAACATTTTCTTTATTAAACAATATATTAATATGGTAACAATTAAGAAAAAACAATGGTTAAGTACTCCATGTTTTGAATAGAAGGAATATAATATTTTCAATAGATGGGATGTACTATAACACATTTTACAGATGTTAAAGGAAAAAATTATAGCTGAATAAATATTCTAAAATATTTTAACGATCGTGGGGTCTTTGGATAGTGATTGATTGGGAAGAAGACTTTTGATGATCATCTAAAAACACTATTTTATATTACAAGCTTAATTTATCAAAATCCTACAGTTTTTTTATGAATACTGAAATGAAAACAGCTAAACGTATGCAATTATTATTTTTGATATTCTTCTGATAGCATTTGAATTCATTTTGTTAGTAGATCAATATATATTTTTACTCCAAAAATCTATATTTATAATCTCTGTATGAGTCTTTATTTTGCTTCTTAAGAGAGATTTAGAGCACTGTCGAAGAGGAAATTCCAGTTCACCTTGGTGACAAATTAGCTAAAAAATAATTTAAAAAAATACCGCCCGATGAAAGGGGTTATTTGTTAGACGGAGTTGAACTTCAATCTCCAAGGTGTGGCAGGGCTTTCAAGATTAGTTACTCGGGAGTAGGTTTGGCAAAGGTGCAATAACAACTCGATGGGGCAAAGGGCTGAGCACAAACAAAAACAGAATAAGAATTTCAACACAGACAGAGAAATGAGTGTGCCGTCGTTGTCTTGGATGACGCCAAGGAATACTTGGCATCAGATAGGGTCTTCTCCAATATCAACTGCTTCAGGTACACATGACGTGGCTGATTGCTTCTAAAGTGGCCGAACGTGCGCGCGTTTTTATTTTCTTCTCTTCAGACAACCTGATCCGCCTGGCTTGCTCACTCAGCACATAGAAAACAAAAGAAAATTGTACAATGAACAGCGAGAAGGAAAAAATTTAGTTAGCAGTTTCTTCTCATCGCCAATCTCGCACTTAACGACAGCCAAATTGTCGCCTCAATCAACCTAGTAATTTATTGCCCTCTGAGAAAAAATGTGGAGAATAAAGCAGAAAAAATCTTACGGCGTTATATTTCAGGGCTAAAGATTTTATCTGTGAGATTGAAACTGACTTACCATTGAAAGCAGATGTCTTTTAATATGAATGCTTAATAACCTCATAGAGAGGGCTCCAAAATGTTTTTAATTCTAAATAAGTAAAAATTAAAAGAGAAGTTAATGAAAGACTGTGTGTCTGTATTTCAACAAGTGGTAAGAGGATACGTGATTTACGTGTTGTTGTAACTTATTAATATTTCATTCACTGTAGTAAAAAAATTTTTATTTCTATTTTTATTGAAGATCATATTAACATTTTCTTTCTTTTCTACGCGTTCTTTTTTTTGCGCTGTGAAATAAAAAACATTATACTAAAAATATTATAAAATTGTAGACTAGCAAATACAAAAGACAATAACTGAGCTTTAATATAGGTTTGTCTTGCTGATTACGATGATTTTTGCACCATTATCGCAATAATTTATTACAAGCCTTAAAAATGTTTATTATTAAAATAGATGTATTGAATATGATTATTTCACAATCCTATTATCATCTATGAAGAAAAGATTCATCGATTTATAATCCGGTTAGTTCACTTAAAATACATTAATAAATTTTAAGCTTATCTTTTTTTAATATAAGTAGTTAAACTTATTACTACTAAAAGTTGAGTGAAAAAAAAGTTGAGTGAGCTCGCTGGAGGAGAACATGACACGGGTTGATAGTGAGTGATAAATGATCAACACACCTGTTTGGAAAGCAGGGACTCAAGTTCGAGCCCCGTGTCAACCTAGTGAAGTCACCCTAGACTTGCTTAAGTCTAGATTTACTCATATAAACCTAGTTGATCAAAGGTGAAAAAAGGTTTGTCTGGGAATGTGTGGTTGATTTTCATTCTTTTCAGTTAATTACTCCTTTAATCTCTTCGCAAATCGTTTTACATTATAAAAAATAACCTTGACAGTTAAAACCCTAATAAACTCCTGATATAATTATTTTAAAGAATTCAAAAATAGGTAACACTAAATATTCTTTTCTTCTTAAGGTTGCTATGTACTAAGAAAATAAATCGTATTTCCCTTTTCCTCATCTTGCAGATTCTTGTGGTGGGAGGAGTCCAGCTGACAGTACATGAATTCCACTTCCCTTAGGATTGACATTTTGAGGGATTGTAATGGCTCTCTCTCTATAAGGGGGTTAAGCACTGCCCCCAAATTTTATATTTAAAATATATTTTTGTCAACTATTTACAGGTACATAAATACTGATAATCAAATAAAATTGGTATTGTCAGATAGCCTGAACTTTTCTGCAAAGCGCTACAGGATTCATTTTATAAATTTCGTCAACCGAAGGAATTTATGAGCTTTCAAAACACACTATACCAGATTTTTCCCCGAATAATTTAAATTTTAAAATATTAATTGCATTTTTTTTTAAAAACGAAAAATGTACACAAATGTAAAATTTCTTTCTCTATGACGGAGTACAATTTTTTTTTAAATCTTTGAATCCAAGTCGGCAATCCGTGGACAAATTTTCTCCATAGGTTAACAGCCTTAATCGAACAAAATGTTGCAACATACATGAGTTCATCTATCCTTATCTTTAATAATAATAATAATAATAAAATAGCTTAAGGAAAACTCGTGTTGTGAATCAAACTTTTCCCAAATGGTTTAATATTTTTGTATTGTACTTTTTTAATCGTCTCAGTCTTGTATGTACTATTATTCTTCCAGGGGCTATAATATCTCCTTTACTTTTCTGAACTCGAGAAGTAGAGGGGGGGGGATATCAAATCACGAAGTGTTTTAGATGTTTTATTCGTCAGCAACAATTTACCCTTTGTATTTCTCTACTGACCCTTACTGACTAAAGGGGAAAATGAAAAATATCCACCCGTACAAGTTTAGGTAAAGGGAATCAGTGGTTCAAGACACCCAGAGGATGAACTGTAAAGAGTTACTTAAATGTAATTGTTATTTAACGCATTACGCGCTTAGTTACGATTTTTTAAATAATCTATTGCACTTACCTCATCTATTGCCTGACCTACATTTGGGGTGGGGTACTCACCTGGGGTCTTCTCAATAAGAATAATGGGGAATACTTTATTATTATGATCGTTAATGGGAGAAGAATGCCTTGAAACACGAATTTCCAAAGATAATGTATATCCCTAATAAAACGTTGCATGGGCGTGATAGGAAAACTGCGAGAAGCCTAGTTCATACATTTTACCATAGCTGCAACTTTCGGGGATAATATTCATGACTTTAATAGTTGCATTTCTCAATATCAAATGCTGCAAGAATGTAAGATTTTGTTGTTCTTAGTTTAAATCCAATCAATTCTGTGACTCTTAGAAAAAAATGGAAAACGGCTGCAAGGAGTTCATTTTTTTCCATTTTGTTAGTGTCACAAATTTTTACCAAATCAAAAATTATGAATTCCAATTGTTTTTTGTCATAATAATTATGTATTAAGCAAAATTCTACAGGGAACTGAAATTCAGTGTATGTGTGTGTTAGGTAAAATATTAAAAATGCTGCAAGAATGCAAGAAGTAAATTTTGTTGTTCTTATATTGACTCCAACTAATTCTGTGACTCTTAGAAAATAATGGGAAACGGCTGCAAGGAGTTAATTTTTTTTTCCGTTTTGGTAGTCTGTCACAAATGTTTACCAAATATAAATATTATTCAATATTATATGCATTGTTTTTTTTGTGATAATAATTATATATTAAACAAAATTCCATAGGGAACTGAAATGCCTTGTATGTGTG
Source organism: Dolomedes plantarius (assembly GCA_907164885.2). Lineage (NCBI taxonomy): Eukaryota > Metazoa > Arthropoda > Arachnida > Araneae > Dolomedidae > Dolomedes > Dolomedes plantarius. The sequence continues at coordinate 182,088,349 of OU015494.1, read as the reverse complement.
TGTTAGGTTAAATATTAAAAATTTAGAGGGGCAATCTATGACTTTCTCTGCAGGGTTTACTCCTACTGAAAATGTTCTCCGTCTCTACGATGATAAGAAAATCTAAAATCATCTTACAGATTTAATGTGTCTATTTTGAGCAGATATATTGAACTTTTGAAGAAATTGAGATAGTTTGCTCTGATGTTTAGTCATATCTTCCTAATACTAACTCATCATTGGTATTGAAATGAATTCAATTACAAAATCCCTTCGGAAAGTATTCAACAGTTTTAAATATCTCAAGAACCCTTTGATCTATCTTTATGTTACAAAGCAGCTCATTAGTGGTAACCTTATTATTTATTAGAGGGCCAACTTATACGACACTGAAAAGTCTTTAAGAGAGTATTATTTCTATGTAATTGTCTTCACAATGACAGAGCGAATAGATCAGTGAATTTTCATTAAATTATGTCTAAATCTTGGACACCTCCTCGTGGAAACTTTCCAAATGGTTGAAAATGCTATCGGACAAGATCTCGGGAGTGAATCCTAGATAAAATTGTGGTATCCGTGTCTCAAATATTGCCAGGGCCTTTTTATCGCATGGGCAAATCGGGACTTTGCCCAGGGCCCCCTGATGCTAGGGGGCCCCAAAACCCCCTTAGTATATGCACCTAGTACTTCTAATAGTATGTATTTTTATAAATGTCCGTAGGGGGGGCCCAAATAGCATCTGCCCAGGGGCCCCCAGCGTTCATAATAGGGCCCTGAATATTGCTGAGAGTCTGCTGAAAGTAATTCATGTTGTAGCGGGGGAGGGGGGGGGTCAATAGGTGGAACACTTAAAAAAGCTGACTGCGTGTGAAATGCCATCAACAAAAATCTGCCGCAGACAGTGCAAGAGTTATAGATGTTTCGGTGGAGGATCTTGCCATGAAAGGTTTGGCAGCAATATTCCTTTCTTAACTTCTGTCACCAGAGCGAAATTACTTCCATGCAGTATTTTCGGAGGACTCGCTTGAAGCAGTTAACAGTGCCTCATTTATATTTCTTTATAGAGACTATAAATGAAGAGGAGTCATGGATTTATGGCTCACCCTGAAATAAATGTCCAATCTCAACAGTGGTGGTTTCGACAACTTCCAGTACGGTGAAGACACGACAATGTAATTTTATGGCCATGTTGATTTTTTCAACTTTGTTTAGTCGTGAAGATGTGGTTCACCATGAGTACTGTGCTCCAGACCAGACCGTCAGTATTGAATGAGACATCGAAGTTCTTCGGTGGTTAAGGAATGCAAAATGAAGAAAAGCCTGGTGCTGTAGGGAAAGTGACTGGCAAATTTATTACGACAATATCAGCCCAGTCTTCAGGTCTCTTGCATCAATTTCTGGTTTTGCTAAAAGTTTAAATCGAAGTTATAAAGAAGGCGGTTTTAAACCATGGATGAGATTCAAGAAACTACAAAAAGGCAGAAGCTGATGGCAATACCGAAAAAAGGACTTTTCAGGCTGCTTAAAAACGTAAAAAAGTCTGTGGGATCAATGAATAAGGTTCTAAGGGGAGAATTATAACTGGACTAAGGTGCCATTTTCCTATTTTGGATACCCTTTTTAAAAATAAAAAATAACAGAAATATTTTGCTTTCAGAATTTAAGGTTAATTTTTTAGGACCGTTTTTCATTGTTAAAATACTCGTATATTATACAAGTTCAGTACTAAACGAAATAATAGTGTTATCCGTAGAAAATTTCCTGTATGCTTGGTAAGACTGAAGGTTCTTTCTGTTTTGGCAAGAGTGTTAGTTCCACGTTAACTTCTGAGAAAACTGAGACAATAAAAGAAATCCATGCTTTTCACTCATCTGAAAAGTAAATGAAAGTCTTCGAGCTATTACATTATAATTGTTTATTTCGAGCTACTTATCTTTAAGTTCCCTTTTTATTCGCATTCCTTCAGAAAAATCTTTTAATTTTGTCAACCGAGCATTCAAACTGAAGAAGCAAACAGGAATGGTTATCACAGAGTAAAAGCAACCGACTTCCGGGGGTGCGAGCCGAACTATGGCCGATTTACTAGGATGCTGGCATTCGCCACTACAGTTCGTAGGTTCAAATCCCACTTTTAGCCTGAATGTATACGGCCGTTCGAAATCTACTTTAAACTATAGATTCCGGTTTAATGAGACCTAGTATTATGAAAGATGACCTTAGTGCTCCCAACCACTGAAAAAAAGTTAGGTATGTGGAAAAGTCAGCAGAAAGGTTTTGTCCAGGGTTGGGAGCTTTGAGATTTCAAGCCTTAAAGAAGCTGAAATGTAACAGAATATAGTTCGACTATCGTCTTCAGGCTAGTGCAATTCAGTGAGAAAAAAGAAAACTGATTTCCGCGGTTCAGCGCCACTTTTTTTTTATTGTCACTAGGTAGTGCGTTGAGGAGAAATATTTTTTTAAAATTGGGTTTTATTTTAAAGTGAAATCTCTGGTTAGTGATCTATTGTTTCAAACTGCTACTTTAATATTTTGCTTTATTTTCTCTTTAGGTGCACTCTTATGTAAAGGGATAATAAATCTTCAGTTTATTATTTCAATTCATAGTTAATGTCTTGGAGCAGAATCCCTGGAAGTCACCAAACAGCTTAAATAGGCAACATTTTTTTAAGAAGTAGTCAAAACACTGAATTATACTTCATCCTTATATAATGATTAAATTTATGATATAATTATAAAACTTATACAATTTGGAATTAATACTTACATCTTGATTTAATTTTTCATATACTTGGATATTTTTGCTAGCAGTAAAATCATAAAAAATAGGAATAATGTGGTACATAATAAGAATCATTCTTAATTTTTCCATTTCGGAGCAGTCAATGGCAGATACTAGATTTTAAGGGTTGTAACCTTCATTTTAAGATAGTAGATAAATTTGCGAGATTGCTAACAATAATATAGTGTCCCGTATCGTTACACTTAAAAATTTCAACACAAACTTGATCAAATGCAATGCCAAAAGTTCCCTTCAAAATTGTTAAAATATCAAAGGGTAAAAATTGTTAAAATATCAAAGGGAACAAGAGGGCAAAAATTGTTAATCAAATCCTGACATCCTTTTTTAACTCAAAATTTAGGGAAAAAAATGCTTATATGTTTCATCATACTTTTGCAAGTTACTCGGCTGATTAAACACGATTGAATCTGGGGTAAAGTTTATGCATAATTGCCCCAGTCAAAATAGACCCGATTTTGACGAATGGCTAAAAAAAAATCTGAAAGTTTTGAAAATAGGTGGAGATGTTTGTTTAGGCATGCTAATGAACATACTAAAAGTTCCCACCGATCAGACTTGAGCTATCGCCACCATCTTGGAAAATGTGTACACATATTTGGTTTTTTGCAAGTAACTTGAGAAATATTGATTTTATGTAAACAAATTGATTGCAAAAATTGAAGATCATTAAATTGTGAACAAAAACATTATTTATATTTTTTAATAAGTCTAACACGAACAAAGATAATTGACTTTGAAAGGAGCGAACTATCACACCTGGGACGCGGATGCGCGGGTCATCCCCATCGCGATGGGGGGTTAACCCGCGCATGTGCACCAAAAGTCTTGCATACTCACGTTTATTAAACCTCTGCATATCAAAGCTCAAGAGAAAGTTGCAACAACATCCAGTCCATTGTTATCAGGTTGTATTTTGAGACTTGGTGAATTCTATATTTTTATGTCATACTTAGGCTGCACTGGGTTCATAATGGCTGCAGGTGGGTAAAAATAAATACTAACTTTGATATATGCAACTACGTCAGTAGAAAAAATGTTGCCTGGCCATGCATACGCTAGAAAAATCCTAGCTAATTTAATTACCCAAACAGCTTTAGCAAAAATAATTTTTGACGCCATGGATATATCCGATTTCAAAAGCAATAATCTCCATGAGTTGTTTAGAGATTTTGCTACTGAACTACCATCGCTAGATACCATAAACGGACATAGTCATATACGAGCCATCGTATATGAGATTAAAATGAGGATGACTTTGAAGCAGTTGAAAGAGAATGGCCCCACTGCAGCCCTCTGGGTTCAGTACTTTGAAATGGTAAAACTTATAAAAGCTTGATCACCGTCAATTGTACGGCGAAAGTAAACGGTTTCAATATAGTAGTAAACCCGTTGTTGCTTTTTCAGAGGATAGCGATTGCTGAACAAAGCGACGAAGACCTAGCATTTTTTTTAGAATATGAGTTAGCTCCTTTTCCGTTGGCTCTGTTTAATGAAGCTGGTATGCGAGAGACAACGACATTGGCCATGTACGACGTTTTTGAAGTTCCAAACAAAAACCTTAACGTCCTGAACTGCGTCAACATTGTGGACAGTGGTTTTCTTCTACACCGTGTCAAATGGGGAACACAATTAATTGAGGTCAAATGGGTTTTCGGCTGCTTGCACAAATTAAGTTAACTATATATAAAAAAGCATTATGGTACCAGCTGTATAGTCGTTTTTAATGGCTAACCCAACAGCACTAACAATACAAAAAAAATTGAACAAAATATACTGTCTATTGTGAAAAAATCTGTAGACATAAATTTTGATGGAAACATGCGAGTTACTGTTCAACAAGAATAGTTCCTTTCAAATGAAAACAACAAGAGCGAAATGATCAGCATTCTATCAGCTGAGCTAAAAAACAATGGGATTCGATTCCGACAAAGTAATGACGCCGCCTACATTCTCATTGTAAATACTGCAATTAATGAAGCATGTTCTGGTAGCAACATCGTTGTAATCATCGGTGAAGATGTTGACCCCCTGGTTCTATTAACAGCTCTCACTCCTACAGAAAAAAGACAATATCCTTGTCACCTTGTCAAACCACGCAAAGGGAAAGCAAAGAAAAAAATATATTCATCAAATAAAATACAGTCATCGGGACATTCCAAAGTATCCTTTTTCTCCATGCGTTTAGTCGATGCGACACTACTTCTGCAGCATTCAACAAAGGAAAGAAACTTTATGTAAAAATGTTTCAAAGTAAAGATATGGAACACAGCGTAACAGTAGTTAATAAATGCAGCTCATCGCACAATGAGAATTCTTTTTTCTGATCTGGTATGGAGCACATTACAGTGAACAGTCCCTAAATAAGTTTAGGTACAAATACTTCGTAAAATTTGGCACTAACATAAAACCATACATTTCGTCTCTTCCCTCAACTGAAGAGGAAACCAGGCTACTTTCCTTTCGATTGTATCACCAAGTGCAGAAGTGGTTTGGGAATGAGTTGAATCCTTGTGGGGCTGGAAACGTCAAGAGAATATCCTCGTGCCCATCACAACTATGGATGCAGTGGCTCTCGATTCAGTTTTAAGTATAGTGATTTGCAACTGTAAGACTGACTGGGGAGAAAGATGCGTGTGTCGGAAAGCAGACATCAGCTGCACAACGGCCTGCAATAACTGCAATGGGGTATGTCACAACATACCCCATTGAAGTTATTGCCCTGTAGATCATGACGATCGAATAAAAGGAATTGATGAATGAGGTGATGCTAGCTGATCCATAGGCGATCTTTTCAAGACTGACGACGTGAACAATCCCATACCGAAAAAAGCACGTCAACTATAAAGTAGGTAAGCTTAAAAAATTATACACAATGAAAATACCGTAATGAATACATCCAAGTTTATTACATTCGTTTATAAAATTAATAATGATCAATTATCTACATACCAAAACACATTAAAGTCTATTTTCTTGTGTTTAAAGAAGGCCGCAATGAGGGAGTGGAGATAATTCAAAGGAAAGCGCCTGCAACGACACTTGGACGCTACCTCCACAATCAACGCGCATTTAATAGTCAATATTTTGGTACGTGTTAGGGTTACGACAAAATGTATTTAATATTTTTTGTACATAATTTAATTTTCTTTAATTTTTGTATTAAACTTTTTTTTACACAAAGTTAATATTTCCCAAGTTATTTACAAAAACACAAAAAAGCCTTCAAAATCTCTAAACAACTCATGGAGATTATTGCTTTTGAAATCGGATATGTCCATGGCGTCAAAAATTATTTTTGCTAAAGATGTTTGGGTAAATAAATGAGCTAGTATTTTTCTAGCGTATGCATGGCCAGGCAACATTTTTTCTACTGCCGTAGTTACGTACATCAAAGTTAGTATTTATTTTAGCCCACCTCCAGTCATTATGTACTCAATGCAGCCTAAGTATGACATAAAAATATAGAATCCACCAAGTCTCAAAATACAACCTGATAACAATGGATTGGATGTTGTTGCAACTTTCTCTTGAGCTTTGATATGCAGAGGTTTGATAAACGTGAGTATGCAAGACTTTTGGCGCACATGTGCGGGTCATCCCCCCATTGGGATGGGAATGACTCGCGCATTCGCATCCCAGGTGTGATGGTTCGCTCCTTTCAAAGTCAATTATCTTTGTTCTTGTTCGACTTATAAAAAAAAGTAAATGATGCTTTTGTTCACAATTATTTAATGTTCTTCAATTTTTGTAATCAATTTTTTTACATAAAATCAATATTTCTCAAGTTACTTGCAAAAAACCAAAAAAGTGTACACATTTTCCAAGATGGCGGCGAAAGCTCAAGTCTGATCGGTAGGGACTTGTAGTATGTTCAACAGTATGTCCAAACAAACATCTCCACCAATTTTCAAAACTTTCATATTTTTTTTTAGCCATAAAACCTATTTTGACTGGGCTAAATATAAAAATTGAATTTTAATATGTATCAAAAAAAGGGCAACTGGATTTAAAACCATGTCTTAGCCATATTCTTGAAATATTTCTTAGTGATTTAACTGAAGTGCTAAACTGGCATTTTTGTTAATTACTCGTTGATAATCTACTCGGGAAAAAAGTTATTAATATTATAACAACTCCCGTACAATAGCGAATTTTTTGCACGGGGAAATTCCGGGAAGACCAACCAACGCGCGGTTTGTGCACATAATCGATTTAGAAGGCTAGAGACAGACAGTCTTGACGACATAAAGACCGGAAGTGCTACCGACAACTCACGGAATAGTTCGTCAGCTACCGAATGAAAGTGGCCGTACGGAGGCGCCTCGTCGTCTGGGAACGTAACTGAATAAAGAAAGGCGGTGTTTTACAGACATTTCGAGAACGTTCAGCGAAGGAATATAAAGTCGCCGGACGCGAGTTAAAAAAAAGTCAGTGATTCAGAGATTAAGTTTCAGAGTGACGCTGGAGCCGGAGACAGTAGATTATGTCGGGCCTAGATAGACTTGAATGAGCGCAGCGACAACTCAAGTCTGACCTTCCTCGTCGATGCCGTAAACCCACGAATTTAATATATATATATATATATATATATATATATATATATATATATATATATATATATATATATATATATATATATATATTGTAAATAGCCTGTATTTAGTCGAGAAATGCAATTAAATCATTAAATACAAAAAGGCTGGCAGTCTTTTATTTAAGGCAAAGTCCTTACAATATGAAGATGAGGAAACTAAACATATTAAATATAACCGTTTTGAAATTTGGTTCTTAACTGCACTAACTTAGAGCCCATGGTACCGACTATTGTTTACCATTTTAAATGCAAGAGTTAGTGGTAAACTACTGAAAGAATAAGATATAAATTCATTGGATTTTCAAGGAGTTTTCAAGGGTTTCTATTAGATATTTGAAGTTTGCTCTGTATGTTACTATCATTTATGCCATCCCAAATGGGTGATATACAGAATCGGCTATTGTTAATGACAGAACAGAGTTTCAAGTGGAAAAGTTTCGGGGAATTTTAACAGAGTATGTGTAGACAATATATCCTAACGAATCAGTCAATTACCTGATAGGAAAATTTACTTGAAACTTTATTCTGGGGTGCATAAAAGATATTTTAAAGCCTTTGTTAAAATATAAATTCATTTGAGATGATGAATTTAATAGTTTGGGCTTATAGCTCTTTGTCTTATATTTGGTGAAATAACTCCCCACACGAATGATTTCGCAGAGTAAAATTTACAGATCAAGGGAGTTAAGTTAAATAAAAAATAATAAAAAACAAGTAATATAAAAACAAAATTTTTTAAAGTCAATTCCTACTTAGGTCAACAAAGAAAAATTTGAGTGTGAACTAATAGTAGGAATTGAAAAAAAAGATTACCTGCCGGAACCTTGCCTACTGTGCGAGATTAGGAGGGGGGGGGGGGAAAGAGAGAGAAAAGGTTTGTCAGGTTGGGGATTCGATCCCGCAACCTATAGGACGGGAGAAGCCCGCGCTACCGCAGTGCTACCGTTTACAGAGTATTAACAGGAAAATTACTATTCAAGAGTAAGAGACGCTCTAGGTCTAAAACTAAAATCGATTAATTAAATTTAATTAATGAATTAATATTTGAAAAACTGTATTAACATCAAGTGTCATCCACTACAAGTTTAAAAAAATGTATTTGAACTTCAGTGGATGAATAAAAAGTATTTTATTAACGATTGAAAATTTGAACAAGATATATATATAGGGAGAGTGTGAACTAAAGTAGGAATTGAATAAATATATTGACAATAGTTTGCTTTTGATTTTTAGGCTATTGAGCAGTAAATTCATGAACTTCTTACGTAATAATTTCCACTTGCATGAACGGAGTTATGTGACGTAAAGTGCGAGACGACAAAAGCGGTTCAGTAGATGACGGGGTTTAAATATAAATTGCACGGAAGCTGGCAATTAAAAAAGAAGAAAACAAAAGAATAACAATGAGAGACAAGAGGATAAGGAGCCAAATATTGCAGACCGTCATTCGCATCAAAGGCTCTTTCTTCGTCCTCTTGTTCAAAAAATAGTTGGCAATTTACAGATGGAACATGATCCTCTTCACGATTAGGTGGGTAGGCAGGTACAATGCTCTAAGGAAATTCTTCGGCTGCGCTCAGTTACAACATTGTCTACTCTACCGAAATTCCATTTATGTGAGCCTCCTGATAGCCTATTGTCATCACAAGAAACATTCCAAAGATAGTTATTCATATAATAAATACCTTTTAAATATCCTCCCAACTTTGCGGTTTCCTTTTATTCGTTTTTATGCACAATCTAGAGTACAATGATCGCATTAGCACTCTAGATCGAGTAAAAGAAATTGCGAAACATCTCATTATATAATTTTTTATTATTCAGCCTCTTAATTAAACACTTAAAGGCTTCTTTTTTTTGGCATAAATGAATTGTACTATCCATCTGGAAAAAATTAAGAGTAAATAAATAATATTATTTGTAGTTTTTTATTTCATTTGTGAAAAGTATGAAACGGATAAGTTCTGTTAAAAATTTATTAGCATAACATATTTATAAAAAGTAAAAAATCTTGTGCTGAAAAATCCTTATTGCAAAAGGAAAAGTATAATGATTAAAACAAAATTGATCTCTTGGTACTTAACGTTAAATTGTCATTCATCTGACAGTGGTAATTACACGCTCCAATTTAAAATATAATGTCGTAAAATTTATCATAAGTGGAGTCAAATATATTAGACTGTGAAAATTCAAAGTGTATAAAATAACAACAAACAAGTAAATTGACAAAAGATATTATGAACACTAGAATAATAGGTTTAGGAAGATAACAGTAAAAAAAATATGATTAAAAAATATTTAAAAAATTAAAACTCACAAAAAATAACGTAAAAACTTCATTTTCCTTGCAATATGATTGGAACATTTTAGGATTTTAACGTTGCTTTTCAGCTTTGAATTCAAAGGTGTAAGATGTTTATTTGTATCTGGTGAAGGGACATTGGTTTCGAACTCAACCAAATAATAATTTTAGGGCTGTTTTTTACAGTATAATTTTATTGCCTATAAATTTATATTTGGTAACACAGTGCAGTTATTGGACACCCATCTTAGGTAACAAGCCATTTATCAACCAGTATGTTAGAACTTCACTTACTTTGGTACTTTTTTTATGAAAGAAATATCTGAAATGTGACAGAACTAATATATATGGAAAAAATTAAAATGGGAGAATAAAAATGAAATTTTAACCCTCTGAAAAGCTTTGTATGAGAGTCTAACAATAGTTTACATTGCTTCTTTGGGATAGATAGCTTTCAAATTTCATGGGCTTCAACACATTTTTAAGTACTTGATCTTCTTATTCAAGGGCCCTTGAAGATACCCTTTTTATTTAACCAACTCTTATTGTAGGAAATTTTGACTCTCAGATAGGGAAACTCAAAAACCCCTCTCTCTCTCCACACACACACACACACACACACACACACACACACACACACACACACACACACATATATATATATATATATATATATATATATATATATATATATATATATACATATATATATATATATATATAGCACTTTCTATGAATATTCTTTCCCTAAACTGGTATGGTATTTAATCGTCATTTAGCAGTAGAACTCTGCAACAGAACCTCTTCTGCTAACTAATTGATCCTAATCATCAATTAAGAATATTTTTTTCTCCTTTGTTTGATAATTTGAATTTTCTATACTTTTCAGTAAAGCTGTCTCCAGAATTTGAAATTTTGTATAATTAGGAAAATCTTGAAATTTAAATAAAAGTGTTTAGCTTAAGTAATAAAAATTAAGAAGTAGTTGTAAAATATTTGCGAGTAAACTTGCCATAAACTTGCCTCCTTATTTTTCAAAATTTAGAACTACCTAACATTGTTGCGTACGAATGTTATTTTGAAATAAAGGGATATTCTTTCAGAAAGTCAATTTATAAATCTAAAAACTTATAACAGACATTCTTGTACTTTGTACTCAAGCATACTGTTTTTAAGCAATGTGAGATTAATTCGAATCTTTTATTAAGCTTCTCAACTTCCTATCATCAGTGTGAACAATGTGTTTTCATCAATGTGAATAATGGAAAGATGACTATTACTATTAACCCTCTAAGTATGTGAAAATGGGAAGAAAGGTCCGTGTAGAGTGTTCTCAGAATTAGATAACTGTGTTGCCAAAAGCACTGATTTCCCACACGGATTGCTTTAATTTATTATAACTGGACAACTACTACGTTGAAGTAATACACATCTGATGTTAAATTTTATTTACTGCTGTTTAAAGACATTCAGGAATATTCAGGAACTTGTCCCACATTAACTTTCGTTATTTTCATTCATTTAAGTACTAGAACATCTGAAATAAAGTAAATATAAATAGTAAAACCATAATACATATCCTTCATTACATGAGAAAAACAAGCTTTTATAAACCTTATTATGTAGTTTAGATTTATCTCAACAAAAATCATTAAACATCCTATAATAAATTTAACAAAGTAAATCCTTTGAACTCAGTTCAAATTAATAATCTCTCTGAACGTAAGATATCTTTCATGAGCTCTGCAATGCCTGTCCAAAATTGCCAAAAAGTCAAAGTATTATTTATAAGGAAACTGCTGAATAAAGGATATTGCTAAGAATTGGAAAGTTAACCACTTTTATTAGTACCTTTTTTTTCTGAGGGGCAAGGGAAGAGAAAATAATATAGAAAGGAACATGCTCTCTACCATCGCTGATTATTTTAAGCTGAAATGAAAGATCTGGTCTGGAAAAATGCTTTTGTTGTATCTCAGAAAACGAAGACAATACGTTACCACGAAGAAAGACAATACGGAAGGAACAGAGAAGAGTATGTACATAGAAGACATTAAATACACAGTGGACTTTCCGTGAATGGGAGTCTTCTGTTTTTTGTTTTCGACAGTTTCCGAGTTCCTTCGGTGTATGGGGTGTCAGGTGGATAATCAATCCCTTGTGAACTTGGGTATTAGCATTCCTTTAGCATCAACCTCTTCTTGCAAAATACACTCAGAAACCATATCCAGTGTTTCATAGACAATTAGCCGTTCATCTTTCGAGTTCCATGCGTAGTGAGAAAGGGGAGGGGGTTCTGTTTACGTTCTTCCCGTAGGACGGTCCCCTTGGATAGATGTGGCCTAGTGAAAGTTGACACCCGCGCGGCGCCATCCCTCAAGCGGGTCGACACTCAAATTAGGACTCGGTTCCGGAATGTCCGATCTAGTCTTTGCCAGTGCCGTCTTATTAACTTGTGGCGGGAAAGAGGCCCCTTTTTTGGCTGCAACGACGCCTCCAGTCTAACCCTCCCCCCACATTTTTGAAGGGGAACTTTCATTGAGAGATCTGATATGCAGACACTCGTGTTGAGAGAAAATGACGCTCAAACTTCAAGATCATTTGAAACCATGTAATGAGGCAGCACAGATTTACGGTTTATGAATCTTTTATTTTGTCAAAAAAATCCCCCCCCTTTTTTAATACCCCCAATAAGGTATTGAATTTAGAACAATATTCACCGAAAATGTACTTCTTATCAATAATCTATGCTAGATTATAACTTACAACCAATTAACTGTTTTTCAGCATATTTTATCTGAGTTATAGCAGGAATGAAAAAAAAATACTAACAATAGTTAATAATGATCCGAGTAAATAAGGCAAATGCCGTGGATGGAAAGTCTCAAATGTCTCCGCATTGCTTTTGAAGAATTGATTTTGGTACTATTTTGATAGGCAACCGCAGTCCTGAAAAAATTGCATTATGATTAAGGAGGGAATGTTTGATTCTTTGGTAATTAAATTAGATCAGGAGTGAAAAGGAGATTGCATTCTCACACACTCTCATAAATTTATGCATGTGTTGGGTGTGTTGCCACATCTCTGTAAAACTCAACAACAGTTTAATTATTTAATAAATTAATTTAATCTATTAAAATCTTATTTTACAATTAGCGTAAATTCTGATTAGAATCCAAAATACCATTAATTTTCTAAAGGGTAATATTACCTTGTTTGTTAAAGGTTTGTATCTTAATATATGTAAAAAAAGAGAAATACAATGCATATCCGATTGACGTATCGAGTGTAGTCCTTGATTATCAAGCTATCCATTGGGGTATGTGATCCCCAATCATTTGTGTGTATAATTAATTCATCGGAGGTCTGCCACTTGATGTCGCTTATGCTGCGCCCGTTCATAGTTCTTTGCATTTTATTCATTAAATGTAGAGTTTTCTAAATCATCTAATGGTTTTTAAATAATCAATAGCAATTTTAATATAGGGTATCATTCCCTATTTCCTCCTCCTGTGGCCAGAGCCAACTTCAAACCCTGTAGACTACTGCATATTGATACCAAAATTTAGGGCACGATTAGAAAGAGGAGAGGGAGAAAAAAAGAATTCTTTTTAAAAAATTTGTACTCTTTTAAGCTTGAGACCTTGTACCCTTTAACAATGAAAAGTTGAAATTAAATATATCAAATATACTAAGAAAAAAAGTTATTTTTTGTAGATTTATTTCTCGTGAACTGGTATTTAAAAGAAAATAACATGATTACAGTATGTATTACCTAAAGTGTTTTCACACCTTTCACCTTCGAGATTTAGGTTCTTAGGGCGAGTATTCTCATGAAAACGAATATCCTTCATAATGAGAATAAACATAGTAAAGAGAACACTTTTCAAGACTGGCACAGTTACGTCATATTAGTTTTGAATACTAAAATGTCATTAGCCTGAAACACATGACATCTAGAAAAGAAACTGAAATGCTTAGGAATCTATAATATTGTAGTTATAGAAAAACATGTAATCTCGCATATAGAATTCGACTGACGTCATTTCAACATTTCAATGCATGAACATTATTATTTAAAATTTATTAATAAATCCTTAACCAATTACATTTTACTGATAACTTTAAACTAGTATAATAATCATATAATTAAAAATAAAATGCATTGAACTGGGAAAAATCTTTCAAATTTAGCTTTTAAGCTTTTTTACAGATTTATATACACGCACCCCCCACGCACACACGCACTGTCCTTATTCAAACTGTTCGTATTCTCACTGTCCTTATTCTCCATAGCCTGGCGATTAGCGATTAGCTAGGACGCTGGCAATCGGTCCAGAACCTGAGGGTTCAAGTCCCACTATTGGCATGGATATTTGAGCTCTTCGGAATCAGCTTTAAACTGTAGGTCCCGGTCTAATTAGCCTTTGTGTAACAAAAATTGAACGTATCTCTCTAAACCAACAAACATTATCCACTATAAAAGAGTTTTCGTAAATTGTCAAAATCTTTTGCAGACAATCCCATATTTTAACATTTTATTTCTTGAGGAAATATAGAGTTTTCCTTCATAACTCAGCAACACCTACATGTAGGAGTGCCATCATAATTAGAATCCAGTGGTAACTAATTATCATTATTATTATTAATTTTTGGATTAGGGCAGTTTTGAAACTCACCACCTCATATTTTGAACCTGGAGCAACTAATATGTTTCTATAATGTTCAGTCCCGAAAAATTTTTTTAAAATAATTCAAAACTGCTTTAAAGAAACCATCTACTGTTATATTACTTAATCTTCGTCAGTATAATTTAATCGTTATCAAAATCGAAGGCTTATGACGAACCTATAAAGATGTTTTTTCGGGGATTTCCTACATTTAATATAATAAAAGGCCATTCTTGATATAAAATAAATTTATCAAAGAAAATAAAACTGTAGAAATTATCATGTTGTCAACAACCTGATTTATATAGACGTTTGTTCTTGTTTTTGCTACTATGTAATCGAAATGTTTTAGGGAAATAATAGCTTAATCCCTCTTATATGTTTCAAAGTGGTTGAAAATGCTCAATCTTTTTTATAAATAAACTATTGATGTAGCGTACTGCTTACTTCCTTAAAATACCCTAATCAATTTATTCTTTTCATTTAATCCAATTTTCAGGATATAATGGTGTAACTACCTAAAATTTGTTAGTTTATCTCGGTTTTATTAGATTATCATGGTTCAGTGCTCTTTGTTATAATAAATGAAAATCGTGTTTATCTCTCATTTCATATCGTAAAGATTTGTTGCGACCTTCAATACTAAATATAAAAACCTTTTAAGTGTTTTGCTAGTAAAAGTCTAATATTTTTCATACTCGACCTATTTTCTGTTTATCTACAGTTCAAAACTGAAAAGGATGTACTATATATCAATCTTTTTTTTTTTTTTTTATGCAGTGATACGATGTTTTGCAACTTACTTAAATTAGGCAACTTGTTGGCTCTGATCGCTATCATTGTACTATTTTTTTACATGGCTGTTTTGCTTCTACCCATCCTTTTGACATGTGAAGCGAATTGGCTTCACGCACCATTGTTTATAAAAGCCGGTATTTAAAAGACATGCCATGACCGATCTACCTGCCAAGGATTAGTGTCTTGTGGGAACAATAGAAATTACTTAAAATTAGCTTTAATGAAATGAGTTTTTGTACACTGAGGTAAAAAGTAGATACTCGATGTTTCTATGCTTATGAACGACTTCTGAATTTTTATCCAATCATAGCATCTCATTTTCTCAGTTACGTAAAGTGTAATGGAAAGTTTAGTTTGCATGAAATTTTTAATTTGAATATTTAAAGTCAAAGATTATATTGGAAAATTTGATACAGTAGAATCTCTTCTACTTAAATAATTAAAAACAGTTTTCAAGAGGCTTTCCACTATCCTAAAATTTTATTCTTATCCATCAAATAGTTGAAAGCTCTACATTAAGCTATAAAGAGGGTTTCAGGAGAGAAAATTATCCCTATAATGTAATAAAAGAAAATTCTTGGTATAAAATAAACTCTTGAAAGGGAAAGAAACCCTACAAAGTATAATTATTGCTGTAATGAGAACACATTTCGAATTATTTGATAACGCATAATGGAAACTTAGTAATCTTAATTTGCTTGAAGATCTGAACAGTAATACGCTAGTTTACAAAAACTGAGGATAATATTTGTCACCCTTATTAACCTTTTTTCAAGCATCTAGGTGTTACGATTAGAATTTATTGTACTTTATTTTTGTCTGTTTTGATAAAATATGAAGGTAAATTTTTTATTATGTTGTTTGAAAAAGAAAGTCACATTTTTCCCATATGAAATTGCTTAAAAGATAATTATAAGAATGCAGCACTATTTTTGATGCACTATTTTGGACGATACAAGTTATGTAATAACACCAAATATTATTGTAATGATATTGAAGCGTATAAGAGTATTGTCAAATCCAACAGAGTTTAACGTAACCTCAGAATTAATTTGAAGATATAGTTCAATTTCACCCAATCTCATTTACCCTTTTTTAGCTTGCTTTTTATGTTACTTCTCCTCTCACTTCAGAATAATCTTCTTGCCATTCGGTGCAATGATGTCTTGCATTAGCGCCCTTCACACGTACGCTCTTTCACGAGTGCTTGGAGCGTACGGGATTGCACGCGGGAAAACTTGCAGTACGCTCCAAAGCAACTTTCCCTTCCTCTCCGACACCTTCACATGTGCACTCAATCGCGCGGGATTGTGGTTTCACTCGGGAAAGAGTGTATGTGTAAAGGGCGCTATTTAAATGGAAGAAAGAAAGAGGGAGTGGCGGTAGCATGCTATTCTTTTCAAGTTTGGTTCGATTTCTAGCGCTACGGTCATCTTTTGCATAACGAGGTGGATCGTTGCGGGAATAGCATCTTTTTCGTCGACTTTTGGTAACGTTATCTTGGCTGCTAAGACTGCTGTGTACTAACCCTATAGGATTCGCTCACCTCCATGTTAACCTGTGGAGAAATTTTTTCCCAAGGATGGCCGACTTGGATTTAAAGATTTTTTTAAAAATTGTACTCCGTAATATAGAAAGAAATTTTACACCTTGGGGCATTCTTCTTCTTTTTTTTAAATGAAAATAATATTTTGAAATTTAAATTATTCGGGGGAAAATCTAGTATAGTGTGTTTTAAACGCTCATAAATTCTTTTGGGGGACGAAATTTATAAAATGAATCCTATTGCAAGGTGCAGAATAGTTCAGGCTATCTGAAAATACTATTTTTATTGGATTATCAGCCTTTATATAGCTGTAAACTAGGAGTCTTCAACCTTTTCCTGTTCGAGGGCCACACCAATAAATTTGCAAAGTTCCGCGGGCCACACATCTGGGAAATAAGTTGTTTGGCAGAGGAAAAATATATTATTTGCAACGTCAGCCTTTGCGAACGTCAGCCTTTGAGATGATTGCTTGATTTGCCTTTTATAGCATGAGGATGAAGGATTAATTCCTTCAAAACACGTCACTGGAGTTTTTTTGTTTATGGTTTGTTTTAAAAAGTATTTTGTACCTTTAAACTCTTATTAATTAAAAAATGTTTTTATTTATTGATTTCTACAAACAATAAAAAGTGGGAGTTGAATCAAACAACATGTATTTTGTACTTTATATTGCATGAAACAGTTTTTTTTCAAATTTATATCAATCTTTCGTTTTGCATGATCAAAATGTTTCGGCGGGCCACTTAAATACCGTGGACGGGCCACGGGTTGAAGACCCCTACTGTAAACAGTAGACAAATTTTCTCCATAGGTTAACAGTGAGGTGAGCGAATCCAATAGGGTTAGTGCACAGTAGCCTTAGGAATGATATCGTTTTAAGCTGCCTTGTTAAGAGTAAAGTACCCCATTCTAGAAAAGACATATGATGTGTAAAATGATCCGTAAGAGGTCTTGCTATTTAAATAAGCAAGTTTATTAATAACTATTTAGTAAAGGGATGATTTAATTGCGCCATTTTGAAAATTTTTCATCTTACGCTGTTGGTCTGAGTTAAGACATAATGTAATATGCCTAAACCTCCCAACAAGTGTAGACAGGAATATTGGGAGATAGACGCACCACATATATGAGAGACGTAATATGTGTTGTCAAAATGATAATAGGTTAATAATGATAACATATTGAAAACTAATAAGCTAATGAACTATCCCGTTACTACCTCCTTTAAATATAAGTAGAAAGGCTGTTATTATTCATAAAGTGTGCTCTGTCATAGAAAGGCATTATTAGTAATCTCAAATCTAGCAACGAATTATATTTAAAAAAAAATTTGGTCGTCACAAAGTAAACAACTTTAAAAGCTTACATTAATAAAATTTACCTATGTAAGATAAATGTACTAAGATAAAAATTGCACCGCATTGTTGATATCCCAAATTATAGTTTTTTTTCAAAAGTTCCCCCCTAACCGTACACATTTAACATAATAAAAGGTTTTTAAAATGTTAAGTCGCCAAAATGAGCATGTAATATCTTGACCATCACTAATATGTGAGGCGGTGAAAGGCAAAGTGGTGTAAGTCACATTTTCAACTTTTTTTATTTGATGGCAAAAATGTAATCTCCAGGTTCAATTTATAGTAGAATTGCAAATAATTATTATTTGCAATATTATAATAATTATTATTAATTATAATTTGTTCAATTTATAGTGGAATTTTTGTAGTTATTGCATTAAAACTCTTTGGACATACACCACTTGACTTACTGACTTACACCACTTTGCTTTTCACCGCCTCATGTATAAAAGTTGAAATCATTAATTAGAAAAATTGTTTCTTTTCGTTTCAGAAGTTTCCCCTTCGCTAGTTTTCCCAACTTTTCCCATATTTTTTTTTCTGAAATGCGAGCATGATAATAGATAAAAATGTTGTTAATACTCCAGCTTAATTTTGGTTACCTCATAGTGTAATACCAATTGCGTAAACTTAACGCAAAAATTTTCAGTAAAGAATAAGCAAAAATCCGAGAATGTTCAATTTTTAATCTGTCAAAAGAGCCAAAATAAAATATTTTTAAATTAAAAAATTGATTTTATGTAAGTAGTTAAATTAAAAGTAAATGCGTTTTAAATGCTTCTTAATACAAAAGAATAATTTCTATTTTTTGCAACAAATAATAAAAACAAAGAAAAAAGTATCCCTTAACCATGCATTATTAATTTTTAGCTTGCAGGCAGTATAAATTAATCACATCATGCAAAAATGATAAAAATGCCTTTTAGGTTTGCGGCACTCTTAGGAACTTTAGACTTTGAAGATTAAAAATTTGGGCACCCTTGTCAGAATTTCAATTTTTAATTTTTTAAAAAAATGTTAAATCAAAGTGGAACTTATATCAGGATCATGTAAAATTTAAGTTCAAATAAATACTTGCTTCATTGCTGATTTTATTCATTTATATATTAAGATATAAGTAACACACACCAAAATAACATACAGTGGTACCTCGACTTACGAGTTTAATTCGTTCCATGACGGAGCTCGTAACTCGAAATACTCGTATCACGAATCAATTATCCCCATTGAAATGAACGGAAATGCCATTAATTTGTTCCGGGCTCCCAGAAAACACCGCAATGTTTTGTTACATGTTTTTAAATAAGAAAAATGTACTTATAAACGACGAACATTGTATAAAAACGCAATACAATAGAATGAACTGCAATAAACTTGTTTTGTTAAGTGTAATGTACAACATTTACCTTTAGAGATCAGACATGAAGATGCTGATGGAAGAGGAGGAGAAAGGCTGAACTGAAAAATTAGATCATATTCCTTGATTTCTGACCTTTTCGCCCCGCTTTCCTAGTCCAGTCAATTTGTGCTCAAAAGGGGCCTTCGAGGGAAAATTTTGGGGTAGATTTGATTTCTTCTATTTTATATGTTTTTTGGGATGCTGAATCCGAATCTGAGGTTTGTTAACAAAATTTCGTGACGCAACATTGAAAAAAATGCAAAAAAAAGTGAAAATTTTCATTTTTTGGCGGTTTTTTGCTTATAACTCGGAAATTATCAACTTTTCGTATATAACCCTATTTATCAAAATTAAAGTACATAAAATTTCCCACAAATTTCACTACTTAGGTTTTTTTCTCCGACGGACCGTTTGGGCTCAAGCGCTATTTGAAAATTGGCGTACTTCGGCTGGCTCCGCAAAAACCCACTTTTTACACTCTAAAACTTATCATTAAAGGCTGTCATTTAATGCCTCCTTCCAATACATTGTAGGATTTTCAAAATCACATTGTATTTAAATTCTGTGCAAATATAATTCCGTCTTGTACGTCTTTTCATGTTCTTTATTCTCGGCGAGCCTCACCAAATGATTTTATAACTGCCCCGTTTGGTTTAAAAGCCCTCTTTCCTTCCATTCGATTCCTTCACAGACGATTCAAGGCCAACTACGTCACCGTGTACATGCGTACCCAATCAACACCCCCTATATCCGATATAGGGGTGTTGATCCAGTCTCAAGTCCCTTCATATTGTTCACGAGGTTTCCTCCCCCCTAAAAAAAAAAAAGTGGCAGTGTGAAGGAAGTAAGTAGTTCAGTGTTAGAATCCAACGTCAACACGATTCAAAAGTTATATTTACGCGTAGTGTTAAAAATGGCTTCAAATGTGTGTTTTATCTGTGATGAAGTGCTGGATAATAACGTAGAGAAGGTGATAACGGTGCGGCAAAGAGGTTTGAAAACGTTTATCGAGTCAAGAAAGAAGAGGAAGGATGGTGAGCATGTTCAGCTACGTGAAAAATCTGCAGTTGATGTTCATGAGCGATGTCGTACAAACTACATTAATAAAAGAATGATTGCAGCTCATTTGAAGAAGGCGGAACAGGGTAGAGAGCAAGTCAAAAGACGTTCTACTGAAGCGCATTTCAATTTCAAAACTCATTGTTTTATGTGTGGCCTCGTCATAACACCTGACTTTATAGAACAACAAAGAAAAATGAAAACCAATCGTAATATTGTGTATCAGGTTCGAATTTTGAAAGTAAAGGAAACTATCATAAAAAGGGCAGAAGAACGTGGTGATGAGTATGGACAAGCCATAAACAAACGTCTTTTGCCTGTCTCAGACTTGGTGGCTTCTGATTGTCAGTATCATAGTTTATGCATGAGAAAATTGTACAATCGCCCAAAAATTCAAGAGAAGAGAAAAAGGGGTCCATTCGCCAATCATGTTGAAGCAGCTATGGAATATGTCTACACTTATCTTGAGAATAGTGATGGAGAATGTCAGTTTACGCTAGACGAGTTGGTGGACCAAATCAAGGGTGATTATCGTCCTGACATAAAGACAGTTAAAGCTCATCTACTCAAAAAATATGGAAGCGATATAATAATGACCTTTTCTCCAAACAAGAAGCTGGTAGTGTGTTTCAAAAACACAGGGTATAAAATTTCAAATGATGCTTGGTACCAGCAGGCGTTAAAAAATGAACAAGAGGAAAGACTCCGGATTATTAAGACGGCTGCTGCAATTGTTGTTGAGGATATCCGGAGCCAGGTTTATGAGACAGAACAGTACCCCTCACCTGATAAATTTTTGGAAGGAAATGAGGAACTCGTTCTTGAAAGTCTCCGTACATTTATGGAAACAGTTGTACTAAACAAAAAACGTGGGAACCATGATATATGGAAGAAGAAGAACACAGCACTGGCTCATAGTCTTGTAGCAGCAGTGAGGCCCAGATCATTTGTTTAACGAGTCCTCGTAGGGTTGGCAGTGTTTCTGTAGAAGAAGTACGGCTCAAGGAAATTAGCCGATGTGGTTTCCTCATTGGGATTTTGTTCGACTTGCACAGAGGCTGTCCGCCTGGAAGCATCAGCTGTCAACAGCGATCCTCTGAAAGTTAACCAGCCGTGTTTTTCACAGCAGATGTACGATAATGCTGATTTTAATGTACATACAATCGACGGATACAGCACCTTTCCCGTCATGGGTACAGATTGAAGAAATACGCTTACATGATGCGGAAGGTATGTCTAATCTCACAATCTATTTCGTAATCACTCATCTCTCCTTAAGATATGATCACAAGTTGTTGTTTTCTCACCACCTCTTTCATTTTCCAGATGAACAAGCCCCGACTCTGACGACAGAACAACCCGAACCTGTGCCAGGACTCGCCGCCTTCGAAGAACCTCAGCCAGGACCCTCTAAACGACAACGGCTCATATAATAATGTAATATATGATCATATGTTTTGTAATACAATATAATAAAATGTAATAATTTTTCAAGATTTTTCTTTGGAATTTCAACTTTTTTGTAACAATTACAACAAATTTGTACAATTTCGGACTTCTTTAAATAACTTGAACATTATTTTACTTTTGAAAAAATTACCTGTACCTCTACATATACGATCTAAATAAGGTATGTGCAGAGAACTGGGAGGAATTCACTAATTGACAGCCATTAATAATAAATTAGAATTTTGGAGTGGAAAAAGTGGGTTTTTGTGGAGACAGCCGAAATACGCCAATTTTCAAATAGCGCTTGAGCCCAAACGGTCCATCGGAGAAAAAAACCTAAATAGTGAAATTTGTAGGAAATTTTTTGTACTTTAATTTTGATAAATGAGGTTATATATGAAAAGTTGATAGTTTCCGAGTTATAAGCAAAAAACCGCCAAAAAATGAAAATTTTTACCTTTTTTTGCATTTTCTTCAATGTTGCGTCACGAAATTTTGTTAACAAACCTCAGATTCGGATTCAGCACACCAAAAAACATATAAAATGGAAGAAATCAAAACTATCCCAAAACTTTCCTCCGAAAAACACAATTTGACTGGACTATCCTCACTTTCGCTTTTATTACCAGCTACTGTCTTAAAGTGAACGAGTGAAATACGGAAGTTGGGCGATTGTTGCATCGTTCACTGTGGCTGTAATGTCCAGATTCTTCTTTCTGAGAATCCGAAGACTATTTTCTCAGAATCCGTAGAAGGGGGAGAGCTTGCGATCCTAGGACCAAGGTCATCCCATCCTCTAGACCCCATGGGAGTTCCATTGTGGTGGAGGGAATTGAAGTTATGTCTCTGCGAGAGAGAATGGGCGCTGTTCGGTTTTAGAGGGCGACTCAAGTTTAGGCAGAGCAAGCTGCCCCGGGTGGTAATTGTTGAGTGTTAATTTCTCGATTTAAGACTGGATAGTAGTCTGAGAATAATATGTATACAAATAATAATTGTACATAAAGGTTTTAAATATTATATGCTTCTTGTGTTCTCATTTGATGAGCGCGTAACATGGCATTCGCTGTTCAAACTAGCGGTGGGATGTCTGAAGTTTGCTCGTAACCCGAATTTTAGCTCGTAACTCGAAGCAAAAAATCTACCGAGAGAATGCTCGTATCTCGAAAAACTCGCAAGTCGAGACACTCGTAAGTCGAGGTACCACTATATATTAAAACAGTTTAAAAAATAACCATGGGATTCAGTATAATACAGTGGAGGACTACAATGGAAATCGCTAAAAAGAGTTTTGTCTTATTAATGCGAGATTTGTGATCGATGCTTAGAGCACAAATGTTTGATATCAGGCCTAACAGTTGTGGACGTGAGACTAATTCATCCTCAGGAGCGAGTACATCGTGTCATAGTCTGTCAGGCATGAGAGTTATTAATTCAACTCAATATTTATTTTATTGGGTTGGCGAAAAATTTTGTTCGTTTCCTTCTGGGAGATGGCTCTATTAGCACTTTGTTGACTTTAAGGTCATCAAAACAAATTTATTAGATTGTGTTATGACAGCTGACATATCAGAGTGCATTACTTTTAAACTTATCAAAATCAATAAATTTTTATGTAGCTATTTTCCTATTGAAGAAAATAAGCAACATTTTCGGTAAGTTAAGCTTTATTATTTTAAGAATGGTAGAAACGCAATTAAAGTACACGCACACGCAAAAGGGATTTGTGCAGTGTGTAGAGAGGATGCTACGACTGGTAGAACGTATCAAAAGTCGTTTGCAAAGTTTCGTGTAGGACAGGGGTCGTCAACGCAGTGCTCGCCGTTCAAATATCTAAATTTTAGGTATTTAAGTTTAGAAACTTGATTTTAAATATTTTTGATTATTGAGTTTAGATATTTGATTGAGAGAGAGAGATCAGTAGAGAAAAGGTATTTGAGTGGTTTTTAAATTTATTACCACGGGTGGAAGAATTTCTATCATCCAGGAATGAAATTTGTTTAGAATCGGAGAAAAATCCTTGGATAATTGAGCTAGGTTTTCTAACTGATTTAACTGTAAAATTAAAAGAACTAAATTTGAAACTACAGGGTAGAAATCATCCTATTGCTTCTATCACAAGTACGATAAATGTATTTAATGCTAAATTGGCGCTCTGAAAATCGCATATGAAGAAAGATTATTTTATCACATTTCCCAAATTTAAAAATGGTGATAGAAAATTATTCCTATGAAAATTCTACCACCTATCAGTTTGCCAAACATTTTGATTCCTTGCTGGAAGAATTGAATACCAGATTTAAAGAATTCTACGAATTGGAGGCATTATTGACGTTTTTATTAATCCTTTCCCTCATACAGAGGGCGATGTGACTCATAAAATCGCAACATATTTTGATATTTCCAATACGGAGGACTGAGAACTCGAAATTGTAAATAAAAGAAATGACATTGAAATAAAATTACATCATAACGAAGAAAAATTCTGGAATTTAGTGAATGGAAATAGCTTCCCATTGTTGAGAAAATGTGCTCTGAAATTGAACTCTCTTTACGCGTCATTAAATACTTGTGAATATTTGTTTTCCAATATGAAATACTTAAAATCAAAGTATCGATCAAGCCTTGTTGACACTCATTTGGGCCATTGCCTGAGAACTGAGTATTCGACTTAAGTGCCACGTTACAATGAGTTGACCGCAGATTTGCAATGTCAAATATTTTATTACTCATTAATTAAATTGAAATTTGAATTTATGTATTAAAAATTTATGTCATTTATTAGCATTTTCATGATTTAATATTAACCCCCCCCCCCCTCCTTCTCTTCATCCAGCGGTGCCCGCCGAACTCCCGCATTTCTGAAATATGCCCTCCTAGAAAAAATTGTTGCCGACCCCCAGGTATAGGAGATTTATCGGTGGACAATGGTCCAACGTCAAGCAGGCCAGTTGAAGTTGAAAATGATCAAACAGAAACATTAATTAAGAACAATCAACGTTAAACCACGTTAAGAACTATGCAACGTTAAGAACTATGCATGTTAAACCACGCGTGAGATAGCTGACAAGCTCAAAACATCCAAATCAAGTATTAAAAATTATTTGTTCCAGCTTGGTTATGTTAATCCCTTTGATGTTCGGGTTCCCCATAAGTTAAGTGAAAAAATTTTTTTTGACTGTACCTTCGCATGCTATTCTCTACTTAAATGTAACTAAAAGTTCCGTTTTTAAACAAATTATGACGAGCGATGAAAGGTGGATACTATACAATAATGTGGAACCAAAGAGGTCACAGGGCAAGCAAAATGAACCATCAGAAGCCACATCAAAGCTCGGGCTTCATCCAAATAAAGTGTTGTTGAGTATGGGGTGGGATTGGAAGGGGTCCTCTATTTTGAGCTCTTTCTGTGAAACCAAGCGGTTAATTCCAGCAAGTACTGATCCCATTTAGACCAACTGAAAGCAGACTGGACGAAAAACGGCCGGAATGCGTCAAAAGAAAACGCATAATCTTCCATCTGGATAACGCAAGACCGCATGTTTCTTTGATAACCAGGCAAAACCTGTTAAAGCTTGGCTGGGAAGTTCTGATTCAGCCGCCGTATTCACCAGACATTGCACTTCCGGATATCTATTTATTTCGGTCTTTACAAAATTCTCTTACTGAAAAAAATTACAATTTTCTGGAAGACTGCAAAATGCGCCTGGAACATTTCTTTGCTCAAAAAGATAAAATTTTTTGGGAGGAGGGAATTATGAAGTTGCCTGAAAGATGGCAGAACGTAGTGAAACAAAACGGTGAACAAGTTGTTTCATAAAGTTATTGGTGAAAATGAAAAGTGTGTCTTATATTTTTACTTTGAAAACGAACGAACTTTTTGGCCAGTCTAATAAGTGGGCCCTAATACTTTTTTCTATATTCCCAAAAGAATCTCGAGGCACCCCTGGCCAATCTCACGGCACCCTAAAGTGCAGCGGCACACCGGTTGGGAATCATTGCCTTAGAAAGTATGATTGTGAGATCTTCTGTATTCTATGATTTGCGGATCTAATTCTCTTTGGTTTTGGGAGAGTCAACGACTCGAATAAATAATTATTAGTTCCTTTTTTATATTTCCAAAGTTCTCTCTTTTTTTTCTATTAATTCGAAACCGTATTGTACTGCATCTTACAAAACGTATTTCCATCCATTCCTTCTATCTTTGATTTAATACCGCAATTTTATGAATATCCTTGCGCACATCAAGCAAAATATTTTAAAATCACGACAATGAGCCCGAAAATTTTCATTTTTGCCAATATGAGCCCAAAATTATTTTGAATAATCCCGAGTTTCGTCAAATAAAAATTCTCCCGGATTGTTAAATGATTAGTTAGGGTAGGGGTACTCAAACTGTAGCCCATCAAGTTTTTATGTGAGGCCCGAAACACTCACACTAATTATCAGGCAGGTACTTTCGTAAACATAATTTTGGAAATGAGTACCTGAAAAATACAAAACTGTACAAAAAAGGGCCACCTGCTACTCACGTTGTTCGTATCAACGTATCTTTGTGAATCATACGATTCCTAGATGAAATATGCGAAGAACGTAAATCGATATCAGCTTACCGATTCTTACCCTGATGACGTATTGAGAGTAGCGTGTAGCAAGTATAAACCTGATTTTTCTAAAATAGTCAAAAGTTTTGTAAGGTATACATAAGATTCGATTCACAAGAATTGAACTTTTGAGTGAATAAATTAAAGAAGCCGCTTGAGATATGCGAATTTCGGCATACGCGCTTGGTATAAATACCATGCAGCTTGATTAATAGAGAGGGTTGTTAAGGTTGATAGATAAGCAAGTTAAGGGCGCTATGAGGTAAGCTGCTCCAGGTGTTAACCGGTGCTTGTGCTTAGGGGGCCCAAAGTTTACGTGGCTGGTTGGGGGGCCCAAAGTTTACGAAGTGCTGGTTTGACTCTCTAGTTTGTGAGTATTGCAAAGTGTATTTTTATTGAATGCTAACATATATTCCGTACAAGTAGTACGTATGCTTATTGCTGTAAAAGCAAATTCTATATGTGCAACGAATTCAATAAACATTGTTTCATGTATAAACTGTGTTTGTATCAAATTCATTTAGAGTGCCACTTCAAATTATATACACCCAAGTTTGGGTAGAAGTAGCTATACTCTACAGTTTGTATCAACATAAAAAAATCACACTTATTTTTAAATAAACGTTTCAATACATTTGAGTTTTATTTTTACATTGTTATATTATGACGTAAAATGTTCTATGTTGCGGCCCGCGAAACGTAGAAATCATATTATAGAGACATATAATAGTAGAAAACGTAGAAAACGTAGAAAACATATACATAGGCCACATGCATATGCATGTGGCCCGAAAGGAAAAAAAAGTATGGCTGAGTTATGGCTGAGTAAGGGGAACAGTCACATTTTATAACTCCAGTGGTAAACTATTGAGACTTTCACCTTAAAACCAATTCCTAACAGTTATTAATGGCCATTCATGTCTGTACGGGATTTTACCTGCGTTCTGTCGTCCCGAGAACCAACGTCTTAGCCATTCTGCCATTATCCGGTAGAGTGCCAAATGAGTTTCCTCGAACCAAGATCCTTTCCTGACATTTCTTGAAATGTGAAAAGCATTTGTCCTCTCTCCTCTCCCACTAAACATACTTTCATCATTTTTTACAATACTGTCCTAGTTTTTGCAAAGCGTTTTGTAGTCACAAACATTGTGACTTGAAACTTTCATTTCAATCAAATTAAACTCAAATTTATAAAATGGTTCAGTGAATAGTGAAGTGACCTTTACTAAACCGATACCCTTTCCTCATATTCCGTTAATTGTATTATGCAATTTTTCTCTTTCTCTATGGTTTGCCATTAAAAATCTTCACCAAACTCCTTAATTGATACGTTCATAAAACAACGTAATCATATTTTACAACCAGTTTAAAATCCTTCAGTTATCTTCACAGTTGAAAAAAATTACAGTCACCGAATGTTATTCTTTTAATTTTCGGAAAATAGGAAAAATTCCTATACCAAAAAGAACTTCAAATTAGACAAAAAATTAATGATTATTAAATAATATTAGGGATTTACTTACACAACGTATTTAAATCATCCACTAGTCAAAATTAGAATGGCTGGGACAAGCAATATAATTAAATAAATAAATAAATAAAAATAAAAATATTAAAAAAATATATAAATAAATAAAAAATAAAAAAATAAAATATATATATAAATAAATAAAAAATAAAAAAGGAAAATTATAATCATCTACATACCATGGGCGCCTAACGTCAAGTCACCTCGTACAAATATCATTCTACATCTAAAAAATGAATGACACTACTATGCATATTAAAATGTCAGTACATTGCTGTGACGTTAGAAACAGAGAATTGTCCTCATTTGGCACGTTATCGCCCCCCAAAAATCGCACAGTCAAGCGGTATTGACAACTACATTTTAACTGATCATGTGCATTATTTTTGAATGGCTTTCCAGTGCACTTTTTGGCAGTCATGACACTGCCATCATTTTCGCACCTTAAAATGACATTACCTTGTCTCGATCTGGGTACGTCTAGTTTGTTTGCAGTGTCGCACAAAGAAGCATAATAGCATCGAGAGGGTCATCCAAGTAGAAAACGCCAGTTATTCCTTGAGATTAGTTATGTTGGTTAAGGAACAGAGATTGTAGACTTCCAGAAACCTGCTTCCATTAGTCGGAAAATATAGGAGTACGCACAAATCTTACATGATGCGATGCTGAAGTTAAAAGAATTCCATTCGCTCCTAACGAATCCAAGGATAATATCTTTTTGTAGACATGCTGTAGAAAGATATTGTGAGTATTCAAAGATTAATCTGCGAGGCTATGAACTTACCGATATCAGGAGTGGTTTTGACGATGTGTTATCCATAAGGCGTACAAACTGGAACTGTAGCTAGGGGATTAAGATCAAAATGTAAACTCTTTGATCTACGAACACATATAGAATAGGAGAGGGTCATTTTGATATTTAAAGAGAGGCACTGATGGGAAAAAGAAACTAGTTTCTAACGTGCTTAATGATTTTGAAAATTTTATCACGCTGTTTTAATTGCAAATAAGGAAAAGATCAAAGTATTATCCTTCATCTTACATGAATCGTAACTTCCGAACTGTGTTATAGACTTTACAACAAAGAGACTTTTACTCTACATCACAGATTTGTAACCGACAGGACTACTTTAAGCTTTCTATGAAAAGAAAAAGGAAATCTCCTCTAATGAATCGATTTTATAAATAAATTCACAAGAAGGATCGTTTCAATGGCACCAAGCAAAAATCTTTGAAGGTGTTTCAAAATGAATGTGCATTTAAATAGTATCTCCTTACCATAATCTCTTTTAGTGATTAACTCATCCAACAAGTTGTGAAAAACTCATCTGCTACTTTTCCTTTTACACCTGGACGCCAGCCATTCCATGCGGAAACTAATCGTTTCTTGTGTCTGTCATTTGTTACCACATGCAAAGGCGGGATGTTTCCTAACATGCATGAGATCCCTGCAAGTTTTTGGCCCGGGCCTCAATTCATTTGTTGATTTTTTTGCCATGGCTGTTTTACTTCTATCCATCACTATGACAAGTGCGGCGAATCGGCTTGACACACCGCCGCCCACTATCGCAGGGCTTCATTAGACGTTTCCCCTGAAACTGATTCATTTGTAAGGCAGAATCTTCTCATTCTTCAGTACATTACTGTAATTTTCAACATATTAAGTATTCAAAAGCTGTGGATAGACGAAAGAAATAAATCAATTCACGACTGAAAATTTGTATTCCCCTTATGTCACTCCCAGGTACAGTGTCAGTTGATTTTTCTACTTTACGAACTTTTGAATTCAGTGGTAAAAATTCCAAAGATAGCTCAGAGTAAGACACTTTTATGTTATAAAAAATAAATGGAAAGAAATGCATGACAAAATACATGTTTCATTACATAACCATTATATAGTGATTAATTCATCATAATTATATATTTAGTAATTCAGAATCATTTTATGTTCTTTTATTCATGAAAATTATACATGTTTATTATCGTCTACATAATATAAAATCTCTCGACTACAGAGAATATATATCTTCCCCAAATAGACTCACAGCAAGAATAAAATTTGAAATATTTTTCTAAAGAGGAATGAAACACAGTGTTAAGCAGTACATTTGTCTCTGAAATCTGTAATTTTATTTTTACTTTCTAGGTATGATTTTTTAATCACGAAATTCCAAACACTTATACTTAACCTAAAGTTTTATAAAAGGAGTTTTTAGAAAAGGGCTTGTTTTGAATTAATTTATTTCCCTTTTTAAAACCCTGTTTTTTTTAATCATGCTATGAACTCACAGGCACAATCTCAGGAGAGTGTTAAGGTTCAGCCCAATGAGCTTAAACCTTGATAGAACATAAGGCCGTTTTAATGCTACCTTTCGTTCCATCTTTTAGAGAAGGATTCTTCTTGCCCCAATTAACTAGCCTAGACACTTACAATAAACATAGGATATTGCGTTTAGGACAATTGTTACACAACTTTGTAACTTTGTTCTACAACCTGAAAACGCTAACCAATTCATCGAAAACTGAAGAGTGAAATCTTTTCATGAAAAATGAAATTTTACATATAAAGCAGGACAAATGACTGAAAGGTTGGTTGATTGGTTTAAAACACTATGTCAAGGTTTATTTCTATGTTGAACGAGTGTTAACCAAACCAGGACTAACAAAAAAGACATTGTGTGCTTTTAAACTCCTTTAGATATGTGGAATGGCTAAGAAACAGGTTTAAAATGTCTTTACAATTCATAGCTACAAAGAAATCCTGAAAGATGGTTATTCAATAATCTTGGCCCAGGCAAGACCGACTTAAAATTGAAGATTAAAACAATTAAAGGAATGAAGAATTAAATGAATGAATCTTATTCTGCGCAATGAGCTCTTCCAGCTATTGTATCCAAATCCGCTATATGATTTTTATGTTGTATACTTTATAATGTCCCACATTTAAAAGAAATTTATATCTTTCTTTCCTGGTTCTTGTTGACATTTTCAGAAGCTTTGTTGTTGGGAAGATTTTGTGGAGAATGAATCTTATCAAAGTTATTTCACCTGAAACTGGCAATGCTGTTAAAACAAGAGTGAGCTGCTTTACTTCTGAATGCAAGTCAGTTCAAAATATATAGTCACTAGGGATCTGTTTCATTGAACCCCATAGGACTTTCTGTCTTTTTTCTCCTCTAATTCTTTTTTGGTTTTAATTACAATCTCATTTTGTTACTATGCTTTTTTCGAGCTATTAATCAGGGTTGTCAGTCATTATAAAAAAAACATTTCTATTCTCTATAAACATTGTAGGTTCCATTCTCTTAATATACACATGAGGATCAATACAAATTTCCGTGTCTATGGATGCAGGCATACGGATGCAGGTATCAAGCTTAAAAGTTTCTGTAGCAAATTACTTTCTTTATATGAAGAGTGGTACGATGTCGGGATGTGTGGACATCCATTTCAGGAATCATAATTGGCTACTTAACGGATGTATTCATTCTGCCCTGACAAAATCAAGATAGTCAATTTTAATCAGTAAAACCCTCTAATTTAATATTTTAATTTTTTCTTAACTTCGATACATCAATTAAAAATGGAATGATTTAATTTGCGAAGATCCCCATGATGTTCACTAGAAATCTGGGATATCTTGTTTGCAGATTTGTATTTTGTGTATGTTCCTATTCTAAATAACTTATTTTTATGCCTTCAGTTTTACTTAGCAGATAAGTTCAGTTTTTGCCTTCACCACGTAGCATTCATGAACGTGTTGTATTTCCGTATTGAAAAAAGTTATGTGTTACTGATTTTACTTCACAGACACACTCATCATTCTGGCCATCCTTTATGCATTAACTCTAAAATTCTGATTGAGTATTTTGGGATCTCTTCTGGTCAAATGGTCTGGAATTACAGTAGTTTAATAGATTGGTTTTTTTTTTTTTTTACAAACCATCAGACACTTAGGCCGTCTGCACACGGAGCAACTCAAAAGAAACTGATAACTGACTCAAATCACAAACCAGTCCGTGATGAGTCGCAACCTATGTAATTGAATGGAGCCACGCACATGGCACAACTGGTTACAAAACCGTCCGACGGGTTTGTAACCAGTTGCGCCGTGTGCGTATTCAACGTATTCTTTGTAAGAATGAGCATTCATCCGATTACGATATCTTACATTTATCCATTCATCCTTACTAAGCTGATGAAGAGCAGCTGACTAACAGTTATTTTATTTATTTGTTTTTGATTCCCAAACTGAGGATAGTGACGGCATTAGTACTTTGGGTATGATGAGACAGTATGTGAGCATGAGAGCATAGTTTTCATATTTTTCAAGCACTTCATATAACTACGAAGATACATCAATTCTTTTGTAGTTTTTTTCATCGAGTTACAGATTCAGTTATAATTTCAAGTTCCTAGACAGTGTTGCTCTAGTTTCTAAACTTCGACTGATTCCTATATATATTAATACTCTAGGTTAGATATCTATCGAAGTTGGACTACTTTAGATTTAGAATCATGATTAACCACGCGCATTTTTAAAAGTATACATTTGTCAAATTTTTTGCTAATAAATAAAAGTTTTACGTATAAATTTTGTATTATGAATTACTCCCAGAGAGATAACTCTCATTTGTATTATAGTTTGCAGGTTTTAACTTCTACATTAAGTCATACATACAGCATGTAGACAGGATAGAAATTTTTGGGGAGAAGTTCCAGAGTTTGGTCGAAATATACCATAAGTTAAGACAGATTATTTGCAATATTCAAGACATCTAATACAAAGCTGAATATACACTGGAATTTATCAAGAAAAAGTTAAATCATTGATTGCACTGAGAAAAGCCGGAGTTTTATTTTTCTTTTACTTTCATTATCCATTTGGTGAACGAAATATGGAAGCTCGAATCTACGCTAATTTTTTAAAAAACTGTAGAAACTCCCTGTTTCCTCAATTTTTGTGTTTCACTCATTTTGACGACCAAATACTGATTATTTCTGACCGTTTGGGAAAAAAGAGGCTTCTGACAGTGATACCATCGGCAATAACAATTCTTATATTTTATAAAACGTTCCTATATGCTATAAAACGTATTTTTTGAATGCACATGTGCGGTAGTAAGTTTCCCACGTTTACACTTGAAATTTTCTTTCCAGATAAAATAAATCGGAATTTATTAAAGTACAAAAGGTGCAAAGTTTATTTTACATAATTAGGTCTGAATATGTGCTTACTTTGTTTATGTTTATGAGTTTCCGATTCAATAAAAAAGAATAAAACTTAGTATGTAACTCCTATCTGTCTTGGCTGATGCCCTAGACAACTTTCCGTCAAAATTTTCTCGGAATAGCTCTCAATACGAACTCTGTGAATAAGCCTCACCACACAGCGCCGCTTACTAAAAAACATATGGCGGCACAGAAACCGAGTATTACGCTACAGAACTCCGATATCTGATATGTCACTTTCCAGCATCAAGCAGTGTGGTATTTGTTTTCTTTCCTGTCTGCATTTAATAAATAAACCTCTTCAAGATAAACGATGCCGAACATGGAAACACATTTGTTTCATTACAAAGAGATATTTTTATTAAGCATACGATTTTTTTTATGTTATACGTAATTTTGATTATGTTATACACAAGGATTTTTCAATTTAAGGGCTTATGATGCGTGTTTGATGCTTTATTTTGTGTATTTTGGAAAGAGAAACTTTAAAGGGAAAAAATACTATAATATAATGCCAAAGGGAAGCAATCTTCACAATGCTGTGACATCTTTACCTAAGATATTTCATTTACACAATAATCTTGCTAACATTTAATAACCAGTATCTTCTTTCCGTTTCGTTACCCAGACCAGATACAAGGATGAGAAGGACATTTTTAATTCTGTTTGTTTCAGAGGAACGAGTGAATACAATGTTAGAGTTCTCCTCTTGTTCAAAATGTAAAAGTATGCAATGCCTAAGCAGTGAAATTAACGGGGATTTTCCTTGTCCCATTTTCAAGCGTCACCTGAGTTCAATGTATTATTAGTAGTAATCGGGTCCAGTATGTAGTACTATTCGAAAAAGTAATGTTGCTTGAACCAGAATATTCCCATGTTCTGATAAGATGTAAATCCCCCATTAGCAATACACTGTTCCCAAACTGAAAATTTACTCAACTTTCTGGTGTCATGCGTGCTGTATTAAACATCAAGATTTCTCCTTAAGCTTATATTTTGAAGCACTTCTTATCCAATTAGTGAATTTCAGGAGTTGAGAACAAAAATTTAGGAAAGATGGAAAGGGTAAAGTTTTTAATATAGTTACTTTCAATTTTTATATACATCCATCATACAATCATTTTTATTACATTTTTCTTCAAGATCCTGATCCTCGCTGGAAAAAAAAAATCCTTTTATCCTAATTAACGAATGAAAGGTTCATATGTTTTATTAAGATTAGGACGAAAATTTTATTCATTTGCATATTTTTGGGCTTCTTTAAATCTAAAGAATCCCTGAAGTATAAGCATGGAGCAAAAGTAGAAAACAATTTTTCCATTCACTTCATATATTCATAAATGTATATGATTAAAATATCCTTTCAGTTCAGAAGACTGAAAAATGTATATGACCATCGCATAATTTGGTTAGGTGAATTACTGTACACAGCAACATAATTCACAACATCAAACCTCGTCACGTACTTGCTTGCTTTTCTTTTCAAATAATGATATCAATCGCATCTTTTTGCAATTCTGTCTTTGCAAGAACAGCTTTGCATGAAATGTGAAGGAACACATCGGAAATGAAGACTTCATGCTACATACGTATATTATCAACCTTTAAGTGAATATTTTTTTATTGTAGTCCTTTTCATAGCCTTATATTCAAATTCAGCCTTCTTATCAGCCATTAGAAGGCTCATTTTAAATCATTATTTAGAATTAATAAAATCATAAGATCCATTTATAAAGTATTAACAAACCAATCAAAAAGCCCTTGATATGTCATTATTGTGAACGAAATTAGAGAAATAATAATTTGTAGTGTTTATTCAAGTTTATTGAAATGAAAGAGATTTCGTATCAAATATTCCTCTCAATAGATGTTCGAGATAACTCAGGCAGGTTATATAGTGAAGAACTTCTGGATAATCAACCTATATTTTTTTGTGTATAGATAAGACAACTTTCTCTTAGAGAGAGGTAGACCACTGGTACCTGAATGTTTGTGGTTTTTTGCAATGTAGAGATTTAATGTAGATAGATAATATCAGCTTTTTGTATGCTTTTTGTATTAATCAAGTGATTTTGGAAAGCTTCGGTGATAATGTTGTAAGCAATATTCCTTTCCATAACGGATAGATTCTCAAGCAGGAAATATTAACACACTCACCTCTTTAAATAAGAAAATAATATATATAATAGCCGTTGTCTCTGTATAACACTTCCGGGCTGTACTCATCTTTCAATTGAAGCCCTCAGTAAACAAACAGCCGGTTAGGCTTAATTTCAATTTCCAATATGGATCAGAATTTTTTCTTACCTAAAAACTAATATCTTCTCCATCAAATCATGTTTGTTCAGCCTATTTTTCTATAAAACATTCAGAACTAAAAAAAATTGGATGCTTTTAGCTGTATATTTAACAGTTTTTAAAAATCTGTTTACTTTTGCGATTAATTCTGAAAGTAAGCAAACTTGAATGTGAATGAATCAAGTAGCTCAAGTATTCATATCGCGTAGTGAGCTGTAAAAAACTGGATGGCAGTCTACTACTCCAATCGCATGAAAAACTAAATAAATAAAATATAATGAAAGGGCTTGCTTTTACAAGGTGTGGATTAAATGCAATATTGTTAGATAATTCGAGATATTTTTTAACTTTCATATACTTTTTCCATTATGACGTCATTATTAGTATTATGACGTCAAAATGACATGTTGGATGGCAGTCTACAACTCCAATCGCCTGAAAAACTAAATAAATAAAAAATAGTGAAAGGGCTTGCTTTTACAAGGTGTGGATTAAATGAAATATTGTTAGATAATTCGGGATATTTTTTAACTTTCATATACCTTTTCCATTATGACGTCATCAGTAGTATTATGACGTCAAAATGACGGGTTACCTTCTAGTAATATATATTTAGTATATCTCTTCCCGGCTGATGCATATGACTGGGGTAAAATAAGATCAAGTAAAGTAAAAGAAAATTAAATAAAGCATAATTACTGTAATATGAAATTAATACAAAAACTCCTACTTGAAGATAAAACTACAAAATACATTCCGATACGTGGTCAGTAATCTAGAAACAATGAGTTCCACACTTCAATATCTCTGATAAACTTTCGCCATTTTCATCTTTTTATATAGATTTATAGGAAAGTTTCAGCTAATTTTAAGACTTTACGGCTGTGTAAAAAGTACCAAAACTATGCTTTACGAAATGTTCTCTAATAGTTGTTAAAACAGCTTGAGTGTTTGCATTATAACCGCGGACTTGGGCTGTGTTACGTCCTTTCCAGCATATAACACAGCCTGTGAATATATTCCATAACAAAAAATTATACAAGTAAAATTATTTTTCTATTTCTTATTTAAATATAAGAAAATAGCAATCTTTAAAATATTGACATAGTACCGAATAGGGAACTGTTCATCCATGTATTTTTCATCGGTTATATTATGCTGAGGAATCCAAAAAGAAGCGAGAAAAATTATTTTTATATATTAAAAGATAACGTAAATTTATTTTTCTATTCCATTAATTTCTTAGACCCTTTTAATTGGTCTCTGATGTTATGAATGAATGGGTACACCATAGCGTACAGAATTAAGAAAATCCAAAGCAAAACAAATATCTCATGGAGTGGGGGGTCCAAAAATGAGAGTAATGTCTCGACATGCGAAGCATAACACTCAAGTACGTTATCTCATCCAAAAGACGACTTCCTGAAGTTCTTGGGAAGTGTGTTCTCACTTTAAGATTATCTGAAATGACATCTCCCGACGCTTCAGCTTCGTTAGGTAACTTGATAAAGCATGGCCTCGCAGTGTGAGGGTCACTGAAAAACCGTTTCCCCGTGGTTTCCGATCTTGACATAAGTATTTTAAGAGTAAGCGATTTTTAGCTGCGATTTAACCGCTAGTGTATTTGATATTGCGGTGAAACGTTTAAAAAAAAAATGGAACGAGGCTGACTCGCGCAATTTTTTTGTTTCTGTTTTTTTTTTTTGTATTTACTTAACGAAAATTAATATTTTCAGAAAAAGAAGTTTTCATTATAAATTGTTTATAAACTCATTCCTATAATGTTCCTTTGTGATGGTATAGAATAACTGCATAAATTTTTCTGTAAAAAAAGTCGAAATAAATAATGATACTTTTTTTTCATTGCTAAAGTAATTCTCTTTGAGTTAATTATTTTGCATTTGATATCTCAATTCAGTTTACATAATTTTTCTCTCAAAAGGAAATTATTATAAAGGTGTTAATTTAGTGCTGAAGAATATATACTTTTTTTTTAAATTCAAGAACTCACAAAATAAAATTGTTTTCTTCCCAAAATAAATTTCTTAGCAACTTATGAGTACATAAGAAATGAATACCTTTTAAGAAACGGGAATTAGGAACTGGAGAATGCTTTGCAAACTTTACTTACTCAGTTTTTAAATATTAATAAATCTAAATAAACGATGAAGAAGAGTCTTTTCAGCCTCCATTCAAAAGAAGTGGCTACAAAATTTTCTGTCGTGCATATCTATTTAATTCAGAAAGAACTGCTACTGTATCTATATTCCCGGATCAGTTGTTTAGATTTTAAGTTTGCTATTCAGTGGACAAATTTAAATTTCAGATATTCATATTTCAAGTAAAAACTATGTTTAGCTTTAATTATTTTTTAAATCCAATGCGGAGGCACGTGTCGTGAAGACATTCGCCTATAATACACCGCCGCTTTGCTGGCCATTTTATTATAGAGGCACCATATAGGTGGACCAGCTTTACCCCCTATGAAGGGATGACACAAAATGGAGGCGTTTTAGTGGCGCGATGCAGGGGTTCGATGCCAAGCACCCTTAGTACCGGAAAGCTAGCGCGCTGTACCACAAGGAATCACAGGGCTTATAATCCTGATTTAAACTCAAAGTTTTTTTTTCTTTTTGAAACTCGACAATTTCGGGAAAAATAGAGTAAAAGCCTAAACTGATCGGTTAAAGCTATAACTAAAAATCACATGGGGGTCCAAACTATATCAAAGTAATTTTATTCTATATGACATGTTTGTAAATAAAAAAGTCTTATATATTACTGGTTGAAATTCCCCATTTTTGTATACCAGTGTCTTCCATAGGGGTACAAAGGAGAAAATAATTCTTGTTTCCTAGTTTGGGTATACAAGTAAAAAAATAATTTGAAAAGTAAGAAATAATAGATCACGAATCGTTCAAGTAATAGAATGTTTTCCTGTTATATTAGATACAATAGCCTAAAAATGATGCGGATGATTAACGTTATGTCGAATTTAGGAATTTTGAAGGACATATAAGATAACAGAAAATCTTTGACGAAATTGTTGCACTAGAACTGATATTTTCTTTGATTTGGGACATTAAGCTTAATTTGTGTTATTGAATTTTCGTCAAGCTAAACTACTGCAAGAAATGATCAATCTTTTGTGAAATGTTACTGTTGCTGTGCAATTCAAGGAAATCAAAATGAAAGAGTCTGAGTAAATGTTAGATATGCCTCATGCTATCATATTTCATCACATCACACACATATAATGAGTTTTTAATATTTTCATTCTATAAACAGACTTATTCTCTTTTATTTTATTTTCATCTTTCCCAGGCCATTAGAAACATCTAGAGATAATGTTATCACTGTAAATGAATTGATTTGTTATGTCATCACGAAAAATCTGACTTTCTTTCATTCTATCCCTCCCAGATGACGAAAAGATGTTGTTTGTGTGTGCTTATAAAACTTTTATATTTCCTTAAACAAGAAATGCTTATTTTTCTCAGAACTGAGAGAACTTTTTTATTGCTACAATAATCTTCAACAATAAATTGATATTAATCTTTCTTTGTTTTTGTAAATGGATGAAAACAGCCATTCCTTCACTAGTAGTCTACATATTGCTTGCTTCAACATATTACTACTAGAAGGTAACCCGCCATTTTGACGTCATAATACTAAGAATGACGTCATAATGGAAAAAGTATATGAAAGTTAAAAAATATCCCGAATTATCTAACAATATTGCTTTTAATCCACACCTTGTCAAAGAAAACCCTTTCATTATTTTTTATTTATTTAGTTTTTCATGCGATTGGAGTAGTAGACTGCCATCCAACCCGTCATTTTGACGTCATAATACTAATAATGACGTCATAATGGAAAAAGTATATGAAAGTTAAAAAATATCCCGAATTATCTAACAATATTGCATTTAATCCACACCTTGTAAAAGCAAACAATTTCATTATTTTTTATTTATTTAGTTTTTCATGCGATTGGAGTAGTAGACTGCCATCCAGTTTTTTACAGATCACTACGCGATATGAATACTTGAGCTACTTGATTCATTCACATTCAAGTTTGTTTACTTTCAGAATTCATCGCAAAAGTAAACAGATTTTTAAAAACTGTTAAATATACCGCTAAAAGCATCCAATTTTTTTTTAGTTCTGAATGTTTAATAGAAAAATAGGCTGAACAAACGTGATTTTATGGAGAAGATATTAGTTTTTAGGTAAGAAAAAATTCTGATCCACATCTGAAATTGAAATTAAGCCTAACCGGCTGTTTGATTACTGATGGCTTCAATTGAAAGATGAGTACAGCCCGGAAGTGTTATACAGAGACAACGGCTATTATATACATATATAATGCGACAAACTCGAAAGTGGTTCAGCGATAAATCAAAAAATAACCTAAAGAAATGTGATGCACGGCTAAACATAACAAACAATTTTAATGGCAGAAAAAACACGAAGAGAAATTGAGGGTTAAAATCCCAATCAAGAATACGAGCATAGAGCTCGTTCGAAATAGGACCTATCGTATCGTATCAAAATCTAATTCTTTATGGTATCGAGGTAGAGAAGGTGTGAGATTATCTTAAGTCAAGCAGCGCCACCAAACGTCGTCTATAATCATTTCAGCACAGTAGCACTACCTAACTGAAACTTTCTCAGCAACTATATTGCTTGCTTGTGTTGGGTCACTGACAAAATGACTTTAGTTGTCAGATTTTTGAAATACCCGAAATTATCATTAATGGAATGCCAAATTTGATTTTAATTGTCAACCCTCCAATTTGGGCCGAATGACTTGAGCGCTAGCTAGTTTTCGGCATCAGAGTTTCGGTTCGAAACTGGCGGTAAGCATGGGGGTTTGTGGCCTTCCATTATCCACTTAAAGCTGTAGGCCCAGTGGCGTAGCGAAGGGGGGGGGGGGCAAGGGGGTCTATCATGCCCCGGGCGCCACTTGCAGAGGGGCTCCAATATAAGGTCTATATACTACATTACTATATGTTTTTCGGGGGGGGTGCCAATATAAGGTCTATATACTATATTACTATATGTTTTTTCGGGGGGGGGACGCCAATATAAGGTCTATATATTATATTACTATATGTTTTTCGGGGGGGGGGTGAGCCATTATAAGGTCTATATATTATATTAATATATGTTTTCGGGGAGGGGGCGCCAATATAAGGACTATATATTATATTATTATATGTTTTTCGGGGGAGGGGCGCCAATATAAGGTCTATATATTATATTAATATATGTTTTTCGGGGGGGGCGCCACAAAGGTATTATGCCCCGGGCGCCAGTTATGCTCGCTACGCCACTGTGTAGGCCCGGTCAGTTTATCTCATTTTGCTAATAATAACTGTGGAGATCCAAAGCAACCATTCTTTCTTAATCTTTAAGCTACGTCAAAATTACGTTATTTGTTTTAGATAATAATTTATACGCGCAGTTACGGAACTTCATCTGTTATCGAAAAAAATGTGTATTTTTTAAACAGTGTAAGGTTTTCATGGTGAATATTTTTGAATTTAATTCTCCGAGACTTTTTCAAAGCAATTATATTTTTCTTCTAAGAATAGAAAAAGACATCTTATCTTTTAAAATTGCCCATTTAAATTTTGTAAGTTGAGAAATTTCCAGCTATTTTTTTTTACCTATTTAGAAGTTTACCTTTTCATTTAGCGAGGGTTTAACACAGCTTATACTTTTTTCCAGGTATTAAAAGATTTACTATTTCCTTATAAAATCCTTATTTGGTTTTATATATTTCTGTTATTTAGCGTCATGTAATAGATGAGATTTGTTGTTTTAATTTGTACACTTTAATCTCAACTCGAAGCTTGTGCTTTAATGTTTCAAACTAACATTGCGCCAACTAGCCAACCACTCGCCAAGATGCAGAATTCTCAAACGCTTAGTGTATTGACTGATATCAAAGCAAAAAT
The DNA here is from genome assembly GCA_907164885.2 of Dolomedes plantarius. Lineage (NCBI taxonomy): Eukaryota > Metazoa > Arthropoda > Arachnida > Araneae > Dolomedidae > Dolomedes > Dolomedes plantarius. The sequence goes on along the minus strand of OU015494.1, from coordinate 182,046,774 downwards.
GACAAATAGCGAGTAAGTATAAAAAATAAAGTATTTATTTTTCTTCTTGATGGCGGCTTTTTTAATCTTGGGTTTAACATTGAGTTGTTAAAAAAGCCTTTGTTCAGTGCTTGAATAAACAATATTTGACAAGCTATTTGCTTGTTTATGCTATCAAATAAGGATTTTTTTCAGACTTAAACCCTGGAATATTGTCAACGGTTTCTTACTGTCCTTTTTTTATGCCTTAAAAAAATTAAGAGCGTCTGTTATGAAAAGAGACATTCGCGAACAGGAAAAGTTGCAATAAATCTCTGGTCGTATAGATCTTTATCTATTGTCTATTTGGTATTTATCTAATTATCTAGTAATTAGGTATTTGTCTTGAATTATAAAGAATTTTTTTGTATATTCTATTTTAATCACTTCATATTCTGACAATTTAGTGAATAAAAATAATTAAGGTATCTGCTATCTCAATAATAAACAATTTCTCTTTTCAGAATACAGAAAAATGTAGAATTAAAAGCTTTTTGTTAATGATTCCTTACACGCGAAGGAATATATACTATCTACTTAGTAAATTAACTATCTATTTACATATTATCTAGATACTAAATACATTTTTGTAACTCATTAGAAAAGTTTCACTAATAAATTTTAAATTGTGATTTAATTTAATCCTTATTTTTATGTGAACGCTTCATCTTCTGAGTAGTCTTAGTAAACAATTGTAAATATTTCCTGCCATTAGTCTAATCCACATGGCATTGTAACGCTGGGAATTGAAAAACAAATATTTTGCAATAAATGTCCTTTTTTATTCAGGAAAAAAAGGTTTTAGAAGTTCGGTTGTTTAATGAGAAACTCCTTTTAAAGTTTTTAAAGAATGACAAGAGGAGAAAATTATTAAACGATTCTTTAACTATAATCAGTTTATTGATATTTAAATCAGCAAATTTTCTTTAAAAAGGAATTTAAAAATTACACAATCTTAATCTTTAAATATCTATACCTCTGACATACTAAAAAATGTAAAACTTGTTCATTCATATTTTTAGACAGTTTCTTTACTATAAAGATAATATTTTTACATTATATGACCATTATTTTTTAGTTTATATAACCTTTCTCATGTCATGTTATAACTTTATTGTTTATTAACCAAAATTTTATAGATCCAAAAAACAATCTATAGCGGAAAACTGACCGATTAATTTAATGGTGTTCTGAACATTCATGAACTTGGTACATTTATTTGGAAACACATATATTAGAAAGTAGAAAGCCTGGGGAAGTTGAAAAAGTTCCGACGGACTTAAAGTCTGAAACCATCAGTCATTTAATCTTTAAAATAGACTTTAAAAGAAATGAAGATACGATAATATACAGATTATTTCAATGGTTTTCTGAACACTGAAGTCTTTGGGTTGTTTATTTGGAAATATATACTCCACAGAATAAAAAGTCTAAATTAATTAGCATGACTTTAAGAGAAAAATCCATTCAATAATACCTTTATAATTAAAAACTGTAATTATTATTTGCATGTTAGCAAGATCCAATCAAGAGTGTATTTCACATTTTAAAAACTCAAATGAAAATAACTATATGGGATAGGGACTTAATGTTTTAAGATTTATTAACTTGCTTCGGAAAGTATAATTCGTATATCACAATTCCTCAATAAGTGTCCCTTACGTACATTAAGCACATCAAAAGTCTCTCGTGCTAATACTTTTCTCGTGCACGTCCAAAAGCAAGTTTTGTATGTCATTGCATCAGTTATCAAAGCTTTCATCACTTGGCTTTTTCTTGTGGGCATGCAAGAAAGATTGTTTTCATTTATTTCTGAAAAATAACATTATTTAATAGTACAGATCATTTAACTAAAATTCCCTAACTGCTGAAATTTCATTTGTTACAGAATATACTTTAGGACGTAGTTGAGCGAAGATTAAATATTACCTTATAGTTCTCTACCAAACGTACTCGTATTTTGGGAAATAATTATGAAAAAAGAAAAACTTTTTATACAGAGCTAACAAAAATATTTTTCAAGAAGCTAACTGGAGGCATTGGACTTCCACCGCACACGGTTCTTTTTATATAAATTTTCAAACTATACCCAAAACATTTGAGAAAACCAGTATAAGAGTTCTTGTTAATCATGCATAGTTACAGCTCCCTTAACGTGCAGTTTCCAAAGTTTCAGAGACAGTGTTGCATTAACTAAAAGAAAATTCATTCAAACACGCAACTCGTAAGGATAGTTAGATATACAGTGATTTCCGCTTATGAGAATCACGTTTGTTATTACTGTTTTTGATTCTTATAAGCGGTTGATTCTTATAGCCGAAATTTTGGTTTTTGGACAGGCACACACACACACCTAATATATATACATATATTAGATAGTTTACCATAAAATACTCTTTAATTTACATTAATTATCTTTTATTAAAATTATTTTTTATAGTTATAAAAATACAGCTTAATTTTTAGACCTATAAGTAGATACACATGATTAGAGTAAGAGAAGAAAAAATCCAATATTTGTTACAACATACCTGCTTAACAGTTTTAACATTTAAACTACAGTAAGGGAGCAAGAAAAAGTTTTCTATGGTAGTTTGACGTAATGAAGTTTTCAGGAGGTTGTTTATACCTCTTTCAATACTAATAGTCTCAGACGAAGATTCACCTTCTAGCTTACGTTTCTCGGTTTTATAACGTGCTTAATCTACTAATGTCACGTTTGCCTGAATGATAGTGGACACTTCGCCGAATATTTGTGTGTTTTAGGGCCCAGGAAGCCGCAACCAGGATGTGGGAGATAGGGAAAAAAAGAGTCCCTATTTTTGTTTGTCAGTGGAGAAAAGTGAAATCGGACTCTGACGGGTAAAGATGCCCTGGGTCAAGCTAATAGGACAGTGTTGTGCTAAAGCGTATAAGTTGAAACTATTATGTTATGTCTAACAAAGAAAGGGGTGAATTTTATGAATATATTCCATCCCATCTTATCAATCTTTCTTTAAAAAAATGAAAGAACTTCGTGCCTTTTGAGGGTTTAAGTGGCTTTTTTGGAAAAATGAAAGTAAAGCGAAGAGTGTAAACTGATTCTTAAAACCGGTGGATTGATTCTTTAAAGCGAAAATTTTAACATGGAAATAATACATTTGTTTTTTTTTTAGTGATATTGATTCTTATAAACGGTTGATTCATATAACCAGTGATCACTATAAGCGGTGGTTACTGTATCTGAAAACTTAAATTTAAACTTTGAAGCAAACTCCACGGAAAAAAACATCAAGTAAGTAAAACAGAAAGTCACTAGTAGTTCCCTTTTCATTATTTTGAACCTCGTTAATGTATTTTATGCCTTTTAAACCATGGTTTTGGAATTCCTAAAGCTACCGTTTTTATCTCTTTGGCCGCAAGTCTACCTATACGTGACTCATTAAAAGTCGGAAGTGTTCTATTGAGAAAAATAGCCGCTTTGTGCATTTTTGATGAGCGTTTAAAAATATTATTGGACCGATGATGGATGTGAAAGCGCCGCAAGGAGCCAAGATGACAGATACTGATGATGTAGTTGACAGATTTCTTTCTATTACTCCCCGAATGTTAACAAATTAGGAGCTTTAAAAAGCCCAAATATCAAGCTTGACGAATTTAAGACGAAAATATGCAGCAGGAAAGGGTATATAAAATATTATATATGTAATAGCTGTTAAAGACTGATAATGAATGCATTTTGCTTAAGAGTTTCCATAAGTAACACCCATAAGCAGAAAAATTTTATACTTTAACTAAAATTCAGTTTTTAATCGTTGTTTATCTGATTCGGGTGGTTTATGGTAGATAACTTTTATTGCAAAGGGGGATTTTCGTTTTCCTTTTTTGAATAAGTGATAAATATATGTACTACATACGGTATTTTATGAATGTGTTTAAGAATTTTTAAGTCTAAAATATATGCTTTCAAAATCACCATAAATATTTGATATCACTTAAATATATTGAATCATTTAAGAAGGGTTCATTTTGTATACAACATATGCTGTGCAAGAATTTGTGTTTTTTATAGATTCTGTATTAGAGGAAACTTCAAAAGTTTTCTTGTATTTTTGGTGTTCAAAATTAAATTTTTCTCATTTTTAGAGATACATTAAATTAATCTTATTAAAAGAGTAAAAGAAAATATATTTTATGCAAAAATCAAAATTTGTTAGTAAAATCTTAAGGAAAATTTAGTATAATTTATTATCCAAGTCAATTGATCAAAATGTAATAAAAAAGTTTAGTCTATGTCTTTCTATAGAGGTTTTGAGATTTTTATTTCTGTTTTCTAAAAGCAGGGTACTTTAACGGAGAAATACTATTATTTCTCAGTGGAAAAAAAAAGGTTCAAAATTTCTACAAAATTGAAAAAAAAACATGGGTGTAGAAAAAAAGGATAACATTTTTATGTACGCATATATGAGTTTATGCGTTCGCATACTTCCATTATGGATACCTACTTTTGATATGTAAGGTTAAGTATTGAAAAAATACGAGTAGCTCAGTTTTCTAGCTTGTTAACCTTAGCGACAAAGCGTAAGATCAAATTCACGAAAAGTGTACTGCTTTTATACCGACTATGTTTCTACAACGATAGATTATTAATTGAAACTAATTATTGAGCAACTTCCTATAGATCTAATTAGGAGTGGCTATTCCACATATCTTTCAGTAGGAATCCACAATGGGGGAATGCTATTTATGCGTGACGTGATGAGGGTTACTGAATTTGAAAATGACAATGACTGCTAAAAATTTAATAGTTTTGTGGTTTTCATAACATAATATACTATACGATTTTATGTCGCGTAGCTTAGAAAAAAAAACATCGCAGCTAATGTCTGGAATAAGTGCATATTGTGTGTAGAGGGAATATTGGATATTGTGTTTTATACACCTATAATTAAGAGGATTCAATAATCAAGGCAGATAATGATGAATGACTTTCTTCTTTTCATTGTATATCAAAGATAACTTTTAAAAAAATTGTCACGCTTGAAAAAAAGCTTTAGTCAGGCTTGGATTTTTGAAAATGGAATTTTCAATGCTTAAAAATTTTACGATTTAATAAAGTAGTCATAGTTCTCATAGCAGATCTTCTTTCTGAAAATTCTGTAGTGATACATAATTGAGACAAAATTGGTTTTCTTCTTTTTCGTTTCACCTAGACAGTTGTAAATTAAAAACGACCAAAGAATGTATGTCATCTATGAATCTTGTAAGAAATCTGTTCGAAAAGGAATTTATCATTCGTTAGGAATTATAGTTCGTTAATAGGATTCAGCATCCTGTAATCTTCCCCATCAAGTTGGATAAGCTTTTTTATTTTTTCCCTCTTTGTTCGAGTGTAAAACCTCCTCCGCACAGTTCTACTGCAATAAGAGGACATTCTTAAGAAATCATTCTACCTCGAAACTCATCAGTTCGTTATAAAATATGTAGGGGGAAAATAATTACGAAATGCCCTGTCTAAAACTGCACAGTACCAAAATTGAAATCAAGCCACTGAATTTGTTCCGAATAACAATTAATTAGCTAAGAATTCTATCAAAAACAAAATGTGTCAACAAAAACTCGAATGATAGTTGTGCGTATTTGAAGGACACAGGCTTCTCCACAAATCACGTTATTACTTTCTAATAACTCTCAATTTTGAAGCAATCATTTTAACAAGTGTTAAAATGATTGCTTCAAAATTAGTGCTTTTACAGTTTCAACTCAGAAATAACATGTCGTATCACTTAGTGATTCAAAGGCGTAGATGCATAGGTTAAAAAGAGTGGAAAATAAATACATCCTTTCAAAAACAGCATAATTTTAAAATGAAGTTTCGATCAAAAAGTGTTGTGTGTTAAGCAGCTGAAATGCATTTCTGTCTGAAGGAACGAATATGAACTGCACAAAACGTGGAAACTATTTCAAATACACGGAGTGCTCTGAGTATAAACTGCCAGTGAATGGCAAAATTTCCGCGGCAACATCATTGTATAGATATTTAATACTGGCATCGCTGTCGTAACAGTGGACTCTTAAATTTGAATGATTTAGCAAAAAAAAAAAAAGCTATTTTAAATAATCGCATCCAATGATTGCTTCTTCTCAGTCCTGAAAAAATCGGTACGAGTTCCAAGGATTGCAGTTCACCATTTATACGTAACTGAAAACTGTAACCACTTGGCTCTTGGCTGAAATTCAATTTTATAGAACTATAGCATTTCTCTTTAAAGTTGAAAACTGGGACGAAAACTGGAAATGACACCCCTGTATGTGTTCAGAATGATATAGAGAACATTCGTTAAAATTTAATCATTCATCTCCTTTCCACCAGATAAAATAATTTAAACTACAAGTGAAAACTTTTTTTTTTATATTTTATTTTATTTTTTATAATTTCGTGTACCGCCTTTTCGTTGTCTTTCTGGGACTGAGCTATAGCTCAGTGTAGTGAAACTGTCCGTTAGGCTACTAAGTAGTTTGATAAAAAGATTGGTAAAAACGTTCAATTGATGTAGTTTTGGTTGACAGCGATACGGTCATATATATATATATATATATATATATATATATATATATATATATATATATATATATATATATATATATATATACTAGAAGGTAACCCGTCATTTTTACGTCTTAATACTAATAAAGACGTCATACTGGATAAAGTATATGAAAGTTAAAAAATATCCCGCATAATCTAACAATATTGCATTTAATCCACACCTTGTAAAAGCAAACCCTTTCATTATTTTTTATTTATTTAGTTTTTCATGCGATTGGAGTAGTAGACTGCCATCCAGTTTTTTACAGCTCACTACGCGATATGAATACTTGAGCTACTTGATTCATTCACATTCAAGTTTGTTTACTTTCAGAATTTATCGCAAAAGTAAACAGATTTTTAAAAACTGTTAAATATACAGCTAAAAGCATCCATTTTGTTTTAGTTCTGAATGTTTTATAGAAAAATAGGCTGAACAAACGTGATTTGATGGAGAAGATATTAGTTTTTAGGTAAGAAAAAATTCTGATCCACATCTGAAATTGAAATTAAGCCTAACCGGCTGTTTGTTTACTGAGGACTTCAACTGAAAGATTAGTACAGCCCGGAAGTGTTATACAGAGACAACGGCTATTATATATATAATTTGCTGGAAGAGGGCTAATTAGACGGGACATTTGGCTTAAAGTCGATTTCGGACGGCTATAAACATCACATGCCAATCGTGGGACTCGAACCCATAGACTCTGGTACCAAAAGGCAGCTCCCGAGCAATTAGGTCATCATCCGGCTCATGTAATATAGGAGAGAAACAGTGTGTTTTATTTGATTGCTATCTACTAATTTAAAAAACATCTATTCCAATTACTACAACACTCAAAAAGTGAATTGCATCTTAAAACCCACTGAAAAAAAAAAAGAATTAATGGCCTCTAGAAACAATTTTCACGTTTAATGCTCTCCGGCGAGATGAAAGAGCTATATTAATTTTTTCGAAAATAAATTTGTTTGAATCTAAATTTTTATTACAGTTTTTAAAAGCTGTGTATTATGCGTATTCCAGAAGTTCCATGCAAGTAAACTACAGCCATAGCTTTGATGGATTTGTCCAAATTTATCATCTTTCCTTGACACAAATATTTACAACTCTAACCCACGCAAACACTATCTAATAATTCTGCTGCTTTATTGTGGAATAATTGTGTGGTTGCTTTATCGCGGCAGCAGGACTAACCGCATAATCCTAGTACATACTTCCTACTGGCTACATTAATGCTGTCCTGTGAAGCTCAAGTGAGCATCGAAAAGTTGTAAGGTATACACAAGATTCGATTCACAAGAATCGAACTTTTGAGTGAATGAATTAAAGAAGCTGCTTGAGATATGCTAATTTCGGCATACGCGCTTAGTATAAATACCATGCAGCGTCATTAATAAAAAAGGTTGTTACAGTTGAAGAAAGGTTGTTAAAGTTGATAGATAAGCTACGAGGTATGCAGCTCCAGTACTATCCTGCGCTAGTGCTTAGGGGGCCCAAAGTTTACGTGGTATAATTGCTGGTTGACTTACTGTTCGTGAGTATTGAAAAATATATTGTTCTTGAAAGCTGTATTTATATATCTGTACAAGTAGTACGTATGAATCTTGTTAAAAGCAAAGCCTACACGTGCAAGAATATTCAATAAACATTGTTTCATGTATAAACTGTGTTTGTATCAAATTCATTTAGAGTGCCACTTCAAATTATATACACCCAAGTCTGGGTAGAAGTGAGCTAAAACTCTATAAAGTCTTTATAGGTATTGTAATATTCTCATCAAGGAAACAAGATGAAACGTGAGACAAGGTTTACTTAGGGTTGGTGATAGTTTTTCTTACTGGTGTTCTAGTTGTCCACTGATCAATCTAGGATTGGTTACATTATTTAAACAGTCCGAATGTATTCCCCATGGGGAATGGTAAATAAATTAACTATTCCTTAGGAAGCAACTATAAATTATATTCGAAATGTTTTAATAATGGGGATGCAGTTGAATTTCAATCTACTTATTCTCTATTCCCTCCTCCGATGATTTGAATTTCTTATTACTACTTTACACATATACATATTTTAAACGAGTATGTTAAGAGCAGTTCAGGAATTTTAATGTGTACTTCCGCCAGGAAAAATCAATTGAACAAAATATTGCTTTAATGTCTTGCTTATAATAACAGGCTTAATATCTATATCTAAATGAGCCACAATTCTAAACATTTATCATAATAATGGATCATTATATCAAGTTTGATCCTCATATCAAGTTCAAAAATTCTTCTATAGAACGTTCGCATGAAGTAATCAAAAAATTTTTTTTCTTCTAATAGATTAATTTTACGTCTAGTTTAGGAGAAAAAATATTTTGTAAGTTATAGAGTTTCTATGCTCACTTCTACCCAGACTTGGGTGTATATAATTTGAAGTGGCACTCTATTTGAATTTGATGCAAACACAGTTTATACATGAAAGAATGTTTATTGAATTCATTGCACATATAATTGGCTTTTACAGCAATAAGCATGCGTACTACTTGTACGGAATGTATAAACACAGCTTTCAAGAACAATATATTTTTATACTCACGAACAGTAAGTCAAACCAGCAGTACTGCCATGTAAACTTCTGGCCCGCTAAACACTAGCGCAGGATAACACCTTTTCAACCTTAACAACCTCCCCTTTTTCCATTAATGACGCTGCGTGGTATTTATACTAAGCGCGTATGCCGAAATTAGCATATCTAAAGCAGCTTCCTTAATTCACTCAAAAGTTCGATTCTTGTGAATCGAATCTTGTGTATACCTTACAAAGTCCAGAGAAAGATTACCAACACTTCACGTATTCAGATTCAGATTATAGATACTAGAAAATTACGTCTCTATGATGTCAAAATATTTAAATGTATAATGTTATAACATTAAATTATTTTTAGTGCAAGGAGTCACTTGAGCAAAGATCTCTAGCTTACCCAAAAATTATGAACGTAGATTTTCCCTTCTATATAAACTCCTCAGCATGGTATAACTAGTTCGCACAGAAAAATTCCGCGCCACCGTTCATGATAGAAACACTGTTATTTCAGTTATGTGATGGAAATTGTCAGTCAACATAAAAAAATTAGGAAAATGTCTCTTTTCGATTTCGTTTTTGTTGGCTATTCCGTGAATATGCCCATCGCATTACTGCGTACTCTTACTTGACTGTTTTCAGAGTTTTTAAAAATATTTAAGGCTAAACAAAGCGTTTTTACAGAATTTCTAGTTTGTTAATAGAGTTCCTTTTTGGCCCCGTTAAACTTGTTGATCCCGTTGTCTACCTCCAAAGTTATTCCAGATGCCAGAGAATTTCTTTCGAAGAAAATCTTCTTGGTGTCTTGAAATATTGCTCGATTTCTTCGGAAATTCCTCGTACGATGAAAGCAAAACTGCAAGTCACCCTCTTAGGTGTTGTGTCGATTCGTTGATTAATCAGTGAATTGAAACGCATGGTTCAGATGAAACCTTCAGAAAAAGTAATTACAACTAATATGCGTACTTTATATGCTGCATCTGAAATCATAGCATTTTTTTCAGTGTTTATAAAACAGGCCTCCAAAGAAAGGAGTGTATCAGAGGGAACATTGTTTTGTAGTTTAGATTCAGAAAAAGCAGCAATACTGTATCAAGCTCTTAGAAGGCTTGAACAACTTCAGATTTTCTATATTTGTAATAGTTTGATTGTTTCATATAATTTGTTTTGGGTATATTTACTTGAAGAATAAAGATGTAGTTCTGAATGCATATAAATTTTTACCGTTAAACATAATGGATAATATTTTTCCTTCATAAAGTTTTTAAATTGTAACTATTGGAGCACATTGTAGATGAGTAGATATTGTAAGGGATTAAAAATTGAAACAAGACTTTTACTCATGTTAGGAGGTATATAACAAAAGGAGGAGAAAAACATTTATGTAATCTGAAAGGATATTTTCCATGTAAGAATTAAGCATGTAAAAATCTTTTTTTATAAATGAGCATTAGACTTAAATGATTGATATATTTTATATAATCTTAAGGAAATGAATATTGACGGTTGCATATTTTTTATTATGCTGTTTTTTATACATTAATTCTTAAAATAAAACTGCTAGGATTATCCAAAAAGTTTAGTTATGTCACGCTATAATTATATAAAGGGTAAAAAGCCTGCATAAAATAAAATGTATCATCAAATAATTAAGGTGCAACATGTGAATTTAATGTATATATGCAGTTATAGGCCCTGTGTGAGTAAAAATATGAATTGGAATTACGAAATTATCAGATTTTTTATAAACCCTTATTCTTACATATAAGGGCAAAACTGAAACCTAAAGCTAGTTATTTGATCAGACCTAAAAGAAGTTATCAAATAACTTGCTTTCAATTTTTAATTCAGGAAACGATTAACTTATAAAGCAAAACAAATATCTAAACAAAAGATTTTATTTAAATAATACAAATATATATATGCCACTCTCATGAATAAATCTAGTTCTTATCAAAATTTATTAAAATAGGTTTAACAAGCATTTGTTAGATAGGTATTTACAAATAATATATATATATATATAAATTCTTAAAGGCACGATCTTTGGCTTGAAAACAATATCACTTCAGAGTAAATAACAGTGCATTTCCAGACACATTTCACTGAATTGATCAGTTTATAAAACTTTTCTTAAAATATTCAACAAATATTCTGTACATATTAAGAAATTAGTCTTTAAAGTACTTGCCTTAGAATATCCCCGATTTATTATAACTATAATTTTTTCTTCGATTGCTTCTCATGCATTTTTTTGGACACACGCACACATATATGTGTATATATATAATATTATATATAATATTATATATATATATATATATATATATATATATATATATATATACATATATATATATATATACATATATATATATATATATACATATATATATATATATATATATATATATATATATATATATATATATATGTATGTATATATATGTGTGTGTGTGTGTGTGTGTGTGTTGGTTGCTGCCTGATCTTCTCTCTTACTCCAAGTACAATTAATGAAACAATTTTCATGAATGTCTACTTTAATTAATTGTGGGCATGAGCACATATCTCTGTATGCTTAACTAGGATATTTTTTTGTCATAAAACATTTATAAATATCTACAGTTACTATTTTGTTGGTTAAAATCAGCAAAATGTGTCAACTGAAATAAACACTCTTTAGATACATTTCTGTTATAAATAAAATAGTACAGATAAAAAGAAAAAATGAATGCTTCTTCCATGTATTTATATAGAGAATAAAACTCCATGCATTCTGTGTTTTTTAATGAAAAAAAAGAACTTTTTCATAAAGAACCTAACAATATAAATATCAACAATGTTTTAAAATATATAAAGAAGTTGTTTCATGAAAGCGAAAAAAAAAGTAGCGAAGAAAATTTTAACTGTGAGTCGTTTAAGAAAGATATCTAAAGAAAGGCCCATTGAATTATCCGCTTTCTTGTTATCTTCTTTTAGAAATCCATGGCATAAGAGGAGAGTTTATCATGTTTCCTGTGGTGATTCTTTTACATTCAATAAAGTTTCTTATTGCCTTTTATTAAAAATTATATTTAACTTGCATACTTCTCTACATCTTAACTTCATTACGCCAGAAAGTCAAACATAAATTTTAAACTTAATTGGCTTGTAAAAAATTTTCCTGGACGGATTCTTTATAAAGAAGCATTGAAATGCGAGTTATCACCACTTGGCAATCAAAAAGTTCTACGAAAATTGTCTTTATTTTCACTTTTGCAGATTTATCAGCGGAAAAGCCAATGCAGAAGGCCTAAGTTCTACAGCAGGTGGCTCATGTACGCTAGGGCTAATCTGACTTTGATCTTTCGTTGGCATCATTAGCAGAAGATTGTAATCAGAGCCCAATTAAAAGGATTCACATTTACGCTCTGTAGCCTCCCGACTAACAAATCCAGAGCATAATTCATCATCTTTAAACGGGGATACGGCATATGCCTCGTGCATAGATAAGCATTGCACTCAGTTGATTTTAATTCCAAACGTCAATAGAAACTATACAATAAACTTTTGATAAAAAAAATATTATCTAATTATGCGATGATTTTTCAATCTTTATAAAATGCCACTCATGATTTTTCAGAAAATGCTTCGTAATAACACTTTTGAGTTGTTACTTCTGTTTGAAGAAATTTCTCTTTGAAAAAAAATAGCACTCATAACTTTACTTAGTGCCCGTCTTAAAAAATACATTCGGATCCATATGGAATTTTAAAAAAAAAATCAGTTTCAAATATTTAGAAAGGATTTTGAAACGAAGAATTGGTTTATTTAGAAAATCTTCAAGTATTCCTGCAACATTTGCTATTGTTTGAATTTTTTTATCAAAAGGAATGGTTTTAAATTTTCTATTGAAAAAAATAAGGATTGTGTGCTGTATGCTATATCTAATTACCATTTGTCAAAACCAATGTCAGAAAATTTTTATGGGAATAAAATGTGAATAAATAACATACAGAGATTTCTTGCATAATTTTGTATAGCTGCTACTCTTACGGTCCAATAGAGTAAAATGAAGCCATCATATAAGCCAATGAAAAAATTACAGAGAACAAATCAGAAAAAAAATTACGCATCATGATATTTACAGCGCTGAATTTTTCACCAGAAACTTATCAAAATTCTACTAAACTACTCATCAAACTTCTAGCTACAAGAAAAATTTATATACATTATGTGTCATTGTACTTTGTAATATACTTAGTGCTTAGTGTTCCAAGTACAATGTTCCGTATATATATATATATATATATATATATATATATATAAACCGAGGGATTTCAGGAAAAATCCAACCATTCCTTTTATTTCTTTTTCATGAAATACTTAAATGAAAAGCATTTAGATCACTTTTCTAATGGTACCAACAGCAAAAAATGTAAATATTTGGCAATAGAATGCAATTCTGTTGTTTTTCTATTATGCGTTCACTGATATGTATATATCTTTCTATAGACATGTATATAATAAAAGTGGACCAAACTAAAGGGAATTTTAATGTCAATGCTATTGCTAAATAAATTTATAGCAGCTCTCTAATTCTTCTGAACTCTCTTTTTTTTTCTTTAATTCTAAAAGCATTCATTTTTCATATAAAATATTTATACAATAGAACTCACATCAAAGAGTTCAACAAATGACATTTCATTTTAAAATTACAAAATGTACAAAAACTGCATTTAACACGGTGTGAGCCGTGAGGGCTATCTTTAAGCCCCGGCAAGCTCGGGCTGATAGTGTGAGCGAAAAATATTTTATAGAGGTGTTTCATAATATTTTTAAGTAGCACGTTATTTAAAGAGAAGTATGTTTTTATTTTTGGATTTCATGCTTCGTCTTCAAAGCCTTAGTAATTTTTGTAGGATTAATACTAAGTCATACCGTATGCTATAACTTGGACTGTCTGTGGCTTACGTGGCCAAAATGGAAAGAAATGTGAACTTACAATGGCGCTAAACACTATATATAGAAAAAAAATTCAGGTAGTCTCTTCTAACGAAATCACCGCGGGTTATTAACGTAAATATTACTTATCGTTGCTTACCTATTTTGAATATATATATATATATATATATATATATATATGTGTGTGTGTGTGTGTGTGTGTCAAAATTTTGACGCATTTTGGTACTTTTCTGCTTAACTGTTTGCTGCTTGCCCAAACGATACAGACTGCGTTTGGTGCGCTGCCAAAATTATAACTCACGACGACGGACGGTTTTAGCGTCTGAAATTTTGTTTTCCGAAGGACCGTTATGGAGGAACGTAATCCTACGTTAAAATATATTGTACTTTGTTAGATTTAAAGTAATAACAGCACAGAAACACAGTAATTGCGATAGTTTACATAACAGGCGGGAAAATACATTAGTCAGTATGGTTTCAGCGAAGATATTCTTTATAATTAATATTTTAGATTTCTACACTAAAGCTTCTAAGAGCCTTTTTTAACCCGGAGAATTATTTAATAATGTCTCTACAAAAGTCTTTATTATATGGTTAAGTCCTCGCAGGACTTTGAGGCTCTTCCATTATTTCAACTCTTTATGCGATCAAAATTTTCAAGTAAAACACTGTGATTTGAAAAAAAAACGGCTTCCTTAAATAAACTGTTCATATTTACCAGCTGAATTTTGAAAGAAAAGAAAAAACTCTGACATTAAAAGCTGAAAACTTATAACATCTGTAGCTAAACATTTTATCTATCATACTTATTGTTACAGTTATTCTTGCACTGTATTTTCCATAATATTATTGCAGTTTTGTGTTTGTTAATTTTTCTTTCTAATATGTTTATTTAGATACCCAAGTTTATGTAGTAATGTCAGAACACATGTTTTACTCAAGTAATGTACATGTTTGATTAATCACCGCTTATTAAATATTTTTCGAGATATTAACGGTATATTCGTGTGCAGGGCTAATAGAAATCTTACAATTTGATCAATATTTTTATAGTAGACTAAAAGCATTAAAACCTTTGAAAATCGCGTGAAGCATTTCCAAAGTTCTGTGTGCAAGACAGCATTTGAGAGTACAAAAGTAGATTCACGTATCTTACTAATATTGCATTTTCCCTATTCTCTATTGCAACAATAATCTTTTATGTACATTAGAAATAAATTACAGAAAAATTCTGCACCACGAAGCATATTTAACACAGGACTACAAACTTTCCTCCATAATATGCTGAAAAAAAAAGAGTTTCTTCTCTTTTTAACTCATAAGTAAAAATGGTGCTGTATGTGCATTATTTTTTAATTTCCTTCTATCAAACTATAGAAGAAATGTATTCTTAAAATGTTTTGATAAAAACTTTCCACACTGCATGCATGAAAGTAAGTCAAATATCTGAAAATAATATTGGTATTTTAAACGTTCATTGTTGCGAAATATTTGAACTAAAGTTTTAAAACATCTACATCACACAAATGATAAAAATGTTTAAAAAAATTTACAAAGGGAAAAAAAAATCCTTCCCTTCGTTTTCTAGATGTCGACAGGTTTTCTGATTTTTCTTTCTGCAGAAAGTCCAAACCTTAGAGAACAGCCTTAGAGGATTACACTTTTAATAATAAACACTTTGTAAAATGTTTATTATTAAAAGTATTAATAAAAGTTTCATGCAGTTAAAAAAATGTGTAGCATTCAGATGCTTAATTGGTTGCAACCGTTGAACACTATAAGTTTTAGTGGTTTGAATAGAGATTTCAAAATTTCATTGGCAGCAAGTTGTGACTAGGTGTATATGGCAGGTTTTTTGTATGTGTTTTTAGCTTGCAACATAAATAATTGGTCAAAAAGCATTTTATAAAGGCATTCCTCCTCAGCTCTAGATCTCCTCTGCATTGCAAGTTGCTCCAACGAAGGGACCAATTAATTGAGCCCAATGAAACAAATTCGTGTGTAATTTATGTCATATCAGGAAGACCAAATATTAAAAGGATTCTTTCATTGATGAAGTCTGAGGAATTTTATCATTCATTTTCAATTATCATCGGCAGAAAATTTGTTGGAGGGGGGGGGGAATTTAAAAAAAAATAAAAAGCAATATTTCCCTTACATCAAACCAGGGAATTTTTAGTCTTTTCGTTTCTCTAGAGAGCACTAAATGATTGAAATAAACTTTCTGAATTATAGAATAAGATTTGAGAATGAGTTCTGATACTTTTGATTTTATACTTCATTGCTGAAAGGATGATATGGTCATTTTTTTTAAGTATTAGACCATCTTGTGCTGTACACAAAAATAGTGACTAATTTTGAAAAAAATTGGCAAACATTTTTTGAAAAAGTAAAGGATATGCTGAGCATGATAGAAATATTTACATTACTAATTTCAAGTCGAAGTTCACAAATTCCTATATGTAACTAAATTATTTTTTACCAGCTACTTTTTAGAATGAATAGTAGTTGTTGGTAAAATAAATTTTCACAGCACTTAAATATGAAACAAGTTATCAGTATTTTATACAGAACAGAAACATCATAAACACGAATAAAAAGACGAAAAATAATTAATTGGCCCTAATTAATAAATACAATTTTCATCCAACCAAATCAATAAATGGTCTCTTGAAAATTTCGTCAAAGTGTTGCAGCAGTTGAAGAAAGAGATAAATTTTGCGCAGGTAAATTTGCCGCTGGCATAAATCCTGGAACGGCAGGAGTTTGATGGTGGTGATGGTGACCATGGAGATGGTACATATAGTAATTGTAATTTTGAGCTGCTTGTGCTACTGCAGCTGCAGCGGCATCAGGGGAAGGAAACTGCGGAAACTGAGTACCAGGAGGAACAGGCACAGATGTTGGCGGCTGAAAACTCATAGAATGTCCCAACAAGTCAGATACAGAGTGAGCTGATGGCCATGCTCTTGGTGCTAGGGATGGCGGAGAAGAAACACTAACTTTTGTCGTAATTGTGAGAGGTAAGGTAGATGTATGAGCTGGAGAAGGCTGTTGAGATGTTTGATTTCCATTGCAGGGGTATGGGTAGATAGCCCCGTACAAGTGCCTAGCAGCTTCTTTGTCTAATCCTCCATAGGTAGTGTTTATGCCAATTTTATGTCTCAAAATCCGACTTATGCTGCTAACTGAAGGCACATTATATTTATCGCAAATACCATCAACAAGAAGTTTGTCTCGAATTTCCCATGCAAAGATCCCGGGGTCTTTCTGTTTGAGTTCTCGAATGTAAGCCACAACCTTTGGGGTAGTGACTCGGGGTTTGCTTCCACCTATAGCACCTGGCAAAATTGATCCTGTTTCATGATACCTTGCTAGAATTTTAGACACGCATCCATGGGATACTCTCAGTTGCCGTGAAATATCGCAAGGTCGAACTCCAAGTTGTGCAAGTTCCACTATTCTTAAACGGATTGCATTCGGAAGAGGACGTCCATTCACGAATACGCCACCCAGTTGATTCACTTCTCCGTAACTTTGTGTTTCTGAAAGAGAAATGAGTTATTATTAAAATTAAATATCAATAAATTAAAAATAATAACTGACACTACACTTACAGAAATGTCTCACTGTAAAAAAAAGGTATAATAATAGTCATATCAGCATTAAAAGTTCGAAAGTTAGTTTATTATGATAGTTACGTAGTTTAGTAGTGTAATGGCATAGCACACATGTCAGAAAACAGGACGTCTGGAATTATGATCGACTATTTTTATTTCAAACGTAAAGAAAAATGGGAATACATATGAGAGAATGGAGCAAAAGAGGCCTTTATAAAATTATTTTTTATGGATAGAAATTTGAATTTATATTTCCTTTGATTAGGTTGTCAAATAATAAGAAAATTAATTTTTCCATGTTCGCCTGAATATCCATAAAGGTTTTTTTAACTGTGACTAAAATTGATACTAATGTGTTACGAGAAGACATCAATAGTTCCATATAATGGTAAGCCGTACAGAGTGAAAAAATAGCATTTCTGAAAAAAAAATATGTAACGAGTTCATTTAAAATTTCTAACATAAAAATTAAGGTGAAAAATGGTTGATACACGTCTTCATTGTGCTAAAGTTTTATGATTACCGCATATTTACAATTACGCATATTTACAATTAAAAATGTTTAAAGAGGGTTAAAATAAAAATTCTGTAGCTTGAATTATGAAAATTTTCATATATCAGGAATAGCTAAAATGAAAATTTCTTTGGTTTATACCGATATTTAAATAAACACACTCTACTGATTATTTATCGAATTGGCATCGATGCTTTTCAAAACGTTTCCAAAAGGTATTATTTCCAAAAGTGGTCTAAAATTTAAAAATTTAACCACACAAAGAGTATTACAATTGTGTTCGAATCACTGATGAAATATACCATTTATCAAGTTTTTCATTGATATTTTGAAGACTTTTTGACAATAGAATTTTAATAGATGTATATAATTAATTTTAAAATGCAGTGTTAACTTTAAAGGGCTAAACTTTTTGTCAGACAATATTTTTTTAATAATATTCTCGGCTTGCATGATCATTGCATACGGCTTGATGTTTTATGTAATTTTCCTAGCAAATTTTGAATAATTGATACACTTTACATGAAAATGTCCATTACACCAGTTTATATTTTCTTCCTTAATAAAATTAAATTATTTGTTCATGCTACGAAGTACATCACCCATCAAAACGTTTTAATGCAGCTGATATGGCTCTATCGTTTCGAAAATGTTGTGCCTCTAAAATATATAACTTTGTAAGGTATACATAAGATTCGATTCACAAGAATCGAACTTTTGAGTGAATTAATTAATCAAGCTGCATGGTATTTATACCAAGCGCGTATGCCGAAATTAGCATATCTCAAGCAGCTTCTTTAATTCATTCACTCAAAAGTTCGATTCTTGTGAATCGAATCTTATGTATACCTTACAACTTGCAGGGTCATATCTCATGCATATGGAGTGATTCGCCTTAAATTAGTTGAAGGTACTCCTCCTATGAAACAATTCGTTTTAATAGCATGCTATATGTTTAAATTCACTCACTTATTAGTTTCAAAAATGAAATACCTCAAAAGTAACGTTTTATAACATCTCGTACGTAGAGAGAGATGTCACATTTTTTCTTAATTCTCAAATGTAATCCTTAACACACAATTCTTTCAATAGAAATAATTGAATTTTGATAGTTCACATTTAATATACCTCGAAGTGGAAGTGCTTCCAATGCTTCCCTTATATAAATCATCTACAACTTGTTGACACGGTGCTCGATCGCAAGCCTCAGTGGTAGTTCCACAAGAGCAGATAATGAATGCGCTTCTTTTGAAACACAGTATCTCTTTGCATAGAATGGTTCCTGAAACACTTTGATATAAACAACCGGAACGCCACATTCATAGGCATATCTATAATCCAATTCTTGGAGACATTTTCACGTCCCTGGGACATCCGATTCAAGGCGCTGTCAACATATGTCAGGGGCAAAACTGTCGGCGGCCGGCTTTCCAGCTGACTTGCCGCCTAGCAGCTTACGCGAAAGCCGGCGGATTTCCGCGAACTGTGTTGTGTTCGACAAAACGACGGGTTCTTTTACTGCTTATAATTAGAAACTAGGCGGCAGGAAACATTGGAAGAAAGGGTTGAAAAGCGGTCCCTAGTAAATTATGTTAATTGGGTACCGAAGCACACTGCAAATGAAAGCTTTTTCGGCTCACTTTCATGTTTCGTAATGGGTGAGCTTAATAGTCTTATTTTTTATTCCTCGTATGAGTAAATATCGGAAATACGAGACGAAGACAAGAAAAAGATGGCATTTATTGTTTAAGAGTGGAACACACTAGGTTCAAAGATCAATTAATTTTTTAAATGAGCATTTCCCACGTAGTCTCTCTTAAGAAGAGCTCATTGAAAAAATAACCTAAAAGAGCATAATTATATTCCCCATAATTTTATCTTTAGGCATATATGTGGCATTACTGAGGAAAAAAATGTTGCTACACTATCAAAGGTTTTGACTCGTACATTAAATATCCTTTTAGATGATATATCCTCCAAAAGCAATTACAGAATGAGGAGAAGAGAAGAATGAAAGAATGTTATTATTCATGACATATGTATATTACTATTAAATTAAGTAACACTTGAAGAATTATTTTTAAATTCAGTTTTTTTAAAGCGTTCAAAAGTAGAAAAGGCAGAAATATATGCGCATGGGCATTCGCACAGTAACCTCTTTTGGTTTATTGCGTGAATAGTTATAAGAATTTTTCAGTAATATCACTGCGAGATATACAAAAATTCTTTGTATTCTAGACACGTTTAGTTTATATTAGGACTACAGTTTAAAGATTTATAAAGTCTTTTTATGTTTCATAAATAATTTTGCCGTAATGATAGAGTAACATAAGCTCGAATATAAAATTCATTACCTAACAGTTAATTTTGAGCCAGCTTGGATAATTTTCCTGAAAGGAACTTCAAACCCTTATATTTTACAACCAATTCCTTTTGTAATGCAGTCTAAAAGTAATAAATTAATAAATTTAAAATAACTTTATCATCCGTGTATTATGTTTATTTTTGATTTTAATAAGAACACTTTTCATGGTTACATTAAATATGCTGGCACATTTAATGTAACCACTTGTGGGGCATATTTACATGGTTACATTAAATTGGCTGACTTTTGTCGGTTGCGATGCTTTTCTAAAATAATAGAAAAATATTTTGGGATACTTTTATATACCAAACACAAGACATGCTGCAATGAATCAAATAACTAATGTGGAAATTAAGTTAGCAGTTTCTACAGTTTAATACTACACTAGTTATCAAAAATTAAGGGAAAATCCCAAAAAGGGAATCCAAAAGGGAAAATCCCAAATAACATGTTCAAAACTAGGCCAATCGGTTTAAAATTTGAATATGTTGTTAAGTAAAAGGTGCTGAACTACACTATGCAAAATAGGGACGCTGCAGTCGGAATACGTCATTTGCGAGCAGCATAAAAGTACATGTTTCGAAGCAAGGCGGCAATTGTCGCTGCGAGGCTGAGATTAGACATCTGGCATAGCCAAATTGTAACAATGACCTCCAGGCATCATTTGACCGAAGAACTGCGATGGCGAGCTATTGGGAGACTAGAGGCAGACCAGATGGCTAAATGTGAGTCCGTCTGGGGTTCATAGACTTTGGCAACAATTTATAACCATGGATTCATCATCCAGGAAGTTCAGCCGAGGACGGCCATACTCTACGACGAGTGCCGATGACCGATATTTGTCATTATGCGCACGAAGGAATAGAACCGCAACTCCGTCTGAACTCGATCCTCCCTCGCTACAAGCTCCGGAAGGTTGATATCAACGTCAACCGTGCGTAGAAGGCTTCATGAAGGTGGTCATTTTGCGAAGGCGACCAGCCATTTGCGTCCCGCTCACGTCACGCCATAGGCGGGAACGTTTGCAGTGGGCACGTCAACATGTCCACTGGTTGCGTGATCAATGGAGGTCGGTTCTCTTTACGGATGAGTCCAGGTTTAGACTCCAAAGCGAATGTAGGCGTATTTTTATTTGGAGAGAACCTGGAACTCGTTTTCATCCATCACACATCCGTGACAGAGATGCATACGGATCAGGCAGTGTCTGTGTTTAGGGTGGTATCCCTTTGCATGGACGCACAGACCATGTCTTTCCTCGTGGAAATGCGAATGCTCACACCTATAGAGATGACATCCTTGATGCTTATGTGCACCCTTATGCCGGGGCAATAAGGTGATGCTTTCGTGCTACAGGACGATAACACGAGACCGCACGGGCTCGCATCGTGGATGCTAATCTTGAGCAGGAAACAATTCAGCGCATGGAGTGGCCAGCTCGATCACCGGACCTGAATCCTATCGAGCATGTTTGGGACGCTTTAAGACGACGTATAGCTGCTCTCAATCCTCCTCCTAGAACCCTAGCTACGCTTTCAACTGCTTTGCAAGAGCAATGGCTCTCACTTCCTACCGAACTCATAGACCGCATAATTGACAGCATCACACATCGCTGTATGTTCTGTATTGCTTCTCGGGGGGATCATACACCATATTAAAGGTACTTTTCCTATACCAAAGTGACACATCCGATTTGTTCATTGTATACATATGCTAGTTTCTATAACACCATAACTGTTTGGTGATTTCTTTTTATGCTATTTTATACCTACCTATGTGTTGTATAATGTGCATAAATTTCATTAAATTCTACGCGTAACTTTTTGAGTAATCGCTATTTTTGTGACTTTTCCTTAATTTTTGATAACTAGTGTATTTGGAGGATTATGCAACATCCGTTACGCGGATGATTTCGACATTTTTCAGACTTTAAGCCCATCCTTTTGAGTATTAATCCATTAAAACCAAATTTTATAGGTCGACATCTGCAGAAATTGCAGCTAATTTGTGTTTTATTTTTTCGGTTGCTTTGGTTTACTTTGAAGAAATGGATTTTGAATAGTTATCTACCGAAAGAGAATTGAACAGACGGAATTTCCCATGGCAGCGAAATTCTCTGCGATATTATGGAAATGCAACTTTTTCGATAGATAAAAAATACTTAAGTATCATTTCCCAACTCTAAATACAAATGGTAATGCTCCAAGAACCATAAGTTACAGGATACAAATTTACACTGTTTGTTAAAAGGGGATCAATAATCCGTACATATTGACTCTAATCTATATCATTCTAATTGAAATACGTAAAATAGCGGACGTCCACATGACAGAGAATACTAAAGCAGAATAATAAAAAAATGGACCTGAACCGTTATGGCAAGAACATATTAACAATGATATACTAGATAATCTCACTTGATTCACTAAATAAAATCACTATGCAGCATATTCTACTTATAGCGTAAAAAAAACGTTGAATCTATATTCCACAACAAATTCACATATGATACCACAACATAGAAAAATATGTTACGAAAGGAAGGATGTTTTCCGTAGAGAATTATCTAAGAAGAACGTAGTATTTTCCCTCGATATTTCCTGGGAAAACCACGGAAAGCCTAGACGAATGCTCCCCGTCACAGCCGTGTATTCATATCCAGGAACCGAACATCCGCTTCTTGCAGTATTTTCCATGTACAAAACATCATACATCAGCTGCAAGACGTCGCATATTACAGTATTTCAAATGACGTAGTGTTAAACCGATCAAATTAGAACAGTTTCAGAACTCAGTGGATAAGAAATTTGGACAAAATTTCGTTGTTTTTCTACTGTAATATTAACTCTCTGAACATATAACGAAGATTCCACACAGCAAATAAACTATAATGGTATCAAAAGGGGTTTGCACGGGTATGGAAAGTCAGTGATATTACACTTTATAAACTGCATGATAAACATATTCAGGACTATCTTTTTTTCATTCCTATGACACTCATGTTTGGTGATTGGGTTTTTCTCTTACATCCTTATACTATGTTCGCCAATAAATATATATATTTATATATATATATATATATATATATATATATATATTTATATATATATATGTATATATATATATATATATATATATATATATATATATATATATATTTATATATATATATATATATATTTATATATATATATGTATATATATATATGTATATATGTATATATATATATATATATATATATATATATATATATATATATATATATATATATATATATATGTATGTATGTATGTATATATATATATATATATATATATATATATATATATATGTATGTATGTATATATATATATATATATATATATATATATATATATATATATATATATATATATATATATATATATATATATATATATATGTATGTATGTATAAATATATATATATATATATATATATCCATCCACACACCCACACACACACATATATATTATATATAATCGTTAGCCATTTCTAAAAGTACTTCCTTAAAATTTCCCTTTGTAAAAAAGACTAGTGTATAATCATTTAAAAAATAATTATTTTCTATTTCTACGTTTATAATGTATCTGTCAAGAACGCAGAAATATAAGACAATATTTCGTAACTTTTGGAAATTAAAAATAATTTAATTGGATTTTAAAGCAGTCTGAAGATAAAATTTTAATTTTCATACATGGTTATTGCAAGGATGTACGCTTGTTTGATAAGGTTTCAATTATAACAATAAAACTTTAGTTGAATGAAATAATAAGTACATTTGAATCAGCCTCTAACGACTGCCTAGATTTAGTCTTATTACTGCTGAGTAACGATTGCTGAATGTCATACCATATTCTCGGTGAAGAATTCCTCAACAATACTCTTAAACTTTCCATTACTGAATCCCAGCAGTGCAACCAGAATCCATTTTTTTGAGGTTTTTGTCACTGGGGGGGGGGGGATTATATTTTTGGGTGAGATTTTAATGGAAAAACAGTGAAATTACTTATTTTCTGTAGATTACTTTTTGTTGTCCCCCACCCCAACACACACACACCTTCACCATCACCAGAATTATGTCATTGTTGAATTCAATAATCAATATGTTTGAATCTAGTTTGGTGGTAGCTGGTCAAACCGAAAGATTATTGTTGTCTTAACAATACAGAATTAAAATGGCTGTCGGAAAATGTTGAAAAATGTTATTCAAACAGCGGTTCAGTTCAACATAATAAGGCTAGAGGCTAGTTTTACAGTTATCAAACAATCCCTGGCAGTAGCAATTACGAGAAATATTGCATTTGTTTTTGCAGTGAATTATTTGATCTATTTGGATTAATTTATTAGCCATTATTGGACACTTTACTTGTTACTTATCTGCCTTCTAATCTACGGATTGAACATCACCATGAAATGAATGTTTAAAACTGTCTACATACATCTGAAACATTCTACGGGAGGGTATGCAAGTATAATCCTATCCCAGCATTACGTGTTTATGTTTGTAAGGCAAATATGTCTAGATTTAAGTATCCCTTATAGTATAATAATTACAAAATCTGAATATTTTTTAAGCGCTGACATGACGTTTATAAGCTGGAAAGTCCATACATGACTTTACTTACAGTTGTATTAATGGTATGTAAATTTTTTTAGCTGCAAAGTAGATATGCAAGTGAAAGAAAAGAATTTGCTCATAAGTAGCAAAAAGTGTACAGCATAGAATGGTAAACAACTATAGATTGATAACATCAGGCAACTAAGGTAGTGAAATCTGATCTCTCTCATGGTTCAGTACACACAATTTTTTCATCATAAAAATTATTGAAAATGCGATATATATTATCTTCAGACTTTGTGTACAAACTTTATATGATACATAAATAGATTTTGTATTAAATATTTCGTTTTATACCCTAGATATTTAATTACGATTATACAAATGTTTCAAAATCCAGGACTTTTCTGTTGCCAGGCATGTCGGATAAAAGGCACTTAACCTCTATTATCAATACCCTGAAAAGTAGAAGGAAAAAAATTAAGTAAAACGTATGACTATAATATGTATTTTTTATGACATTACGCTTTATTGCACCGCAAACAGAAAGTATTCCTCCTCATACCAATTTATTGTATATACATGAGTGTGAGTGTGTCAGGAATGATATAAAACCTGTATCGATTAATGTAAATAATATCGATTAATGTAGTTCAAAGCCCAAAAACATTTATAAAATATAATGGCATATAACAGCATGCGTTCGCGAGTAAAAAGCAGGTGTTTAGTGATGAAGTTTCTAAAATGGTAGATTTTTAACTGTATACTTGTTTTATCATATTCAACCTGGTTCTGATATTGCAATATGGAGGTCTGCTATAAACTTCAGTGTTGGCTTGAAGAAAACAGAGAAAAATGCCCTATTAATTGATAAGAATTGCGAATAAAGAATGCACCATATTGTGAAAAGGAGTGCCTGGGAGGTGTTAAAAATTATAGGTTGTGAGGAAAGCCTGAAAGTTGCACTAAATTCTTGGCCACCTTTTACTTCTGTCATAGACCTAATAATCAACTCCATCGAAGTTCCATCATGAAATGATCGGTTAATATGTGTCTAAGAGATATGTCATGATATCTGCGAGATCTCCAAACTTGTCCAGTCCAGATTACGAACTTTTTTTCGCTCAATATAGATGACATTGTGTGCAATTTGAGTTCTGGAAGGTTGCGCTGAAACGTTTTGAATACGCTGGAGAAAAATAGCTTCAAAATAAGGATTACGTCATGTCTTGTGATGGTAAAAAAGAAAAATATATATTGGGTAACCAATTTATATCACATTCACCCTACTCTACGGACTTTCGAAACGTGGCTCTACTTTCTCCGACGCGAAGAAATAACGCCCATAGAACGGAAGTTTATGGCAGATGCTGTGCCGTACGAGCTACCAGATCAAGAATTTGCGTATACTTTTGAGCGGGGCTACAATGATGGGAAGGATGTATTCACTTCAGAAAGATTCTCTGTAAGTATTCTAACTGGTAATTAAAGCTCATCGAATGTCTACTATGCTTATTCACTGCAGTCTGGTTATATATATATATATATATATATATATATATATATATATATATACAGTCGAACCTCCATATATCGAAGTAGCAAATTGCCAGAGAAAAATTCGATATATAGAAATTTCGATATATAGAATGGAGCTTAGTTTTATCATAATTCTCCTAAAAAAATTAAAGCTAATTTTCGTATACGAAACTCCATTTCTAATTTATATGCGAATCCCATTAAATGAAAGTTAATAACAAAAATGAATTAATATGAAAGATTTATTGAGTACTACATACCTTTAAAAAAGCAATAATCCAGACAGTGGTTATAATGATCACAGTTACATTTTTTATTTATTCAGTCCACTAAAAACTTAATCAGGGACCTTTTCCGCGAATTGAAGTCCATGACATATTGTTTCAAATGCCAAAAATTGGGAGATTTTATACTAAAGTGGTATAAAATGTCCCAATCTGTCTTGGAAAAAATTTCGATATATAGAGATTTTTTCGATATATAGAAACAATTTTTCTATGTAATGAACATGGAGATTTGCTAAGAGTTCGATATATAGAAAATTTCGATATGTGGAAGTTCGATATATGGAGGTTCGACTGTATATATATATATATATATATATATATATATATATATATATATATATGAAATTAAATACTTAAGTGTATCATTCAGTCACACAAGGAAAAAAAAATTACTTTTTCATCGTTAAAGCGCCTACGTTTGTAATCGAAATTTTATCATTACTTGTTATCTATGATTTTGGTTTTCAGTATTTTTCCGAAACGGTTGATTTTCTTTAACTTTACTCTTAGTTAACGCAGGAAAACGTCTAACATTAAAGTATAATGGACAACCATCGAAAAATATATTTTTTAAATTTGCATAAGGGGCAGTTTACCATCTACGTCGCCTTTGAATACACATACAAATGTGCAAAAACATTCCGGTTTACATGCAAAAATATATACTCGTTTCAACTACGTTACGGCCCCTGAAGGGGAAAAGACCGGACACACTTTCTCAGAGTTTTGAGTTTTGGTACATTTTCTTTCTTAGTGATATTCTGTACGTCTTCTCCCCTATCGTTGTCAGTCAGGGCTGACGACCCCCTCTATGCCTCAACTAAAGAGACAGAACAACGTTAGCACAACCTGTTAGCAGGAAAGATCGGCGCATCTAAAGACACCGCCGAGTGGTAATGAAGGATGTAATCAGATTAACTTTCGCGCGCAAAATTTAACAAAAAAGAGCAGCATTACAGGAATAAAATTTCATGCTCTTTTTTTGAATAGAGAATATTAAGTATCATAAATTAAACTGTCAGACTAATTTGCTGCTCTGAAACAATTTTAGAGAAACTCTTGTAGATTAAAAAAACCCCTCTTAGTACACGGAACAGTGATATTAATTATTGTAATAATAGATTTGTTTGTAAGACGAATTGAAAAAAAAAAAAATACTCTCAATTTAGACTTCATTTATGCGATTATTTTAAGCCGCCTTTTCCCTATCAAAATAACACTGATTGCTTTTTTTAAATTGTGTTTTTAAAACTGTTGTGGACTATTCTCGGATAAATTAACTCTGCGTGTACTGTGAAGTATATTTTATATAGACATGAATGAAAGGAGAGAAAATTCCATGCAATATTTATTAAAGTTTCAAATTCAGATTTTATAATATTTAAAGACTTAAAATGCAACTATAAGATACATTTATAATGAAAATATATTATGAGTAAAATATATATTCAGTTTCCTTTCCTATTTACAATGGGAAAAAAATCTTTCTATACTTGTATAAAAAAAATAAACTGATATCATATAAAATGAATTTTATAAGATCTCTATACGAGTAAATTTTAACTCAACCCGTTTTCAAAAGGCAAAAATATGAGCTTCTCCATATGAAAGCTGCAAGATAGCTACCTAACAGAACTTATATGGATAATTAGTTGATCAGCAGTTATTTCCTTCTAATAAGGAGATCCTTTATTACATCTATTTCTGTTTCCTGGACTGTCATCAAAATCTAGATTTAATCTCATGTACTAGACATGATATTAGAAAAAAAATATTATGAGTTCCTATTTTTACTTTGTTAATATTGCGTATTCCATAGAGAAACTTTGGCTTAAAGCCTTTTCAATCATGCTAAATTTTCCAATCCAACTTATAATAAAATCTTGTTGACTAGTTATTAGAGTGAGGAAATAATTGAGTACTGAGAGAAAATAATTATTAAGTGTTAAGGTTTTTTTCTCTTTTTTTTTCTTTGGGGGTGGGGGTTACCTAAAATCTGATCATCCCTTTACGATAAATGACCTCTTCAGATTACTTGATTTAACTTTTTGTTCTTCTGGACGACCAGTTTTGTCAGTCTAAGTGCAAGGGATAATTATGCAGTTAACACCAGTGAATACTTTCAGCTGCGTAAAATTCTTTGAAATATCCATTGTCTTAGGCAAAAGAGTTTTCTTTTATAAACTGATGAGAAAAACTGTTGAGGATACTCTGAATTCAAGAGTCCCTAAAAATTAATCGGGTGTAGTAATTTAATCAGTAGGTAAAAATGTACACGATTTGAAGAATTTGATAGGTAATGATACATTGTATATCCCCTTAAAATTAAGATAATAAGAACCCTAAATAAACTGTAAATCCACATATTTTTAAACATATTTCTCAAAACATAGTGTGTAGTAGGATAGCCAAACTTCTAGGAAAAATTTAAGCTAATCGTTCATGTAAAGCTAAGCTCGTGCTTTTGTCATCATCAGTGCCACCAGTATAAGTAGAAAAGATGCAAGTATTAGTTACAGTGGCATATCTGGCATAAGAAAATCAAAATTGTAACAACTATAGATAGCAACGTTTGCTCTCATTCTTACAGGACTAAACGTTTAGTACTTTATGTGATTAAGATTTTCCTTTATAAATTTACATGGATATTGCATTGTTAATTGTTCTTTAAATCAACTGCTATATAGGTTCAGAATCTATAATCATATGAATGTGTTGTTTCTTGCAGTATTTCCCAAACATGTACATAAATAATGCTTCTTTCCCTCTAATTGTGTGGTGTAGGTAAACTTAAAGTAGGTTATAAATCCCTCCTATTATTTACTCCAAGAAAATGCTAGTTTTCTTTATAGTGATTAAAATTCGTTCAGTATTTCGTTTTATAATTCATTTTACCCGTAAGGAGAAATCACTAACTACCCGAGAAGCGTTTTCTAAAAGGAAAAAGGGTAGGGAGAGATGGATTAAAATAGATTTAATGAATCTGAGCCAATAAATATATGCTCCAGAAATTAAAGCTGATGTCAAAGAAGATATATTTTTAGTATTTCAATAAAGGAACTTTTTTGTTACAAGCTGTTAAAGATGAAGAGGAGTCACGAGCCTTTTAGAAAAAGTCCCTTACTCTCCGGCGACCTTTATCATATAACACTCGGCTGATTACTGTGTTTGTATGGCTGTTGCTACTTAATCATAAGTATCACCTTCTCCGTAACCCATCTGGCACGCTAGTTTCTCATCTTTCTACAAAAATATTCCTGCGGAACCAGGACAAACTTTCAACCCATTTTCCTCGCAGATATCTTCTGTCCTTTTGTAACAAGAGCGGGTGCCAGTGATATGTAAATAAATAAATAAAATGGCGAACTCCCAAGAAGCGTCGCGGTTAGGTATCAATGCTTAACACCATATCTTTACACCCGGTGAGAGAGAGACACCTCCGTCGTTTGCACAGGCCCTAGTTCATCACGAACCGCATAAAGTCTTCTCTGTTCCTGATCTTTCACGAAAGAATGACGCTTCTCAAAGCTCCGCCCTGTTTTCAGAGACTTCAAAAGGAGCCGCTAACACCCCGCTCATAGGTCGCTTAATGCCAACTTTTGCCTCCGCGAATAAAAGATCCTCCATTTATCGGATATCAGACTTTCACAGCACCTTCTCGAATCCGAACATCAAGGAGTAAGAGAGATGCTTTACTTCCTTAGCTTGGCTGCTGGATAGGTTCTTGAAAACCAGCCAAAGTAGCTGAGGTTTATCTAAGAAAATGAGATAGGTTGTGTGTGTGTGTGTCGAAAAAGAAGTTTTTGTTCGGTTGCTGTGGCGAATGTTTATTTAGAGTTAAATGAACAATGCAGAAGTTAAAGTAATCCATACAGCTTAATAAAAAAGCTTCTTGCTAAGCGCGAAATTCCAGACGAATTTATTTGCGATTGTTCGGCTAGTTCTTGCGTTTGTCTACCTTTCAGTTAATTGGGTTTATTTTGAGTACAGTGAAAATTAGCGATACAAAAACTTTTCACGCAATAAATAATAAAAATATACGTCAACGAAGCACATGCATTCAAGTATGAAACATCAATCTAATATATGTCGACAAAGACCTTACGTTCAGGGAAGAAACATTAATCTGACACAATCAGCTATTTCCTTCCCGTACTACGAAAAAATTATCAAGACTTTTAAATGAAACAGAAAAGCTACATTTGAATTGATGCAGTTGACTTTCTTCAGGAAAATAAAATTCTGCTTTCCGCACTTGCTACAGATTTATAGCGGATGGCTCTTAGAGGAGGCAGAGAAATAATTTACATCCCCGAAAACTACATTGGCACACTAGGCCAATGTATAGGAATGTTTTTATTTACTATTGTCAATCACATTCGAGGGAAATTTTTAGAAACTGGTGAATAGTTGAAGATGATAATTAATTTTAAAAATATTCATGAATATTTTCGTTTTTATTAGTTCTTATAATGTAAATTATAAGCATTTTAGAAAAAGAAGGACTAAAATGTCTTCTTTCGGTTTCTGATTACTAAGGCTTGGTAAAATTTAATTACAATAAGATTATTTAACAAGTCTGCATAAACGTGATTAATATTACTAGTAGAATTACATACGTTCAAAAGCTTCTCTAAATTAAACACCTAATTCTAACTGTATAAAATTTTAAAAAATGCCCAAAACATTAGAGCACTGGGATTTCACCGAACATTATCGGTCTTTCAGAAAACAGATGAGAGCTTAGCTAGTAAGGTAGAATAACTGACGTAACAGGCATATTTGGAAATATTATGGCGGCTAGCGAGATAGATAATTTCATACGACTCATGATGACATCAATGTACTCTCACCACTCCCTTACCACTGAAACTTTCATAACTTTCCAAAAACTGAAATGAATAATATTGGCAACAATTATATTGAGAACTAAGGACATAGTAATAACTAAAGGAGTTAATGAAATACATAAAGTTGACCTTCTGACGTCACATGGTTAAGCAATGACCAAAAACCTTAATAAGTGTTAAAAATGGTTCAAAGTTGTATTTCATTAGTCAAATACCTCTCACTTTTTTGGCATATCTTGGTGATAATAGGTTCATAACCGGCATCTGATTTCAAAGGTATTGCAATAATTTTGATTTCACCAAACACGTATTCTATTGTTCAATGATAGGAAGCCTTTGAAACAGGAAAGAAGAGGAGTGGTATGCGTAAATTTATCAAATTTTATTAAACTATCAAAGCTTATCAGTGACTTCAAGACTATCAACGCTACGATCAAATATGGAAAGTTTTTATATTTAAAACTTATTCGTCAATCAAAATATTAAGTGAGAAAAATTTTGTTATTTCTGTATTCTTTACTTTCTTATTTTCCAAAAGGACATAGAAAAAATATATTTGCATTACATAAAATTTTGTTCAATAATTAATGCTGATTCAGTAAAAAAATATCTATCTTGATTTCTCCGGCGTTTTACGCCTGTTGTCAAAAAACAAAACTTAAATTACGTTTGTGAGTTTCATCAAACCTATACAGCCTGTTCATGATAGGCAAAATTAATTGGAAGATTAATTAACACTGATAATAATTTATAATTTGATCAATAAAATTTAAGTTTCTCTGTAAGTTATTCATGATTTTCTTGGGTTTACTACGCCTGGTACATTGGTTAGTCATTGATTGTAAACTGGATTATTTTTAATTTTCATTCAAACAGAAGAGTT
Source organism: Dolomedes plantarius (assembly GCA_907164885.2). Lineage (NCBI taxonomy): Eukaryota > Metazoa > Arthropoda > Arachnida > Araneae > Dolomedidae > Dolomedes > Dolomedes plantarius. The sequence goes on along the minus strand of OU015494.1, from coordinate 182,014,044 downwards.
GATTGCATTAAAAGTTTTTGTGATAAATAATTCTTTTCCATAAATGAATAATAAAATTCATGGAAATAAAGGACTATAAAACTATCAGTCATTTATTTTCTATCCTTATCATGAAAACATGAGAGAGGCGCTGTTAAAGTAATTGTGGGGTAGAACTGTCTCTCCCACACTCAATTCACATAAAAACTAATGGATTTCTAGAAATAATTTTTTGCAAGCAGCTTGTTAACCTGATCGTCGTGATTGGATGTATAAGCCACTCGTAATATTAATGTAGACACTAATACATGTCTATTTACATCTTGTTTATTATAAAATCAATATCTAGACCAATATTAATATATAAACGTTTGTTCCGAAGAACCATCAAACATCGATTCAAAGGCGCGGAGTTCATAAATCAGTTCGATATATAGACCCTGTCTCTTCATTCTCTCCGCTCGCCTGCGTCGTTTCGTGAAAATTCTAAGGGCCTGTTCACATAGGAGTCCGTTGCGTTGCGTTAAGGGAAAGATGACGTTGAGACGAAAATAAACCAATCATAAGCGTTAAAAATTTCATTGCTAATCGTTTGGAGGCATATGATTGGTTTATTTTCGTCTCAACGTCATCTTTTCCTTAACGCAACGCAACGGACTCCTATGTGAACAGGCCCTAAGTCTCGTCTATTCTTTTTCTCGCGGTCACCTCTATTTATCCCTTTTTCTGTCTGTCTTTCTGGAACAATCTAGACCTTTCCACACCTCGAACCCTCGTCTTCCGGTTCCTTTCTACGTGGACCACCTACGGCGATTTTCACCGCCGTCGGCTTTCGCTTTGTTGAATGCCGCTAACGGCCTTCACTAATCATTCTAAATGATGTGTCGATGGTCCCAATTAAGAATGTCGGACGCGAGTCTGACACAGCTAAAAAAAAATTTTCTGAACAAATTTACTCTCATAACAGTGAGTTTATACACGGCAAAACAACCTGTACTACACTGCTCAGTACTCTTAGAAAAATTAAGATTTTTTATAACAGCTACATATTCTCTAGTGCAGTGATTCTTAACCTTTTTTTCGTGACGGTACACTTTTAAAAATTTTAAAATTTTCGCGGCACACTAACAATAAGATAAATTTAAAAGAATTTTATTTGGATAATTGAATGATGTACCTATAATATATTTTGTAAAAACAGCATACGAAATAGTTTTCTTTGAAAAATAAAATGAAATTCCATTACAAAGTAAACAAAATGTTTATTTAACTACAAATTGCATTTAATGGGAAATTTGAGCTTGTTGTGTTTTTGATAACTTTATATATATTTAGGGTGTAAAAAATGATAATGCTACTCTCATTTCGTGATCCAGATTTAGAAGTCCAGAACTGGAATAGTCCAGAGTTACCAGTTTCCAGTCCAGAACTCTAATAGTCATTGGTTCAGCCAGTCCCCGCTAGGATGGTAGCACTGATTGAATTGCTTGTCTGACGTTGCTTATGTATGGGTATCCCCAGTGACGGCACACTCCCGGAATCTTGCGGCACACTAAAGTGCCGCGGCACAGTAGATGAGAATCACTGCTCTAGTACATTAGCGGAAACAAGGAAGACTGATTCCCGGTCTAAACCACTTAATTTTTGTTCGGGTGTTTCTGTAACGAACTATGGAGCCCCTTACTCAAATATTCTATATCATTTAAAGTCAATTTGCTGGACTTTGGACTAAAATTTGAAATTTCTTATTTGTCTACGTGTGACTTACCGTAACAACACCCAAAAACGCTTAAAATTTTCAGAAAGTCTCCTAAACTTTGCTTTTCATTATCAAAAATATTGATTTCTTCGAAGATTTGTGAAGATTTTAAATTTAAATGAATTGGTTGAATGCAACGACATAAATAAGTATAAACTGTAAATAAAGTTATATTGATTATATTTTTACACCTTTTTCGGCTTATATCTGCTGAAACTAAGTTTTTGGATCTGCTTGTTGTAAGCAAATCTAAAAACCAACCAAACAATAGACTAATTGAGAGAACATTTTTCAATAATTTCGCAAGCTAATATATTTTAAAATTTTTACAATCTGCAGGAGTTGAAAATTTACATGTTTTTTGGATACCTATATTTCTATTGAATCTAAAAGGAATTCACAGAAAAATGAAAGTGATGCCTTTCGGATGTAATTACGATGAATCAGATCTACTTTAAAATAGTTCTAGTATTTGTTTTAGATGAAAATTAAAATTTTGCTTCTATGCAGGACGTTAAAATGTATGTAATAATTAAACATTTAAAGTGTTCGTCTGTCATAGCTCTTGCAAGACAAATGAAGGTAGAGGGTAGTAGTTCAAGATATCTTGTCCGGATATAATTTGTATGCATATTTCTATGCGTAGTGTGTGTAAAGCAACCCCATGTTTAATTTTTCTTTCATAAAAACAATAAGCAGTGAACTTTTCCTAGAATTTTCTTGATGTTTTAACTGCTGACATATCTTTGATCAGACCGGAAATTCGTAAAGAAAAATATAAAACTAATATAGATCCGAAAAGATTTAAACAATATCAGGTTAATTTTAGCAGACGTTGGAAGAAATATGTTTCTGGTCTTTTTTTTCTCATCTAAGAGGAATATACTATTTCACTTTATATAAATAAAATATATTTTGCATAACCTCAACTCTTTATACAATTAATTTATATGAGAACACACAGGCACACACATACTACATTATTTGAAAAGTAAATAATTCCTCTTTTAAATGTTAGTTTCAGGTGTATTTTTTTGCGATCGTTTATTCCTTTCTTGAGTTTCTCCTTTCATTTCTTGTTACATTCAGTTAATTGGGTTTATTTTGAGCTAGTATTACTGCAGGGAAAATTTGCTTCATGGCACATTTTCTCGTCTGAAAAAGTGCCATGGAGCAATGTGTATAAATTTCTACTTCATTAAAAGTCATTTTTTTATTATTGTGTAGAAAAGTCATTTTGTAGAAGGAAACACTCTCTAACTAGTGAAGTGATGGAGATGTATGAATTGTAATACCTGTTTTTCCCCATCCAGCAAGTGAAATTGATAAACATTTTGTACTGTTTGTTACGTTGGACTTAGATTCTCAATAAATTTTATTTTGCAAACCAGTGAATATTACAAACAAAGTTGTCTTATATTTCATGATATATAAGATTTATTCACGAACTTGCATAGTTAATAGCAGTGGTATTTAATATATTCATGCAACATTATGAGGTTTGTATTACAAAAGTTATCAGAGGCACACCTAGTGAATTTTTTTTCCAAAACTTGTCTACGTTACTTTAATTACCGTTTCTAGTAGAAGGAAATCTTTGATCTGACAAATGTCATTAAAAAGTGAATTTTTATTTCTCATTAACTATGACTTCAGTACAGTAAATATTTTTAAATTAATGATGAAACCATAGTAAATTTTAAATGAAAATGCTCTTAAAGTTACTAATGAAAGAAAAGATTTTGTGAGTTTAAACGTATGGATGCCATGACTATATAAGCAAAGAATCTAATGCATACTAATTAATAATAATTCAGTGGCATTGTATGATCACCACTAGTTGTAGGTATAAAGTTTCGAGAATACGTATATTTTAATTTTAAGCTGTCAGATCTCAAACTTTATGTATTTAGTTACCTCTCAACTCAGTCTAAACCCTTACAATCGAAAACATAGAAACTTCAAGTTAATACTATAATGAGTAAAATAAAGAATGATTCAAATAAGATGCCTAGAGAAACGGCATAGACAATGCTAAATATTCTATGACAGAATAATAAAAATTGGGAAACAATCTAACACTATATATCTCATTTTGTCAAACAATTTTTACACTTTTCAGAGATATTAAAAAGATTTTACTTTTAAAAGATATTCCGTATTGTACTGTTACAGAAATCTTGCTGATCCAACAGAAATTAAAAGAGTGGTTGTGATGTTCACCCTCAACAAGATGAGTTGCTACTACTTCTTTCTTCAATACGAGCCTAGTCGATTACAAATGTTACAGGAAATGCGTTCTAAGTTATCTAGTACGATAAAAAATTCAATAGAGTTTCCTGATGGGAGAATTCTCTCTGATCAAGAATCTCATGTTCCAGATACACATTGTTATTTGCAAAGCAAAAAATATATTAAGAAACCCCCTTTGATCAGGGGTTACAGATATTGGATAGGATTAGATAAGAAGTGAAACTAAACACGAAGTCAGTATTTCAAGATTTTTGCATTATCAGAGTTATCTTTTAGATCTTAATCAAACCATTCATGAAATTTAAAAGACAAAAGAGTTTTAAATAATACTATGATTTATAACTGTTCTTATTGGAATCTATTCTTACACTTATTTATTAAGCACATTCACTCTTTATTCAAAATGAATCCAAAAATGATAATGGAAAAAAATCCTCATAATCTTTTGTTAATGATAAAATTTATTAATATTACTGAGTAAATGAAACTATACTCATGACTTACTCAGAGAAATCTAAAATAATGGACAGATTTTCGTTCGATTTCGTTCGGTAAACGGGGTATCCAAGAACTTATTCAGATACAATAGAGATTCGATGATAGATTAACTACAGAGAAGTGAAACAACTGCACGCAAATTTTTAGATTCCTTATTTGTTTAGAAATACAAGATAAAAAACGTCGTTTTTCGAAGCTGTTTTACGAAAATCTCTTACGTCTTATAAATAGTTCGCATTTTAAAAACGTTAGTCTGAATTATGTTCGTCTGAACTGTTGGTATATTTAGTTAGCTCTTAAAAATGAAATATGACTGCAAAGTTAAAAGTAATGTAATTCAACTGAGCTCAAGGTGCAATTTAGGAAAACTGCATCTGAAAATTACTGGAGACACTTTTTTTCAAACGGCCAAAATACTTTTTAATGTTGTTAACGGCATCATATTTCCCCCGGAAATGAGTATGTGAACCCCCAAAATGAAAAATACAAAAGGCTGCAAAAGAAAATTGCTTTGGGTTCTATTTTAGTGTTTTAAGGAATATACTTGCGCTTACGACAGACGTGTTAAATCATTAAGACACAGAAAAAGGATTAGTTCCGTCACGTTTCTTTTAAAGTAGATTTGTTGGTTGATTGCGTTACGCTCATGTTTAGCTACAGTAGAGTGGATTAGACAGTGACCTAAAGCCTTAATCTGACTCCAATCATTCACGCCAACAGCGGGACTCGAGCACGCAGAAAGCCAGCACCCTAGCTATTCCGCCATCGCTCTTCTTAAAGGATGGGAGAAATTAGAGACATTAACTGGTTATCACACGGAATTTCGATAGGGTGAAACCAGGAAAGCAAGAAAGAAAGAGATTACTGAATGCCAAGATTTTTTTGAGTGAATTCGATAAATTAATCCAAAAATTCATAATTATCAGCTATAAAAAATGATGAATTTTTGAGGCTTTACAAAATTTAACAAATTTGATGTAGGTTAACATGTTTATTAAGGAAATCTTTCAAATCAAAAATGTGTTGCAAAAAAAAGAAAAAAGACAATATATATATATATATATATATATATATATATATATATATATATATATTGTCACGTCGGCAGCCCCTTTCTTCACAAGCGGTGGACTTAAGTGTTCCCCCCCCCCACATGTGCTCTTCTAAGAACTTTTAAGGAACGTTAAAGGAAAGACCGAATAATGACATTTTTCCGTTCCAGAGAGTCCCATCTGTTGCAGGTTAACGGGACCCGATGGCGACTGCCCAGTAATTTGGAAACAGAGGAGTGATGAACGGCCGATGAAGGGTAGGACCTCTCCTTAACAATTGGGGCGTTCCTAAGTGTCGCCTGTGAAGGATGACAGCCCGAGGACGGCACAAGCGGAAGTGACACAATGGACCCGGAAATGAGGGGTATTAATCGTTTCTGGAAAATTCGAGGCCTCTCGAGAAAGGACCGGGAGGAGGTGATAAAAAGCGGTTGCCTTTTTGTCTCGGGGCACTTGCTACACCGACGCCGCTGGAGTGCGGTCGTTTTTGTGAAGGCTGAGGCCTGTTTTATTCTTTTGAGAGATGCACGGGGTTGCTCTGGTTTTGAAGCAGAGACCGTGGTGTAAACTGATTTTGGTTCTGGTTAGCCAGTGAATTTATGTACAATATATTTTCTTGTAAATATTTCAAGATTTAATAAAACCTTTTGTAAATACTATAAGCAAGTCTCAGATTCGAGTTTTTGAATCAGTTTCGTGTTTTTGACTTGGTTTCATCAAGTTTTAATTGCTGTGGGTCGCGTTACCATTATATATATATATATTACTACTCTTTCATCGCAGGGGTCAGACTTCTTAGCACGAAAACGGTTGTCATCTTAGCATAGAGAAAAGCAGAATTTGTCGCTAAACATTACGCGATGCCGGTTAGATGTTCTCTAGAACTGCTGGGCTAGGCAGCACTCTTGAAATGCTCAGAATGAGATGCGAATGGCAGACACTACAGGGCAATGGATACAGAAGCTCTACCTTACTAGTACGTATAATCGGCAATTAACGATTTATCTTTATGTGGAGGGGTGAAGGGCATGGATCGTTCAAAAGAACTGAGTGAATGATTCTCTACTGCTGCTTACACTACAAGATTGGCCGTCAGTTACATTTCTTGAGGCTTTAAGAGCTTCTCTTGGAGTACATGCACATGTTCTTAGATCCAATGGAGACAACAATGTGCGACAACAATACCACTTCGATCGAACTGCGGGCGATTCGTACGAAAGAGCATCTAGCCCTTTTGAGCACACTGGATAAAAGTTTCACAACTCGACTGCTTCTGTGAAACTTTTATCCAGTAGTTCAAATCTTCGTCTGTCACGTCAATCATAACCTACTAATAATTGTTGAGAACTTGACAACTGCGATATTTTATCTCTATAGATCATTGTAATTTTGAGAATTATAGTTAATTTATAATTCAAATTAATATTAAAATCCAGTGGAGCATTGAAGAATATAGATAATGAATAATTTATTTATCAATATCTTTGAGGCCTCGTAGTATTTTTTTTCTCAATACGATTTACCAGTTATTTATTTTGGATACTTTATGAGTTGAACGTTTATACATTTATGTTTCCATTACGTTTCTCTAAGCTACATGCACACTCCCCTCCATCATGTGAAATACTGCTGAATATTACATATTTCGTCACTGAAAAAGGGTTTATCATGCCATCCTAATTGAAGTTGGACTTAATTTTTTTTACTCTAAATTCTTCTATGGGTCACATTAAACAGTGAAAAAAAAAGATTCGAGTAATTGTCTGATTTATTGAAATTTATATTAGGGATCCAGGTATTCCGAGAGGGGTTCGGGATTCAGGGATTGCAATTTCCTCGGAAGCTAACATAATGAAATATCTGGCAGCATGTTGCGTAATTGGGAATATATGTGCCCTTTACAATGGTTTTCAATGTTGAGTTTTTTATTGGAGGTATTTATAACTTATTTATTGAAAGTATTACAGGTGATATTTTATATACGAAGTATCCAATTCCGCGTGTATCAATATAAGTCAAGTTTGATGTTACGCTTCAGAAAGTTATATCAATGACTGTAGTTGAGGTTATCGCTTTTAGCAGTTATTTTACAACAACATGGCTACGAACGAAGTCTATCTTCAATATATGAATATTGGAGGAGCAAACAACGAGAGTGCTATGAGAGATAAAGAAAACGTTAGATACAGTTCTAACTTGTTAGCGTTTACTCAAATCCTGACGCTTGATCAGAGCTACGAATGTATTTCTAGAAGTTGAATAATTATCTTCCAGTCTTTTTCAACAGGAAAAACCTAAATTGCGATTTAGGGATACACATAGAAACTATCTATGATTTGTTTTCAAAAGAACACACAAAAAAAAACTTTTATTTATGTGTAAGGATAAAACCTTGAGGTTTCAGTAAATTTTCTTATCATAAATTTCCAAGCTGTTAAAGTTGAAGCTATTTCGTTTTGCTAACTTTTTTCATTTTGATTTCAGTTGTCTATACCAGTGGTACGCAAAATGTGGGTGTAAAAAAAATTGGAGAGATCGTGGATAATCGGAAGTAAATTTATATCATACTGAATTATTTAATTAAAGAACATGCTTTAAACATTCTACAATAACATATTTTTAATATTTTTATTCATATGTTTTATACGTAAAAAATATATGATAATGTTAAATAATGTTTCAAACAATCTAACAAGGCTGCATTGTATCCATTCGCCTTTACCTATATGTGCGAGACTGGGTAATCAAAATGACTAGCTATAAAGATCAAACAACGATGATATGAGAGTAGCATTCTCAAGTATTTCCCCAAATATCGAAGTAATATTATTTGAGGTCCAGGCTCACCCTTCATTATTTTTTTTCTATAAATAAATTATATTAATATATTAATTTTTTCTATAAATTTCTTTAGTTTCCCATAAATAAATTAAGTTTATTTATTTATTTTCCAATGCGAAGGAACTTGTCGGATAGACATTAGCCTTTATTCCTCGCAGTTTTTGCTGGCAATTTTATTATGGAAGCACCATATAGGCGGACCAGCATTACCCACTATGAAGGGACGACACAAACGGAGGTATTTTAGTGGCACGACGCCGGGATTCGACCCGAGCACCCTCATCACCGAAAGCCAGCGCGCTGTACCACAAGGCCACTACAGACCCAAAATGAAGTTTATAATTTTCAGTGTTTTAATAGGAAGCTTATAATTTTAAATTCATACTCTTTTTAAAATTTTAATTTTTGTTAATTTTTACCTAAATACATATTAATATTCAAATATAACGTTTTAGTCACATGTGATTTGCCAAATACCAGTGCAGAAGGTAAACAACACATTGGGTGGGTGGGGGGGGGGGGGGTCAAGTGATTTTTTCATTTAAAAAAAGTGGGTTGCGGTCGATACAAAGTTGGCTCACCGCTGGTCTATATTGCATGTATAGATCTCAAAATGCGTAATAATCCCATGGAAAGCAAAGTCGTACCAGTTATCAGTTATTTTTAGTTAATACAAACAAGAGTGGTATTTCAGATGAGTTTGTTCAGAGAGTTAACCGTCAGATTTAATTCTAACAAAATTTTTGGAAGTCAAGGGTTGTTTTCTAACAAACAAACAAACAAACAAACAAAAATTATTATAAAGGTGTTGGCTGGAAAGATTAAAGATAAGAAATCAATGAAAATTTGCTACAATCGGTGTTCATTCCAAATTTTTTATTACACTGCTATGATCTACCTGCTATTCTTACAAATCGACTAAGATATGATCTCATATGATCGTAAAGATATGATCCCAAACAGAGAATATCCTCCCCCCCATCCCCAGAAAGTATTTTGAAGTTGTGAATCTTAGATTACTAAAAACATATTCGAGTGATCAAATCAGCTTAAATAATAAACTGTATGATACGATTTGGAAGAAAACAACCTTATTTCAGTTCAATGAAATACTATTTATAGCATAAATAAAAATTAAAAGAATACATACAAAAGAGAACTTTATGTTTATTTACACATATAAGTTTTTAATGTTTTCTTAAAAAGTGCGTATACAACAGTGAATGCTCTAGTAAAAAGGAGTGTACTTTAATGACTAAAAATTTTTTTGAACATCATGTTTCAATGATCTCCACATAAATATTCAAAATTTTATTCCAATAGTTAAATTAATTGTATGACATGAATGTTTGAAGACAAATATATAGTTTTATATCTTCTGACTTTAGTTCATAAGAATAAAAACGATACACTGTTAAATTCTCTGCCACTTTTCCTCACACTGTTTCACACTCAGATTTTTTCTTTTCTAGTCCGTGAATCCAACTCGAGAACTTCTGCTTTCTGCTCCGACATACAGAAGTATTACGCCTCAAATCCATGTCATTATTCCTACTAAAATGAACTTCGCAGTATGACTAGAATTGTAAACTTATATTCATTTTTTAGGTGAAAATAATATCTTAAGTGGATACGGAAGACAATTCTTTTTAATTAATACGCTATTTACAAAGAATTTCTCCTCATCAAATGTGTCGTTTTATAAAGATCATTATGTATAAGCAATTGAACGGTTTGAAATTTTTTTTTTGAATTTACGAATATTGCATTTTTAGTTTATGATATTTAGTCCAAACCAGTAGCTTAATTTGCGTAAAATTTTCCCTTCAGTTCATAGGATCAGTTTTAAAATAATTTGACAAAGGGACAAACGAAAATGTGATAAATTAAATTTTTATTAGGCCCAAATGTCGCCTACCCTAACTTTTTTTCGACATTTCATTCAGTTTTTAGTTTCTGATTAGGCTGGAAACTCAAAGAACATCCCTAAGAACTCTTTCCTTTGGTATGCTGAGATCAACCAGCTCCAAAACCAGTGCCAATTTAAGTTATGTAGCTAAATTGGGAAAATTGAAATTTCCAGTGAACTCCAGAGCGGTTCCTAATAGCGCCTACCTCTGTTCCTCTTACCACCTACCTGGCGAAATTAGGAGCACCTGTTAAAAGGCGTTGCTAGCAAAGTCTCTGTTTAATGCACTTTCAAATGGTATAAGCAAAATTAGAATTTGGATGTATCTACCTGGTCATTCACTGGATTTTGATTCTTTGGAGCCAAAGTTTACTAAGACAGCAGCCAAAACAACTTCAGACGCCATATAGTTTCTGTTATCGGTGATAAGAGCGTTGTTGCTATCGCCGCTGTTAGTACAGACACAGAACTATGAAGTTACTGCATTTTCTCATACATAGCACGAATCATAATTTAGAAACACGAGTAGGCGATATTAGGCACAGGGGCGATATTTGGGACACCTACCCTAAAGGAAAACATTTTTTTCTCGGAATAATTTCAGCTTTAGAGATAATATTTTCAGAATTATTACTCTATATTGAAAATCTTGAAGACTCTTCTATAGAAATAGAACAAAGGAAAGCTGCACCGAGTTTCATAAAGATACCTTGTAAGGTGTTCTAGATATATCCTTTTTAAAGGGGAAATCATCAAAAGGGGCATCAAATGTATCTTTTTATAAAGATCATTATGTATAAGCAATTGAACGGTTTGAATTTTTTTTAAAAATTTGAATTTACGAATATTGCATTTTTAGTTTTTGATATTTCTTCCAAACCAGTAGCTTGCATAATATTTTCACTTCAGTTAGTAGGAGAGGTTTCAAAATAATTTGACAAAGGGACAAACAAAAATGAGATAAATTAAATTTTTAATTAATTTATATGGGAAAACATTGTTTTTTTCTCGGAATAATTTCAGCTTTAGGAAAAATATTTTCAGAATGATTACTCTATATTGAAAATCTTGAAGACGCTCCTATAAAAATAGAACAAAGGAGAGCTGCACTGAGTTTCATAAAGATACCTTGTAAGGTATTTTAGATATATCCTTTTTAAAGGGGAAATCGGGAAGAATTCCATTTGGTGATAAATAAGCTTAAAGTACAAACGCACAATAAGATACGAGTAAGGGCTTTTTCACAAAGAATCCGTCAGAGTAAAAAATTGTAACCAATCATGTACTAATCATCGGCACATTTAACCAATCCGCGCCGACCGAATTCTTAACGCTGACGCTGACGGATTCTATGTGAACAGACCCTTAACCATGCTTCGTAAAAATGCTGTATCGGCATTTTGAGAGAAATATAGAGCATTTCATCCTTAACCCTGTCAGAGCTGGACTGTTTAAAGATAAACGTACTTTATAGACTGATCGTTTTTTACAACAAAGAGCATGATGGGCAGAATAAATTCGAAATTTTGTTAGAAAATTAAATGATTGTACCTGCATTAACAATCTCAAAACTCGAAATAGCAAAATGTCACTCAATCTCTTTACAAATGCGCCATAAATACATATGAAAGCTAAAATAATAGCTCTGAAAAAACATTTCAAAAGCACGCTGAGTGAAAACACATTTTTAATAATTTTTAAATTTTTTTTTCTCAGTTAAGGCAAAGAAGCAATTTGGTATGGACCGCATAAATGCTATCATAGCCGAAACTGAATGGTTTGGGATAACACATAAATGGGGTCAACCCACGATGAACAATTTTTCAGAACGCATATATGGGTTTATATATAGTGCTAAAAAGGCTAAAGCTCTTTAGTACCTTTTAAAGCGAAGAAAATAAAATTGTGCTCTTCTTTGATGATTTCGAGGGACATTTAGAAACTTCTTTTTATAGAAATTTGGAGTAACCTGCCCCCCGAGGATTCTTTAATTTTCTAGGGGGAGAATATTCTGAGAAGTTGTCGCACCAAAACCACAAAATAATTTAAAACGACCGAGTGCTCAAGTTTTATCAGAAGTGATGACTCCTGAAATGAGGCGTATTTATTTTTGTGGTGTCTCCACTATCGTCTTTCTTTAGGTGGAAAGATAAGGTGACACCAAAAAACCATGTGAAATAACCTCACAGTTGATAACTTCAGTTTAGATTTGCCTTAATGCTCTGCAGATGGGGAACCTCAAATAAACACTCTGATAGGCTTTTCTTTTGCGTTGAAATCTCATGTCATTTATCTATGAGCCTTCTCGAAATGTATTTCGAATTGGGCATTTAGCCAGATTTTGAAGTTGGCATATTATACATTTAAAGCAAGTCGAGAAGTTTTGTTGCAGAACTTCTTTGACATAAGACGCTTCAAAAATGGATCTTTTAGAAAAATATACCAAGTAGGATGGTATCTTTCTCAAAAACTATTCACCATTTTCTGATTGCAAGTTATCAATAAATTGTTCCTTAGTTTCAAATATAAAAAAAAAGTCAAATGATACCAAACTTTACTAATCTGTATATATAAAACAGTTCCGTAACTGACTGACTGACAGATAACGCACAGACCAAACCACTGGACCTAAATTGTTGAAATTTTGCATGGCGATTCTTCTTATAGTGTACGGGTGCACTAAGAAATATTTTTGAAAAATTCTTCTTAGATTTTTTAAATTAAATTTTTAAGCTGTTTTTGTAACATTCTTTAAAGTTTTCATTTAAAATAATAATTTGACCTCAAATTTAACCTCAAATTATACTATATTAAGCTGTTTTTGTAACATTCTTTAAAGTTTTCATTTAAAATAATAATTTGACGGTTATAAAATTTATATCACGAGAAAGATCATAAAAATTCCTTTAAAAGGAAATCTTTTTCGAATCTTTACCTCTCTTTTCTGATTTTTGGTAAATTTTTAAGATTAATTTTTAGTATTTAATTTATTAAATGCTGACCACGTGGTTTCTTTTCTTTTTGTGATACTTTAAACTAATTTTGCGTCACGTGCATAGCAACGAAATAAATTGACAAATAAAATATATTTTTTTTCTTTCTGATGCGGCAGACGATTGGACATTATCCAAAAAAATATTAAAATACAGTAAAAGAAATCTTCCTCAAATTATACTATATTAACTCTACTATATTCTTTAGTATGTTCTATTAGATATAATTTGAATATTTTCTTCTACATAATTTTATCTATAAAAGTATTCGCTACGATTTTTTTATAAATACATATTTTTTTTGCATTAATTGCATGCATTGACCAGTGTATTTAATTTTAATGTACTCCGTAGCGAATCACGGGTATTCAGCTAGTTCTTATATATTACAGCCTCTTATATACCACTGCGCGCATAAAAAACAATCTTCATGGAATGGGTTCCAAAATTATTACTTTTACGTATGAAATGCCATATACTTCATCGTATATCAGGTGTCTACAGAGAGAGAAATGTGCTAGGAGCAATCTATCAGCCCTCAAAAATTGTCGTCTCAGTACGTAAATCTCCGACTTGTCACAACGCGTGTATACGCGTCCTCAGCCTTACCCATCTTTCGCTTTGCTTTCATTCATATGAAAGGACATATTCCAAAGTGAAGGGTATTTTAACAATCGCAACAAAGAGACATTCAGCTTTTCCGTAAACTTAACTTTACAAAAATTTTCGCATGTTTTTAAGATATTTTGAATAATGATCCTAAACGAAAAATATTTCCTTAAAATATTCCTTTAGATGAAAAAATCTTCTCCAGTTCCTTTCTGTAAGCCTTCTTAATTAACACACATTGTTCGGGACTGATTAAGAAACATTAGTACAGACATGACAATGTTATAAAGGGAAGAAAACAATAAAATAATTTTAGATTAGAAATAAAGTAAGTTCGTAATTATGAGTTGTCTAGTGGGCACATTGATTATGTCGTGTTATATAAATTTTAAAAATTAGACTGGTTACATGCGCTGCATGGGTATGACAGCCGGAGAACTTTACATTATGCAATCTCTTACGCTGAGCTGGATATTTCAATTCCTAACTAAATAAACAGATTCCTTTATTTTATTCTTAGTGAAAATATAGTTTCTTAAAAAAAAGTAGCCTTAGAACTAAGGGGAAAGCGCCAGGTCTTAGGTGATGGATCTAACTGTATTTCAAGCTATCTCACATGATCGTAACTTCTACAAATTGCATCTATCACTAGGTTTTCTAGTAGCAAGGTAGACGCATCTACTAAAAAGGGGCCTGTATTATTTTTTTCCTGTTTTTTTTAAACAACATTTATTGCTTTCGTTTTCGGAACTAGTCCATGAAAAGAATGCTTCATCTCATCACATTTTATACGTTCCACTGACAAAACCATAATCCAGTCAGTTAGATAATCTTAAAAAACTGTTAAAATTTTGGCCAAGTTTTTAAATTCAGTAACGCTAAAATAATACCCAGTTTTTTGTGACCCAACATTCCTTTTGATAACAACATTCCTTTTGGTAGTTGTCTGGACACCGTGAGGGAGAATTCCGATGATGTCCAGACAACTCTCTTTCGTCCATAGAATGTCTTTAAACAATAGAAGGATTCCTGAATTCCAAATATTAAAAAGTACGCAACTAGTACACCTCGCTATATATATTGGAAAAATAAGAATTCATTAATTGTTTAAAAATTATTAGAGGTTTTTATCACTGTTCTGCCATTAACAATATCACCGAAAGTTAAAAAAAAAACAGTGTTTTATAACTGAAAGAAGTCAATAAAAGTTGGAAATCATAAGCTACAATCATACAGCAGAGTGAACATTGACTTAAGATGGCACATGTATATGAGAGGAAAATCTTCCTTCTTTACATGTACGGAGCTTAATTTTAACATCAAGTTTAATTATTCCTAGCTGATATAGCTGTTTGGGAATTACCTATATCAGCTAGAAATAATGAAACTTACTATTTGCACGGCGATCAAGCCGTGCAATTAGCTTCCCAATTCGTAATAAGAGCAGTTTATCCCGTTCAGTCATTTTATCATGCTTTAAAACACGTTTAGCATTCTTTTCTGCCATTAACAATATCACTGAAAGTTTTTTAAAAAAAACAGTGTTTTATAACTGAAAGAAGTCAATAAAAGTTTGAAATCATAAGCTATAATCATACATCAGAGTGAACATTGACTTAAGATGGCACATGTATATGAGAGGAAAATCTTCCTTCTTTACATGTACGGAGCTTAATTTTGACATCAAGCTTAATTTTTTCTAGCTGATATAGCTGTTTGGGAATTACCTATATCAGCTAGAAATAACGAAACTTACTATTTGCACGGCGATCAAGCCGTGCAAATAGCTTCCCAATTCGAAATAAGACCAGTTTATCCCGTTCAGTCATTTTATCATGCTTTAAAACTCTTTTAGCATTCTTTTAACTCATTTAATTCGATGTAGATTAATATAGATGTATAGCACTTAAACTTTCCGTTTGAATAATATCATCCATGAGAAAAATCTTATGTTCAAATGCAATATAATTTCCTAAGGAGTTTGGACGCAGGATTTCGATTCCGGAGTTTGCGGGTTTGGGATCATCTGGCACGGGTGTCTATATCCGTACGAGATCGTCTGCGAGGTAAATGTTTCCATCTGCTTAGCTCTTGAGTAGAGAGATAACAGCGCTCCAAACGTTTACCAGCCATAATTTTTTTGTGTGGCATTCTCCTTGCTAATGTATATTATACTAGCTGAATACCCGTGCTTCGTTAAGGAGTACACTCAAATTAAATACAACGGTCAATGTACGCAATTAATGCAAAAAGAAATTATAAAAAAAAATCGTAACAGATATTTTTATAGACAAAATAATATAGAAGAAAATATTCAAATTTAATACAACGGTCAATGTGTGAAATTAATTTGTATGTTTAATATCCATAAAATATACTAATTTGAATTAAATTCTTAAAAAACTTCCATCTCAATTAGTCTAGAGGTTAAATTTTATCTTTAACCGTATTTCAATATTTCTTTTGTCAATTTATTTCGTTGTTATTAACGTGACGCAAAATTAATTTAAAGAATTAAAAAAAGAAAAGGAACCGAGTGATAAGCATTTAATAAATTAAATTCTAAAAATTAATCTTTAAAAGTCCACCAAAAATCAGAAAATGGAGGCAAAGATTCAAAAACGATTTCATTTTAAAGAAATTTTTATGATCTCTGTCGTGATATAAATTGTATAACCCTCAAATTATTATTTTAAATGAAAATTTTAAATTCATAGGTCATTTAAATTATACATTTATAAAAGCATTTTTGCATGAATACATTTATGTGTACACAGAAAAATTCTTTAAACATTTTTCTGAACTTTAAGGTCTATATTTCAAGGTCTTTCAACAAGAAAAAGATTCGTTGCAAGTATTCAAAGGAACAGTTTATTTATTAAAAGCTAATCAATCACTATTTCGGCCTTTTTATTCTCTACTGATTCAACGAGCAAAGCTTTCTAACTTTTCTAATTTGTATACAGAATCCAAACTGATTAATGTTCCTTTAAAAACGAAAATTTAAAAAGATAGCATTCAGTAATTGTATGGGAAAATTCATGGGAAAATTAACTTATTTTTGGCTTGTTTTTATTATCATGATATATATATATATATATATATATATATATATATATATATATACACCTATTTAATACTTATCTTTTCATGTTTTTAGTTCTTTTAACTTGAAACCCACTGAAACTTCGCAATTCTTCTCCTGATAATATGCGACGGAGTTTAGAACAATCCTTTTCATGGCATGCCCCAGGATCTTACCGCTAATCCAGTCTAAGAAAAGCGTTCTGACTTTCTTGCATTCTGTTTCGAGATAGAAAATCATCTTTTCTTCTTTTTTAAAGCTGTTATATCCAGAGAAGTCGTTAAGTCGTTTAAATGATCCTAACTCCTCTTTGTCACTGTTGGCTGTTAGGTGGTAAAAGAGGCTAGATTCGACGAATCCATCTTTCGCACTTTGTTGATTTTACGGTTTGCGCAAAGGCGGTTTGGAAACTGAATGGCCTAACTCATTTGCCGTAGATTCCAAGGGAGTGTAAGTAAGGTACCGCTTTTAACTCCTTGGTAGACTGCTAAATAGCAACTTTTAACAAAATAGGTTTTTAGAAAAGCAACTTGCGTGGGTGGAACATTCCCATAAACCATTTTCTTTTATTTTTAGCACAATATGCAAAGGAATTTCGAACAGAAATGCAAAATAAGTTTGAAGAATGTACAAAATAAAATGTGTACTGTGGGACACAGGCCCGGACTTAGAGACCCAGGGTCCCTAGGCAATTGACATTTGGGCCCCCCACCATCTCGAAGCTATTTTGGAAATTTAGCAAATTAAATGCACTAGTACAGAACATATAATTTTTAATCGACTTTAATGACTTTTGTTATAAACATCATAATAATACAGTCTATGTTACTATAGTTAAATAAACATCAGAATAATACAGTCTATGTTACTATAGTTACGTTATTCTAAAAAATTTACAGAATCATACGACAAACTTTCTTCTGTGCAAAAGAACGAATGACGTCATCATAGTCAATTGACTGCATTGTTTCTGACTCTATGCACATGACTCTATGTATCACTTAGGCACGTATATTTTGGCCCATTTTATCTTACCCCCTCCACCCGAGTTTACTCTCCTGTCTCTAGTCTTCTTGCATCGACATATAGAATGGACTGCCTGCGCGTGGCCTGGCAATGCTAAGCGCATGATCACGACAAAGCAGGGAGTTAAAAAAAATGATAGTCTGCTATGAAGAAATTTTTCGCGAGAAAAAGGCGTAAGTTAATACGGGAGGCTATTTTATTGGATTTTTTAAAACCATCAACATAATTTTTTTTAATATCTTGTACATATCTTTAATATTAATATGTAATATAATATTTAAATTATAATACAATATTTTTCCTATACGCTGGAATTTTTCCTTGAAACTGCAGTTCTTGGTCCCAATTAGACAAAATTTATATGCAGTTATATGCAAAGTTGTACCCCGACTTACGCGAATTCGACTTAGTCGATCTCTCGTCGGTCCGACCTATGACGTAACTTCGGGGTATTGCTATATATATATATATATATATATATATATATATATATATATATATATATATATATACCTATTTAATACTTATCTTTTCATGTTTTTAGCTCCTGGCAACAAGTAGTTTTAGAGCTCATACTGGTTTTTCACTTTCAACTTTGTCATATATATATATATATATATTTAATGCAACATTTTATCACCTCAGCTAGTTGAAGGGCATCGAAACATGGAACAGTTAATCGAATTTTTAAGTCTGTGCCCGGGTCTTCCGAACGAAACAATAGCTGACAGTGAGACACGATCGTGTGAATATGTACACATTTTCAATTTTGAAATGACAAACATTTTTCTAGGTAGGGTTTTTAAATTAAAAAAAAACTCTACGATGATACAAAAATTGCAAAAAAATCGTAACGAATACTTTTATAGACAAAATAATGTAGAAGAAAATGTTCAAATTAAATCTAATAGAACATACTAAAGAATATAGTACAGTTAATATAGTACAGTTTGAGGAATATATCTTTACTGTATTTTAATATATTTTTGGATAATTTCCAATCGTCTGCAGCATTAGAAAGAAAAAAGGTTTTTTTTTTGTCTATTTCGTTGTTATGCACGTGACGATAAATTAATTTAAAGTACCAGAAAAGAAACCACGTGATCAGCATTTAATAAATTAAATTCTAAAAATTAATCTTTAAAAATTCACCAAAAATCAGAAAATGGAGATAAAGATTCGAAAAAGATTTCATTTTAAAGGAATTTTTATGATCTCTTTCGTGATATAAATGTTATAACCCTCAAATTATTATTTTAAATGAAAACTTAAAAAAAGTTACTTAAACAGCTTAAAAATTTAATTTAAAAAAATCTAAGAACTTTTCAAAATCTTTTTTTGTGCACCCCTACATTATAGGAAGAATTGCCATGCAAAACTTCAGCCCTTTAGGTCCAGCGGTTTGGTCCAGCGTTTTTCCTATTAAAACTATTAAGAACCACTGCCTTAGATGAATTTCAGAATACTGCGAGATTAAATTTAAATTTTGAGACATATATGGAAAACTAGCTGAATACCCGTGCTTCGCTACGGAGTACATTCAAATTAAATACAACGGTCAATGTATGTAATTAATGCCCCAAAAAATTATATTTATAAAAAAATCGTAAGGGATATTTTATAAACAAAATAATGAAAAAGAAAATATTAAAATGGAAATCTAATAGAACATACTAAAGAATATAGTACAGTTTGAGGAACATTTCTTTTACTGTAAATTTAATATTTTTTTGGATAATGTCCAATCGTCTGCCACAATAGCAAGAAAAAAAATTTTTTTTGTCAATTTTTTTCGTTGTTATGGACGTGACGCAAAATTAGTTTAAAGTATCACAAAAAGAAAAGAAACCACGTGATTAGCATTTAATAAATTAAATTCTAAAAATTAATCTTTAAAATTCACCAAAACTCTGAACATGGAGGTAAATATTCGAAAAAGATTTCATTAAAAGGAATTTTTATGATCTTTCTCGTGATATAATTTTTATAACCCTCAAATGATTATTTTAAATGCAAACTTAATAAAATGTTACAAAAACACCTTAAAAATTTAATTAAAAAAAATATAAGAAGAATTTTTCAAAGATCTTTCTTAATGCACTCCTAGACTATAAGAAAAATCGCCATGCAAAATTTCAGCCCTTTAGGTCCAGCGGTTTGGTCTGTGCGTTATCTGTCAGGCAGTCAGTCAGTTACGGAACTGTTTTATATATATAAATAATTATGAACTAACAGCAACAATGTAGCCATTAAAAATTTAGATATTGTTTTATACGTAAAAATATAGTACGCATTGTAAATGTATTAGTTTTTTTGTGCAATAAATAAATTATCTTGCAATAAATGTCTTTTCTTAAATAAAAAATAAAAACACATTTTTTAAGGGCGTGCGAGAGCTTATTTTCCTATTCAAGGGAATGTTGTCTATTAAAAATGTTAAGAACCACTGCCTTACATGAATTTCAGAATAATGCGAGATTAAATTTAAATTTCAGACATATATGGAATACTAGCTGAATATCCGTGCTTCGCTATGGAGTACATTCAAATTAAATACAACGGTCAATGTATGCAATTAATGCCCAAAAAATTATATTTATAAAAAACTTGCAGCGGATATTTTTATAGACAAAATAATGTAAAAGAAAATATTAAAATGAAAATCTAATAGAAGATACTAAATAATATAGTACAGTTTGAGGAACATTTCTTTTACTGTAATTTAATATTTTTTTGGATAATGTCTAATCGTCTGCCGCATTAGCAAGAAAAAAAAAATTTTTTTTTGTCAATTATTTTCGTTTTTATGCACGTGACGTAAAATTAGTTTAAAGTATCACAAAAAGAAAAGAAACCACATGATCAGCATTTAATAAATTAAATTCTAAAAATTAATCTTTAAAAATTCACCAAAAATCAGAACATGGAGGTAAAGATTCGAAAAAGATTTCATTTAAAAGGAATTTTTGTGATCTTTCTTGTGATATAAATTTTATAACCCTCAAATTATTATTTTAAATGGAAACTTAAAAAAATGTTACAAAAACAGCTTAAAAAATTTAATTAAAAAAATATAAGAAGAATTTTTCAAAGATCTTTCTTAGTGCACTCCTACAGCATAAGAAAAATCGCCATGCAAAATTTCAGACCTTTAGGTCAAGCGGTTTGGTCTGTGCGTTATCTGTCAGTCAGTCAATCAGTCAGTGAGTCAGTCAGTCAGTTACGGAACTGTTTTATATATATAGATAACAGATAAATAAAGAAATGGCTCAGTCTGAAGAGAAATTTAGAATTTAGATAGGATATATTTGCCTCTTTTTTTACTGAAGAAAACGGATTAACATTTAAAACACGCATGATTTTTATTCAAGTATGTCCCTATTTATTTTATTTTTATTTTAATATTTATAAACATACCTTGCACTTTCGTGTAGTAACAATGAGTATTAATTAAGTCTTAAAATAAATAATTTTCTAAGTCAAAGATATGTAAAATATTAAAGCTGTTTTCAAAATTAAAATTGGTTGATTCGCTCTGAATTCAGAAACAGAGAGTAAAAGAAAAATATTTAAATGTCGATACATACGATGAAATAATATCAGAGATATTTTTAAGACTGAAAAAAAATCTTCCCATGCCGGGAATCGAACCCGGGCCGCCTGGGTGAAAGCCAGGAATCCTAACCACTAGACCACATGGGACTCAATCAACTTGCTAATTTCAAAGGACAGGTGAGCAATGTCTGCTAAAGTGATGTTTCCCTTTAATGTTAAGTTTGAGTTCGTTTATCAGTTATGTAGCATTAATATTGTATCATTAGGAAGTTCGGAAATATAATTTCTAGTTCGAAGACCACAGCTTACAAGGTTTGTATTGAATGGTTTACATCTGTTGAATAAAAATGAAAAGGAACTTGGATTTTACAAAGCATTTAAAATTTATTAATTTTTCAAGGAATATATGAACCAGTTCTCGGAGAAATATTAGATTTTCAGCATTTAAAAAAATATTTTTGCTTATTTTAATTACGTAAAAATATTTTCTAGATAATTACCTGCCATAACGCTAGTCATTATCATGTAAAAATAAAAAAACAAGGTGGAATGGTGGTTATTTAAGAAAGTTTTTTCATTTTCTAACGCATAATTATCAAAGAAAATTAATTATTTTATTTTCTTATTTTATTCTATTGTCAGATATGTTTTTACGTGCTATGAACAGAATAATAAATTGAAACGGTCAAAGGAACGGTCAAAGGAACAATAAAAGATTATTTACGTTTCTAATGAAGGAAAAGGATATATACATACTCGCACACACACACACACATATATATATAGATATAAATATTTTTTAATCTTAATAATGCGTGTAGTACTGTCCAATTAATTATATATTTTTACTTATTTTAAAGCGTATCGAATATTTTGTTTTCTTTTTTATAAATCCTCCTTTAATCGTTAAGAAATTTTAAGCACTCAACAACTGAACATAAATAAACTATTGAATAATTATGAAAAATCTTAAATTATTATGTAGCTTGTGCGTTTCTTTTTACGTAAAAATAAAATTGCGGGAAGTCGTAAAGCACCAGTGTCAGAAAAGATACTCGGAATAAATTGCTGACTTTGAGAAAATAACAAAGCGGGAAAAGTTAAATTTTGAACCTCAATAAGTACAAGTTTAGTCTTGTTTGTATATTTTAGTGATGAGTAGTTGTGCTCTTTTAATTAAACGTGATATTTATTTCAATTCCTTGGCCACGTTTGGTATCCAAGCTTTTGGGAGACTAAAACAGTATTTTTAAACGCGCTTTAAATTATTTTATTTTTCCTAAAATGGACTCGCATTTCTATTTCAATCTATTGCCTCTACTTTCCATTGTACATCTCCTTATCTAAGGCAAAAGATGCATCGGAAATTTTCTTCCCATTTTTTTAATTAAACACCTTCCCTCCCCCTCCTCCTTCGCCCATAAACACTGGATTTATTTCTTATCACTTATTTCGACCCTTAGAAGTCTGGTATCCATAACAAACTGTCGAAATGCCCTGTGTGGCAAGCAGGTTAGTAGACTGGTATACATTATAATGTGGTTACTTGTTGAGTGTAAATGTGTCATGCAGTTTAGTTTGGATCCCTTCATGCTATTCAAGAATAGAATAGGAATTAAGTATGCAATAAATTTAATTAGTGGCGTATAAAATAAAAATTATTATGTTATACTCGGTTGAAGGACAATATTAACAAGGTTCTAGAGTGAGGAAATTCGGGGAGATTGCTCTCCGCTACGATGTTTCATCTTTCACCCCTGTTATTCTGAATTTTCCATTTATGAGATAACGTTTTCAGACAATGAATACATAACTGTATCACATGACTATATTCAGAGAATTTTCTACAGATATCTTTCTTTCAGAAATGTTACTGTATAGATGTAATGCGAAAATGGACTGATGGTTGATAAATAATGGAAAACAGTTAACTGTTTTTCAACTAAAATTTTCCACGCAACCAGATTTGTTTAGGTAATAACATTCAGATTTAATACACTGAAAATATCAGTTCATCAAAATATGCTAAAAACTCTATTGCCCAAAACAAATATTTATCTTTTCATTTCTACCACTTTTTAAATTTATAGATTTTTTTTATTCATACTGATTTCATCAGCTTACCAAGTTAATAATTTATTTAGTACCACAAAATGTACACCGTGTATTCAGGAATCTGTGCTAGTAACAGACTATATATTTCTGTACCTCGATCTCTTTTTAGTCTATACCTAGAAGCTGTTGAACATGTCGGGAATAATTTGTTTTACTGACTTATTGCTCCCGTAATCTCTATCGCTTGAACGAATAAGGATTTCACCTTGAAATCGAAACTGACCTATAAAAACTCAATGCCAATTAAACTCTTTTTCATTCCTAACCCATTTATCCTTCTGTCTGTCTACACCCAGAAATATGTGAGTCTGAATCTGAAATTCTTTTGTATTCATTTTTCCATTACATCACTTTTCCATCTATGGATTTTTTTTCATTATTTTGAATTTATCAAAGACCAAGTAAAAGATTCATTTAGCGCCACGAAATTTATACAATACGGTGGGAGTCTGTGTTACCAATAGACTCTGTATATCTATTCCGCTAAGCAGAAAAGCATCTCGACAGTACTCTATATATATAAAACAGTTCCGTAACTGATTGACTGACTGACTGATTTGCTGACTGATTGGCAGATAACGCACAAACCAAACCTCTGGACCTAAAGGGCTGAAATTTTGCATGGCGATTCTTCCTAGAGTGTAGGGGTGTACTAAGAAAGATTTTTGAAAAATTCTTAGATCTTTTTAAATTAAATTTTTTAAGCTGTTTTTGTAACATTCTTTTAATTTTGCATTTAAAATAATAATCTGGGGGTTATAAAATTTATATCACAAGAAAGATCATGAAAATTCCTTTAAGATGAAATCTTTTTCGAATCTTTACCTCCATTTTCTGATTTTCGGAGAATTTTTAAAGATTAATTTTTAGAATTTATTAAATGCTGATCACGTGGTATCTTTTCTTTTTGTGATACTTTAAACTAATTTTGCGTCACGTGCATAACAACGAAATAAATTGACAAAATATATATATTTTTTCTTTCTAATGCGCAGACGATTGGACATTATCCAAAAAAAAAAATTAAAATACAGAAAAAGAAATGTTCCTCAAACTGTACTATATTAACTGTACTATATTCCTTAGTATGTTCTATTAGATTTAACTTGAATATTTTCTTATAAAATATCCGTTACGATTTTATACATATTGGCCTTAATTGCATACATTGAACGGTGTATTTAATTTGAATGTACTCCGTAGCGAAGCACGGGTATTCAGCTAGTTCCAGTCATAAACGTTTATTGCGCCCGTTTTTACAATGCCTATTTCATCAGCGAATAGTTCTACTACAAGGATCCCGTCTTGAAATCGAAACCGGTCTACGAAAAATTTAATGAGATTTAGAGGTTTTTTTTTTTTTTTTTTTTTTTTTTTTTTTTTTTTTTTTTTTTTTTTTAAACCATTGATCCTTTCATCCAAATAAATACAGGCACATCTTTGCTTATAGACTTTCCTAAACAGAAGTAAGGCTGTGAATGCATAACCACTCTCGTAATCTCTGTGTATGAATTTCACGAAGTGTCCAGTAAAATAAATGAATAAAATCTACCTTATCTTAGATAAATTTATTTTCCTTTGAGATTATGGCAAAAATATTTTTTTCCTTGAAGCTGATATTTTCAAACAAAAGATCATTTTGAATTCTTTTATGACGAGAAATTTGAGTTTTAAATTTATGTATGAAGCCGAAACAGAGAACTACGACTCCTTTTCCCTTTCCAGGACAGAAAATGTTTAGTTGGTAACCTTGGTATAGTTAGGATCACACTTTACAACTTTTATTTTACTTTAAAACTATGCATTCGTGTTAGATATTAATACATACACTTCATTTACTGGGGTTGAGAGTTAGCTGAGCGACTAAGGAGGTGGTTCTCAACTTTTTATAACTCGAGAATCATCTGAAAACGTGTATGTAATCCGTTACTCAGACAGATAAAACTATAGCCATAATGTAACGATATGAATAAAATTAAACACACACACACACACACACACATATATATATATATATATATATATATATATATATATATATATGTATGTATATATATATATATGTATATATATATATATATATATATATATATATATATATATATATATATATATATATATATATGTATGTATATATATATATGTATATATATATATATATATATATATATATATATATATATACATTATATATATACACACACACATATATATATATATATATATATATATGTGTGTGTGTATACATTTATATGCATATATATATATATATATATATATATATATTATGTATATATATATATGTATATATATATATATATATATATATATATATATATATATGTATGTATATATATATATATGTATATATATATATATATATATATATATATATATATATATATATATATATATGTACATATATATTTGCTTTCATAAATTTTGTGCATAAATAAACTTAAAAGAATGGTTTTATAAAATTTAACAAATATCATACAATTATACACATTTTACTGGGGTTATCAGCAAGATTATTGCATTGGTTTTTCCTTGCACAGTTCATCAATGACTAGTGAACAGTTTTGGGGAGCGGAGGGAAAGTGACGTAAATGAATGCAGGATCTCCACGCAGATATTACAAACTTATCTTTCTTCGATTATACAGAAGGTCATTCGCACTTTATGGAAACGATTTTGTAATTTATTTTTGCCGTTTTCATTTTGAGATAAAAGTTTGGTAACTTCAGAATAATCGTCTGCTACTGTCTTGTTTTGAATGGAATGTGAAATAAAATATTTATTTTGAAAATGGCTCCTAAAATTGATAGATGGCTCAAAGGTTACGTAACTGCGCTTTCCGAGGAGAAATATTCGTATCAACAAATCATAAAGCGGTGTAAAAATCGTGGTTATGGCATTTATAATATATTCAATTTGAAAGGGAAAAAAATGTCTAACTGAAAGTAAAAATGAAAACATGACCGCGAAACCTCATCCTAAGACTGTTCGAACGCAGGTAAATATCAAGAAAGTGAAGTCTCTAATCCTAAAAGAAAATCCGCCGACTCAAAGATCCATTGCATCGAAACTAGGAATGTCTTCTGGCACTGTAAGTAAAATCATTCATAAAGATTTGAAGTTAATAAAGATGTTTAAACCCAATGTTCATCTGCTTTGCCAAAGCATATTGCTGAAAGAAAAACAAATTTTAGAAAATTATATGAAAAACACCTAGCTGCTGAAAAATGGAAATTTATGGTAACACTCGATGAGGCAAGGGTGTATTTAAGTGACTGTAATAAAAAAAAGGGTCAATTTTCTGTTGCTCAACTGACGGGAATGACCGTACGAAATGGTTTCGTCAGTGTACAGAAATGTTCCCAAAGGGATTCACGATAGTTGCAGGATTTTGTTACAACGGCAAATTAAAAATCAGAAAAGTCTCAAGTAAAGCCAAAATTAATCCACTCTACTATCAGCAGAATATTTTAGAACCAATTTTTGAAGAAGAAATTCCAGCCTTATATGGAAAGGACATTGATAAAGTTGAGTTTTATATGGACAAAGCCTCTAGTCACACGTCTAAATCAATTGTCGCTTATTTAGCAAAGAAAGAATCAGAAACAGGAATAAAGTGTTATCCCAGTATCAGGAATAAAGTGTTATCCCATGTAATGAAATACCTGTAAAATCACCTGGCGCTTCTCCAATGGAATTTTACGCTTTCTGTTTATTAAAACGAACCTTAGGAAAACAGCATCCAAGGACACTGAATGGACTTTGGAAAACGGTCCAAGAGGAATGGGGTAAAATTGACATGACAGTACAAAGAAAAAGCTTACTTTCATGGAAAATTCTAGCTACAGCTATTGTAAAAACCATGGCTATCAGATAGAAGCAAATCGTCGAAAAAAATACGGCATTTATACATAAAACTTAACTATTAAAATCGTTTCCATAAAGTGTAAATTACCTTCTGTAGAACCCTCTTCTCAGCTGCAGTTTTGTGATAATTCCAGATAAAAATTTCGGCATACTTTTATAATTTTTTAAATTGTTATTATTTTTTTATAGATACTGGGTTTTTTGCCATTACTGAAAATTTGCCACGTATCCCTGAAATGTCCAGCACAGGTTGAGAACCACTGGACTAGAAGGCTAGCTTTCGTCACTACAATGTGGCACTACAGTGATGTGGGTTTAAGCCACGCGTTGGCATATGCGCTTGAGTTACCTCGGAGTTACCTGTAAACTTCTTTCTGTTATAATCTTAGTATAAGTGACCAAAGCAGTATAAAACAATTAAAAAAAAAGTTTTAGTCAATATATTGGATAAAGAGAGGTCGAATTTTCTGTTAAAGATACTGTGATCCAACATTTCCTCTTGAATGCACACTGATTCCGAAGTTGCATAGGGGCTTTCACTTCTCTTGCCCACAGCCTTCTGCAAAATTTCTACATACAATACATCCATGATGATCCAATATAGTATCTGTTGATTTTTATTAACGGAACAGAATATAAAATAAATTTACAGGTAACCCTCCTATAACACGGTAGATAGGTTCCTATAAAATGCCGTGTTGTGTGAAACCGTGTTATAGGAGACCCAAAGCCAGTACAAAAAGGGGGGTTACGTTCCGAAAACTTATTAAAAACAAACATTTTTTTAAATAAATTTCATATAAGCATGTTAATTTTTATTAAAATATAAATGTATGTATAATACAAAATGAAAAAAAAATATTTTCATTTAATGCGACTTTAATTTAATAAATTTCTTTCTCTCACTGCCCAGTACAATGAAACCAGAATGTTTTTTCGGTTCAACGATATCACCTTCACTGTCAGAACCTTTTTCTTCATTTAGATTTTTTGCACCTTCTATCCTCTTTAAAAAAATCTGTAATTTTGGGTTGTTTGTTGGTTTTTACAAGGTCATTGTAGATTTCACGGTATGGGAATAGACAATTTTGCAGCTCCCTTTTGAATTTTCGGCTTCTTTCAGCGGAAGGGTCTGCATTCAAGAAAAATGATTCAAGATTTTCAGCTAAGCTTAGGCCTTCTTGTAATTTTTTTTGGTGTTAAATTATTAACTTCACAATCTTGATCAGTGCTATTGTCCTCAGAATCGATATGATTTACAGCTTCGGATGCCACTTCCATCAAATCCGCTTTGTCAACTTCTTCCACTAATAAATATTGAACGTCCTCAATTGTCATATCCACAAAACCTCCTTCTCCGATTGATTTAGCAAGTTCTAACATGCCATCAATTTCATTTTCTGTCGATTCTATTTCAACTGAAGATGGCCATATCTTCCTCCAACATGCATTTAACGTTAATGATTTTAGTTCTTTCAGCGACAACGATATGATGTCGATGACGTGCTTAATTGAAAATTGCTTCCAAGCTTCCATTACATTAATTGATTTCGAATCGGTTACGTCTAAAATTCACTGTAATGCTCTTCTTATGTAATAAGCTTGTGCATGACGCTTTCCGCTATAACATCGGAATAGAGTTATAAAGGAATAAATTATAATTTGTTTATACATTTTCATGTAAAGCCACTACAGTTTATTATTCCTTCCCGTCATTATTTTAAGGTAATTTAGTTTTTAAATGTGTTAAACATAAACCATGTTATCTAGTGCTGTATAAGTACAGTGTTGAAGAAAAGTTTTCGCAATTGTTTCATCGTGTTAGAACGAAACCGTGTTGTAAGATACCGTGTTGTAGGAGGGCTACCTGCAAGTTGTAATATGTTATCTTTAATGAATAAGAAAGACTTACTTGTACAAACGATAAGGCCCAAACAGAACTCTAATACCTATAACATGTAATCTCTAATGCATGCAATATAATGTATGTGGATAGAACTCTAATGTATGTACACATTAGTGCATGCAAAGTATCAATGAGTATTCGGAATTTATACCTACACTTGTTTTGAAAACTTAATAAATATTCACTTTAGTGTCATATGAATATTTCAATTGTCAGGGAAGCATGCGAGTGAAAGAGAGGATTTTGTACTATGGATTCAGGAAACAAATATTTAAAATAGATCATAAGTAGAGTTAAGTATACTTGTGAGAATCAAACAGCCTTTAGCCAATGGCGGAAAAATAAACTTAGATGATACCTATCTAGTATGGAAAAGGTACGAAAGAGGAAAAAACTCCAAGTAAAACTACTTTATGTAAAGAGTAAGCTTATAGTGAGCATAGATCATGAGTATTATATGTGTCCCTACTTACTGTTTAAACAAATTGTGAAAATTTTACTGAAATCGAATTTTTTTTCTGCATCCTGCAGCTACAGCAAAAGCTAAAACATGGGTGTAGAAAAAAAGGGAAATTTACTTACCTCACAAATAGTTTCAGAGGACCATAATGAGAAAATATCTTCTATTGTTGGGAGTGAGATGTTTTGTTGTTCCCTTTCTATCACTGGCGCAATTGGCAAAGGTTTCTTACAAGCCTTGATGCGAAACGGTTTACTACGAGCATTTCAGTACGCTTTAATTATCTTCCCTAAGCACACTCATTGAGAAACACTCATTGAGAAAAATAGAAAGAAAATCAAGTACCCAGAAGTAAGACCACAAATTTAAACAAAAATATCGTGGGAATTAATAACAAACTCAATCACATAGACTATATTTTCTCCAGTAAATTTATTTTAATTCACAAATAGTATATAACGTTAGTTTTAGATTTATAAAATGAATTTTTTTTATCCTGCCGCCCACACGGTAGAGTATTAGGCGTCGTGAACTTCCACGCAATGTGCTTGGGTTTAAATCCAGAAAAAGGCTTGGTCGTTAACGTGTTATTCCCTCATTGGAAGCAATGCTGGCTCACTAAAATGGTGCGCCCACAATAAAGTAACCAGAAAGACTGCGCGGTGAGTAACAAGAGGCGAATGTTTCACAAGTGCCCCCCCCCCTCAACATTAGAAAAAAAATACTTGACATTTTTTTAAGAATAAGAACTTATCGTCACTTACTAAAAAAGATTTGAATAAATAATATAAAGCAGTTTTACTATTCTAAAATAACAGATTGTACGTACTGATTACACAGACTCCAACGCATTTGTAATTTATAATTGATAATCTGTTTCTAAATCATTGCTACACCTGAAAGGGAAAAGCTGACACTCCATGATGACAGGTCCATTATAGACAGGTTTCATTACACTTGAAAACAAAGAACCTATTGCAGCCTTACTCTTCTATCCCAATTCAGTTATTCGGAGTAATTAAATAAATAAATAAATATATATATATATATATATATATATATATATATATATATATGACAAAGTTGAAAGTGAAAATCCAGTATGAGCTCTAAAACTACTTGCAGCCAGGAACTAAAAACATGAAAAGATAAGTATTAAATGGGTATTAGACAGCATCTCTTCATCAGCAGTGCCGATACTGTCTAAAAGCCAATGGATTGTTTCTGATAAGTATGATTTAAAAAATAAACATACTTAGACACCGTGCAATCCATTAGAAACAGAAGAACTGAATAAATAGTTACTTAATCAAAGAACTCCGAATGTCCTAGTCCTATACTAATAATGTTCTGTGTTAATTTAAATTTATGTATTGGCTTTTCAGTCTTTTATCTATTGTTTGGTCAATAACATATCTTTGTTAATTTATATATATATATATATATATATATATATATATATATATATATATACAGTGGAATCTCGATCGATCGTTTTCGGATCCATCGTTTTTCCGGATGTGTCGTTCATTTTATCCAGTCCCAAAGATCATATTGCTTTGTTATGTTTCCGTATCTATCGTTTTCCCGCATTTATCGTTCATTTCAATCGGTCCCTTGAAAAACGATAGATCGAGATTCCACCGTGAACTACGAGATTCCACCGTGTATAGATATATAGATATGGATATATATATATATATATATATATATATATATATATATATATATATATATATATATATATTAAGATTTACACTTACATATATTACGTATAAAATTTCCTTGTTGCACTATACTATAAAAAGCGTAAAGTTCATTTATGTAATTTTCAGTGAAGATTTTACTCTCAGCAATCTAAACTTGAAGAAAGGTAAGAATGTTAGTGATTTCGCGAAAACTATTAAAAAACTGATATTATAAATTTAACTGAAAAAACTGATATTTAAAGTTATAAAAAGTTAATATGATCAATATCGATTTGCGTTTTAATATCCATAATCGGAGACACTTTTTAGAAACTTCATCACTAAAGGATAGTGCTGAAATTATGGCTTGTATCACAAATATTGCAACTTTGATCGGGTGCGCATGCAAGTTTCTCGAATTTTACAAACATTTCGCGTAGCTATTTTATATTAGAAAACCAACCACGGGAAGCATATAAAACATTCTTGTTTACCGCTTTCAGTCACGATAATTAACAACATAAATAGATTGACATGTATTTTAATTTCCTTTCCTTAATCATGAAATCATGATTATCTCTTAATACTGTGGTGCACGCATTAAATTCTCTACAGTTATTCTTTAAAATATCAAATAAATACTACATACTTCTCCGTAGAGGGTTTTAGTGAAATACATAGTTTATCGTAGTATTACTGTTTATTGTCACAACAAGAATTATTAATTTCGGGACACACGGCTACATATATTAAATAAAGCTAAGGTATGTCTTGCCCCATTTTTACTGAAGTTGAAAGACATAAAAGAGTAGGAAAATCACGACCAAAGACCACAATGCATTATATATCAAAGCTTTTATATTTATCTTATCTGTATTTACAATAATGTTTATTTATATAAAAGGGGTAACATTTACTGTTGTAAAATACGCATGCTATTTTTCTTAGTGGTAAGTTCTGGAGATATAAATTTAAAATGCATCGAAATTGAAGAATATTAGAAATTTATATGTGAACATTTTGAGTAAAGATATAAATTTTGTAAGCTGGTTTTCCCGGCAGTACTTCGCTTCTGTTCTGCGTAATAAAGATAGACTGTGGAGATAGATCTCTGCATCAGATAAGGTCTACTGAGAAGTGGGGACTTCTTCGAATTACTGAAGTGGTAGTTAGTGTCATTCTTATCGACAAAATGATGGAAACACCTTCTAATCTGAACCTGTCTTAGTGCAAGATAGTTCCTTGTTCAAATTTGTTTGTGGCATGTTGAAACTGTGCTGAAGAATAGATTTCCTTGTAAATGATTTAGTTAACGTTAGAATCTGTCATATTAATTAATTTATATTCTAGATATGTAAAGAAACATTTTATTAGCAAAAGCTTATTATTCAGTAAGAATGCAGAATACACACACACACACACACACACACACACACACACACATATATATATATATATATATATATATATATATATATGTGTGTGTGTGTGTGTGTATAGTCTTTAAAATATTTATATCAAAAAATTATAATCTGAGCTACACTAACTACTGCATGCAACATTTTTAATAAAAGAGATCCCTTTTCAATAAAAGACAAAATAATTTATTTGAAAATGGATATTAAAATCCTTATTTTATCTTGGCAACAAGCCAATCAAAATTAGAAATTAAAAAAATATTTTTTATGTAGAAATCAACCAGTTATTGACTAAGTTGTTAGAATGTACTGTGTTCTGTGGCTTCACTAACTTTATATTTCACTCCTGCAGATGCAACGGGGTTTGTGTGCTATACGTTTACATCCTATTACTAATATTCATTCCATAAATATGATGCACATCTTCTAAGAGAGAAAGTGTCCTTTGGGTAAATAACTCTTTTTCATAACATACACTCTTTTCCATAATCTGTTTTCCATAATCAGTGAGAACGAAACGAAGACGAAACCCTCGGTACGAAGGTGGTTGACTGGGATCGCTTCGGTCTTCTTTTTGCTACTCGAGGGCCAATTAGACCGGGACCTACAGTTTAAAGCTGAATCCGAACGGCTACAAACATTCTTACGGCTAGCAGCGGAACATGAATCTGGCTCCGAATGCCAGCGCCCTAGCTCTTCGGCCGCCGTCCAGTTTTCTACAACATTAAAAAATGTATTTATATATTTATTGAAAGTAGAGTTTTTCTTGTTAAATTATGTGGGGTTTCTTCTGTTCGCAACTATCTTCTTAGATATGAATGGAGTTAGATACTAGTCTTTTTTTTTTCTGGTTCAGGAGCAGTGGTAGAAATAAATATCAACTTTAAAAATCCGTCAGGCGTATAAATAAAGTAGTCAATGGGTAATCAAACTATGGGTAACCAGGTCTTGATTTTAAACCTTGGTTACCCGAAGTCTGGTCATTTCGGTTTTATTAGATGACTGATAGTTTTCGCTGTTTCAACTCATTTGGAATAATTTGTTTGGGTATGTAATAAAATGTTAACCTTCTCCTTACGGGGTGGGATAGCATATATCCCAAGAATACAGGCCCAAGAATGAATATATATATATATATATATATATATATATATATATATATATATATATATATATATATATATATATATATATATATATATGTATGTATATATATGTATGTATATATATATATATATATATATATATATATATATATATATATATATATATATACATATATATATATATGTGCATGTATGTGTGTGTGTGTATGTATGTATGTATATGTATATATATGTATATATATATGCATATGCATAAATATATATATATAACCCCCCCTTAATAGCCGTTCTTACATAGAGGGTATGAAATTTCCCATTCTAAAGAGGGAATCGGAAAAATGAACCCCGTAAGCTAAAGGTTAAGTCGTTCTCTTTGAAGTTATTTTTCCCCGACAATACTATCCTGCAAAAAGAAAGCCATATCACTGCCATCTACGCAATTTATTCTCAAAATAATTTTTCTATAAATTTGAGGCAGATTAAATTGGACAGACACTCGTAAATAAGAAAGATGCTACTAATGCTTTTGAAGCTACGAATTTATGACTAGACTAATGGAAAAGGCCTAATTATAGAAAAAAAACTATATTAATATAAAACTTAAAAAATTTAAATCTTATTTAATATAATTTTAGAATATAGACTTTGTTATCTCCATTGTTCAATAAAAAACTGGACAGAAAGTTTTTTACTTCGGGAAAATATTTCGAATTAGACAATCTAATAATTTTTTTTTTTTTAACCAATGTGGAGGAACTTGTCGTCAAATATTCGCCTATACTACGCCTCAGTTTTACTGTCCATTTTATTATGGGGGCACCATAAATGCGGACAGCATTACCCCGTATGAAAGGGACGACACAAACCGAGGCATTTTGTCGTGGCGCAACGCCACGACAAAATGCCTACGCTCTATCTGAGCACCCTCAGCACCGAAAACCAGAGCGCTGTACCACAGGGCTGCCACAAGCCCCATCTAAAAAATATAAATCTGTATCCAATTTACTTATGTCATCTGGTAATTATCCTGAATATCAGAATATCATTGTTCATTTTATAACATTATTCGCACTATTTCATTCCTCTACCAAAGTATACAACATCAGTTGCGTTAATATTAATAAGAAATAATTCCTTTATTTCCTGTATTATTTTGTTTCAAGTCAAGCAAATTATTATATTAAATTACAAAACTTGTACTTAGATACGGCATATATTCCATCACATTATAAAGGAATTATCATTTTGATGATTATAAAATATTGTTATTTTACGCAGGGGGGAGGGGGAGGGGGAGGAAATTTATTACTAAAGACAGAAAGCCCAGAAAATTCAGACAGTATTAGACGCACTTTAGAAAAAGATGTGACAGACAGAATGAATTCTCTTATTTGCTTCAGTCCTTGAACTTCGAGGAAGAAGTATTTGGACACGAAAAGGATTCATATATAAAAGTAAGATCAGTAATAATATACACAGCTAGAGTTGATATGTTCTACTTTTACAAGTAAATTTTTAAAGTGCAAATTTGTTTAACTAATAAGCATCTGAAAAAAAATTAATCTATCTAAATTATACATGTTTCTTATTTTAAGGATACTTTCATTTAGATAGCTGAAAATTATTTTTTGATAAGAACTCCCCTAATTTTAGCACTTTAAGCCAATATTAAGGTAATCAGATTTTCAACGAACCATATACGACACGATTAATAGGGTTGAGAAATTAGCAATGACTCCTAAGACAGACTTCCGACAGATCCGTGGGAAAATATTGACTCTTGACTTGATGCAAGACTGCAATTTCCTTAACCGAACATCATAAAATTCCGGATTATTCGTGAGCAGATCATTTATTCACGAAATAATCCATGCATCAAAGAAAATTGTTTGAAGTTATATTAAAATTATACGGAAGAATGTTAACGTAACTCCCAAACAAAGGTATATAAAGGACTTAAAAAAAGACAAAACTGAAAATTATGAAAGATTTACAGTTATCTTAATTCAGACTTAATTAAATCCCTAATTTTTTTTAGAAACACTCCCTAAAATTTAGTAAAATTCTTTTAGACCCCTAAATAGTTAATCATTTGCAAGGAAAATCTGGAGTTCAAATACATTATAAAATTTTTCTACTGCTTTTTATATTAAGATAATGCTTGCATTCTAAATAATTCTATTCTGAAATATTTGGTAATCCTAACTTGAATTTCGGTTGATTTCTTGTAAAAATTCATACTTATATATAATTTAAAATCTTATTCGTGTATGGGAATATAAAAACAGTTTCCACCAGATTCCAGTAATAAGTAAAAATAATAAAGGTGACAAAAGGCACAGAGCCCACCCTACAGGGCGGTGCTTAAAGCAAAATATACATCTCCAGCGTACTGGACCTAGGTTTCGCTTTCGTTGCCTAAGTTCCGGGGTACTTATTGGTTAATTTCTTACTGATGAGCTCATAAATAGGGTAAGACTTAGGTCCAAGGCTATCTGTACATAGAAATTCATAATAATGAAAGCTTTTATTTTTCGAAGTTTACCTAAACCGCGTGATTCAAAACATCAGCTGTAAACATTAATTATATTTTTTCAGTTTATGCATGTGAAATATATGTACCCATATAAGTATTTTACTGTTGCATGGTTATTCAAGTTCTAACTGTCATATGAAGGATGCCTTACATCTGTTCTTCTTAAACTGTGGGTCGCGACCCCATATTGGGTCGCATAACAGAATTTTGGGGTCACGAAAACTTTGGCAACTGTTAGCGAAGGGTGTCCCTTCAGCCCGACATGTCCCTACAGAATTTTCAATACTGGTTAGCAAAAATAATTACGTAAACCATTTTGATTTAAAGTATTGAATTAAAATCAAGAATTACATCATGGATACATAACAGAGAGATAAATCGATCTTTCTTCGCTTAAATTTCTTTGATTTATTCTCAGGTAAATCTCTTTGATTTAATATCAGTTAATGTTTTATTTGTATATTTGTTTTATGCATCTACGTTATATTTCTATATTTAATTTTATGTATATTCCCAGGGTCGCGTAAAATTTTCTCATTGCTAAAAGGGGTCGTGGATGGAAAAAGTTTAAGAAACCCTGCCTTACATAAAACTTGATTTTAAATGCACGTAACTCATGAGGTATTCTAAAATGCATTATCAATTCTTTCTTACATTAAGGGAACAAGGGACCTTCAATCTCGTTCTTCTTTAATTTTCAATATTTTACTCTATATACCACATGAGTATAATTAATATTCCTTTCTACTACATTGAAGATACTTAGAATTCACAAATAAGTATTTTGTTGAGGTATTATACCTGTTTATCAAAAAATTCTTCAAATATGCTAGAATTTTTCAAAAGGCTCCCTGCGTATTCATTTCCTCCTGATATCTTCCATATTTCTTTGAATTGTTAATTGAAGTGTTTGGCACAAAATTGTGCATAATCCTTTGAAATCACAAATATTTTTCAAATTTATAGACCATAAAATAAAGTAATAACTTAAAAAATAAAGAAAAGAATAGAAAAAAGAATAGAAAAAGAATAGAAAAAAATTATTTAAGACTTTAGACTTCTACAAAAATAAATTAAATGCCCATTTATATTTATATACATATGGCAAACTTATAATAAAAAAATTAAAGACTTTAATTAACATAGAATGCCCATAGATCGTTTTGAAAAACATTAGGATTCTTGAAAAAAATTTGAAAATCAGCAATTGTTCTGCGAAAAATTCCTTATTTTGAATTCTAGGAGTTTTCCAATGTAGTAAGAAAGATAATTAATTATTCTCATATTGTATATAGACTTAAAAATTGAAAATTAAAAAATTCGACTTTGAAGGTCCCTTGTCCCTTTAAGAGTCTCAAGGATTGAAAAGTTTGAACTTCATTTTGCAAATCATGCCCGTAGCAATCCAAACCAACCAACCTGTACCTACGCGCAGATTTACATCTTTAGGAAACCCAGCATTCACGTATTTGGGTTGCGCTCTTACTATGGGTTCTACAAAAGATCAGCGGATGAGGGAAAAAAAATTCAGAATGATTAATTTCTATTAAGTTATTCCGGTGAGTAATAAAGTCCAGTTATAAAGCCAACAAAGGAAAGAATTATCGTCATTCCCGAATTGCGGTACGAAACTTAGTGTGCCCGTAGATGAAACACACCCTAATAAGAGAAGTCACTTATGCAAAGACTAGCTGAAAACCCGCTCTTCGCTACGGAGCACATTTAAATTAAATACAACGGTGAATGTATACAACGGTCAACGGTTAATGCCAAAAAAAATAAATATATATATTTATAATAAATGCGACGATCAATGTATACAATTGATG
Source organism: Dolomedes plantarius (assembly GCA_907164885.2). Taxonomy (NCBI): domain Eukaryota; kingdom Metazoa; phylum Arthropoda; class Arachnida; order Araneae; family Dolomedidae; genus Dolomedes; species Dolomedes plantarius. The sequence continues at coordinate 181,975,542 of OU015494.1, read as the reverse complement.
TAAAATATATATATATATATATATATATATATATATATATATATATATATATATATTTATAAAAAAATCGTAAGGGATATTTATTTTTTTTGATAATATCCAATCGTCTGCTGCATTAGAAAGAAAAAAATATTTTTTTGTCTATTTAGTTGTTATGCACGTGACGATAAATTTATTTAAAGTACCAGAAAAGAAATCACGTGATCAGCATTTAATAAATTAAATTCTAAAAATTAATCTTTAAAAATTCACCAAAAATCAGAAAATCGAGGTAAAGGTTCGAAAAAGATTTCATTTTAAAGGAATTTTTATGATCTTCATCGTGATATAAATTTTATAACCCTCAAATTATTATTTTAAATGCAAACTTAAAAAAAGTTACGAAAATAGCTTAAAAATTTAATTTAAAAAAATCTAAGAAGAATTTTTCAAAAATCTTTCTTAGTGCACCCCTACACCATTAGAAGAATCGCCATGCAAAATTTCAGCCCTTTAGGTCCAGCGGTTTGGTCTGTGCGTTGTATGTCAGTGAGTCAGTTACGGAACTGTTTTATGTATATAGATTACATCTCCAGCAGCAATGGAATTTTTTTCAACCTACCAACGCTTTAAAAGATGTTTGATGCGTGATAGGCAGTGACGTAGCGAACATAACTGGCGCCCAGGGCACGATACCTTTTTGGCGCCCCTCCCCCGAAAAATATACAGTAATATATAAAATAAGTGAAAAGGGCCATTTAGCACCCCTCTGCGAGTGGCGCCTGGGGCATGATAGTCCCCCTTGCCCCCCCCCCTCACTACGCCACTGATGATAGGACCTCGCATGTAATATATTTTATCAACATTCTCCTATCAAAGAGAAGACAACTTAATATAAACATGCAATATCATGGTTAAAAAACGGTAAGTTCTTTATAAAATTTTCTAATGTGATTTTCGTTACATTTTGTTGAAATTTCTGGCTTTATAGAATATTTTTTTCTTCTATTACTTTCGGAATCGACAGAATTGTGAACAAACATGGAAAATGCATCAAAAGAGCATACAGTAAGTTTAAATATATATTTATGTTCAGGTTAGTTCTCATTTTGAAAAGCTCAGGATAAAAATAAGGGTTCTATTTAAAATAACCACCTAGACTTAGACCTTTTATTTTGGGCTTAATGATGGGAACTAGCTGCATTATTATTATGTTCCGGACCTCTTTCGCTTAGGTGGGAATATTTAAAAATGAGTACAAACTTAATGTAAGGGATGTCTATGTTATACCTTTGAGAGTTACTGGAATAGTTGCTACCCTAACTAACTGTAGTAATTGTAGTAACGATAAGAATTTTTCTCTTATCAGTTCATTCTTAGATTTATTGATATTTAGTTTCCGTAATATATATGTATATATATATATATATATATATATATATATATATATATATATATATATATATATAAGAAATAGATGAAAGAGAATACCAGTAATAGCCCTAAAGCTACTTGCAGCCAGGAACAAATAACATGAAAAGAAAAGTATGAAAGAGGTTTTAGACAGCATCTCTTCATCAGCGGTGTCAATACTGTCTAAAAACCAATGGATTTTTTCCGATGAGTATGATCTATACAATAAACACACTCAGACACCGTACAATCCATGAAAAACAAAATAATTGATTAAAGATTGAATTAAAAGTTACTTAACCAAAGAACACCACGTCTGGCGCTAGACAGAGTGGAAGTTAAGAACATGTAACCGCAAGATGACTGACGTCACAAAACTTGCAACCATGGAGATTTTGGATGCTCAGTTACTGACTTACTATGGTTACTGTATTTTAGGACTATTAAACCATTATTAATTTAGTTTTTTATTATTATTACTAAGAGTTCTTTTTATTATTCTTTTTATTTTTACTTATGATTTATATATATATATATATATATATATATATATATATATATATATATATATTGATATATATATATATATATATATATATATATATATATATATATATATATATATATATATAGATAGATAGATAGATAGATAGATATATAGAGAGAGAGAGAGAGAGAGAAGAGAAGGAGAAGAGAAATAAAACTATAACGAATAGGAAAACCAAAACCAAGAGACTCTATTTTAACTGTTCAAATGATAACATGTGTTTTTCGACAGTGCCAGACATGTAACCACTAAGCAGCGAAATTATTGTTTTCTGGTTTTGGTTTTCCTACATGCTGTAGTTTTCTGTTTCATCTTAATACAGTGGAATCTCGATCGATCGTTTTCTGAATCGTCGTTTTCCCGTATGTATCGTTTATTTCACCCAATCCCGACGATCATATTGCTTTGCTATGTTTCCAGATCGATCGTTTTCCCGCATTTATCGTTCAGTTCACTCGGTCCCTTGAAAAACGATAGATCAAGATTTAACTGTATATTATTCCTCTTTCGTAGAAAAGTGTTGCATTCTGCGCCTTACTATGCAAGTACTTATATTAAACTTTTATTCTTAATTAAGTGAAAAGTTTTAAAAAAATGATTTTCCTTCCAAATTATATATATATATATATATATATATATATATATATATATATATATATATGTATATATATATATATATATATATATACAATGGAATCTCGATATATCGTTTTTCAAGGGACCGATTGAAATGAACGATAAATGCGGGAAAATGATAGATGCGGAAACATAACAAAGCAATAGGATTGTTGGGGCTGGATAAAATGAACGATACATACGGAAAAACGATGGATCCGAAAACGATCGATCGAGATTCCACTGTATATATATATATATATATATATATATATATATATATATATATATATATATATATATAGTGCAACTCCTCTAGCCGCCCACCCCTATTTGACAGCCACGCCACTAAACGGCCCTATTTTGTTCAGGACCTATTCAAGACTCCATAGAAGCCAATGTTATAGAAGAAACCTCTTTTCGACGGCCACCCCTCAAAACGGTCATTTTTTTTTCGGAACCATTACTGGACGCCATAGAAGAGTTTCGCTGTATGTGTATTAATTATCGTGAAGCGTAATTCAAGAAGTGTGACTATCCCCCATTAATTTCGACAGCTGTACCCAGAAGTCGCAGTACGATGACTGTCGCCGTAATGTTAACAATTTTCAGATTACGCAACACGTTTTGAATGACGCGTTTTCTTTACAGCTGTGATCGGAAACCCCCACGCCGAATCTTTTATCTTGAGACCCGGCGCTGAGTGACAGCGTCGAATGAGTGACGACGGCTTTTGTATCCGTCCTCGGGAACATTTCAATGGCCGAGATTGCTGTCGTAACACATTTGGGGTAATTAGAGCTGCGTTCTGTGCTCGAAATCGCTCAGCTATTAACATTCGAAGCGGCGAAGTTGCTGTTCAAGTGCGATGAAAAGGAAATGAAACGAAGTGTAAATAAACAAGGGAATGGCGATAGTAAAGAAATATATCCTTAAAGATTAATCATTTAGGTAATAAGAAACTTCTATTCACAATGGATGGTATTTTATCTCACACTTCATTCACAGATATTGGAATGTAAACATTCAGCATTTTCGTAATCTATGTTATCTTTCCAAGCGAGAAATCGTATTTAAAAAAATTTAAATTAAATATCTTCAGAAATTTGACGAGTAGCTGTTTTATATGTTATTTTTAAACCCCAGGGGAAAAAAACCCTATTGTCTAATCTTGTACACAAACACACATGCACAGTTGATTGTGTAGATTTATGTGTATGAGACGATTGCAAATATTTTAAACCTCACTGTAAGATAACAGAACAGCGTGGGAAAAAGAAATATTACTTCACAGAAATTCTATTTAAAAGTTGCGTCTGACATTTTTCTCAAAATTTTGCATTTTAAGTTTCATTTCTGTTAACCACTCTATGTTTACATATGTCTGCGTGCAACTATACAGGAAAGGTTAAAAGAAACTTCTATTCACAATTCCTTCTTTAATTCCTTCTTAAATTCCTTTTCCTTCTTTAAGAATAATCCAACAAATGCATATGCCTATGCCCAGATAACTACAAGATATTACAAGACAACCATTTTGTTTGCCATTTATATATATGAATTGAAAATTATAATAAATATATTTAAAGTCAAAAGCCTCAAAAAAATTTCCGGGGTTAAGAATGGAAATTGAATTTAGAATGTTAAATAAGTTCAAACGGTATCATGAATTAACCTCTTATAATTCAAGGAGTTATTACATTATAAAAAGTTTTCTCCCCTATCAGTATTTCCTTGTAAAATGAAAACACATGGATATATATATATATATATATATATATATATATATATATATATATATATATATATATATATATATATATATATATATATATATATACAGTAAAAATCGTTTATAAGAACATCCAGGGGACTTTAAAAACTGGTTCTTATAAGCGATAGTTTTTATATCCGATAGATAACTTAAAACTGCTGGAAATACCAAATTCATTATCACATAATTTCTATTTACACCTGAAACATGACATTCAAAAAATGGTTAAAAGGTTCATGTTCAATCAAAGGTTCGTGTTTGAAACGCAACGCCCTATCCGGTGTCATCCTATAAAACAGGTCAGTTTCATCAGTGTTGAAGATTTCATTGTCTTCATAGCCTTCTCTTAACCGTTCTCCAAACGGTTTTAAGCCAGTTATCAGAAACTCCTGGTGTCACGGCTTTCAATTCTTCACTGATTCTCCCGAATACAATGGAATGCCTCTCAAGAAATCTCTGGATCCACGAAGTTGAACAAACAAAATCATATTTTTTAAAGAGCTTCGCAAATTCATTAGCTTTTGCTTGCAAAATCGGTCCGCTTAGGGGAATGTTGGCACTCCTTTGAATCTTAAACCATTGCAAAAGGGCTTCTTCTATGTCAGCATGTGGACTTTTTCGAAGTTTCTTAAGTCCGATCTTTTTCAAATCCTTCTTTTAATTTTTCTCTATTCTTAAATACATTTGAAATCGTGGCATGACTAACCATTAATTCGTTGGCTAATGCTACATTTTTTTCACCGTTTTCTAAACTGGAAATTCCGTTCACAGTTAACATGTTATTATAAGCGATATATTTTCCCCAAAACCAATTAATTTTAAGTCACTAAAAGCGATATGTTCTTATTAACGATGTTATTATAACCGGATTTTGTATCCATCATTACACATGAGAATTGACCGGGAACTAATAATTCCGTTCTTTTAAGAGATATGTTTTTATAACCGGTGTTCTTATAAGCAATTTTTACTGTATATCCAGACATTTCTCTATCAAAAATAGCTGTTCTGATGAATTGTGCTCAGTCTAAATACAGATCACAGATCTGTGATAGATATTTTTCATTACAGTTGCTCTAAGTATGATTTCTTGTTTGTTTCTTTGAATGATCGTAAAAGCACGATTATACGTAATCGTGTGAGAGTAAAACGTGCTCGAAAAGGCGGACAAATATTAGAAAAATTATTTATTGGTTCCTAATATTTTGTGATTCAATTTTATGAGTTAATTCTGAAAGAATGTGTTTTATATAAAATAGTTTCCATTGAAGTAAATTTCTGAAGTAATTTCTTACATCAGCAGTACTTTCATCGAAGCTTCAAATTGAGAACTTTCTTTTGAAAGACCCTTGAAACTCCCTCTTTACATATTGCGCATGCCTCTGGGGCCCTATCTGAGGTGAGGAGTCCCTGATGGGGCCCTTCAAAAAATACATACTCAACTGTATCCAATTAAGCAAGTTTCAGCTTTATGTTTCACTGCTTTTACTATGTACTAATACCACATTTTTTAGCTTAATAAGTTGTAAAATTTAGAAAATGAAATAACGCGGGATGTTTGATTTTTTCTGCAAAGGTAGAAAGTAGTATATTCGGAAATTAATAAATCGTACAGCTTGGCACTGCAAAGAAACATAAATTTCCCTAACTTTTTTAAATGAAATGTAGCATACACCACACTTTTACATGATTTGATATTTCATGTGGTTTAATAACATTGCGAAGAGTTCAAAATTGAAATTTTAACTTAATACGAATGTTTTGTCTTAACAGTAAAATTATACGAAAACGGACTAATGCTTTGACATTATTTGTCTTTCATTTTACTGCAATACTCACATAATGCTGCCCAAAATGCAATGTTATAGGTATTAATTTGTTTGAGTTAGTGTATGGCTACAAAAATGTGCTAAAAATAAACCATCATTTTTAAATCAAAATATTGAAATGAAATTTATATACGCAACAAAATTTAAGCAGTAATAAAACTATTAATAAAAATAGAGAGAACAGTCCTCCCCCCCCCCCCAAAGAAAAAACATGCACACATGATAAAACGTTTTAAAAGACAAAAAACAATAGCACTCAAAACGATAAAAATACCATTGAGAAAATAAAAATCTTTTTCATCAGATACTGTTTTGTTATGCTAAGTGAATGGGTTAATTTTTTTAGATTTTACTAAATTGCCATGAAAAATACATTGCTGGATTGAATGAATGAAAATTTTAAAAAGAGTTCTGAGCAAGTAATAATGATACTTTTATAAACAAGAAATAAATATTTTTTAACAAGCAACAGTTGCTTACAAAAATAAACATGCTCTGTTCTTCTCACTAAATCTTTCTCTATTTCTTCCTTCTTTATTTCCCAAGTCATTTATCTTAGCGAAAGTATTTCTCTCTAGAACGCGAACTCAACATTATTAATCTATTCATTACATGCAAATAATCAAATGAAAATTTCAAGGAGTAAACTCAATAATAAAGTATTGAATATTATAAAAATTTGCGGAATTTTGAGATATGTTGCTAATCCCATCCTAGCTTCATAAAGTTCTCTCGGTTAATATACAAATATAGCATGTGTTAAGGAGAAAAGACTCACATATTATGTAAATTTATATGAGTAATACTACAAAATCATAGTTCTCCTAATTGTATTTATTGAGTGTATTATATCACAAACCAACTCTATTATTTTGAAAGATATATTTCCCTAAAATTAACCGGCTAAAATTTTTTCTTGGAATCAAAATACAAGTTAATCAATCTTTGTTATTTTCATCCCATGAAACCACAAAAATATTAATTCCATATAACATGTTGTTGAATTTCTATTATCATTTTTCGTTCATGAAAAAAAAAATTCATACTACAGCTTTAATTCTTTTGAGAAATATGTAGAGAAATACGAAAAACAATTACATGCTATGGAAGAAGTTTCAATGAAAATAATCAAATTATAACTCTATTTTAAATAAAGTTATACGGAATTTAGAATTTTTGCAACGTTTGAAGACATTTGGCTGGAGCTAGATGTAGTGGTAAACTGTTAAGAGAATTTTAAATCTAAATTATCTTTTATCATTTTCTATTATCATTTTATGTTCATGAAAAAAATTTCATGGCATGACTTTAATACTTTTTAGAAATATGTAGAGAATACGAATAACATTACATGCTCTACGAGGAAGTTTCAACGAAAATAATCAAATTATAAGTCTTCTTTAAATAAAGTTATACGGATTTTTAAATTTTCACAAAGTCTGAAGACATTAGGCTGGATTTAGATGTGGTGTTAAACTAGTACGGGAATTTTGAATCTCAAATTATCCCTTTAAAACTCTTTCCTCCGACAGAAAAAAAAGTAGTCAGAAAAACTTCAACAGATGTGTTGACACGTTCTAAAAATTGACACACTGAAAAACGATATCATAAATTTACCACACTTCGGGAGGATTAGAGTTAACGGACTTATTAGGTGAACCCCGAGAAGTCTCATGAACCCCCCCCCCCCCTCGCACAAAATTCACTACGAAGTTTAGAGGTTACATTATAAGCGAGGGAAGCAGACTCTGAACAATAATAGAATTTTAACAGGAATAAAGGCTCAAATATAGAGTCGTAAATCTCTGATCTCAAGGTTTTTTACTATAATTTAATACCAGTTTTTTATATATTTATTGTATTAGTGTTCCAACTTTAAAGTTATTTGTTTAATTTCCAATTGTCTTGTAGAGCACAAGATAACTGAAAGCTATTTTCTCTTTTAATTGTTACTTTACTGTTTAAATTTTGTTGCGCATATGCATTTCATTTCAATATTTTGATTTTAAAAAAAATGGATATTTTTTAGCCCATTTTTGTAGCCATACTCTAACTCATGCAAATTAATGACAATAACATTATTAATGTGGGCAGTATTATGTGAGTTACTGCAGTAAAATGAAAGACAAATAATGTCAAAGCATTAGTCCGTTTTCGTAAACTTGTTATATAATTTCGCTGTTACGACAAAATATTCGCATTAAGTTAGAACTTTAATGTTGAATCCTTCGCAATATTATTAAACCCCATGAAATATCAAATCATGTAAAGGTTTGGTATATGCTACATTTCCTTTTAAAAAGATAGGGCAATTTAAATTTCTTTGCATTGTTAAGTCCAAATCTGATGCCATAACTGGGGACTGTAATGATGCAAAGCCACTGTGAAAATTTTAGAGAGTTAAAATGTGCAATTTTGGGGGGTTTGTAATTATTCCCAATATTCAGTATTTTAAGAATCTAAATTTGTAACCCAGTTTTTAAGAAAATAAACTAATACGTTTATTTTCGTAAAAATTAGGTCATAACTTGAAATTCTTAAACGTATTTTTTCAAGGGGCCAGACAGTAATTGGAATAGTAATTAACACGAGAAAAAGCATGAGAAAAAGCATGAGAAAACAATCATTTACATATCTTTTGTATTATGTTGACAGTTGTTTTCATAACGGGAACTTTATTAAGAAATATAAACAGCAAATTTAAATAATAATTCCGTTAAATATATTTAATCACATTAAATTATAATAGTGTTTCACTATTTTTTTCTTTAAATATATATTCCTTTGGTCCGAGATATACATTTAACACATATAATACTTTTCTTGGGTATGAATACAGTACCACTCTCTTAGAAGGAGTGAAAAGGTAATTTTTTTTAAGACGATGGCAATTCACAAAGTAATTTAATTAACAGGCGAACATCATGAGAATGTTTTTATTGACGATACATTTTATTTTAAATCAAATGAAAGGATAACTGAGAAATTGCTTAAGAGAAATTTCCAATATTTAATCATTAATTTTCTCTTTCTCATGCGTTATAATTAAGCATTCCGAGTATCATAAAATGATAAATTCTGTTTCCTTATTCTTAATATACGCAATACTTAAGGGCAAACACAGATGAGAAAATTTAATGGAATTTCGACTATCATGATTTTTTTTCTCTTTAAACTTTACATGTTTTATTTAAAATGCTTAAGTATGTTTATTATTATTTCTGAAATTTTTATTCGGTCAGTTTTGGTTTCAATAATATCGTCATTTATTTTTTTCCCATAATTATTTGCGAAATTATAGTTCTTTTTTCTTAAAGACTTATGAAAACTTCAGTTGCTGTTATTATACTTTATACAAAACATTCAAGTACATTTTTATCAAGATCCGACTTATGGTTTTTGAATGATTTTTGAAATATTTTTAATTATTTCACTTAAGAATGACCCTGTTCAATTCTTTATGACTTTTAAGCCTAATTAAGAACTAGTAAATTTAGTGACGTCATTTTCTGCTTAGTATACATTTTTGAAACCAGAGAAAAATTTGATTGCTACAGTTTTGAGTATTATAAGAATTGGTCCATTAGGCTAGGCTGACTCAAGAGTAGAAAGGGAATTAAATTTTTCAAAATAGACCTCCATTACACCATCAAGCCATGTGTTGATCTCCTTTAGTAGATAGGAGCAGTTTACCACAACTTATTCTTCAAATTTAAACTACTTATCACGAGACAATTTACATGAAATTATCATGAACGTAGCTCGTTTTATATATTTATATATCATCATGGTACTACTGTCCAATTTAACGCAGCATTGCAATGATCGCAAATAAACCTTAACTTAAATTGTTAAAAAGGATTTTTTTTATTCGTTCACATTTAATTTATCTTTATATATCGAACGGTAAAAGTAAGAGAATTGTCAGTAACAATTTGTACTATGAAATATGGATTTAAAATTTCCTACATACTGATTTTGTTTAAAAATTTCATAATACTTCAATTTTTATGAGAAAAAAAAAGTTTGATTGCATGGTGAAGTGCTTCAGGCCCAATAATAGGTTATTCCTGTAGTTACATTGTTTTCTGCCATATGAGAGATTAGCATAATTAACCACAACTATTTTTCCTTTTTCTTAAATCATTTTTAGTGTCTTAATTTTTGATTTCGTATAAAGTACTATGCTTACACGGCTCTCCACTAGTCTTTTTTTTTTTTTGGGGGGGGGGGGGGGATATCTTTCAACCTGATGTTTTTAATCAATTTTTAAGTTCAATTTTTAAAAACCGTATAAAATAAGATGATACCAAAGATCTCCCTTTATAAATTTTTATGAAACATGGACAAATTTTCAGGAAATTTTATATTTGTTAGAGTAATATATATATATATATATATATATATATATATATATATATATATATATATATATATATATATATATATATATATATATTAAGATTACAGTTTGTGATAAAAATGAAAGAATTAATAAATGCCGATTCGTAAGAATTCGTAATCACCGAATACCTCACTTTCTATCATCCCAAAAGTGTCACTGAAACATTTTTCTTTCTTGTTTTTTTCACAACGCTTACCAAAGAATTAACAAAGAATTGTCTCTAAAGCGAATAAATGTTTTAAAATTGCAATTTTTACTTATTTTTCCCTTTTTTGCAGTCATATCGATTTATTTAACTTTTATTAATTTCTTATTTAATGATAAAGTACAATACTTTCACTCCATAGATGGTAGGAAAGACTTTAAATAAAGGATTTTAGATTTTACAATGTTAATATAACATATTGTTTGTAAAGCGGACTACAGTTAACAACTAATTTAGTAAAGCGTCAAAGGGTTAATTTGAGTCCACATGTACTTGAAAATAAAATAGAATTTTAACTTTACTTGAAACTGGTTTTTCAAATATTGTTTCTTTCGGTGGTTGATCGACTGAGTAGTTATGAACATATAATTATTAGTGCATAGCTTTTACAGAATAAATATCTGTAAAAGAAATTTAATTCTGTTAGTTATAATTTTTCTACACTATCACATAATTTTTCTTCCTTAAAATTGTCATTCTTGTGAAAATTGATATGGTAATCTTATATGATTATTACTAATTAAACTAAACTTGAAAGAAGTTAAAATATGAAGGAATCGTTTCTATCTTGTTTAGTATAAAAACACAAGGGTCTAATGGTTTTGATATGTCTTAACCTAGATCGCAATTTAACTCGGCAACAATTTTTAAGGAAAATAACATTTTTGCATTCCGATATTATGTGGCAAGTTTCATTAGTTACAATTATGACAAATTTTTATTTGATGTAAAGCTTCACAAAAGTTCTGTAAAATATTCGAAATTATCACAGCATAATTACCATAAATGTCAAGGAATTGATCAACACGGACAGCTAGGAATTAATTTATTTCACTCGAGATTTTAAAACTTTAGTTGTAAATTATAATAAAAGGAATTTTCAATTTATAATTAGTATCTGATTCTCAGTGGAAAAAATTAATACCTATCACTAATTATAATTATACTTCAACATTTGAACTTATTCAGTTAAATAGGATTTTAGTTAATCACACTTTGGCTAATCAATTAACATTACCCCTTTATTGAAGTGTCTATTAGAAAACTAGCGTGGCTCAAATTACTGAATGCATAAAATTCTCTTGTATTCAAATATAGTTTATATTATTTTCACTCCATTTTCATATATACGCTTTTGGTATTTGGCCAGTTTTTTATCAAGTATATTTTATCAAATCATACATTTAAAAGTTATGTAATTTTCTTATGGGAAATGAAAATATGGTTAACTTTATTTTGTAGATAGTTATGAACAATGTTTACCCTTAATGAATTTTTTTACTTGAGTTACAAAAAGCAGTAGCAACATACCATAGAATCATAAGTTTAGCTATTTTTTTAATATTAATATATGCTTAAATCTATTACTCTGTTCAATTTACTATCACACAGATATCACTATTTTAGGAGTTAAAAGTACAATTTTAAGTAGTTGCATTTGGATAAAGCTTCTTACTTAAAATATAGAAGAGTCGTTTTGAGTAAGTTAAGATGACATTTAAATACTAATTCTGATAATAATTTTAAGAGATATTGGAGATACATTGCAATACTTTTTAGGTACGACACATTATCCTTTGGACAGTAAAAGATTTCTAAGAAGGAAGAAATTAAGAATTAATTTGGCTGCTATCTTTCCTTAAATTAGAATTAAGTCTAGAACTTCCTTCTATTGGAAAAATATGTATTTTTTAACTAGGAAATTTTATTAAATAGGAATTAAAACTGCATTTCAAAACCAAACTTCACGTTAAATAATGCATAGTAATTAGCGCAAATTACTATGCATCTTCCAAATATCCGTTTGAAACTTATACTATAGGGTCTAGAAAAAAATAAAATCTTGAATAAAATATGTTTTTTTTTCACTAACAAGCACTTACATTAAATATTTGGATACTATGTCTTTATACATGAAATATTGGAAGAGCATCGTTTTATCGAATGGTTACTTTACTTCAAAATTATTTGCGAGATTCATCACTGATTTGATGAAGGTTTTACCTTAATCCTCAAGCAACCTATTTTTTACCTTTATCTTCATTCCTTTTTGCATTTTAGGAATAAAGCTTTCAATATTCATTCGATAACGCTAATGACCATTCAGCGGCCTGTTCGCGAGTTTGCATGCCGGTGTGCGAGCTGCATGTTCCCTAGCACAAACTCGTGTAGAATATCATTCGTTTCGAAATTACCTCCAATTTTTTTCCTCAAGTTTAGGATGACATTCACTGTTATTAAATGTCCTTTTTCGGCAAATATCATGTCGAAATTCTTTTATCTATTTTACAGATTTTCGTCGGTCGCTTAAAATAATAAAGTTTTGATATGATTATGAATATCTCACTTCAGGGAAACACGTCAGCATGTCTTTAATGAGATGCTTATATGTTTGTTTAAAATTATACAAATAACCAATTACCACACAAAATGAGGTCTATGAGTCCCAAAATGAGGGGTAAATGAGTGTCTAACTTTGGATTTTGAATAATATTTTAGAGAGATTTTTTTTTCTTCTGAGAATCTTTTTCTGGGCATTATTTTCTATATCTTTCTAATTCTTCTTCTTGTCCTTCGATACCTTAAAACTTATACCCCTGCACTATATCTCTACTAATCTTTTAAAAAAGCATTTTTTTACTTGTGTTCAGTTCTTTGTTACTTCAAGTAAAATAAATGGTAAGACTACAATACTCATTTATTTTACACTTTGAAAATGCAGACTTATATATAAATTCATTTTCCTTTGAAGGAAACACTAGTATTTCCTCTGTGTAATTTGCTTTTTATATTTCCAACAAAGAATTTTCCAATCATTTTCTGTTAATTTCGGAAATTACTAGTTCATGTCAATTTTAAATGTATCATTTTCTCTTTTAAAGTAACATACTTTTTCATAACTGAAGATTTTTATGGAGAATTATGAAGGCTTTTGTTCTAAATGAAGTAGTAACTTAAACTGAATTTTACAGCCGTATAAAATAAATTTATCTATACTGTTTTTTTAATCTGAAGTACTGAACAAAAAAATTGCACGCTAAAAATCTCCTGAATATATATATTAGAAAATTGAAATTTTAACTTTCCAAAGGTCTGTTCTGAAAAGTTTCTATTATTTCATGTTCATAATTAAAGTAGCATACTCAACGCAAATCTTTTGTTCAGCTCTCAATAAAGTTTTTAAAATGCATAATTCCCAAAAAAGTGGTTCACTAGCTGAAAGTAGTTCACAAATATTTTTAAATGAGGTAAATGGATAGTTTGCATGAATTACGCTAGAAATAAAAAAAATCCGGAAAAAAAGAATTATGTTTGAAAACTCACAAGACTTGTTCAATTTAACAGAAAAATTTAAATAGAACAACTTATACAAAAATCATTCATCATAATTCTTTTGTATATAATTTTCCTATTCCTGCATGACAAATGCTGACACTGGTTGACTAAATCACGAGTCATTATCAAAACTTTAAACATTCTTCTCAGATTTAAACAAAACTCATAACGTATAAATCTCTCAAATGAAAAAAAAAATTAAGCACAATATAAACTAATCTAAGTTTATGTTATAATGACAGTCATTATAGCTGACTGAAGAACTGATTTTCTGATTTAAACAAATTTTGGAAATACAGCCACTCCAAACAAACATTCATTTCTACATCTTTCTAATTCAAATAAAATATTTCTTTTTAAAATGTCTTTGGTTACTCTGTTAACTTTTTAAGGTGATTCTAATAAACTGACAAGTTCACTGCTTTATATTTACTTGTTACTTGTCTATGTAAAGTTTTTCAGCTATATTTTCAGCTAAATTAAAACTGTCGTGATATCCCTTAGAACCCTTAAACTTTATGAGAAATAAATTTCTTCCCTATCTTTGATTCCTCAAATTTATATATAATATGATATTTATTTGTATGATAGTTCATTTGAATACGCACGATGAGATAGATTAGAAAGAATTATCTTTTCAAACGAGTTTTACAGTAGACCATAACCTTCAAACCGATTCTGTGAAACGAATTCGCATACTTTTTCCAACTGCTAACGTTGTTGACAGTTAACAGCAAATGCTCTTATTTAATCAAACATATATCAAAGATGTAATAGGCATAATATATATGTCTATGTATCATATATATTTTGTACAGATCAATAAATATATCTTCTTATATACTGACTCATATTCGTGTTTTGCATGAGATATGTACTATACGCAGGCATGCACCTAAGAAATATGTATATATATTGTTTGAAATTATTTATAATGCTCTAAAGAATCTCTTGAGGAGATAGTAAAAAAGTTCTCCATTAAAAATATTTCTGACATGATCTCAAATATTTTACTGAAGGGCACAAAATATCTAGTACTGCAACTAAATTTGTTGTTAGAAGCCGATTGCAATTGGATAAAATTTAAAATCAATATATCATGTTTTGATTTCTTTAAAAAGTTTTCGTTTGAAGTATACTAACAGTTACGCATTTTTTCACTACAAATGTCTGAATTTGTTTCAAAAGGTAAGAGATATACTCAAAACTAACACGCCCATCGTTTTGATTCTCTAAGAAAATCTGTTGCTTTACTCAAAGAATTATCCATTTCAGAATTCTTTTCCACCTTTTAAGATTTATTTCAAAGTGACTACACAAAATATTTTTTGCACTTTAGAAAAGTGTTAACATACATGTCAACATTCTATTTGAATGTTAGCAAGAAATGTCAGACCTGTGATTTAGTGATTTAAAGCCTAATAAATTATATTGATGACTATTTTTTCTTCGATAATAAATCTGGTACATTTCAAACGGTGATTGATAATTTAATCTAGCATAATTCAGTCTTGAACTAAAACTGCAATACTTTAACAACTGCTCGTAGCGGGATATAATAAATTTGTCAAAATTTTTAAATTGGTGCATTTAAAAGAACCCTTTTTTAATAAAATTTGAAAATTAGTATCCGAATTGCTTTTCTTTTGTATGGACTTGGAAAACTGAAAGTGTTACACCGATATCTTGTTTGATAAACTTGAAATTGCTTAAAGCTTGGAGAGCCGGTTATTTTTGAAAACTTTATAGATATTTTAACATATTTTCCAATAGAAATTTTAAAAATTGAAATTTGAATTTTATGTTTTCTTGCCTTGAAAATAGACAACGTTTTACTCAATTTGTATCATGCAATTATAGCGTAAACTTAGCAGAAACACAAATGGTTTGAAATTGCTTCGATTTGATACGGAGAATACATCCTGTTAAATTAGCTTTTCCAATAGTATATCCTCTAAGTTTGATGCGAATACAGCTCTCTTTTACCAATTATATGGCATATGTTACCTTATAAATTTTTGACACTTCAAAGACATGTTTCTGTAGGATTCTGGAAACGTTTAAGCTGCTGGCATTATAATCGATGATCTACATGGTAACACTAGTTGATTACACTAAAATAAGGGAAAACTATCCAGAAAGTGAAAGTAAAAACTTACCCATGCTTCAAATTCAAGTGACTAGTCCACGTGTTTGGCTCCCTAGGGTCTGTTTACCGAAAGCGGAGGGCGGAGTGTAGCCACTAGGCCGATTCTGCTTGCTACGCTTCGTTATTAACGAGTCCCATCGGCTTTTAGGATCTCACTTCGCTACACATGGTTTCAGACAGACATCTCCTCCTCGCTCGCGTTCATTGGTCCGTTAGGATGTCAGTCACGGTGAAAAGGGGTCTTCCCCCTCACAAGATGATGCTGAAAAAGAATCTTGAGTTTCGAAATCGGGGAGATGAAAGAATTGGTGCTTGGGAGAAATTGGATGGGAGAAGATAATTCTATTTTGATCTTTAATTCGAATTTCAAGCACAGATGTGAAGAAAATTTAGATTATCCACTTTTCGTGTCATCAAATTAAGCGGTGCATGTTGATATTAAACTCGTTATTGACCGATAATGCTCTTAGCATTGCACACATTTCGAAATGATTGATGGAAGTAATTCTAAAATTGAAAAATTCTCCATTATATTATCAAATGCTATATGTCATGAAATATTATTAAATTATTTATTCTCCAACGATTATGCTAACTTAATGAAGTCTTATTAACATACGCTTGACTCTCAAGCGGTGTTTTTCAATCTTTAATGGTTAGCGACATTCTTTAAAATTATTTAGGTGTCTGCGAGACGACATAATTTCTATTTATTTGAAATCATAACATATTTTGACACTTGTTATAGTTTGGTATTTATTTTGAAAAGAAAAATATTTAGCATACCATTAAATGAAAATATCAATGATATAAACGATGCACATTTTGAATATTGACAAAGAGCCAAACGAAACGATTATGTTATAAAAAAATTACCTGTTACACGTGCAATAGCAAAAAAAGTAAAACCATTTCCTACTATCTTGCTTGCGCCTAGTTGTTTGCCATATAATTTCTTTGTTAGTGGTCGAATATTGATTAAGGCCCTGCTGCGTTCATTTTCTACATAGACTATTATCTCCCTTTTTTTTCTCTTCGAATTTCCTTTATTGTCGAATATCCTCATTCGAATAAACATGAAGTAGAGAAAAACCACAAAATTTTTATTGCTATATTTTATGCAAAAAGTTAAACATTTAGTAATTTATAAAATTGTGATAAAATTTTTGTAGCCTACCCGACAGGAAACCTTGTTCTATAGTATTGGTCATGTGTGAAATTTTGTCTTAATATTAAATAACTATCCAGTGAGTAGGTCTCTGGTTTAGTTTTCTTTCGGGGAATATAAAAGATTATGTCATATTGGGACTGATAAATTTCATTAGTTATAAACTATTGACCTTACTTCGTTAACCTAGTCAAGGAGCTTACCAAAAATTTAGCCAGGTAATAGATAATATTCAGTTCAGTCCAACCTTTGAAATCGAGTCTAGCTGATACCACATTAGTATTCCGAACTGGGAGATTTTATAAGTTTAAAGAAAGGAGACTACATGCCACATAGTCTTCAACTTACATTAAAACTTCTCTCAAACAATAGAAGCTAAATTCGTTAAAATTTTAAAGGAATAATATTGAGTTGAGAAGTATTGACAGTAAACTTTTCTCTTATATGATAACATTTTATGGTTTTATTTATAACTAGGGGGAAATATTCTGGTATCAGTGCATTAATCTACGACGTATTAAAATTTCGACTCTCTCTTCATAGAAACCCGTCAGTGTTGTTCGTTTCTTAATAATGTGTACTGCAAAAATATCTGTTTTGAAATTGATCCTCAAAATCCTTTGTTTATTGTCCATATTTACATTTTTAATTTTATATTTTATTTTATACTGCGAATGGGTACCATTTTTGTGTTATTAACTTTTAAAAGTGAAACAGTTCATACACTTTGCTGTTTTTGACATCTTTAAATCTGGAAATTATTTGTTTTTTTAATTTACACACACACACACACACACACATATATATATATATATATATATATATATATATATATATATATATATATATATATATATATATATATATATATATTAATTAGGGTGGGCCAAAAAAACGTTTTTTCGATTTTCAATGATGGATAATGCGGAAAAGTTGCTATTGGTGGCACTAAGTTCACGCAAAAAATTGAGATTTTTAGATCACCTCCTTGATTTTCCGCAAATGTCTTGAAGATTTGCTAAAACTCAGATTTTGGAACTTTAGCAACATTTTTCAAGATGTTAAATTTAATTTGTTTTGGTTATATTTTCTTGTATAGTCATGTTTATTATGTCAAATCCCTAAATAAACTCTGATTATGTATTATTTAATGGCTATGTGCTTTCTAAATTAGACGATTTTTATGGCCTTTCGGCGTATAAGTGGGCAAAAGCTGTAATTTTTGTTTGAATCTCCCACCGGTTTCTCTCTTCTGTCTTTTTATGTTCCTTGTTCTTCCTTCTTTTGTTCTATTCGATGCGCCGATGTGTCATATTTTTGAGTGACGAACCTAGCATGTCCGGGAAGGGGGTGGTGTGGTGTTTGTTTACAGTTTCTGGATGAAACCAATGAAGATACAGGAGAGAATGATCTTGTAGGACGAAAAATTAAAGGGCATATTCTTTGATGGTAGAAAAGATAAAACGATCTTCATAAAAAAAAGAAGAATGGGACAAGCGGCAGCGTCGAGAGAAAGACGAAGAGCATATCACTGTGTTGTCGAAATCTGGTTCTCTTACGGGATCACTTACGGGATTGAGGTGTGTATGCATCTTTTACTTTGCATTAGGATTATTTGTGTGCTTGCATGTACGGTGCGTTGAGCCCATACTGTAAGTTGTGTTTGTCTTTTCATTTTCTTTTTGACTTATTGCTTCCTTTGGGGACTCGGGGCCTTGGGATGTCTTTTGGGCTTACCTGCATCCTATTCAGAAAGTTCCCCTTGAGGTAACTGATTTGGTTAGGCTCCCTGATGACGAGACCTGTCGGTTACCTCTATGCTGTTTTATAGTTCAGTTCCGGCTCTTATACAGAATCTTGCCGTTGGTGCGTGGATGCCCAGAGTGCTTGATTTCTGTTTGTTTTTTGTCTATATTCGTATTATTTTTTCTATCTCTGTTGGATTATTTATTCGGAATCTGGTTCGGAATATTTGGGTTCTCTTGACACCTCATTCCGGTCACGGAGAAATAGCAAAATCATTACATATTTTTTTAAGCCAGAACAAAGTGGATATTCCTGAACTGATAGCAGTCTGATGTGGCCGCATTCTGTTAATACAAGAAAAAGCAACGGTGTCATTGCCTGACTTGAAGAAATATTAAGAAAGGAACTGCAACATTTGGTTTGTAGTCTTCATACGACCGAGCTCCAATTCTGACATCTACTGTCTAAACTAGACGGAGGAACCACGAGACCTAAGACCTTTTCAAGCCGAATCGGAGCTAGACTAATGGGGTGCGAAAATTTACTTGCCGTCTCGTCCAAGCCTATTCCTGTCGCAAGGACATCAGAAATGCAAAAGACTGAAGATTTGAGCGCACATCAAAAGTGTTTATATGATATTTGTGCAGCGGTTTCAACTGCACAGTGCTCTGGGGGACTTCAAAACAGAAATCCAGGGCCAATTGTGTAATGGAGATTGATCACAACTGCTTGCAGAATTTTACGCTTGTACTTTAGTACTTCGAATCCTAACGAAGCTCTGAAATATCTCGCGCAGTACGTGATGCGAGTTTATGCGTCAGTATGGTTTGGTGTAAAGAAACGGCCAGGTTGCGCAGACGGACCTAGACATCTGTGGCAGATTATTCAACTGTCAACTTTTATTCCGGGAAGGCAGTGAACTCGGTGGTCCAAACAAATGGATATTATGCTCATCCCGAGAATTTACTGGTAGCAATGGCAACTGACGATAACCAAGATATTAGAAGTTTAGCATGCAGAAGAATTAAAAAATGCCGCAATTCAAAGTCCAACAGAGTGCGAGAGTCCCAGATCCCAAAGTTGAAATTTAAGGCAATGAAGTACTATAACTGCATCGGCTGGGTCTCCTCCGAAATTAGAGAGCTTCCAATCACCAAAAGTCTTTCATCAGAAGAAATTCAAAACTACATAAATTCAAGATCTATGTTAGAGGTATGTATTAAGTGTGCTTTCCAAGTCACTCCCAGGCTATGGAAAGAACCGTTAAAATTGTGGCAGAAGCTGCATCAAAGATAAGGGGGAATGAAGGAAGAGATCCCTTCACCAGAGAAAATTTGCAATTCTGAAAAAAGATGCCAAAGTTCCTTTCGAAGAACTTCGGAGCCAAAAAAGGTACACATTCTGAATACAAGATTCAGTGGATGGGAGGTTAGGCCGAACACGCCGTACAGCTACCTCCTCGTGGTGAGTTCTGGGTAATTTCGCGCTTGTCCTGAGCGCAAAACAAGCTAAAAGCTGTACATTTTCAAAGCACATAAATAATGAGTAATCACAGCTTATTTATGCATTTGGTACCCTAAAGCATGACTATACAAGTAAATACAACCAAATTAAATTAAATTTAACACCTTGAAATATTTTGCTAAAAAGTTCCAAAATGAGCATTTTAGCAAAATTTCAAGACATTTGCGGCAAATCAAGGATTTGCCCTAAACATCTCAAATTTTTTGTGTGAACTTAGTACCCCAATGGCAACTTTTCCGCACTACCCCTCATCGAAAATAAAAAAAAAAGTTTCTTTTCATCCCATCCTTATATATATATGTGTGTGTGTGTGTGTGTGTGTGTAAGTAAATATAAGCTAGAACTTAATGAAATTGCGCTTGAAAGTTATTCAGTAGTATTTTTCTTGTTTCTGTTATAACAAATATAGACATATTTACAGTGATATAGAAAATATATATTAAATTATCGGTAATAAGTGTGATTTTGTGATACCGTAAACAAGTGGGATTAATAGTTTCGTTAGAAAATAGAACTTAAATGTTACAGCTTCTTATTCTGAAAAGAGCTAGCATTACAATTTCTTAATATTACTTTAGTTTTATTTTTTTTAAACTTTGAAAGGAAAATGAAAAGCATATCCTATCATAAAAACCTTCATATATTTGTTTTTGTTTGTTAAGCTTAATTTTAAGGGTAAAAAATCTATGTTCATAGGTTATATTTTAACTAGATCAATTGTATCGAACACATAAAAATAATTTGTTGAATGAGATTGTTAGCTGAAAAGGAATTTTTTGGAATTTATTCGTTATTTATTTTTTTAACCTTTAATGGTTTAACAAAATTTTTCAGATTGTTCCGTGTTTTCAAAAACAGAGAAAAAAAACTATCTAAAAAAGGCATTATTTCTGTAAATTTAGTTATTTAATATATCTCTATTTCATCTCATTTCTTATTCACACCAATTTTATAACTGCTCTCATTAAAAGTACTGAACAGTTTTCAAAATTAATATCAAATGCTTTAAAAAGAGGAATGTACTAAGAAGTTTAAAAAAAAAAGAGAAAAATTTTATATTCATAAATATCTTTTTTCTGTTCATTTAATGGTATTATGCATCTCAAAACTGATCAATTAAATGAAACTTTTAGTTAAAAAAGAAAATTGTAGAATTTTTTTGTTCAATTTTTTTTTTTTTTAACATTCAAGTTAGTATAACTGTACAGACATTTTTGCATTTCTGATAAGTCCACAAAAGATATTAGGAGAAAGAGAAAAACTGTCGGAGGATGGTGTTGTTTCAGTGTATTTCACTCTTTCAAAGCCAGAGTTTCTTTTACTCGTAATACCGTTTTAAGAGAGTACACTTTATATGTAATACAAAAGTTAATATTGAAAAAGTTAAATGATTAAATATCAAAAGCTCTAAGCTGCATAAAACAGCATTATGAAGTATTTCTATTGCTATAGTACTGCAAACATAAATTGATAAAAGTTAAACCTCAAGCTCAAGTATATAAGCAATGACAAAAATCACAGAAATATAGATGACACTTCAAAAAAGAGTAATCATTATTTGAACTCCGCAGAATTTTTTGAGGGATCATTTTTATATATGTGTTTTTCGAGTGTTTCTAAAATGCTGCAGTCTCTTCACAATGTAATTATATTTTTTTATACATTATATTAGGAATTTAATTTTTAAAAGAAGCAAATTATAGCAATGCAAAAGAGTTTCTGTGTGAATATTTATTACATTTTTAAAAGAATATAAAGAAGAAAAATATCGAAAACGAAGTGCTGAAACTCAACCTTATGTATTCTGAAATAATTTAAAAGCTATAAGTAACGAGAGTATATATTTTTTCTGTGTTAAAAGACATTCACATACAAGATGCTCATCTAATTTGTAGATCCCCTATGCATGAAGATGTCATAAATAAGGATTTGTATAATAAACCTAAGTCAAAAACCTCTATCGAAATATGAAAATGAACTCAAAAATGCTTTTACATTAGTGCAGAAGTCCACTTAAAGGTAAGATACATAACAAAATCCTGACCATGAGTTCTTTGTTAATTCTATTCTTTTAAACTATGATTTAAATTTTAAAAAAAAAACTTTGTGCTTTAAAAGAATCTCAAAAAAGGATTACACTGCAAATAATTGTTCGAGCTTCCTTTAACACAATAGTTTATGCATACGTATTGCACTTTTTTATTATTCCAAACAAGTCTTCATCCTTCGTAAAAATTCTCTTTCAAAGAGACCCTCTTCTTTCATAACTGCCCCTGCTTCTACTTTTTCTTTCCTTTGGCACGTAGAATGAATTCTGTGGGAGAAAAAGGGCTATGGATGAATGCTTTAAAACTTAATATATATAATTTTGTAACATTTTTTTACGCTATTTATTACATTAATCTCTAATAATAGTGACTTGTGACCAAAATTTACTATAACAGATTAAAATTTTCAAACATATTTCAAATTATGAATTTCCTATTTAGGCTATGCCGAGTGAAATTATACATTTAACTGAATTATTATTTTTCGTGAGATCTGCGGGTTTAAATCCCCCAAAAGTAGCAAAAAAAATTCTCCAAATACACTTTCTTCAAGCGTATTTTTAAATTAAGATAGACTAAAACATAGTCTTTATTCTAAGGGATGTCAAGGCAAGTTTTCAAATGAATTTAAGAACGTTGAGCTTTTATGGAATCTTATTCAATACGAATCTAGTTTGTACATTATGTTATCGAAATCCAGGATGATTTACTATTGTACTTTTTTTCCCAAAAATGTAACCGCTCTGGTTTCAATTATGGTACATTATGTAGTTCTCTGTTCATGACCAAAGTATCGCACAATCGCGATAAATGTCTTTAGAATCATATAAAAGAATTCCCGTTCAGCAATAGATCTTTTATTAAAAAATTTAATTACTTTGAGGTTGAAAGGAACCAATTAACGCATTCTCTCGCCACCGGAATAAGTCAAGTGGGAGAGCTTCCTATTATAGAGGCGAATACACGGGTTCGATTCCCGTTACTGGCAGTCGATTTATAAAGCGGCGTTCGACCCATGAAAAAGAATGATAATGGACTATTTTGAAAGCAATGATGAGTTGATGTTGAAGAGAACTGAGATTTACCAAAAGGAAAAACAAGTACGGCCTACATCATATCGCGCAGGCTGAGAGGAAAAGGTTGAAATAATGCGAGATAAAGGTTTGGTTTGGAGTGCTACAGTCAATTTTTGCTACACGAGGGTTAATTAGAACTGCGAGAAAATGGAATAAAAGTCTTCCTAGCAATATAAGGATAGCTCAGAGGGGAGAGCATCCATCTTTTAAACTGTAAAGAACCGGGTTTGGTACCTTGTCTTAGCAGCCACCGAAAAAAACTTTTTTAAAAGAAGTCTCCCGGAGTTATAATTTGACTTACCATGTTGAAGTTGGATGAATGAAATTCAGCTGTATGGTAATTACATATGTAGCAAGATATTTCTTTATTTGAATGTATATTTAATAAGGTCTCAACATTTTCCTTTGTATGCATAGCATTGCAATAATTATAAGTATTTCAATTTTGAAAGAGTAAATTTTTAAAGCCTTCATCCCATTTGAAACATACCCTTTTAAATGAATAGCCACGCAATTCTTCTCATAAGAAATTTTTTCTCTCACTTACATCGTCTCCATACTCAAAACAATTGTTGTTACATAAAAAAAGTCAATTTTCTGAAAATATTTTCCTTGTATTATTATGGTAATTAAAAAACTGTTGAGTAAACAAGCAAAATAAGGAGACAATGTCTCCTTTTCATGCCTCCAAACGTTACTGTAGGAAACTTATAGCACTTCTTTAAATAGCAGAATGGAAGACGTCTGCTCCTTCTGCATTGTAAAATCACCTGTCAGCAGCAACCTTACATTTTTTACTCCTTTAAATAAATCGCATACGCCTTAAATAAGCTCTTCCTAAAATTTAAATGAGCTAAAATTGTGACGACGGCTTTCCGCATAACGCTTGTTACGAGAACATGAAAAAACCGACTACTCTCACTAATTTTGTCCGCATAATATTTACAGCCTTACAGCCTATGTTTATTTTGAGAAAAATGAGAACACGGTTGATAATTCTCTTAATTCATTCAATTTGCTTCTAACTCTGAACTAAGTAAGTAACTGTTTCATGGCATTTTTATATTTACATATCTTCTTTCCATATTTATGTTGGCTTTTTAAATATATATACACAAATACTTATATATATATATACCCAAAATGGGAATTTAAAGTAAAGGACATAGACAGGTAAGAAGGAAATCCTTTATATAATTGTTATTTCTAGTACATTTTAACATTCAAATATATTTCATAAATTCTAATCAAGCTTATATAGACCCTTTGCCCTAACTAGGGGTGTAAATTGGGTCTTCTAACCTCGATTTCAGAGTTCTGATAACTGAATGAATGTATCGATGAGATAGTGAACAATTTTGAATTCCATTCTCCAGCTAATAACTTTATGAGGCTTGTGATCCTATCTTTAAAAACAAATATTATATCTCTATGGAGAAATTTTTCAAACAAATGAGAGAGTAGAATTTTCATTTATCTTTATAGGCAATAATGAAATGATAGTGAAAACAACCTACAAGGTAAAAATAGTTTATATACTTTATAAGCTTCCTGCGACTTTGAAGTATGGGTACAATCTGATATATATATTTTTTTACCTGAGCGTATATTCATAGAGTTAATACACCTATTTTGCCTATTATAATTCCTAGTTAGCCCCATATTTTGAATAGCCATATAAAAGAACAATTTATAACAGCAATATACCTTATCTGAATGTATTTATGCATTTCGATGTTCTTTGATATGCCTTTAAATTAGCATGTGCAGAACTAAAGTTTGTTTTCCCATTAAAGTATATTACATTACGACGTAGTATTTCTAACTGGTTTTTGAAAAGTAGTTAAATAGTGTATAAAAATGTAATGGATAGATATTGTCAGACTCTCGTCTCCCATCCCTAAGTGGAATTGATGGACGTGAGTAATAGCGTCTTCAATGTGCCCAAATGAAACATAAACAGGTGTCGAACGATATACACCTTTGGGGAAGTGCGGCAATAGTTGAAAAGGACGCAAGTCATTTAGAAAGATTTGTGAAACCATTAGCGGCACGTTTCTACTTTAGAAAAGTCGGCAGGAAAGGAAATTCGTCATGGATGGTTGGAGAAGTCGCTGAGAAGAATGGATAAAGACAGGACGCGGGGAACGAAGAGGGGAGAATAGATTCGGACTGTTGAAGGGTCAACACGCTTACGGGAGACGGGGAGCTCGTCGGACTTTGAAATAATGAGCCCAGCTCTCACGAGTATTTTTAACGTTCGTCGGAACGAAACTTTGTAAATAACGTATTTAACCAAGATTTTAATATGTTAATAAACCTCATGAAATAAGAGTTGACTCTACAATTATAATTCCTTCTACATGACAATGATTTGTCGGATCACGACTATAAAGGTTAACAGATATTTTAAAAGAAAGAAAATTAGGTGACTTAATATGGTACTAGTTGGTAATCGTCAAAACATGAAGGCTAGATTGTAAATAAATGTACTAATACACAAATTATACTCAACACATCATTGCCAAATGTTGAAAATCATAATAATGTGCAAAAACAATTTAATGTGTTTAAGCAGCCTCGTGCTTAGTGAGTATCTAAAGCCAGATTTAAAAATGTCACTGAGCATGCGCAGAAAGCATTTTTTTTTTAAATTGTAAATTATCTCTCATTAAACAGCGCGAAATAAATGATTTCCACCAGGTTTAATCTTATATTTTACAAACATAATTATCATAAAAATAAAAATGGTCTATCAGACAGACTCCTCGGAATAAACGTGCTTATCATTAAAACGTCACTGAGCACGCGCAGAAACATTGAGTTTCTAAAGCCAGATTTAAACATGCCACTGAGCATGCGCAGAAATCAATTTTTAATTGTAAATTATCGCTAATTAATAGAAATTGCGGTTACAAAAACCAAATTTGACAAATCTACAGATTACAATCTTTCGTTTCAGACCAAAATGAAGTAAATTGATGCAGTAGTTTTCTCTCACGGACTGCCCAAAAAGTCGGCTTAGCAACTTAAATATATAGATTATGTAAACAAAACTAACATACTTGGTCATCAATAATTACTTGTTCTCAGTCAGTAAACATTAAGTTGAGTAAGCGCTTCACAGAGGTAAGGAGTTTTGTTGATTCCTCTTGAGACAAATAGACAAATAGTACCTATACATTCAAATACATTATTGAATTTCAACATTCAATTTCTGTTTGAGAAATAGCTAGATATTGTGATCAATATTTGAAAGAATACTGAATTTTTTTTCTGATTCAAATAATTAACAAACTTGTGAAAATTATAGATATTTAAATATGTATGAGAAGATTTTAATTAAATTTTAATTACTGTGCATAAAACATTGTGCATCTCATGGGGATGAAAATTTTTCCTCTTTTGAGGGAAAAATCATTGTTGACCATTCTGCTTTCGTCACCCACAGATAGCAAATGATGTCACACCAAATCTGTTCCATACCTCTGAATTTCTCTAAATTTTTACCGGTGACTGACAAAGTCATCCGGCGACGGAGAGAACCGTCGTTTATCACGAATTGTGGCACAAAATTAGAGAGCACGGTGAAGACAAAACGGATAAAGCACACCCAGCTGGTTGGTGCCAGTTGCAAATATATACATCTCAAGAGTACCAGGTAGTTTTGAAACCTCTTTGTCTTACTGCGTTCTTTACACACAGACAAAGAATGATGTCACATCAAATCTGTTTCATGGAGAGAAGATGAACCTTAGAAACATATCTTTTATAATGTTCTACTTCGAAGCACAGCAAATAAGAATTTGATATAAAATTTATATATATATACATATATATATAAAAGATATATATATGTATATATCTTTTATATATATATATGTACAAGATATATACATATATATATCTTATATATATATATATATATATATATATATATATATATATATATATATATATATAAATAAATATATATATATATATATATATATATATATATATAAATATATATATATATATATATATATATATATATATATATATATATATATATATATATATATATATATATATATATATACAGTCGAACCTCCATATATCGAACTTCCGTATATCGAAATTTTCTATATATCGAACTCTTAGCAAATCTCCATGGTCATTACATAGAAAAACTGTTTCTACATATCGAAAAAATCTCTGTATATCGAAATTTTTTTTCACGACATATTGGGAGATTTTATTCCACTTTAGAATCAAATCTCCTAATTTTTGGTGTTTGAAACAATACGTCGTGGACTTCAATTCGCGGAAAATGTCCCTGATGAAATTTCTAATGGACTGAATAAATGCGAGCATTTCTTTGATGAACTTTCCGCACAACTGACTATTCAGCAAGATATTCGTAGCTTTTTTTTTAAAGAATGTAACTGTGATCGCTGTAACCACTGTCTGGATTGTTTTTTTAAAGGTATATAGTACTCAATAAATATTTCATATAAATTCATTTTTTAGTTATTTACTTTCATTTAATGTGATTTTCATATAAATTAGAACTGGAGTTTCGTATACGAAAATTAGCTTTAATTTTAATGTTTTAGGAGAATTATGATAAAATTAAGATCTATTCTATATATCGAAATTTCTATATATCGAATTTTTTTTTCCGGCATTTTGCTACTTCGATATATGGAGGTTCGACTGTATATATATATATATATATATATATATAATGTATAAATAAAGAAGGACATTTTTACTAGACTTAAAATCCTTTAATCATCAAAATTAGGGATTAAAGATAACAAAATAAGAATTAAATGCATTAAAAAGTTTTACCACATAGTGTAAATAAAAATATCTATATTCTTCGTATAAAAATACACAGTTTTAGATTCTTTGTTTAATAAAACGTTTTAGAGTTTAAAAAAATTATAATTTTTAAAAAACACTGTTTAAGGAGTCAAACTGGAGATTTTTAAACTGTTAAATTCACATTTTGTTTTCCATTTGATTAGACGACGCATCATAGGTTTTTCAACACCCCATAGATTACGTTTGTAATATTTTTTTCCCGTATTTTTTTTTTTTTTTTTTCTAGTTTAAACCAATCTTGGGTGTCTTTCTTCATTGGTACATGATGTGTGTCTGGGAAATATGTATTTTTTTAAATCTGCTGTTTGTTAAGCTTTCCTTTTTATTCTGAGAAATTAATAGAAATTTAAATTACAGCATGACATGGTTCAGATTAATATGTCAATATAATTTTTTTATACATTTTGTAAATCGAAAACTGACACAAATTGTCCCCAGTAAAAATGAAGAACTAAAATTATGTTTCCAGCTCTATGCTACAGCAGGAAAGTAAAGAAAATAAATATCCAGACGGATCTTTATCTACCGTGAAGATTATGAACAGCCATCCATGCAAAATTCATGTTGCCTAAGCCGTAACATATGCCGTTCCGTTATTCGATCAGGCATATGGATCATTAGTCAATGTCTTTCCTTCAAGTCTGAAAGTGTCGCGAGACTCGGCGGCAGTGCTTCCTTTTGGTGCATGCACAACTTACCGCTCTCTTAATTAGACCGCTACCAACTTCTAAACAGCAACCTGGAGGTGAAGGAGTTCAAGCCAGTTACGGTGCAATTCAGTTATCGAGAGAGATTTGCTGAGTTACAGTCTTTTCCGGTCGGCAAATCAGGAAATACTCTGCGTCGATTAAAGTTCATTTCGTTAAACTAAAATCATGTGTTTAGAGTGATCCCACTTCATTGAGTGGAATATATATTTAAAAAAGAGTCAAAAATCTTTCATGGAGAATAATAAAAATATTAAATCATTTAGCCTCTAGCTGATGATTTATATTTATTTGTCGGACGAATTCACCAGAAAATTCGTCTTTTTCACGAATTTTCTGGTGAATTTTTTATGGCTGTTGAAGATTCTTCAGCTATACAATAGACAGCCGATTTCAAAGTTATGACAACCTACAGACTAGGCGCAGTTCTTCCCTTTGCCGTAAACCGTGGAGACCCCTGTCGTGCTTTTAAGATGTGAGAGATGTTCCAAGAGTTACGCAAGAAAACCTTGAAGGCGAAATCAACGATTGGAAATTAGTTTCACAAAAATATTAACGTCCTGGATATTTAAGGGAAACTCGATAATTTCTCTTTTGTGGACTGTAGATTTTTTTTGTTGCTTGTTTCGTAATAATTTCTTCTAATCTTAATCTAGAGGCAACTATATTAATTGGATTCACAAGTTATAGAAACGCACTAGACTTTTTCAACGGACAACATAGTCCTTTATTTATTATACGGAGAGGTCTTTTTTACGACCTTATTCACTGGTTCTCCATAGGCAACTGAACTAACAGTCGCCAAGGGTTGGCGGGAAGACGATACCCAGTGATCACGCAGGAGCGCCAACATGAATTTTGCTGATTTTTAACTGAAATGTAATGCAAAACTATTCTATTCTGAAAACAATTTTGTAACAGACATAGCTGAATTTTTTAACGGTGAGAGTGGGAGAGAGAGAAATTAACATCATAATTTAAAATCACAGAATTTCTAAAAAGGTTCCACAGTTTTCATGTTAGACAGAAAACAGTTGGGATGTTCTTTAATTTATATACTAAAGTTTTGCATATCTTAAGTATTTTTACTACTTTAATGGGCTTACACACATTCTAAATGTAACAATGCTGTAATAAAATGTTATGCATTATAAAATGCTGAGTGTTTCTTGAGATCGATACAACTGTATCATATTTGTAAATATTAGTAAAAGAGTAATCTATGGAAACGGATGCTTCTAAAATTAAATACTGTATATTTCTTGGACAAGGAATTTACTTTAAAGTGTGGAGTTTGCCTATTTTGGTAAATCTAACACATTTAAACTGCATGAAATTTGTAATGTAAACTTTATTTTTTTTTTAAATTTCCGACTCAGCATGTATTTTGTTCTGGGGAAAATGAACTACTCACACTTCAAATTTGAAGGTTACTTCATTATGGGAGCACCATATAGGGGAACTAACAATACTCCCTATGAGGGAGAGCACAGGAATGGCCATGTTTTACCCAGGATTAGAATCCTAGCCCATGGTGAGGAAACTTGAAGGACTAACCACTATTACATAAACTTCACTTGTAATATGGATTTTAAAAGATTTGGAAAAAATAATTGATATGTTTATAATAGCATAGGTTTAAATTCATATCTTTGTAGAATTTCGAAATAGCTATTAGGATTTAAATATTTAAATAAGTAAAATTAAATCTGAATGTAATAATTACAACGCCCATCTCAAGCAATGTACAATGTAAATCTTTTAGAACGCTAAGCTTATAATTTTCCAGAACTGTATATCCATATCACCTAAATGGGCTTGATACTGTTTCCAGGTAAAAAAAGAATTTGCTTAAAATATTAACCCCAAAACTGTAAATGCCTGAAAAAAACACACACAAAAAAAGTTTAACTGGATTAGTTGATTAGACCGAATCCTGGCTTAATTTCAAAGAAAAGCCACTTCCCGACGTTCACAAAACAGTGTATTTTTGATTGGATATGTATTATTTTTTAATCGCATTATCTTACTCTTTCAGTAATCGAACTTCGGCGAAACAAGACTAGATTCGGATACAGGACAAATGGTTAGGTCAATGGCATTCGGAATCTACCTTTCGCGGCTAACATTCGTGTTTGAAACCGCTCGGAATCAGCTAGAAAATATAGGTTTCGATATGTTTAGCCCCCGTGATTCAAAAGATACTCCAGTTCACAGTGCTCCACATCAAGAAACCGAAGATATTATACAAAAATAGCACGTCTGTTTTCTTAGCACTTTGTTACATTCTCTTCTGACTAGAAACAATGCAACTTTCGGGAAGTAATTTTAGTAACTAAAAAGCAAATTAAGTTCACATAGTGCACAAAACAATAAGACTACTATGTGATCTGTGTTAATTTTTAATTCAATAAAGTATGCGTCTGTGTTAATTTTTAATTTAGTGAAGTTTCATGGCCTGGACCTTTGAAATCTTTGTTATGGTTTTTCATTTATATTTAAAGCCGCAAATTCTCTTGATTTTTTATCTCTTCTTCTCAGTATTCTGAAATACATTCTTTATGAGTGCTAAAAATTAACTGGTGTGTCATAGATAGTTGACATAGTTTTAAATAAATAATGGGGTATTTGAATCTTGAAAAGCAGAATAAGAAGGAGATATTATACTGAAGTAACGCCAAATTGAGATAAGGCAAAAATTCTAAAATACGAGGGTAAAATTTTAATTTAACTGATGTGTTCATTTAGAGCAATCTGAAGCTTTTTGTAAATGAGTCTTATTACTTGATTCAAAATAATTTTTCGCGGCGTTCAAGACCGCAGTCTCGGGAACGGTTTCTTTTTTTTCTTATTATCGCGATAGTGTATCCATTATTGTTAAATGTTTACAACGTTAATGAAAAAAAAATTTAAAGCAGAAGTGGGAAATATACCTGTATCATAGTTTTATGCAAATGAGACAGATTACCATTCGAAGAGTTTTATTAACGGAGAAAATTAAACTATGACTGACCATAGAAATCTGTATATAAACAGGAATCTGATGGTCTATAGCTGCAACAGACATCCCTTGACAAAATTCGGCTTTATACTATTAATATTTATCATTCAGCTAGTTCAGATTATCTAGTTTCCATATGTCTTTATTTGGGATCCTCAAAAATGCATGTGTGCACCAAACAATCTATAAATGTTTATGTTAAGTTTATTTCTTGAAAGCAAATTTTGAAAAAAAAAGAAAGAATATGCAATAAAATTCATACTTCACAAAGCATAGCAAGATGATCTTCTGGGAACACCATAGCATTGCACAATTGACTCAATGCAGTGCAATGAAAGATAATTCATGTTTCTGATCGAAAATACAAGGTTAGTAACCCCAAACCCTGAATCTAGGCTATCTTCACTTTCCTGTACAGTAATAGTAAATACCTGAAGCTGCGGAGAGAAAAAATAAAGAATCTTTCTAGTTTTTATTTACCTTTTTCTTTTAATTTGTAAACAAGTAGTTGTCTACAACTTGTAAACAAGTAGTTGTCTACCGTGCTTAGCTAGAGTCATCAAAAAGAAATCAATTTTTGATCACAAAACTTTAAATCTTAATTTTGTATTTCTATTATTTCATATTTTACCAATTTTTCACGCGGTCGGTTAGATTCCTATATAACTTCACCGAAAAAATCCCAAGACATTTTACTACAGTTTTATTCCCGATAACAAGCACATTTTCTGCCCAATGAAGGCAACGTTATGCTTCTTTATGACTGATTGAGGAGGAGAGGTCGCACTGCTTTCCTGTCAACAAATCCAATGATCATTATCAGCCGCTTACTTTTTGTCGAGAACGGTCTAGCGACTTAGAGACAACCTTTCCTTTTTCCTAAATCCAGACTTCCGCTATTAATTTTTCAGCGGTTAGGAACATCATGTGAAAGGGGTGAGTAAACTAGACTTACAAACTTTCCCAATAAGAAAAAAAAACCGAAAGGTAGAAATTTTGCGACGTCTCATGATATTGGGTACGTTATCAGGTGACCACAAGTCATGACCTGTCGGCGGCAATTTCTTTTAATTGGCTGTGGGTTGTAAAGAGAAGCGAGGGGGTGCAAATTACCCGAGGGCATGCACCCAAAGTTGTTTTTCCTTGAAGCATAGACACCCCGTCGCCCATACAAGGGAAAAAGTGGTGTATTGCTTTTTAATGAGGTCGAGGGTAGTTCATTCATAAAAACTCTGACTGGATGAATGGGGGACTAAATGAGAAAGTTTGCTATACGTCTAGTTATTTACAAAGTGTAGTAAAAGTTACTAATGCCTCTTCGAGTAGCAGATCTAATGACACCAAAGTGCCACAGAATTTTGTTTCGATTGAGCTAAATTGAACAGAATTGTTCAGAACATAAAGCCTTTTTTTATGTACGTATAAGTACTTTAAAAAATTTTCTATAATATTATTGAATCATTACCGAAAAGATATTAATCATCTTCTAAAAATGAAACTGCAAATCAAAACAAAGCTAAGAAGGGTTAACAAAATTTATATATATATATATATATATATATATATATATATATATATATATATATATATATATATATATATATATATATATATATATATATATATATATATATACAGTCGAACCTCCATATATCGAACTTCCCTATATCGAAATTTTCTATATATCGAACTCTTAGCAAATCTCCATGTTCATTACATAGAAAAATTGTTTCTATATATCGAAAAAATTTCTATATATCGAAATTTTTTTCAAGACAAATTTTTGGCATTTGAAACAATACATCGTGGACTTCAATTCGCGGAAAATGTCCCTGATAAAGTTTTTAGTGGACTGAATAAATACGAACATTTCTTTGAACTTTCAGCAAAACTAACTGTTCAGTAAGATATTCGTAGTTTTTTTTTAAAGAATGTAACTGTGATCATTGTAACCACTGTCTGCATTATTGTTTTTTTAAAAGGTATGTAGTAATCAATATATCTTTTATATTAATTCATTTTTTAGTTATTAACTTTCATTTAATGGGATTCGCATATAAATTAGAAATGGAGTTTCGTATACGACAATTAGCTTTAACTTTTTTTTTTAGGAGAATTATGATAAAACTAAGCTCAATTCTATATATCGAAATTTCTATATATCGAATTTTTTTCGCGCAATTTGCTACTTCGATATATGGAGGTTCGACTGTATATATATATATATATAATATATATATATACATATATATATATATATATATATATAACTATATTTAAAGATAATCCCGACATATTATGGTGTTTGCAACTTGAGTCATTACAGCCGTTAGGGTTCAAACTTCAGTTTCAAATATTCGGGTTCGGTGTTCATAGGAATTTAATACATCGTAGGCTAATAGTTTAGAAAAATCATTTATTGTAATTGCTGCAAAAGCACAGCTAACCTAAAATCTTCACAAAATTCAAAATCTTATTGGAAGTAATTATAATTATGCTCTTAATTAGAATTTATTCTGATCATGGACAATGATAAATAAGGATTTGATACTGCGTCGTACAAGGAAATGTGTAAAGTACTACATTTTTGTGTACAAGGAAATGTGTAAAGTACTACATTTTTGTGTACAAGGAAATGTGTAAAGTACTACATTTTTGTGTACAAGGAAATGTGTAAAGTCCTACTGTTTTAAACAAAACTTACTTTCCCTAATTGAAAATATTGTATTTATTTATTAGTACGTACACAATCATCAGAGAATATGAAAATACCTTATTTCCTTATCATCATACATACGTTTATTTATGACGAGAAAAAAGGTTTCAATATTAAGAATCAGTTAAGAATCAGTTACACAAATTGAAAGTTCAGTGCCAAAAGTACAGATTGAAAGTGCCTTTTTTATTCTAATATATGTGCAACTTTTCTTTTAAGGTTTTAGAATTAAACTAGACATCTGCACAGCACTGTCTTCTTCTTCTTCTTTTTTTTCTTTTGGTGCGTGTAAGGACTTTTATAACTGACGTTTGGAAAGTGCACTCCTCAAATAATTTTTTTCCAGATAAATATCTCACAGGCAAATGTTTGAAAACAGGAATTGTTTCCTTCCTTCCATCCACTTACATGTCTGTCTTCTTGGATGTACTAGGTAAACAAAATATTAGTAACAAATTTCATTTCTGGTATTTGAAAATGAAACATTTACTTCTAGTCTCTCTTTTCAGCGTTAAAAACTTGACAAGCAAATTAAGGCAGCGCTTGAGACTTGATCTAATTTTAAATCACGGTGAAGGGTAGGAAAAGACTACAAAGTGTGTTGACAGATATCATAGTGTGCCTGCCAAGGGATCATCCTTAACAAATGGAGCATTATGTTCTGATCAAAACTGCCAGCAAGAGAAGGTGGAAATGTTTAACACACAGTCATGTTGTTTGACTGGATTTGCATAGCCCTCCGCTGAGGATTGAAATTTGAGAACAACCAAGCGTGGAGAAAAAACAAGGGAAAATATATAAATTTCATAATATAATTAGACAAAAGATATTTATGTTATATATTTATTACATTCGTATAATTGTTGATATGTAATTTGAGTTATTTTTGTTCTGAGTTGCAGAACTTAATTCGTAATACCAGAATTTCATGGTAACAGCGAAATCATTATAAAACGAACATTTTATTAACGACTCAAATTGATTAAACATAAATTAAAGTATAAGGATTGCATTTTGTAATCTAGAATTTAAAAAAAAATCAGTAATATAGGTAAACCCACACCACAATAGCTAAATTCTACCTCATATCAAAAAAATTCTTATTCACTCCGCTTCACGTCATAGGGTCTCAGTCTTAACTGCTCCATTACTTGACGCATGACTGTAGAAGCAAAGTGTCTTTAATTTTATCTTAACACCAGGCCATTTTAAATTTCATTTGTGAAGCATTGTATAAATTACTTTAAAACATACTATTCAATAGTGAGCGATTACATTAAAGAATTTTGGAGGTTTGAAGACTGTATTGTTAAAGATGCATCGCCGTAAGCCTAAGGAATTTTCGTGTCTACGCGGGAAATAGGCACTTTAAATCTGTAAGCCGGAAAGTCATTCCTAGGGGGTTGTAAGGGTGCGAGGAGGGTACGGGTCCCCCCAAATTGATTAAATATAAATTTAATATTAAATATTTGGGAGGTGCCCCCTCCTCCTAAAAGTCGCCCCTGGGGATACTCGGTCTAAATTGTGGTAGCTCCGGAATGCCTTAGTTTCTATGCCAGGCCCTATCTGGTGGATTGGAGGTATTGGAAGTCTAAGGGATGAATTTCAACAGGCCTTTTTATCATTATCATGGTACTCAATTGGTATAAATGTACATGGCTTTGAATTTTGGGTTTATGATTAATCTAATTTTGTTAATTTTGTACACTGTGCTCTATATTAATATTATACTTTTATGTAGAGGTGCAAAAAGAATTGAAATTTTCTCCGCATTTCCTCTGTAAGATACCCATATAAGTGAAATTTTAATATTAAGCTACAACAAACCAGTCACATCCTAATTTAGACTAAGTACAAATTGTACTTTAGTCTTTAATGAAAACGGAAGTCCTACATCGGTATGTTAATTGAGATATTAGAGAGAAAGATAGGCAGGGAACAGGTTTATTATGTAGTAGGTCTCAAGTGAAGTTTGGTAACAAAAGTATCTTTACGGCATAAGGCATTCCACGTTGGAAAAGTGTTATTTATATAACCTTCTTGGATAAAATTTTCGAAATATTCTAGTAATAAAATGCAATGCATGAAATGTAATTTGAATTATTTTTGTTCTGAGTAACAGAGCCTAATTCCTAATGCCAGAATTTCACGGTAAGAGTGAAATCATTCTAAAACGAACATTTTACTATAACGTCCACGTTGGAAAAGTGTTATTTATATTACCTTCTTGGATAAAATTTTCGAAATATTCTAGTAATAAAATGCAATGCTTGAAATGCAATTTGAATTATTTTTGTTCTGAGTAACAGAGCCTAATTCCTAATGCCAGAATTTCACGGTAAGA
Source organism: Dolomedes plantarius (assembly GCA_907164885.2). Classification (NCBI taxonomy): domain Eukaryota; kingdom Metazoa; phylum Arthropoda; class Arachnida; order Araneae; family Dolomedidae; genus Dolomedes; species Dolomedes plantarius. Next base: position 181,938,088 of record OU015494.1, on the reverse strand, counting down.
GTGAAATCATTCTAAAACGAACATTTTACTATAACGCCCCAACTTGATTAAATCTAAATCAAAGTCTTCTTGTTCATTCTAAATGCACAGGTTTCGGTACAGCTATGCATTATTTTATGGATGATTCCGATTTACTCTACAATATTGCACCATTTTATAATATTTGTCAGGAATTTATAATATTTGTCCGTTTTAAGCAGGAAATACCATTCTCCTCTGTGTATCTATATCAGTGTTTCCCAACCATTTTCGAGTCGAAACCCCCTTTAATGGTTACCACGCATCCCCCCTTGCCTATTTTCATTTAAAAGGCCTTTTAAGACATAGAGGAAACACTAAAATAATTTTTTTTAATTTAATTCTCACCAACTATTTAATTTCCCAAAAATAAAAATTTGTAACAAATGGATTTGTAACAAATTTGTAACAAAATTTGTAACAAATGGAAATTTGTAACAAATGGAAATTTGTAACATTAGGAAACATTCATCCAGTCAAAGATATGTAAAAGCAAGAACAGAATAGAGCGGAATCTCCAGAAAAATAATTCACTTACCGAATTCATTCAGAATTATATAACAAAAAAAAAATTGTAAAACTATTACCTAAATAAAATTGCTTTATTCCGTTGAGGATATAAAATGTTATGCCAAAAAAGACAGAACAGATCGATACATATAAACTGACATTTACAATTTGCTTACTGTGCATGCGTTGTATGTAACCACGATTTTCATTTACAACCATATAAAGGTAGTAGAACTCTAACGAACACAGTTTGCACTTTGAATAAGAATTTTTCCTTTAAAATACATCACTGCAGAAAGTTTCATGACAAATAAATATTGACGCATTTTTTCTGTGAAATTCGCTAAAAAGTTATGTTAAATGAATAAAACAGTCATGACTCTCCGGAAAATACTTCACAACCCCCTTTCGACCCACAGGTTCGAAACGCCTAATCTACACATTCATTCATGATATTTGTGAGTAACTTCGACAGAATACAGGTTTCTCATAAATGTAGTTAACCTCAAAAATATTTATTTCCCTGAGTTTCAACAAAGAATGCAGGCTAGCATTTCTTGCCCTTTATAAAAGTGAAATCATACACGGTTCTCTTTAAATATTTTTCTTCTTACATACGAAGGTAAAAAATCAAAAGTTAAACTAAAGACTCTACCTTTTCCTACTCCATAATTAAAAAAAAAAGTAAGAAAGACGAAAAAAAACACACTGTTTTAAATTTCGAATAATTTCTTATATAATTTCTCTTTGCCGATTTTTGAATGCAGACTTTCAATTGACTATTCATTCATTTAACGAATTGATCCCACGTCCTCCTCACAGTCTTATTTCACTTCAAAAACAAGTTGTCAGACTCAAGAATTGAACCCACTACGCGTGCTTGACGTACAGATGTGCTAATCCTTACACCAAGGAATCAAGCTACTTGTAATAATTCTCTTATTCACTCTCAATAATTCTCTTATTCACTCTCAATAATTCTCTTATCTTCTCCACCAGAAAAAAATCTGAGGAAGGGGGACGAAGTATTGAAACTACTTTCTTGAACTGCTGACCGATGTTTGCTCTTCTACCATTCTTTATGAAAAACGATTGGCCTCGTACAGGAAATGAACACATTCCATCAGCTTATCGGACGAGTGGTAATTATCACTTCAGGTTGCCATGACGTAGACTCTCTTAATGAATTACATTCGTTAAGAAACAAACTCTGCTGATAATCAAGTTGAAATATCTCACCAGCATTTTAGTTGATGTCTTAAGTATTTATATATAGGCCTGTGGTGGCCTTGTGGTACAGCGTGCTGGCTTTCGGTGCTGAGGGTGCTCGGATCGAATCCCGACGTTGTGCCCCTAAAATACCTCCGTTTGAGTCATCCCATCATAGGGGGTAATGCTGGTCCGCCTAGTGGTGCACTCATAATAAAATGGCCAGCAAATCTGCGTTGAACAACAACAGGCGAATGTCTATCCGACAAGTTCCTCCGCATTAGAAAAAAAAAAAAAAAAGAGAAGTATTTATATGTGCTCATAATTCCCAGCATTTTCCTACATCCTAAAGAAGTCAATATGCTGTGCTTTTTTCTTCCCGATCTACAAACTATCATGTGTACTGTATTTAAAGACTATACCTAAAGACTTTTGTACTATACTTTAACTACTATGCTGTACTATACTTCAAGAGATTTTTGTTTAAAATTTGAGTTGCTTTCTCCTTTTACTCCACTCAAATCTCGTTTCTGTCTAAAAAAAGTAAACATTAAAAATCATTCAAACCTTTCCTCTCAACGGCAGTTAATTTGGATATTAACCAGTTTCCACTTTTATCTCTCTCAGTGACGCATACTGTTTCTGAGTGACACTAGATAAAACTTACTGGGATCACAGATACCAGTTAAATCTTAATTAGGGAAAGAGAAAAAGAGTGGTTTACTTTTTTAATTATTTGATGAAAGATTTTTAATGGATACGTAAGCGAGGAGAGAAAAAGATGTCAATAATTTCTCAGAAAGGAATGATGAATACGCTTAAAGACATGGTTCGTTTGACGTTCCTTTATCAATAAACTTGTGATGTGATGTAATGATATACATTAAGAATTCTGGCATTTTTTTTGTTCGTAATCTGACCATTTAAAAAATCAGTGCCCTGAAATAAAGCCTTTTCTACTTTCCATGCATTGAATAAAGTCCTTTGAAAGGAAATTTTACCTGTCATAAAAGTAGTTCCTCAAAATTTGCAAAGATTTTCCTCCCGTTTTTTATATCAATGGAGAGATGTTGTTATTGTTGTTGTTGTTGTGACTGATGCCCCTTTACCGACTATATGAGTATATTGTCAGTTCAAGTCCATAACGGCTATTGGGTAAGTGTTGTGACTCCGATTCTTAATAACACCACAAGGGTCGGATGCGGATTTGACTAAAGGACCGGTCCCGTAATTTTAAACTGAGTCAAGTGACGAGACCGGAACACTTGAGAGGTAAATTTGAGAACTTGTAGGACATTGCCGCCACGGCAGATTTTCGTGCACAAGCCGCCATTAGTGTAGGATTTGTCAGTGACCAGCATCGAACCAGAGACATTCAGATCACTGGCTTGCTGCCTCTGGCAACCCCCCCCCCCCCACCCACCCACTTAATGGAAATATTTCTAGTTCTAATAAAAGAAAAAAAGACATAATTTTTTTAATTTGTAGCTTCAAAAATATGACCTCAGGCTTTATCTTGCTGTTCAATCTTCCCCCTAACTTCCAAATTACAGTACAAATCGTTTATTAGAACATCCAGGGGACTTTAAAAATTGGTTCTTATAAACGATAGTTTTTATATCCGATATATAACTTAAAACTGCTGGAAATACAAAATAATTGTCACATTATTTCTATTTACACCTGAAACATGACGTTAAAAAAATGGCTAAAAAGTTCAAGTTCGACCAGGGAAAAACACACTGCTAATTTTCATATAAGTATGTTTTTTTAAACTTTATCAAATACATAGTTCTAGCTGAAAAATAGTCAGTAATATTTGTTTGTTTAGTTTTTTCTTTCTTTTTGTAAATAAAAAGAATTTTCGGCTATCGCGACAAGTTCTTTGGCAGCTTTTTTCTTTATCGTCCTTCACAAAATCGTCATTGTAAGCTAAAAATTTATTAATAGTATTGATTGCTGAAAACATTTGTTTTTAAACTTGGGCAAGAAAACTCGTTCAAAAGTTCTTCTTAGCTGGCACTGTCGTCAATATCATCGTCTCTGCCTGAAATCTGTACATTTACGTCTGCAACAATATCTTCATCCCTTACATGAGAGTCCCTACATCATGAGGGCTGACCACAGCCGAATTAGTTCGTGAGAGTTGGTTTTTTTAAAAATGGATAAAATGGTTGAAGAACAACGTGCTGCTACTTCCCGCCCGTTCACAATTACCATGTTCTTATAAGCGACTTATTTTCCCAGAAACCAATTAATTTTAAGTCACTAAAAGCGATATGTTCTTATTAACGATGTTATTATAACAGGATTTTGTATCCATCATGACACATGAGGGAACTAATAATTCCGTTCTATTAAGCTCTATGTTTTTATAACCGGTGTTCTTATAAACAATTTTTACTGTACATAACTAGGGGGTGAAATCTAACGCAAAATTTTTAAGGATTGGAATCTACCATATCAGATTTTCTCGCATCGCCGATATGGTCAAGGGGATGAGTCGAAGTCCAGAGGCGTGTGAGAATTGAATCCAGCTTCAGGCGAGAGGTTTTTACATTGCTGTTCGATCGTTGCAAAGAACATTTATGGACGTTAGGATGCATATGATGAATATACCTGGAAATAAAAATCAGATTCGATCTTTGCAAAGAACATTTATGGACGTTAGGGTGCATATGATGAATATACCTGGAAATAAAAATCAGATTCGATCGTTGCAAAGAACATTTATGGACGTTAGGATGCGTATGATGAATATACCTGGAAATAAAATTCAGATTCGATCGTTGCAAAGAACATTTATGGACGTTAGGATGCATATGATGAATATTCCTGGAAATAAAATTCAGCATTGTAGGAAGAGTAAAGCACAAACGGCAAGCACTCTTCATCTTTGATATAAAAATTCCACATCTTGTGAGTTGGCCACGAAAGAAGGTAAAAGCAACTTTGGGAATCAGTAGTAACACATTTTATCGAATTTATATCTAAACAATGATGTAAGTAATTGATAATTTGTGAATTTTCTCGGCTATAAATATGAAATAAAGAATTTTATCACATTCAGAATGAGACCAATGTTTCTGTTGATACAGCATATTACATAAAGTAAGCATGTCGTTTATAATTTTTCATTTATTCCCTGGTTTTTTACCGTGATCTTTCCTGTTTTTTCCCGTCTCGTTGCTGGATACTTCTGGTGTGGGTAGAACACGTAACCAAAACTATATACCGACACTTGAACATAGGTTTTTATTTAAGGCTGTCAGCTTAAAGTACAAGGTCATGAATTCTTACGAGAAAACTTTAGGGGAGGGGGGGGTCATTATGGTCACTTCCCTTAGTCAAACTGACTGAGAGGATTTCGAAATATTTAGTTTACCTAAATCCAACCAAACGATCTCAACTTGGTAGTGTAATATGAAAGATTAGTCATTGTTTACGAATATTGTTGAGTTACTATAATCTGAGAGAAGTAAAATTGTAATTCAGCCTATTTTGATAAATTTTGGAACAAACTTATTAATTTAATTAATCTGAATTAGGCATCACTTCGACAATGTAACAACCCAGTGTTTTAAGGGGCGTTCAGGCGTACAGTCGGATTGAAACACTACAAAATGTCCTCATTTTAAGTGTTATGTGTTGGGTTTTAAAGATTAAATCCTTAATTATTTTAATCTCCAGCACTTCGCTAAACTCTAAAAGTAATGACAGTACGTCATCTTATTTATTTTATTAAATTTTATAATACTCTGTAAAATATTCAGAGATTTATAAGTGAATCATTCCCGCATATGCGGATATATGCCATGAATCATATGCAAATATATGTGGCGCAGTAATTGATTGGATGGCAATTACTATAAAAGCTAGCCGCATTGTATTAAAGTTCGTTCCTTCTACCCTTCGCTGCCTTTCTCCCAGTTGCCAGATGTTAACCAGTTGTACCATGTTAAAGTCCTGACATGGATATTATTCGTTTGCCTGTTACAACGCCAGTTTGGTGTATCTGCAAACATATAAGTTATCTCTGTTATGTTATACTTTGTTATGTTATTCTATGTTATTAAATCTTTATTCTCAACCGAAACTCAGTTTTAATTTCTCACTCTGCTACTTACATTTCTATGGCATGACTGTCGCTTTAAACTCTGTATCAAAGTTCTGTCAGCTATTCTTTGAAACCACTGACTGATCATCAAAATTATGTAATACGATTTGAAGTGTAGTATTATCTCCTACTTCACAATAACCCTTCGTGTGCAAGAAGGATCTTATTGCAAGCAGATGTTTTCGCTTTCGGGGTCCGGATATGAAGGGCTATTAGGCTTTCCAAATCACCCCTGGGTGTATTTTCTCTTGTAATAAGATAATTTCCTTTTCACAGTATTTTATTTACTTTTCAATGGAATAAGTTTCTATCATCATTTTCCTGCACCATATGCGGTGACTGTAATAATTTAAGCTTTTTAAAAATCCTTTGAAATTAATGACATCTGTTTTTTGGAAATGTCATTAATTTATCTTCTCCCACTCAAAAATCCCGCCATTTTTGTAGTTATTAAAAAATGTTTTTCTTTGAAAGAAAATATTCAAAGTACATTTATAAGAGTCTTCGAGATTCCTGTTTCTCTACACGGTGTGAATTCCATGGTTCCACGTTCAATCTTCCAACTTCCAAATTACAGTACATATCGTTTATTAGAACATCCAGGAGACTTTAAAAATTGGTTCTTATAAACGATAGTTTTTATATCCGATATATAACTTAAAACTGCTGGAAATACAAAATAATTGTCACATTATTTCTATTTACACCTGAAACACGACGTTCAAAAAATGGTTAAAAGGTTCAAGTTTGACCAAGGAAGAACACACTGCTTATTTTCATATAAGTATGTTTTTTTAAACTTTATCAAATACATAGTTCTAGCTGAAAAATAGTCAGTAATATTTGTTTGTTTAGTTTTTTTCTTTCTTTTTGTAAATAAGAAGAATTTTCGGCTATCGCGACAAGTTCTTTGGCAGCTTTTTTTTTTTATCGTCCTTCACAAAATCGTCATTGTAAGCTAAAAATTTATTAATAGTATTGATTGCTGAAAACATTTCTTTTTAAACTCGGGCAAGAAATCTCGTTCAAAAGTTCTTCTTAGCTGGCACTGTCGTCAATATCTCTGCCTGCAATCTGTGCATTTACGCCTGCAACAATATCTTCATCCCTTACACGAGAGTCCCTACATCATGAGGTCTGACCACAGCACTCATGCTGTGGTCATGCTATGGTCATTCGCTGACCACAGCGAATCTTAGACTGGGAGAAAAAAACAATTGAAAAGACTCGGAACACAAGATTACAGAGATATGAAAATTCATCTGGACGCCACAAGATCTTAACACAAATTGTAGAAACTGTCCTGGACTGAACTCACTCCAAATCATGTTTTCAGCTGCCTTGCATTACTAACATCGTTTCAGAGCTCTGATAGCTGCCCCGAGGAAAAACTGTACACGTAAAGGCGCATGTCTTCTAATAACAAAGACGATACTGTCCGCTAATGGTTTAATTTGACCTTTCCAGTACTCACGTCACTAATCAACCAATCAAGAGTTTTTGAGACTTTGCTTGATATTGAATTAAAAGGACTAAGATTTAAACTAGACGCATTACACTGGATTCTACTGTTATTTCACTGATATAAAAAAAGTCAATATTAAGAAAATGTACAGCCATTTTGACTCTCTAAATGTTTGTTCTGTAATTGACTCATTACAAATTAAAGACTCCTTTTCTATACATCCAAGAAAGCTTAGTTGTTTTTCAGAGATAAAGTTAATCAAATGGAGATTGTACATGTGCCATAGAGAACTAAAAAGATGCTTTTATAAATTCAATGATTCGAATTGACATGTTGAGAGCAGGACGTTGGTCGTCACCTGATAAACTCTTAATGCTCAGTTATGTTTGCCTCGCCTGACTTAACCACCTTTCAAAAAAACTTGACTTGATTTAAGAAAGGAGTTAAACATTTACTGGAAAGATTATAAGAAGGTTTAAAAGGATAAAAATTTCATAAGGGCTTAAAAGGATTTTTAAGGTCCTTTTGAGTTTAAATTGGTTTTAAAAAATTGTTGGAACAAATTGTAGTAAGCTTTTTTGAAAGGTATATAAATCTAAGGGACATTTTTAGCATTTGCATAAAGTGTCTGTTCCTCTAACAGAATTCTTGAAAATTAAATTTCCCCACTGGGTCTCACGGTGGATTTCTTCAGTGATTCTACTTTTACAATTTTTCTATTGGATTCGAACGGGTATAAACTTCTAGACGAGTGTTCATTATAAGTATTTAGCAAAATGAAAGGAAATTTTTTTAAAAATTTGCAGCCAGATATGGGCGTTAAACATTTATATTTCGGAATAAATGTTTCTGTAATCAAAGTGTCCTTATACGAGAGACACTTTTTCCCTCGTTTTTATAGATCGGATGTTCGCAAAAGCATCGTTAACAGCCGCTCCTTTTTGGACACTTCATGCGCACGACGGCCGCGAACATAGGCCTACAGTTCTTGGCGGTTCTCTCTTTGTAGTAAGGCGCTCAACCACAGCAGTTGCGACATACCCTTGTATATCTCTGAAGGAAGCGAGGTGAGAGGCAAAGGTGTTGAACAGTAGCTAACATCATGGGGAATAAATAGAGGGGCTAACGTATTCTTAGCCCACGTGTTCCCCGGCTTGATTCCTGAGTTTCACCAACAGGCAATTAATTGTGGATAGAACCTGTGTGGTCTTTTTCGCTAGGGGTGTCGTCTGAGAGCATGACCGTCACGCCGCGTGAGGGAAGTACCGACTCACGTGGGAGGTCCCTAAGAACAGCTCTTTGAAGCTCATTCTTCATTGACCGCCGTTAAAAGTTATCAAAGAGTTTATTTGGAGGGATGTCAATGTTTATATCAATGCATGTCTCTGTTTCGATATGAAAACTTTTCCTGTGTAAACAGACAACAGGAAAAGATTGTTAATTTTTTTTAACTTTAATATTGAATGATAAATGTCAAAATACTGCCGACTTAATAATGTCAAATACTGGCGACATTTTGTGATATCTTGCCAGTTGATGAAAAATTCTTGCATACTAAATTTAATAATAAAATGTGCTTGCCAGGTCTAACTGATAGGAAGTAATGTCAATGAATTTTCTCTTCGCGATGAAAGAATCAGTCTTGAAAAACTAGGGAAAAAAATTATCAAATACGCAACATTTTTCATAAAAGGGCATGCAACCCAACCACTAACTCAATCACTTCTACTGACACTTTAAATGGTAAAACTTCGGCACTTAAGAATCATGAACAATATTTATAACAACTCTTGGTGAATGTAATAAGTGTGTAGCAACCGTTGGTCAACACCGATATTGAAATCGTGTTTCCTTGCCTTAGAGCCAGGCTGATATTCTATCAAGTGTATTATACGACGATGAACGGAATTATCTTTGTTTTTTGTTTTTTAACTCCAATCCTTGCATGTTCCTTTTATCCTTTTTAAGACCAACAACGCAGAATGTTGTCCTGTACATAGTTTTACCATTCATTTATCTGTTGTTATTTTTTTAGAATAATCTTATTTTTTAGCACATTTTGTTTAACGGTCCATAACAGTTCCCTCCAAAGGTATATGAGGTTCCATTGTAATTACCATCTGTCAAGACGGATACGCGAACTTGGATCTCCTAACCTTGAGGTTGATGTTGTACAAATTGATCTCTCCCTGGTATCTGAGAAACTCTTTCATATGTTTTAATTCCATTCCTCACATGTAGATCTATTTCATACAAATTCTTCTTTCCATAAAGCACATTCAGAATCAGTGTATGAGACAAACAGGAAACTTTATAGGTGTCATATCAATATGTCTCGAAGAATTTGGTACGACTTGTTGCGCAATGTAAACAGATAATTTTGCATAAAACAACGTTTTAGTGTTTGGATGGAGTAATTTGATTTGAAGTACGTTTTTCCATTTATGTTAATAAAATGATAAAGTCCATGGTACAAAGTCAAAGACAAAATCAAATTATCGGTCAGGAGGATGCTAAACGGTTTGAAAATAATATATCTCTTAATTATTTCCCCCAACATTAGGTGACAAGTCATGGTAATTGCTTTAGATAACTAAAGATTTGAACACGAAGTAATAGGCATGTCCATATATGATTTACTCAGATATGTGATTATGATTTTACTTTAATATTGATTATTTTTGGCGTTATTAATTTTATATTAATAGTGATTTAACATTAATGTAAAATTTACAGTTTGATATTAAGTTTCATGCTTCGAGCGCTAAAATTGGTAAACAGTTGGTTGGATGATAAGCAATTTAATCATCAAGGATTACTTACATTCCTTCGACCAGGGTCGAAGGAATGTAAGTAAGTGACTAGAAGAGAATTGAAAAATAATAGCTTGATGATGGATGGGAAAGGTAAGGATAGTAGTATGATCGTATAAGTTAGCCTTTTCTAGTTTGAACTTTGCCAAATAGCGTACTCCATACTATTTTTTAATACAAGTAACAGAAAAAGTAACATAATCATTTTTAATTCATTTGTTATTCTGCAGATAAATTACACAATAAATAAGTTTTAGCATCCAAACTATGTAACATATAAGTAAAAAATAGAATCCAAAATTAAATCCAATGTAAATAGATATCTTTATCCCAAAGTGATTAACATATAAATCAGTGATAAGGAAACTTCTTATATGTGTTTAAGACAGTTTTTTTTTTTTTTTTTAACTTAGATATCAAAGGTCTGACATCTTAACGTTTGTGATTTAAAGGGAAAAGGTTGGAAGTTGAGAGAATGAAATGAAATTCGAAACTACGACTTTGACTTCGACAGTCCTTTAAGAAAATTTCATCTATTTTCTTTCTAGTAAGTGGTACTTGGAGAACGGGAGCCAATGAACACTCTGTACATGCTTGTAAGTGCTAGTGATCTGGTCACGGGCTTGCCGAAAATGGAATGAAGGTAAGTCGAGGATTGGGGGACTATCACTGGTCTCTGCCTTCAAATCTTATAATAATTTTTCTCATAGAAAGGATTGTGTAAAAAAAAAAATTATATATCTGACTAAAAGATATATAACGAATTATATTGTGGCTCCGCTTTTATATATTGGTCTAAAATTAAAGTATTGAGAAGTCAACCATGGTTGAAAGGGGTATTTTGTACAAAATGTCAGAAATACTTTGACATTTGGTGTTCTTTCATTTTTTTTTTTTTTGAGCAAACAGTAAGGTGTGCTTACTGCTGTAACTCTCATAATTAGTTTCATTTCAATTTAGACTTAATCAGTTTAGACTTTATGGATTATTTCAAATAATCTGATCAAAGATATTTACAGCTGACTCACAAAAACTCATGATGATGACGAAATCTTAAGTAATAGGCAAAGTATGACTAGCTCAATATGTCCTCATACCTTCACATTGTATCGAGTCTGTGGGCTGTACGAGACCTATGAACATAAACTACATTTTATTTTATTTCAACAAAACGATTTTTTCTTTTCTTTACAGGCTGAATTTTAGAGTCACATGATAGTAATATTTTTTTTTACTGCGCACTAGAGCAAATTCAAAGATAATATCAAGAAACTGAAATTCTTGTATAAGTAAATACAAACCCATAATCGACCCATACTTCCTGTGATCTAATGATATAGAAGTTACAAAAGGCGTGATAAAACGGAAGTAATAATTCTTTAAGAGAAAATAGCAAAAATTCTAAAAGTTTAAGAATGCTTGTACATAATCTATATATAAAAAACTGTTCCGTAACTGACTGACTCACTGACTGACATACAACGCACAAACCAAACCACTGGACCTAAAGGGCTGAAATTTTGCATGGCGATTCTTATTATAGTGTAGGGGCGCACTAAGAAAGATTTTTGAAAAATTCTTCTTAGATTTTTTAAATTAAATTTTTAAGCTGTTTTAGTAACTTTTTTTAAGTTTTCATTTAAAACAATAATTTGAGGGTTATAAAATTTACATCACGAGAAAGATCATAAAAATTCCTTTAAAATGAGATCTTTTTCAAATCTTTACCTCCCTTTTCTGATTTTTGGTGAATTTTTAAAGATCAATTTTTAGAATTTAATTTATTAAATGCTGATCACGTGATTTCTTTTTCTGGTACTTTAAATAAATTTATCGTCACGTGCATGATAACGATATAGACAAAAAATATTTTTTTTTCTCGCTAATGCGGCAGACGATTGGACATTATCCAAAAAATTATTAAAATACAATAAAAGATATTATGTTCCTCAAACTGTACTATATTCTTTAGCATGTCCTATTACATTTAATTTGAATAGTTTCTTCTACATTATTTTGTCTATAAAAATATCCCTTACGATTTTTTTATAAAATATATATATATATATATATATATATATATATATATATATATATATATATATATATTTATTTATTTATTTATTGGCATTAATTGCATACATTGACCGTTGTATTTAATTTGAATATACTCCGTAGCGAAGTGCGGGTTTTCAGCTAGTACATAAAAAAGTAACACTAAAAGGAAAAATACTAGTTGAGATTCATCGGTTTAAGTTTCATTGACATAGCATATTAGTCATTAGGTGGATGTTCCAGATGGCAAAATATTTGTAGTCTTAATATTTTCTCTTCTATCAACACTAAATATATAAATGAACTATAAAAGATTCTTGTATAAACCAGTGTATATTCTGAAAATATTTTATTGTTATGTGCATAAAAAAGTTTGCGAAGAATAAACGTAGCTGTTAAATTTTTTAGGGTGCTTCCTGAAAACACAAAGACGAAAAATATTAAAATAATCAAGAAAAAGAGGAATGATTCAAAATGTTTTATCGATGTGATAAAGAACTTTTCGTGTGTCACATTAGGAAAAAGTGAAAGAAATTATATTTTTCTAATAAACGTGTGTCAAGGAAGGCTAAAATATATAATTTTAAACGTTATAATTGATTCTTGCATCAGAGAAAATTTTAAATCAATGAAGTCACCAACGGAATAAGTGTGTATTGATCTATCACGTTGCTTAGAGTAAAAGAAAAAAAGACAGAGAAAAGAAAGAGAGAGAGAGAAATCAAGAATTGTGCTACATCAAAGGACTTAGATGTCATTAGTTTTTCAAGCCATTTCAAAAGTAGTTGAGATTGTTGCACTTATTAATCACATCTCTTTTTTTTTTTCAAAAAGTATAGTATCTCATCTTAGTTATTCTAATTGTTGCTCTTATTTACTGCTTCTCAATTTTATTTAAAAAATTATAGTCTTATACCCATCTTTTAAGAATGTATAACGCATTTCTTACATTGCTTTGAATTTTATATTAAATTTAAAAGCCGATTTCAAGAAAAGCGCCTGCATTTTATATTAAAAAAATTTGAATAAAGAAGAATATATTGTAAAAGATGTGTGTTTCTTTGTCTTTAATTATTTTAAAATTTAGAATTCTTAAATAGTAGTTTCATTGCATCAATTCAAATTTCCTTTTTTTTTCTTTTTAATGTATTATTGTTCTGTGAAACCAATATTTCCAAAGTCTATGTAAATTCATTGGGACTGTTGCTGTTTAAACTTTATCTTTCCAGAAAATTCTTCATAAATAATCCGTTCGAGTGTATGATAATTAAAATGTGCATGATTTATTTGAGTAGCAATTTTTTCTGATTAATTTGAAACCGTGGCAGAGAACAAGTCAGTTAATTTGCCGAAACCTCTCTTTTGATCGCTTCCATATGTGCCGGTACGCCTCACGCCTCCTCATAAATCCCTTTTCGTTACCTTGAGCGGTAAAAATACGATATATAGGCGAAAAAAAATGTTCACACTACTACCATATCTACTTGTTCCCGCTCTTGTGCCCTATTCAAACATATACCCTGCCGGCAAAAAACCAACAGGAAGCCCGAACATATTTTTTGGAGGGTAAGAAGGGTCGGCATTTATTCGCAACGAGCTCCGAAATTCTTGGGGAATTTTTCAGGAGGGTGAATTTTCCGCTTTCAACGCGAAATTTCGAGTTAGGAGTTCTTATAGCGAGTCATTAAGTGGTGACACTAGCCTTGGCAGGCAAGAATCTGTGCCTTGTCAGACTCGCATCTTTGGTAATTTGTCCCGCCATTAGGCTTCCTATAAATAGTACTCTCCTTTGCTCGGATGCAAGGCGCTTTGGAGTCGATTAATTTCTGCCACAAGCTTGGGCCTACTACGAACTAAGTGATGGATGGTTTAGACAATGACTAAACAACAGAGCGAATTAAATGCCTTCACAATAAAGAAACTTTCCGCGGGTTTTACATCAAAGCTACTTGTTTTCATGTCTTGTTTTCTGTTTTACCGGCATTTTTTCGAATAGAAATTTTAGATTTTTCTCAACATTATGGGCCTTGTAAATGTTAGATGGGAATGAATAGGATGTATACATATGTGTACATGTACGTATGTATGTATGTCATCTTTGTCTGAAAAGAAGTCATTCTACCTTGTCAATTTAATTCCATATTTTGGGCTCACTGAATCACATCTCTTACACGTTAAAAAGAGTCATTAAGATCCAGTTCATATAATACTAAGGCCCCTTAGTGTGATAATAAGGGTTCATATTTTTAAGTATTTATGTATGTATGTGCACATCTGTCGATTAATCAGTTTATTTAAATGGGTACTAACATTCTTTCGAAAGCGTATCTTTTCGTTATCGATAAATATTTGATAAACATGAGGTTTATAGTTGAGAAAAAAAAAGGAAGGAACTCAATAAAAAGATTTTAAGACCGTGTGCGACTTTAAAAACTATACATTCGTACGTATCTTTCTGTCTCTCTGCCGGACGATGGCCGAATGGCTAGGGCACTGGAGTCTGTGGGTTCGAATCCCACTCTTGGCATGGACGTTTGTAGCCGTTCAGAATCGGCTTTAAGGCTGCTATGTACTAAGAAAAAAAATCGTATTTCCCTTTTCCTCTTCTTGCAGACTCTTGTAGTGGGAGGAGTCCAGTTGACAGTTCGAGAATTCCACCCCCCTTAGGATTGACATTTTGAGGGATAGTAATGGCTCTCTCTCTATAGGGGGGTTAAGCGCTACCCCCAAATTTTCTGTTTTAAATTTATTTTTGTCAACTATTTACAGGTACATAAATGCTGATAATCAAATAAAACTGGTATTGTCAGATAGCCTGAACTTTTTTGCAAAGCGCTACAGGATTCATTTTATAAATATCGTCCACCGAAGGAATTTATGAGTGTTTACAACACACTATATCAGATTTTTCCCTGAATAATTTAAATTTTAAAATATTAATTGCATTTAAAAAAAAAACAAAAGATGTACACAAATGTAAAATTTCTTTCTCTATGACGCAGTACAATTAAAAAAAAAAATCTTTGAATCCAAGTCAGCAATCCGTGGACAAATTTTCTCCATAGGTTAACGTTGAGGTGATCGAATTCAATGGGGTTAGTACATAGCAGCCTTAAGCAGTAGGTCCCGGTCTAATTAGCTCTTGCGTAGCTAAAGTTGACCGTAGCGCTCCAAACCAAATCTCTCTCTCTCTCTCTCTCTCTCTCTCTATATATATATATATATATATGTGTGTATGTGTATGTGTATGTGTATGTGTACACCCGATTCTCTTTTTGCACGGGGGATACGTTCCAGACACTAACGGGTAGAAAAAGATACATTGAACATATAAATATTGGAGATAGGTTCCATTCAAATATACTTAATAAAAAAATATCGATTTTCATATGAAATTTGGGTCCGATCGACTGAACTTGAATCGATATGTAAAAGCAAATCCACAAATCTTATTTTAATTGTATTTACACGGGTTATTTATAAAACTGAAAAAGTGCGGCAGTTGCAAATGGTTAAAAATAAATTGAATTTATTTTTTATTAGTACATACATACATACAGCATAATCATTCAGTCAATCAGTGTCACTACTAAACAATTAACGTGCCCGTTTTCTATTGCTTTTTGGTGGCGAAAAATCACTCTCGTCACTGGAAATATCTAACGGCGATATATCTACAAGTGCAAATTGAATAAAATTAACATCTTGGGTTTTTTCTGTTTCACTGGTTTGAATACGAATTCGGTCATCAGACGTGATTTTATTTTGTCAGTTCTTTATATGATTCTTCATAACTTGACATAATCATTTTTAAATCCTGTTGGAATTGTACAGCTCTTTCGACATTGAAATCATTTGTAAGCAAAAGATTTCCAAGTTTATTACCTAGTTGACGGCCTTCTAGAATTGTACTTGCTGATTGTGGAACCACTCCTTCATCATCATTACTATGAACTAACGCGGAAACATCTACAATCTCTAAAATACTCTCTGATAATATTGTACTCAATATTTTTTTAAATTCCTTTTAGATATTTAAACCATGTTAAAGTAAACGAAAAATAGTGTAAAAAAATAATTGGTTCTCTTTCTTGGACCGTGCTATTTCAAAACCATGAAAAAAAAAGTGCAAAAAGAGAGTCGGGTGTCTAATATATCCATATATTATATATATAATAGCCGTTGTCTCTGTATAACACTTCCGGGCTGTACTCATCTTTCAATTGAAGCCCTCAGTAAACAAACGGCCAGTTAGGCTTA
This sequence comes from Dolomedes plantarius, assembly GCA_907164885.2. Lineage (NCBI taxonomy): Eukaryota > Metazoa > Arthropoda > Arachnida > Araneae > Dolomedidae > Dolomedes > Dolomedes plantarius. The sequence goes on along the minus strand of OU015494.1, from coordinate 181,921,641 downwards.
ATTTCAATTTCAGATGTGGATCAGAATTTTTTCTTACCTAAAAACTAATATCTTCTCCATCAAATCACGTTTGTTCAGCCTATTTTTCTATAAAACATTCAGAACTAAAAAAAATTGGATGATTTTAGCTGCATATTTAACAGTTTTTAAAAATCTGTTTACTTTTGCGATGAATTCTGAAAGTAAACAAACTTGAATGTGAATGAATCAAGTACCTCAATTATTCATATCGCGTAGTGAGCTGTAAAAAACTGGATGGCAGTCTACTACTCCAATTGCATAAAAAACTAAATAAATAAAAAATAATGAAATGGTTTGCTTTTACAAGGTGTGGATTAAATGCAATATTGTTAGATAATTCGGGATATTTTTTAACTTTCATATACTTTTTCCATTATGACGTCTTTATTAGTATTATGACGTCAAAATGACGGGTTGGATGGCAGTCTACTACTCCAATCGCATGAAAAACTAAATAAATAAAAAATAATGAAAGGGTTTGTTTTTACAAGGTGTGGATTAAATGTAATATTGTTAGATAATTCGGGGATATTTTTTAACTTTCATATACTTTTTCCATTATGACTTCATTATTAGTATTATGACGTCAAAATGACGGGTTACCTTCTAGTATAATATATATATATATATATATATATATATATATATATATATATATATATATATATATATATATATATATGTTTGTGTGTGTGTGTGTATAGTATATTAAGCTTTTTTAGCTTATTTCTGCTATACCTGTATATGTTTATCTATTGCAATGTCATTTTTTTAAAGTTCAGAAACATTTTGAATTTTATTTCTTTGATACCTTCAATAGTTGCTGTGGAACGTGCATGTTTGAATCAAGAAATTTTGTTTTCATATATTTGTATGATTACTCATCTAGGGTGACAAGAATTATGGGCTTTATGTCATTTTACGCCTACGTGTATGCATATAGCGTTTCATAGAAGTAGTCTATCCTTAAAATACTAAACACTGAATAATAAATTAGAGCTAACTCAAGAAATTCTACCACTATTGACTTTAAATTGAACTTTTTTTTTTAATGTTGTATATACCATATGTTCTTAAACACGAGAAAACATGAACAATGGGATACTTATTTAAACATACTTCCAACAACAAAAATTGAGTAGAAAAGAGTGACAAAATAAATGAAGCGTAGAGCAGAGAGTTATCTACCATTCATGTAAACTTGGCTCTGGCAATTTATTCAGCAGCCAACTGATCCAGAGTAGCAGAAAAACAATTGCTACTCTTTTATTAAAAGTTTTACTGTTCTCTGTTCTTGAATGTGTGTCTGTGTGTGTGTGTGTGGGGGGGGGAGAATCGCAAGCAGAAATTTCTCTCTAGATGATATCCTAAGATTTACTACTGGAATTCATTATATTGATAAATCATTACGATCGGGACAAATTAGCAGCCACATCATGTACTCAGTGTCTGGCTCAATTCAAAGTTTAACTATAAGTGTACTTTGGTAATACGCGAAGCCATTCATTTAAAGAATAGCCGAAACGTCTGCATCTATGGTAGGTTCTTTTCGTTGTTGGCTGGACCGATGAAAAGTTGCTACCAGTTGAAACTCAGCGACAATACATTTCCAAATTGTGCCGCCCCCAGGGTATTATACTTAGTTTTATCATGCTGAAGAGTTCTGCACTTCTTATTTAAGTACGTCTTAAGAGTAACATCTTTTTCTGCTAAGGGCCAATTCTATCTTAATAACTTTTGTACCGTGGAATTTAAATTTTGTAAATTGTAAATTTTAAAACTTTTTAATTTTATTCTCTCAAATATTTTCTTACCATTGTACTTCTTTAATTTTAATTTTTTTTTTACCTTTTAAATTTTAACTTTTCTTTATTTTAAATTTTTTAATTACTGAGCACACGTACCTTGATATATACGTATAACTTGCTTACAGGAGAAAAAGTCCTCAAGTCCTAGGCACTCCACTTGCAAAGACACAATTTGATTTGGATTTTAGAACTAAGTCTCGGACCTGAATCCTCGTGAGTATACTCGACAGAACTAGTTTGACATAAGCTCCTCCACCTTCGAGAGTGCGTCTCATGGACTTTTGCCATCGGAAGCCGCTTTGTCGACCGAAAGGATCAATGATTTCATCTACTATACTTTGTGATATTCAGTGCTAGGCATTGCAGAACGGCTTCCAAGCATGGAAATCAACTCTCTTTTCCAGTAGACGGGAGGTATGGGTTCAGTCAGTGGCGCACCCAGGGGGGGGGCCCAGGGGGCCCTGGCCCCCCCCCCCCAAAGAAGTAGAAATATTGATTTTGCATTATAAATATTTTTATTCGTTCATCTCGGCCCCCCCCCATGCAATATAAATATTTTTATCCATTCATCTCGGCCCCCCCCCAAGAAAAAATCCTGGGTGCGCCACTGGGTTCAGTTATCGACTAAGACCACTCGAGGTTGCTTTTTTAGGTGAAATAAATGATGTGGTGTAGCTGAGATCGAGTCTACTACCTTAGAAATTTGATGGTGTCTGCGGCTATGTATATGTGTGTGTGTGTGTGTGTGTATGACAGAAACAGACACAAAAGTTTTTAGTTTTCTCGACCATTAGCGCATTCGAGACTACGTGCATGCATATATTTTCCAAAAATTGCTATCGTTCATGAAAATTAACAATATTTTTGATTAGAAAGGCAACAAATACTACTTTATTATATTGACTTATATAATCTAATTCAATAATCAATGGTATATAAAATTTAACGAGTTTAAGGGAAGTTTACTTTTAATGCTATCTTCATCTTATAAAGGAAAACGTTAACACTATCGTTTCATTTTAATCACAGCCAAGTGTTATTTATTTCGATCAAAGACATTTCGTTTGTTATGTTTTTGATAAATTCAGAAGCACCTGAGTTATCAGACAACAATATTATTGGCTATCGTATTAAAAGAAGAAAATATTCTATCATCATTTGAAATTATTATGAATGACGGCAAAATTTTCAAAAGGAGTAATAAAATTGTGTAAAACAAATTAATATATATATATATATATATATATATATATATATATATATATATATATATATATATATATATATATATATATAAAAGCAGTAACGGAAAAATTACGGGGAGGTCTTTCAACTAACAAATTAATTATCCTTTAAAACTAAACTCACGGCGCAACAGTCCGATGTGGTCCTCTTTCTTGACAGTGGGCTTGGGGTGCCATACAGCATATGTCTCAGTCAGGTGGTCAACCTGACGTGGGACCCCCAGAGTTTAGTTCCCAAGCATACTTGGTTCTCATTTTATCGACCCACTCAAAGGATGAAAGGCTGAGTCGACGTTGCCCAGTCGCAGGGTCGAACCCTGGACCTGTGATTAATTATCCTTATTTCAATTTTTTTTTTTTTTGAGTATTTGGACTTCTAGTCTACAATAATCTACAAAAATCTAGTCTACTATATTTATTTCAATGACGTACTTTATGGGGGAGAACTTGATCTCATATAATATCTCTTCTACGTTAGGCAGGTATTCTGAGGACTATAGAGCAAAAGTGGTGAGGAGCAATCACAAAGGAATAAGGTTTACGGTCATCCCTGTTCTGAAGGTAAAAATATCTGCAGAAATAAAATATTTACATAATTTATTTTTACTTTTTTTTTTTTTTTTAAATCTTTCACTCCAAGAAGCGAAAATAGCGAAGATACTCATGTAGGAAAAAAAAAATCATAGAATTGAATTTAACACATTTTTGAAGTAAAATCGACGAGTTAGTTTAATTTTTTTCAGCTTAATTTTAAGAGTTTACTCCATCAAATTATTTAATCTGCTTCTCAATAAATTTCTAAATTTTTTCTTTTTCAAACATCTTTTTACAAGTTTTTTAGTCACGTAAAGATATCATGAAAGTTCTATCAAACAAACGTGTATTAAAATACATTTTTCTGAAACTAAAATTTATTTTATATGTATTTTATTCTGGTATGCAGTATAATAAATTTTATTTTAGTTTATTACTCTTTCTTATCTATATATATAAAACAGTTCCGTAACTGACTGACTGACTGACATACAACGCATAGACCAAACCTCTGGACTTAAAGAGCTGAAATTTTGCATGGCGATACTTCTTATAGTGTAGGGGTGCACTAAGAAATATTTTTGAAAAAATCCTGTTAGATTTTTTAAAATTAGATTTTTAAGCTGTTTCAGTAACTTTTTTTAAGTTTGCATTTAAAATAATAATTTGAGGCTTATAAAATTTATATCACCTGAAAGATCATAAAAATTCCTTTAAAATGAAATCTTTTTCGAATCTTTACCTCCATATTCTGATTTTTGGTGAATTTTTAAAGATTAATTTTTAGAATTTAATTTATTTAATGCTGATCACGGGATTTCTTTTACTGGTACTTTAAATAAATTTATCGTTCACGTGCATAACAACGAAATAGATAAAAAAAATATTTTTTTTCTTGCTAATGCGGCAGACGATTGGACATTATCCAAAAACATATTAAAATACAGTTAAAGTTCCTCAAACTGTACTATATTTACTGTACTATATTCTTTAGTATATCCTATTAAATTTAATTTGAATATTTTCTTCTACATTATTTTATCTATAAAAATATCTCTTACGATTTTTTTATAAATATATATATATATATATATATTTTATATCAATTTCATACATTGATCGTTGTATTTATTATAAATATATATACAATTATTTATTTATTTGGCATTAATTGCATCATACATTGACCATTGTATATAATTTGAATGTATTCCGTAGCGAAGTGTGGGTTTTCAGCTAGCTCATGCATATATTTCTATTATTAGAATACTTTTAATCTAAGTAATATCAAATCTGTCTCTTTTAAACTAAAAATATTCATGTCAGTTCATGCTGCTAGGTTCTTATATCCACGATTTTAAGACCTGAAATTTTTTAATTCAACTGTTCACTACATGTTGTGATGTGTTACTAAGTATTTCGCTTCGTATCGAACTAAAACCAAGCCATTCACCTAGACATTTTCGTCCTCACGTGTTCTTAATGTTCCGCTCACTCCGAGACATTTTGTATTGTTTAGGCGTCAACTTGTCTTCCCTCGACAAATAGAACTCTGTCTGAGTAAGTCGGAAATAACTTAAAGGTGGATCCTGCACTGACATTGATAAAGAATCGCCTGATAGAACTGGAGCTTAAACCGTTACGATCTTAACACCCTTGTTCTATGCTTTCTTTTATGATACCTCCCTTCTGTTTTTCGCCTCTTAGTTCCAATCAATTACTGGCATGACATTGATTTCTTGCTATTTTTCGTTTCCTTTTTTTCTTTTTTCTTTCTTAAAAATGTTGATTCCTTTTAGTCACGTTCAGGACTTTGCTCTAGGTAAGCAGCAGTCAGTAAAAAAATTTCTTACAATATATTCCGTTTGAAAGATCAAACCTGAACGATTAAATTCAGTGGTATGTTTGGCTTTTGAATATAACATGACTTTTATAACATGGAATGTTATACGAAGTTTGCATTGAGATTTTTTCTATTATTTATTTACTTCAAGACATGACCTAAATTGCGATAGGCAGATTTCCTATTCTTGCATTCCTAAATTATAATGATTCTTGCTCAAGTTTGACAATTATTTGAAATAAAAATTTAGACAGGAACAAACAACTTCTTAAAACCCACAATATAACTAAAAGGTGAACTAATCAATAAATAATCATCGTCAGGCCGAGGAGCATTAGGCGTGATTGCCGCTATGAACAGTCACAAATGTGACTTGTCCGTACTGAACAATTTCGACTTGTGACAAAATGAACATTTGTCAATTGCTCATAGTGACACTCACACTTAATGCTCCTCGCCCTGACGATCAAGTGTCAATTAGTTCAAAACATCTAGCCATCATTTTAATTAAGCATATCATAGATTTTAAGAAGTTGTTTGTTCCCGTTTGCTCTTTCCCCAAGTTTCCTGCAAGTCTTAAAAAATTTAAAATCTACAGGTTATCAGTACTGAAAAATGGGGGAAACTACTTACCGATATTAAATGAAAACTGCGTAAATAGTTAGAGATATATTACGTAATTCAACAACATTAATACAAAAGATAAATCGGCTTAAAAAAGTGTTTATATCTATTTGAAATGTTTGATTCGTAAATTTATTGATTCATATACCTAAACAATGTTGAGATGAGATTTAAATTCCCTATTTACTACAGAAATAATATATCTGCCACTATCTCAAAACCCTTATGGATTAGATTCAAGAAATTTATATTAAAATTGGATTTATATGCTGCAAAATATCCAATGCGACATAAATTCAAGTCAAATCAGAAGAGGAATATTTTAATAACCAAAGACTCTGGACGTAATAGTTGCTTATCAAATTTGGTTGTTACTGCTATTGTTTTTAATGCCCCCAATCCGGAAATCAAATTTGGTGATTAATATTAGCTTTAAAATAATATTATAGAAAATAATACTATCATAAAATTATAGATAACTTTTGGTAATTTTGATGAATGGTATTGTGTTTCTAAAGCAAAAATTCAGGCGTTCGAACGCCGTAGGCGATGTAGTGCATATTGCAACAACGTATGGAAGTATAAGGCCTTTTATACAGAAGGTCGTTCTCACTTTATGGAAACGATTTTGTAGTTTATTTTTGACGTTTAAATTTAGAGATGAAACTTTGGAAACTTCAGGATAATCGTCTAGTACTGTTTTGTTTTGACTGAAATGTAAAATAAAAGATTTATTTTGAAAATGGATCCTAAACTTGATAGATGGCTCGAAGGTGACGTAACTGCGTTTTCCGAAGAGAAATATTCGTATCATCAAATTATAAAGTTGTGTAAAAATTGCGGCTATGACATTTAAAAAATAATGTATTTATAATATATTAAATTTGAAAGAAACAAACGTCTAACTGAAAGTAAAAATAAAAACATCACCTCAAAACCTCATCCTAAGATTGTTTGAACGCAGGTAAATATCAAGAAAGTGAAGTCTCTGATCCTAAAAGTAAATTCGCCGACTCAAAGATCCATTGTATTGAAACTAGGAATGTCTTATGGCACTGTAAATAAAAGCATTCATAAAGATTTGAAGTTAAAAAAGTTGTTTAAACCTAAAGTTCATCAGCTTTTGCCAAAGCATGCTATAAGGAAAACGAATTGTAGAAAATTATATGAAAAACACCTAGCTGCTGAAAAAGGGAAATTAGTGGTAACACTCGATGAGGCATGGGTGTATTTAAGTGGCTGTAATAAAAAAAGATCAATTTTTTATTGTTCAACTGACAAGAATGACCGTACGAAATGGCTTCGTCAGTGTATAGAAAAGTTCTCAAAGGGATTCATGATAGTATCAGGATTTTGTTACAACGGTAAATTAAAGATAAAAAAAGTCTCAAGTAAAGCCAAAATTAATTCACTCTGCTATCAGCAGAATATCTTAGAACCAATTTTTGAAGGAGAAATTCCAGCCTCATATGGAACAGACATCGATAAAGTGGAGCTTTATATGGACAAAACCTCTAGTCACACGTTTAAATCAACTGCCGCTTATTTAGCAAAGAAAGAATCAGAAATAGGAATAAAATGTATCCCATATAATGAAATACCTGTAAAATCACCTGATGCTTTACCAATGGACTTTTGCACTTTCGGTTTATTAAAACGAGCCTTAGGAAAATGGCATCCAGCAACACTGAACGGACTTTGGAAAACGGTCCAAGAGGAATGGGGTAAAATGGACATGACAGTACTAAGAAAAAGTTTACTTTCATGAAAAATTCGAGCTAGAGCTACTGTCAAGAACCATGGCTATCATACAGAAGCAAATCGTCGCAAAAAATGCGGCATTTATACATAAAACTTAACTATCAAAATCGTTTCCATAAAGTGCGAACGACCTCCTGTACTCTTCAAGTTTTAAGATGCGGTTGGGAACAGATGATCGAATCCTTTCTAATCTTCTTTCATGTAATAGGACTTCTACGCATACGAATTTTAAGCTTGAACTTTTTATGGGATTAGATTTTATTTTTTCCTTTTCCGAGATTTTGTCGTATTTTTCCACCAGAGAGTAAGGCCGTCTGCACACGGAGCAACTCAAAAGAAACTGATAACTGACTCCAGTCACAAACCAGTCCGTGATGAGTCGTAACCTATGTAATTGAATGGAGCCACGCACACGGCGCAACTGGTTACAAACTCGTCGGACGAGTTTGTAACCAGTTGCGCCGTGTGCGTGGCTCCATTCAATTACATAGGTTACGACTCATCACGGACTGGTTTGTGACTGGAGTCAGTTATCAGTTTCTTTTGAGTTGCTCCTTGTGCAGACGGCCTAAACAGACGAGGACCTTCAGTTTGAAACTAGAAGTAACAGGTTACAAACTCACATGCTAATCGTAAGGTTAACCCTCAGGTTGTGGTCCTGAAGGCTGTTAACGGCCTGGCCATTCGATTAGCGTTCGGCGTTGACAGTAATGTAGGAGAAAACAAAAAAAAAGTCACGGAGGGGGGGGGGGGGTCTGACAAAAGAATAATAAGGGCCATTTTTGTTTTATACATTGTAACAGTATATGATTAGGGATACGTAATTTTCGTATTTACGAAATAGATGCGAATAAATGCGAAATTTGCCGATATCGACGAATAAATGCGAAAAATTTTTTTTACTACTGATCGGCAAAAACTAGTTGATAAACGGCGAAATTAGGTAATTATAGTAATACAACCTTTGTCCAGAAAGTTCGGTGAATGTGTCTATAGTTACATTGGATTGTTGTCTTACATGAAACAGCTGTTACTGTCCTTAGAAGTAACCCCCGTATGTGGTAATGCACATCTGGGAACGGCTGTACAAGTCTTGGAAACTCCTGGCTTAGTCGTCTTTAAGGATGACCTTCAGCTGGGTCGTAGTATTACGTTGGATGTCCGAAATGTCCGAAAACCTGTGGTCCTTCAGGGCTTATTTCAAATTTTGGAACAAGAAAAAGTCCAGCGGAGACAAGTCTGGGGAGTAGGGTGGGTGATTCAGAGGCACAACTAGCCTGTTGGCCAGGAACCGCTGCACCAGAAAGGTAGTATGTGGCCGGGCATTTTCGTGAAGCATGGTTCAGTTGTCTTGCTTGGCGTGCTGGGGTGTACCCGATTGATCTGTTGCAGCAAACGTTTCAGTATATCCACGTACTTAGCGGCATTTAACGTGGTGCCCTCAGGGAGGAATTCTTTATGGATGAGACCCTCAGAGTCGAAGAGCACCACGAGCATTGTCTTGATGCGGGATTTCTCACTTCGCACCTTCTTGCTTTCCGGTGACCTTGGACCCCGCCACTCCATACTCTGACGCTTGCCGCCGGAGTCGTACTTCAGGCACCAGGTCTCGTCACCCGTGACAATGGTTTTCAGGAAATTTGAGTTTCGATCCACCATGTCGATGAAGTCTCCACAGGCGTCAAGCCGAATTTGAATTTGTTCCGGCGTCAACGTGTGGGGCACAAGTCGGGAGCAAAGCTTACGTTTACCGAAATCCTAGATCAGTATGACGTGGGCCATCTCACGACCAATTCGCACTTCCTCCGCTATCATTCGTACTGTATCCTTGGCCAACAATTCCTTCACTTTCTGTACGTTGTCCGGGGTGTGTACAGTTGCAGGCTGACCACTTTGGAGGGAGTCTTCAATGGTGTCCCGCACTTCACGGAAGCGTTTAAACCACTCATACACGCACTTCAAGGTGACAGCACGTTCTTCGTAAACTTTTATCAGCATTTCACGAGTCTCTTTCGCTGATTTTCCAAGTTTGAAACAGAACAGCATATTCGTTCGCCGATCCATTTTGAGTTTCGACCGAGCTCACAACACCTTCACTCTACAATGAACTGTTTCCACACGATAAGCTAACTCGCAGCGCCGCCGCTCAGGAACTGGTTCAGACCAGTCTTCACCTGTCCGGCACGGTATGCGCCGGTTGCAAACTCTTACGACCGTGAGCACTAGGATGTCATACACAGAACTTTCTGGACAAAGGTTGTAATTGATTAACATAATTGCTTAACTAAGATCATCCGCTGTCTTTAACTGAGAAATCACTCTCTGCTTCGAATTTGCTCTGAATTTCACCCGGACAGTTTGTCCGTACCGGAGTCGAACCTAAAAATCTAAGGCCGTCTGCACACGGAGCAACTCAAAAGAAACTGATAACTGACTCAAATCACAAACCAGGCCGTGATGAGTCGTAACCTATGTAATTGAATGGAGCCACGCACACGGCGCAACTGGTTACAAACCCGTCGGACGGGTTTCTAACCAGTTGCGATTTGAGTCAGTTTGTGATTTGAGTCAGTTATCAGTTTCTTTTGAGTTGCTCCGTGTGCAGACGGCCTTACTGTAGAAATCAACCATCAAGTTTTGTGGAACAATTTAGCAGATTTTATAACGTCTCTTGAGCGCCAAAGTCAAGGGTATTTCAACTACTTACAGTAAGTAGTCAACCAAGAGACTCCTGTTGATGTTATACAGATTTTAATTGCAACGAAATGCCGCTGCCTTTGCAGAGGCAGCTATACAAAGCCTTTATAGTGCCGTTAACAGCGTATATGCTGAGAGATATTTTAGTATGTACAACATGGTAATTAATGACAGAAGGCAAAGACTTAAGGAAGAGAATGTGGAGACTACTACAATGTTAGCTTTTAACTAAGAATTTTGATACGTACCTATTCTAGTAAGTAAAATTGTAAACCTTGCTTTTTAAAAACGAAAATTTTGAATTTATATTTCTTTTTTGAGAATAAATGCGAAATTTTATGTATTGTATTTTTTTGATGCGAAATTTACGTATCCCTATATATGAACTTAAATTTCGATATGTGGGGGATGGGGTGGATACTCATTCACAGCAAAGGTGTAGAATTGTATTGGTGCAATAAGCAGTGCTATGCACACCTAATTTTCCGAGGCCTTCAAAAACTCGAAGCCTCATTATTATCCGAATAAGAAATTGCCATAAATATGATTTGCTTTGGTCTAAAGATAATAATAGCCATGAATTTTAAAAGGTTTTTCTAAATGTAGAAGATAAACATTTTAAAATTATATTTTGCATGTTAGTGACGCTTTTTGGAGTAAGACTATAAACACAAGGGGTCAATAAAGGTCGAGCCCTCTCTAACAACTTCTTGAGCCCCCCTTTGAGATTGTTCAAATATAAAATGCATAAATAAAATGAATGAAATAAAAGAAAAGCATCTCGTTACTTTTAATTCGCTCCCCGCAAATTTTCTTCTAATTTCATCATAACAATTTCCAGCTTGGATATTGTTAGATCTGGATATTTCACGCCCTCTTGTGACGTAGGTTCGTTTTCAGCGCTTTTATATGTTGTGAGATATTTACATAATTTATTAACAAACACATATTTAAACAGTTTGTCCCTCATTCTTTGTAGTCTTGTGTTTTATAAAATCGAGAATATGAAGATATTGATAAATCCTAAAAACTCTACTCAAGGTTAAAAAAAACATCAGTATAGACTGGATTTAAAGTTGATATTATAATTTTTGTTGAGAGGAATTTATATATAAAGGTGTTTAACTCACTTTTCATTTCCCATTAAATCTGTCACATTAATTTTATGAAGATTTGAAGGGACATATATAATTAATTTCAATAATTAGATAAATATTAACAACACTTTGCAGTGAGTGGTAGAAAATGCAATTGTTTCCAAGAAAATTTCTTATGAACTGTTTTTTATGAAACAAAGAAAGAATTTTACATTTTAATACAAAAATAATACTACCTGATCCTAAAAGGTATTACGAAGCCTTAATATTTTAGTTTCCCTACTGATCGAAAAATAGGCGATCAGGTTTAAAAAGGGACCTCAAAATTTAGTTGCACGTATGGCCAATAGGATGATTTATCTACCACTGAGTCCCTTAGTCCTGATATGGGAAGAGTCAAACTGTTAGTACGTATTTAAGCTTATTCCAGATTAGGTGAAAGAAGTTCGCGGCAGATGCTAACAGTACACGAACTGTCAAAATGCCGAAGTTGAGCAGATGTGTGTGATGACTGATTTCAACTGATGTTAATTTGAATTCAGTTAAATTCACCCTTCTTGACGATAAAGTTAGAACCGTGTCTTTTAGTGTGTAACCTTTCTTTCGACAGTCTGTGTGCTCTTATAAATTCATCTCATATAACTTACGGCCATCACGGACGATTTGCGAACTCCTATAAGTGTAGATGCAGTTGTACATTTTAGTCCTATATAAAGTTAGGGCACCTAAATGCATAAAAGCTAAAATTTTCCACCAATAATGGCTGAAAAAAAGGGGGGTGGGAATAAGGGCATATATTGAGGTTTTTCAGTAGTTTTTAGCTATTGATTAGAATTTACAAAAAATATTTTCGAGCAAAAAGTTAAATTTTCTTTTACTCTAACTTGAAGTTCAGCAACCAGGTCCAGGTATTTCATCATTTTGTTTCATATGTAACTTGATTACTCACGACTGAAAATGAAATTATTTTCTGTAAGAGAAAAAAAGAATCTTCTAAAAAGCTCAACTTTTTGGTTAAACGCCGGTTTACACTGATAATCTTTTCTCTGCAAAATATATTTCCAATTGCTAAGATTGTAGATTCCTTTGCTGCGTTACTGCTCTAGGAATGCAGCATGCTTTAGAATGATTTGTGCGGTATCAAAACTCACTTTTGTTGGTTTCCTCAAGTTGGTGTCTAACATTATTTTACCATACATATAATTAAGTTTGAAATTATGGATCTTTTACGAAAAGAACGTCTGGTTTAAGAAACACAGTTAAAAGACTGATTTCCTAGAGTCATGGAGCTGTAGGTAAAGATTTTTTTCAAATATGAAAATTTGTGTTTTGTAAAAGAATATAATTTTGACATGTTAATAATTTTATAAATGAAGAAGGTCTTAACTGAACTGCAAATGTTCTAGCTGCTGAAACAAAGCTTTTTAAATATATCCCTGTAACAACAATAGATGTTGAAGATCATTTTCAGCTATAAAAAATGTTATTAAATAATAAACGACATAACAAAACTGTTCAGAATAGGGAGAAGCATACAGTGATAACTGCAATAAAAAATAAAGGAACATATTCATAAAATATTTTTCTTCAAGTCTTTTAATCATTGAATAGATGTGACCGATAAACATTTAAGAATATGTTTAAAGACGCGGAATAACTTGCTTATGAGATGGATAAAAATTATGTTTTAAGTGCCTATTTGTGTTCTTTAGTGCACATTTTACTGTACATTTTGGTTTTTTTAGGGACTATAAGCAGGTCTTTATTTAAAACTTTCTCGCATTGCATTTTAGTGTAATATATATGCTCCCGCTTAACATATAGTTTTCGGTCAAAATACTGATTTTTCTCTCTTTGAAAAGTATTTTAACCCAATATCTCTTATTTAACATTCTGTCTCCCTTTTTACGTACATTATCTAGAATATCACTTAACAGTAATTAATGGATTTTGATGAAAATTTATTTTTAGCTTTTTCCCGGAATGAACTTCCATCTCACTTCTCTTTCAGTAAAATGTCATGAAAACAATTCTTGAAATGCTTTTAAAGTTTTCAGAGATACCTACATTTTGGAGTCGCTTATTAATTTTTTAATATTTTTTTAAGAAAGGCCGGAGCACTTTCCTATCACAACTATTACAAAACTTTCTCAAATTCTCATATGCCTCTAAACGGAACGCATAAAGAGGAAACCAAAGGAGGGAGTTGTTGACAAATTAGAAACGGCAGGGTAGAGCGCCAGCACCGTTTAATAAGTGTTCCAGAGAAAGTCTTCAGCAGCCGTAGTTACCCGAGACCTGTTGCAGAAGCCGCATTGCTTCTCCTCCAAGGCAAATTCCTACTCACCAAAGCAATAGTCGTCCTCAGTGGGTTACATTTGGATATGTATTGAAACTTAAATTCATGTCCTCCCTCCGATGTAAGAGCTAAGAGTTAGCGATGTCCCTGCTAACATAATTTGGTGATAATCATATTCCAATTTTCTGCTAGGGTCAGGTCCAGAACCACGGATATTCTGATATGTAGATTGATATTTAATGATATGATCATTAAGTAACCCTAGTGATGTCAGGAAATCTTAGTTTGAAGTTTGAAGGAATTTGTTGATATCGTTCACTCCTTTCAACAACGTCATATCGCAAAAATCGGCGATTTCTAGTTATGCCTGTTTTCGGAATGCCCTGAAAGAGTAGTATATCCCTGTGAGATCATCATATCTCACCGCTCAATATTTAGCGGCTAGAGAGCAGAATTAATATTTATTTTTAATACATTCTATACTAAGTGTAAGGTATACATAAGAATCGATTCACAAAAATCGAACTTTTGAGTGAATGAATTAAAGAAGCTGCTTGAGATATGCTAATTTCGGCATACGCGCTTGGTATAAATACCAAGCAGCTTGATTAAGTAAAAAGGTTGTTAAGGTTGATAGATAAGAGTGAGGGAGCTACGAGGTAAGCAGCTCCAGGTGTTAACTGGCGCTTGTGCTTAGGGGGCCCAAAGTTTACGTGGCAGAACTGCTGGTTTGACTCCCTAGTTTGTGAGTATTGCAAAGTGTATTTTTATTGAATGCTAATATATATTCCGTACAAGTAGTACGTATGCTTAATGCTGTAAAAGCAAATTCTATATGTGCAACGAATTCAATAAACATTGTTTCATGTATAAACTGTGTTTGTATCAAATTCATTTAGTGTGCCACTTCAAATTATATACATCCAAGTTGTGGGTAGAAGTAGCTATACTCTATATACTTTTAAACTTTAGAATCACTCTCCTGAATCTTTTAAAGATATGACGTAGTTGAAAGGAGTGAGCGATATAGTCCCTCTCGTCTTGCCGGCCAACGACTATAAGATGGGTGACAAATATATCTATTTTTTTCATTTATTTTCAATTTTTCACTGAGAGTTTATCATTAGCACAACCGTTCTAAAAATTTTTTTTTCAGGCATTACTCAACGGTTTTGCCACCTAGGCCAGGACTCGAGACACGGACCCTTAATAGAGCTGCAGTGGAATGCTCTAATCATGCAACTACTTTTATGTGAAGAACTGATGATGTTTAAAAGTGTCATTTTGAATTTTCATTGCAAACTCCAGCCGAGTCTTAAATAAATGATTGCTTTTTTTTTACTTATTTATGCCTTTCCTGCTAAGCATTGATTTTGCGGCATTTCTAAGAGTATTAACTGATTCTTCGTATAGAAGATTGAAGGAAGCGTGTGTGCTTAACTAGATCACCAACTTACTTGTTCTCAAATTTACTGTATAAAGTTTTTTAGTCGTATTTTACAAATATTTATAAAATGAAAGAATAATGTTAAATATTGCAGATCAATTAGTTTCTTTTATTTACATCAGTATAACGGGAAAATTAAAAAACGAAGACTGGTATTTTAACAATTTTTAAGGGAACTATTTTATGCTTGTATACAGTAATTGCAATGTGATGCGAGATAGCAGGAATAGCATTGAGTTATAATATGTCCTTGAGAAAGCTTTTATCGTCCTTCAAAACTTACAAAATATCACTATGTTTTATTTTGTGTTATATTTTGTCGTAGAGTAAATTTCTTACTCAAATTTTCCATAGGAAAAAAAATGTATTTATTTTAACGAAATTTTAAGCCTTGCGTCAAATTTGAAAAATATAAATAAGAGCGCAAAATTCAAATGACATTCTATCCTCAGAATTGCTAAAAATATGACCAATTTCAACTAGCTACCTAATTTCAACTTACCATGAAATATACCTCTGAACTTCAAATGCACCCTTATTACAAAAAAAATTGATGCTGTTAATTTCTTCAAATCAGAGGGGTTACAATAAATTTAAATCTCTTTTCATTTATTAAGATCTGGAAAAATACATGAAGCTATTGCAATAACGTTTCTACCTTGCTACAAAAACATGTCGTGAACTAAGTTTGTCAAATGCAGTTGTCGGAAGAAGACCGCAGAATCCTGCTTATACCTCTGAACGATAATGCGAAATATACTGTCGAAATATACGTAATACGAACGATAATACGTATAATACGAAATATACCTCTGAACTTCAAATGCACCCTTATTACAAAAAAATTGATGCTGTTATTTTCTTCAAATCAGAGGGGTTACAATAAATTTAAATCTCTTTTCATTTATTAAGATCTGGAAAAATACATGAAGCTATTGCAATAACGTTTCTACCTCGCTACAAAAACATATCGTCAACTAAGTTTGTCAAATGCAGTTGTCGGAAGAAGACCGCAGAATCCTGCTTATGAAAAATAGCTAAATATTAAAATATTTGTTAAAATAAAAAAAAGGAGTACATTGGAAACATTACGGGATCCCGCCAATCCACCCTAGAGAATCAGCAGCGTTCGATTTTTTTTTCTTCTTCAGCTTTGTTTGGTCAGGGTCAGGGCCCGACTTTGACCCAAGGGGGCCCTGGGCAAAGCAGACTTCGAGGACCCCCTCCAAGGATAGATTCAGAAGGGGGCATGTACCTCCCCAGGACCAGATTTCAACATGAACATCTGGGGCACTCACCCACCGGAAATTCAAAAAATTTTTGACCAACAAGTCAAAAAGTTTAAAATTAATAATAATAATAATAATAAGTGTTGATTTATTAATTTACTTTTTAATGTTAATAAATAAATTCATGAAATTTTCTTTTGAAATTCAAAATAGATCACAGTCTAAAGTTATTACACCCCCCAAAAAAAATATTAAACCAGAAACGCTTATGGATATAAGTATGCTTTCACTATAGTGGGTGCACTGTACCCCAGGATTTTTTTCTGTATCTGCCACTGTCCCCATTTACTGTATTAACCCAAAACGAAATTTTCAAAAATATGTACAACTTAATACTAAATTAGGGGACCTCCATAATTTTGGGGGCCCTGGGCAACTGCCCCACTTGCCCATGCAGAAATCTGGGCCTGGTCAGGGTTGGATTTTTGTGTTCTCAGCAAGTCTTTGTCAAGATTTGGCTGTTTATTTTAAGGTTCTACAACTGGTTGCTGCATTTAACGAGCATAATTCTCGATATGTGTTTTTGTGTCGTTTTTTTGTAGTATTTCTTCAATTGTAATATTTTTGCATCATTTGTAATTGTTCAGGGCAAGGATGCGCTTAGCTTCAATATTACCGCATCCAGGAACAACAATTCCTTTAATGATCTAATTGGCATAACCGAAAAAGAGATACTGTCATTCAATTTTGCTTCCTGTGGAAAGACTTCATGCTTTAGATGTGAGATTGGATTTTTTTGTCTTTATCTTCTGTCATAGACAGTAATGCTGATTGTGTTGCCTTTGAAAACTTTTTCTCCACTTTTTTTATGTGTATTTAACCACTTTTATAAAAATAAGGTATATTTCTCTCTCGCTATATATATATATATATATATATATATATATATATATATATATATATATATATATATATATATATATATATATGTATACGTATGGGGGGGGGGTGCAATATCTAAAATATTTTTTATCGTTTTAAAAGCTAACCTTAATATATAAGAAGTAACTGCCTGATCAATAGTTCTACACAAAATAACTCCCCCCCCCCCCTCGGTAGTTTGGCTTTTTAAATGCCACATCTTTCCCTAAAGTCATGACTTAAGAACCTATGAACATTGTGATAACTAGGTTTGGGGATCGTTGTGGTCTAGAAAATTACATGAAATACTTAAATGAAGAAAGTGAATGTGACGTATTTAAAGCTCTCTTTCCGTTCGTTACTGTCTTATCATTGTGTAGTAGAATGTTTTGTCATATTCGTCGTGTAAAATAAACGCTTGTGCCTCGTCAACCACGAATTACGTTTTTGCCATGACTGACTACGGGATTTTACAGAACCTAATGAGATTCAACTTCATAATGTTAGGATTTGAAAGAGAGTTTTACTTCTGTGTATTTATATATATGAAATATAATTTTCCGTGATTATAGCGGTAGTTTCTTGAGTGACAAAGAACATGATGTTAAAATCCACTTTTCGACGCAGAACCTGCAACAACAGACAAACCAGTGTTACTAGTATAGTATAAGTAAGTATGTATGCTATAAACAAAAGCTACTAGATGGCAGCACTTACAGATCAGTACTTCATAAATTCTTCCCCAAAGAAACTCCCTGACTTTTTATTAGTGCTGCCCTCTATTGATGATAAATGAAACATATTTAACTTTTTTATGGATATTTGTTTAACTCCATGTATCCAATTCCATCAGTATAATACTTTATATTTATAAATAAAATTAATCACTGTAAAAAATTGCATACAAAAAAAGGATTTGAATATTTACCAACAATATTTTGAATAAGAATTCTTAAAAACACAAGGATTGACTTCGAAATTTTTTTTTAGATATTCATAATCTACAAATTTATTTAAGGAAAATTAAAATTATTTTTTATGTGACCAACGCGAGATAGTAGATCTCTTACCTAATGCATCGTTTTTGTGTAAGAAGAAATTAAATTGATTTTTGAGAGTCACTAGGTCAGATAACTCATATTTGAATTGAATATACCTTACTTGGCATTTTTATTTCACACCAAATGAGTTCTTCGTGGTAGGGCTTCCTTATTTTGATATTCAGTGGCATAGGACCAATTTATTAACTTTTCGAAAATTACCTTGATGTATCTATCGAATCGATTGGGTCTTAAGATAAGGAGTGTGAGGACAAGATTCCCCCGAGAGATACCTTGGGCTTCGTGTCGGGTCTTTAGTTAAGGATATTTTCCCCACACCCAGCGTTGAATTTCGATAATCCTGATATCAGTTTGAATACTGCTATACAGTGTACTCCCGATTATTTATGTGCGGATTATCCGGTTTGGGGATTATTCGCGCAGAAAAAATCTAAAATCTTTATCCAAAATAATACCTACTTTATTTACTAAAATCTGCATGGAAATTTCTTCCGACAAATATATATATGAACAAGATTCTGAAAATTACAGTTTTCTGTTTATTGAGAAAATTTTTGTTATAATGTACTAAAATAACACTTTTTTAAAGTCGGATTTTTGATTATGAATACAGTGATATTGTACCCTGTTAGGAAATTTCGTTGTAATATCAAAACACATCAAAGATTCAGTAAAACAAATATATATATATATATATATATATATATATATATATATATATATATATATATATATATATATATATATATATATATATATGTAATAGCACGGCGCGGGCCGACGAAGGAAGGGCTGAGTGGCATATCTTCTTGAAGTAAACATAGATGACTTGTCGCCCGGCCGTGCATCACAAATGTTTATATCATATCTTTCCCGCTTTCATCTCACCCTCGGACACGTAAAACACCACAACGTTGATTTAACTACATCTTTTATTTTGAATATACACAGAAACAACTTCTCGGGTCAACTTACAAATGAAAAAATCGCACAGGTTTGTTGTTCAGGCGGCTTATATAAACTTTGTCATGTGATCATGATAGCGATTAGGGATTTGCTGTTGTCGATAAGTCACATGTGGTTTTATGTAATCTGCGCAGAGCCTACATGAAATCTTGGGTGACGCCACGCGAGTTTGAAAAAAGAAGCCATTTAATATTTTCTCTCGAGGTTATTAGAACTTAGAATCAAAAGCGAAATTAGATTTGAAAACGAAAGTTAGCTCGTACGCCCAAGGGAATTTAGAATAATGTTAGATTTTAAAATGGTATGGGGTTTTTAATGTTATATATATATATATATATATATATATATATATATATATATATATATATTAATTAAGGATTACATACATAATTCAAATTAATAAAATAGAAAAACAAGTGTAGTTTTATATTTTGAAAATGCAATAAAACTGAACAGAAATTGGATTATCCATGTTTTTCGATTTTTCCCTCCGTTAACCCAGAAAATCGGGAGTACACTGTATTTACACAAACTAAATCCATTGATATAAAAAAGGGGAAAAGAGTAAGAATAGGACGCAATTTTCAACGCAAGAAGAAATTTTAAAAAAAATGAAAATGAAAAACTATGTATGGTGGTATGTAGACACATACGTACGACCTGTGTGCATCCCTGCGCCTATACGTATGTAGTACGTATGAGCAGGTCTGACGAGATGGTGGGAATGAGGGGGTAAGATTCCCCGAGTGCATGAGTTTGCATTTGGTACAGGAAGTCAGATATAATTTTTTCCCTTGAACCCACTATACCTGATGGTGCATATGCATTCATGCAGAGTTCTCTGCATGCAGACCCCCGACTCCTGTCATCACATTAGTCACGGTAAGCCCCCAAGGTCCCTCGTGTTTCTTGATCTAATGTCCCCCGCTCCCATTGACACCATTTGATCCCCGGGACCCCGGGTTCTTTGATGCTCTGTATCAGGACCGAAAGAGGAGGCGATCCACGCATATACAGAGTACGGAGTGAACATCAATCACTGGATTCCCCAAGGCACAGCAGAGCAGAGTGCATGAACGCAAACGCAGCATGAGAGTGTGTAGCAAATATAGTGTTTATTAGCAACAAAGCACAAGGATGTGATAGTAGATGTGTATCTATGTTATGTATCATTTACATGAACAGTATCAAAGAGAAATTGCGATCTGTTATCCAGATTTCTAACTCACATGAAAGAAATAGTTTCTGATCGTAAAACTTTGAACTATTTTTTGAAATGCTGCCTTGTTTGTACTGCAGTTCGAACAAAAATATTCTCATTTATTGGAACAGTGACGTAGCGAGCATAACTGACGCCCGGGGCACGATACGTTTTTGGCACCCCTCCTTCCGAAAAACATATAGTAATATAATATAGAGAATTAGTGAAAAGGTCCGTTTGGCGCCCTCTGGCACTCGGGGCATGAGAGACCCCCCCTTTCCCTTCCCTCTCTACGCCACTGTACTGGAATCTTTCTTGATTCATTTTGTAAATTTTTCCGATATGCTATCTTAATTGTCATTTAATCTACGTATGACAGTATATCAGGATGTGCATGTGCACAATGTGTTGATAACGTTGAAAGACTTTCGAAATTATTATGTCAAATGGTATAGAACATTGGAAATTTTTATATAGAGAGAGCCTTTGTTTCCTCATTTTAAGTTATTTGATACCTCAGTTAACATTAACTGTTGTTACATGTGGAAAGTATTACAGTAAAGTGATCCTGAATATCATACAAATAAATTTTTAGTTTCTTAGGAGTTTAAATCAATTTTGAATAGAAAAAATCTTTACCTATTATAATAGTTTAGCGTATAAATTTATAACAATTCATTAACATTTAATTTTGGTCCATTATTAATTTTAATGTTTATCTCGATGCAATAGAGATCTTGTATAGGATCCTCGTGTAACAAAAAATGACCGTAGCGCTCTCAACCGGCCAACCAATCAATCAACTTGTATATGATCATATTGCTTGTCATCTTTTATTTAATTTCTAGAATAATCACCCCTTTTAAACTTAAAAAATTCTCTGGTTTTTACAGTATTTTCAGATGAAAGAAGTTCCATAGTTTTAAATTTTACCATGAATTCTCTGTGATATTTTTCTGCTTGTAAAGAAAATAATGTGAAACTTCTCAAAGTGGTTAATAATGGATCTGAACAAAATATGGCCGTTTAGAGGGGTGGCTGGATAGAGAAGTTTCGCTGTATTTGCCAATTTGTTAAAATCCAATTCGCAGCTAATAACAATGTCTGATAGTGCTGCCATCTCTTGTGTGAAGCTGGGCGTTAAAACTAGTTTATTCATCTGCCTTCTTTTGACTTGGTGTTTAGTTGTTATTCTTGTAGATGTAATGATATTGGTACCCAACACAAGATGGTGATTCATGATTAGTAAGACAGAAATTTAGAGAGAAATTTTGAATGCATTATGAACTTCTTAGGGAGAAAGTATCATAACTTAAGAGTTATTGGACCCAATGAGTTTACTTTTATTTTATTTTAATTCATTAATTAATTAATTTCATTTATTTATTTTACCAAGCGAGATGTCCTCTATCACACAGTAGCCCTTGGTT
This sequence comes from Dolomedes plantarius, assembly GCA_907164885.2. Taxonomy (NCBI): domain Eukaryota; kingdom Metazoa; phylum Arthropoda; class Arachnida; order Araneae; family Dolomedidae; genus Dolomedes; species Dolomedes plantarius. The sequence continues at coordinate 181,899,458 of OU015494.1, read as the reverse complement.
GTAAGAAATTTTTAGCTTAAGTAATAAGGCACTCACGTTTCTGAACTTTCTCCCAACCTTCTGAAAAAAATTTTAACTCCTCTTTTCACAATGGGTCCATTCATTTATGCTCTTTACAACCACTGTGATTTTGTCTTATCATAGTCTTTGCCGATGACTTGGATAAAAAGAAGATTTTAAACAACTAACAACTGTTGTGGTTTCAAAATTATTTGAAAAAATTCTGTACAAAAAAAGTTTGTAGTAAAACCAAATTCTTTTTATTTATTAAAATAAATAAATGAAAAAGAAGCCACAGATATAGAACAGAAAATAAAGGCACAAATGAAGGGTGCTCTATGCTCTCAAAATTGAAACTATTTTAGTTTGTTAGTATAAAATAAGATGCCATACTTTTTATTGAATATATGTATATGTATATATATATATATATATATATATATATATATATATATATATATATATATATATATATATATATATAAAAGTGAAATAAAAAAAGAAAATTATCATACTTAAGAAAGCATCTTTCCCTGTTAAATAATTCCTCATATGAAGGATTATATGTCTAAGCATACTCTTGAGATACAACCACAATTGGCTTACGTAATGTCATGATTTTCTTCATCCCAGGAACTCAAAATATTGAACATTAGACAATTTCTGCAAATTTCCATTCCTATTCAATTCCTAATCACCGTTGCTGCGTCTGTGGCTGAGTTTCTTGTTTGCAAGGTCAATACAGATCACTTTAATGCAGAAAATCGGGAAAAGAGGAAAACATTTCTTTTCTAAAGCCATCTGATTTCCTTTCTCAATTCATTGGCAAAGTTTATTTATATGAAATAGCATCATAAACAATCATAAGTTATTTAAATGCTTCAAGAGGAAAAAGAAAAACGTTGAAATAAAAAAAAAATTCCTTTAAAACCCTTTAAAAAATTTACTTGATCAACAGCTTCTTTTCTGTGCCACAGTTTTATACAGAACAAAAGGCAACCATAAATACTCTTCTGTACCATTTGATTCTTAAGTTACAACAGTTTTTATTTACTTTCCCTTAATTTGGCACGGGTTTTATTTCATAAGTTCTGATTTAAAACAGATATTCAAGAATTAAAACTAACTATTACATGTTCTTTATGCTCATACACAGGGCCCGACTTAGCCTAATTGGGGCCCGGGGCAAAAACTTCTTTGGGGGCCCCCCTCTGCTTTACTACTTCAGTAATGAAGAACTTAATACTTATTACTAAACTTTCTATTCGATTTGGGGGCCCCCCTCTGATGTGGGGGCCCGGGACAACTGCCCCGTATGCCCCTGCCTTAGTCAGGCTCTGCTCATACAATCACTCTTATTCGCATTCACGTAACCTTTACACTCACGCACTCAAACAAGAATACGTTAACAAACGCATTCAACCCTGTGTCATTTTCAGTACTGGGTGTCAATTTTTCGTTGTTTGCTTGCCTGCTTGTCATCTAGTGTTAAATCCTATTTCTCCGTATGGCAGAAAGCCCTTCAACAAAAGTTTTTAAAATTTATCTTTTTAGAATACAGGAATTTTTACAAATTCTAGACATTTACTACGAGTATGCTTAGATTTAATTGCGTTTGTCATCGAATAAAAGAGAGAAAAAAAAACAATGTTCTACTTATTACGCATTGAAAATTTAAAATCTCTCTGTTTCAAGTCGCTAATAATTCGCAGTCTGTCAGGTATTATTATTATTTTTTTAAGGTATCTGCTTTCGTTGAAATGGCTGTTTTGGTGCAAAATTTCGAAATAAAAAATTATTGCTCTATTTCAAAGGCCAATCATTTAGAATTCTGAAACTGCTTTACTTTTATTCGTACGATCATTGGAGGAGAAATTATGACCCATATAATAAACCAAAAGCTGTATTAAAAGACCGGAAGTAGCATCTTTAAATGCATTTTCTAGAAAACTCATTTTCCAGTTACTTTTGTACAGTGGCGAAACGAGCATAACTGGCGCCCGGGGCACGATACCTTTGTGGCGCCCCCCCCCTGAAAAACATATAGTAATATAATATATAGACTCTATATTGGAGCCCTCGATAAACATATAATAATATAATATATAGACCTTATCTTGGCACTCCGGCCCCTCCGAAAAGCATATAGTAACATAATATATAGACCTTATGTTGGTGCCCTCCCCTAAAAACATTTAGTAATATAATATATACACCTTATATTGGCGCCCCCCACAAAATAATATAGTAATATAATATATATACCTTATATTGGCGCCCTCCCCGAAAAACATATAGTAATATAATATATAGACCTTATATTGGGGCCCTCCCCTGAAAAACATATAGTAATATAATATATAGACCTTATATTGGCATCCACCTCGAAAACATATAGTAATATAACATATGGATCTTACATTGGCGCCCCTCTGCGAGTGGCGCCCGGGGCATGATAGACCCCTTTGCCCTCCTTTTGCTACGCCACTGCTTTTGTAAACGAGAAAGCTAACAATTTAAAAAGTTTTCAATATACTATTTCAAAGAAATTTTGAAATAGTGTTTACATATTACTAACTATGTTTTGAACTAAAAGCTAAGCTATATGTGTTAGTTGAATCATTCTACAGGTACCTGTACTTATGAAAAGATGATTTTTCAAAAAATCAGGGTTTTTTTCACTTTTTTGACATATTTCAGCGATTTTCAGAAATATTGTAAAACTTTTACTTCAGAACACAGGTAAGTGCCACAGTAGTATACAGTATAAAGGAAATTAAAATATACTTAATTCAATTGAGTGCAGGGTCTCTGGCGTAAGCACTAAATTGTGCTAAAACTTCATAAAAAATTCCCTATATTTTAAAATGTTATGAAATTTTTAACAAAATTAAATATGTTTTCATGATTTTCATGATTTTATATCACATTTGAACTAAAATATATGTATTTAATCAGTAATGTATATTTTTGAAAAAAAAAGTGCTCCGAAAGTAGGCAGATACCTTTAACGTGGGGGGAACATTTTACTACTGAGAAATGAGAACTTTATTATTGCAATTTGTCCCCCTTATCTCTGCGAGAACGATGTACATACCAGAGCAAAAATCAATCAATGATATCTCCTCATGGAAAATCACGCATTTTTATAAAATCAATTATTATTACGTACTACAAAATTTCAAATCTCTTTGCTTCAGTCCTAAGTCATTTGTGGTAAGTCAGGTATCTTTTACACACGGGTGAATATTATAGTACTCAGAAATGAAAACTTTATTGCAATTTGTCCAGTGGCGCACCCAGGATTTTTTCTTGGGGGGGGGGCCGAGATGAATGGATAAAAATATTTATAATCCATGGGGGGGGGGGGGGGGATGAACGAATATAAATATTTATAATGCAAAATCAATATTTCTACTTCTTTGCAAAATCAATATTTCTATTCCCTGGCCCCCCCCCTGGGTGTGCCACTGAATTTGTCCAACCTGTCTAAAAGAACCTTTTTTTTTCTTGAGCAAAAATCACTCTATGAAATCACCCCTTAGCAAATTATGCAGTCCTATAAAATCAATTATTATTACGTACTACAAAATAGGAAATTCCGTTGTTTCAGTTCTTATTCATTTGTGGTCTGCCTAGATCTTTTTTACATGGTTAAACATCAAAGCATTGGGAATTACGAACTTCATAGCAATTTGTCTAATTGACTCCAGATTACCGATTATTTTTTATCCCCTGATCAACACTGGGTTTTTGAAATCACCCCTTAACAAAATCAACAAAAAAGTCACATAATCCTTGATGTGGATGAATTTATCTCTTTCTTAGCATCTATTATTTTCAGAGAATGTAGTGTTGCATTATACGGAACTTTTGTTATCTACAGTAGAATGCTGCAAATCTTTCATTTCTGATAACAGTGAAAACAAAATCAGCAATTTCGCATAAACATGGAGCTGGATGCGCTTTCAGATACTAAGCATTATATTTAAGTATTTTATAAATTTCCATATCAACATTTTTGAGTTTATTTTAAAATAATATTATCCGGTAGCATAACCAAATTATGAAAGTGTTTGAAAAAAAAATTAGAAAAATTAGAAATTTTTAATGTAAAATTCCAAACAAACACTTATTTAATGTTAAACATACATGATAATGAATAGATCAGAGAGAAAGAAAAAGACATAAAGATTTATATGTTTCAGATTATAATCTCTAAACAAGGGATTTATATAAGTACAGAATAATTTCTATACCAACAAGAATTTCTTTAAGGGAACAAGATACCTTCAAACTCGGTTTTTTTTTAAAAAATCAGTATTTTACTCTATTTACAAAAAGAGAATAGTTAATATTATTTTTTACTACATTTAAGGTATTTAAAATTCACAAATATGTATTTTGGTTGAAGAATGAGACTTGTTTTTTAAAACTTGCTTTTTTAAAAAATGCTAGAATTTTTCAAAATGCTCGATGCACATTAATTTTCTTTTGATTTCTTCCAAATTTCTCAGGATTGTTAATTGAAGAGTTTGTCACAAAGCTGTGCATAATTGTTTGAAACCACAAATATTTTATAAACCAGGAATTAAAGTAAAAACATGAAAAATGTTGAAAAAAGATAACAAACGGATGAATAAATAAATAAATAAATAAATAAATATATATATATATATATATATATATATATATATATATATATAGCTTTAGATTCATAAAATAAATTCAATACATGATTATATTTATATATATATATATATGGTAAACTTATAATAAAAAATTTAAATTTTTTAAATAATATGGAATGCGCATGGAACATTTTGAAAAATGCTACCATTGTTGAAATTTTTTTGAAAAGCAGGCCTTATTCTGAGAAAAAAATCCTTATTTTGAGTATTCTGAAGGTCTTTAATGTGGTAAAAAAGAATATTAACTATCCTCATTCTGTATATAGATTTAAAAATTGAAAATTAAAAAATTCGAGGCTGAATATCCCTTGTCCTCTTAAGACATTTTAAAATTATGTTATTTTTTTTAAGACTGCAGTTAAACAGTAAAACTTTAGAGGTGAGGGCATTTCCATATGTACATATTGATCTTGATTTCTTAATATTATAGTTATAACTTAAATATAATTATTTTTTAGGAAATTATATTTTATCTAAGGCTGATAGGTTTATATATAAAGTGAGCTTGACATTTAAAGATCTTTGGTGCTAAAACCTCTTGTTAATTTGATGGCATTTGTGGCTTTGATCTGGTCTCTCCTTGTTATATGCTGCAATGGTTTATTGAGGTGCTGTGGTCAAGGTAGGTTCACAACGAAGGAAATTCTCGGAACAAATACAGGAAACATTTCGATGAGTTATGTTGGATCCATTTCTTCTATGAACAGATATGTTTTTCTAAGATATATGGATGAAACACCAATGAATCCGTATCATTTACTATAATAAGCGGCGTACAATCCTTTCCTCTATAATGGGTTGCTATTTATTTTAACAAGGTACTGAATATTATGATTTCTATGAAATTTAAGTGCCTATTCTTCCTCTTATTTTACATTGTTGACGACCAAATTATCTTTCACTGTATTCGGTACACGACTTTCGGACGGAAATTATATGCTTTCTATTCCGTTGATCAATTTTCTAGTTTCTTTTTCTTTTTCAAAATCATCCTTTTATTACTGGCATGTTTAGTGTCTTTGCTCCCATCTTTCACGCGGGATGATTCATCAAAAGGCTGACATGAAATGTAAAAGAAAATTGCAAATGAGGTAAAAAACAATGGAACAAAATAAACGAGCCTATCTTCAACGACTAATATCATTCATAGATCAGAATTGATTGTTTTAAGCTTGAGTAATTGGGATTTCACAGACGTAGCCGTCGCAAGGCGGTACATCAATTGAGCTCGCAGATCTTCAATCTCCTTGTTAAGCTTTGGAGTATTTTCCTCTGAGAATTCGCTAATCACAGATTAGTAAATGCATATTTTCAAATTCTGTTTTCTGTGTTTTGGGGAAAAATATTTTGAAGGCAATAAATGCGTGTGCTTTCAAAAAATCTTTTTGAAAGCACACGCATTTTTTGTTTTAATTTAATTTTTCCAAAACCAACTGAGGCGCTGCCGATGAAAAGGAGGTAAGTGCCAAAATTTCCGAAAATTATTTTATCACTGATACAAGGGGTTTGTTTCAAGGCTAATGGCGTGGAAAAGAAGGTAAGTGCCTAGCTAGTTTGGTTTAGTTCGGAGCTAGGCACTTACACCCCTTTCCACGCCATTTGCCTTGAAACAAACCCTTGTATCAGTGATAAAATAATTTTCGGAAATTTTGGCACTTACCAATGCCTCAATTTTAATTTTGTAGCGATATAGATTAATAGATTATTGTTCTGTAATGAATTAAATATGGAAAATTTTTCAATTTGAAAAATATATACCTTTAAAAAAATCTACCTCCATATGCAATAAACCGAATTCAACAATACCCATATGCTATTCTTTCATTAAAAATACACCTAGAGGAAAATTTCTCATCAATTGACATTAAAAGTGAAAATCTTCGATGTCAACTGATGCGCCCCTTAATTGAGGCGTTGAAAGGCAAAGTGGTGTAAGTCACATTTTCAACTTTTTTCATTTGAGGGCAAAAAATGTAATCTCCATGTTCAATTTATAGTGGAATTGCAAATAGTTATTATTTGTAATATTATAATAATTATTAGGAATTATAATTTGTTCAATTTATGGTGGAGTTTTTTGTAGTTTTTGATATAAAACTCTTGACTTACACCACTTGACTTACTGACTTACACCACTGTGCCTTTCACCGCCTCAATTGTAGCATCCTTCTCTTCGCGCTATCAGTGATAGAACCCATATCTGAAAGAAATTTCCATATGGAGGTCTAAAGAATTACAGGAACATGCAGCTTTTTAATACCAACAGTAATAAAAGGGGATACTGGCATACATTCAAATTTTCTTACGCGAAAATTGTTTGCCATACTAACTCCGAATGTGAATTAGATTTTCGACTAAACACTGTTATGTGTAATAATACTTCTGTTTTTGTCAATGACATATTTACGTCATCTTTATCTGCTGCCTGGAAATTTATTTGCTTGTAAATATTTGTGCCTATTTAATTTCCAGGCTCTCCTTCATTTTTCTAGTAATTTAATATTATTCCTTTATTTCTTAATTCCATTTCCGAAGTCCGTCTTTTCACAAATGTCCTGTTTTATTTGTATCCTTCGTTAACGGACGTGTCCCTTGTGTAGGCTGGAAGTCATAAAAATTCTCCCCCATTTTTCTCTTTCAAACATTTCCTCGCTCGTGCGTCCGCTCCTTCCGCCACTTTCTACGACGTTCTTCTGGATTTTTTTGCTGTCTCCCCTATTTATACCAAAGAGTTTGATGAACCCAGCATTTCTAAATTGTCCGTAGAGACAATCACATCTAATGTTCTTCGGTTTGATGAGGAAATATTAATTGGCAAGATACTAGTTGTCCACCCCCTTTTATTTTTTATTGGGGGTAGTAAAAAGCTGTGTGTTCCTATTGGGAGTATTACACAAGTTTCTTTTAAGTTATGAGTCTAAAGGAGTTCTCAGAGTTGGAGAAATTAAATAACTCCTCTGAGAGAAATTCAGTAAGGTCGTGCAGGTATATAAAGAAAAGATTCCATTGTGGATGAGATTTATATCATTAAAAATCTCAATTTATTAATATATTATTAACAAATAATGAAACGTATCAACTAAGGGGAAAATGATATTATATTCATTAATTAAGTAATGCTGCAATTTAAATATTTACATTTTCTTTAAAGTTTCGGAGCCACACCCCTCAGCCCGCTTGCCTAATTGGACCTGGTCTGGAATACTTCCGGCCGAAGGGTATTAGAAACAACAACAACAATTTATTAAAGTGTATGAGCTGCACATATTTCATAGTACACATTTTCAATGAAAACTGAGGCCGCAGTAAGTTTCATATGATCTCACAGTAGTTTCAGTGCAACAGTGCAAGATTATTGGCTTTATTTTTATAAAAATATGTATGAAAGAAAAAGAAGGCTCTTAATTCTAAATTTGGATCAAGAGTCATAAATTTTCCTCTGCTATAGCACACAGAATTATTATAAACAGGATTTTCCTATTGTAGTGTTAATAATAGGCAAAAAAAAGCTATTTAGTTGCTGAATGTCACATAATTAGAACTTGTATGAAGTGCGTAACTTTTCCTGTTTTAAACGAGTAATTATTTTCCTGTTTAAGGCATTAAAACTCTAGTCTAAGCAACTTTTCATGGAAACATCATGGTTTCGGCAACTTTTTATGGTTTTCATCTAAAACTTTTCATGGAAATATTGAGCAATACTATCCTGTTTTGAAATGAAAAGACTCCGCGATAAATTAGCAGATTGTTTAACTCGAAAGGAAAAAAAAAATGACTTTAAAAGTATATTTAAAAAAGCTGTATTTATTCCATCGCAATTAAAAATAGCAAATGAATGCTGCTGCAGATTTTAAACACGTTTAACATTATAGAATGAAAAATTAATTTTTTTCTGCCATTTTTTTTTCAAGAAATCCGACAGTTTCTGATGACACAAACGATATGGATAACTTACGGAGCCGAAATCACACGATATCCACTCAACCATATAAAGAGCTTTTTCCTTTCCCTATCACATCGCCCCATCTGCATTGTATGCATTTGTCTATCAATAAAAAAGCACGTCTTCGCATTATTTTTTAGCTCCAACTATGCGAGGGAAAACGGAATATATTCCTGACCACTATTTTGGCCCGTAAACGGAAGATAGCGGATAACTTATGGGTCATGAAGGTACATTTTATTTAGCGTAGCAACAGCATCTGCATACAAAAGTCTGAAAAATAGGTTCGAAAAGAGAGGCTTGTTGCTCATAACTCCAATATTCTTTTTTTTTTTTCGTTTTTAAGAAAGCACTTTTATATACCATTCCTCAGCTGCAAACAGTGGAAGTCGTTATAAAATTTATTTGTTTCGGTAAATGCGAAATTTTATGCTGAAAATGTTTCAATTTCTCTAACACGTAAAAAACTATTTTATAAATAGAAAGAATTAAAAATATATTACTATAAAAGTAAACATCTCATAAACTGATGCCATGAAAATATTACATATCATGAATACAAAAACTTTTGTATAAAGGATCGATAATCACCAAAAAATGAGATGCGCAGGTGTTTACAGCCCTACGAGATTTTAACCATAGATACAATATATATGCAACGACAAGATGGCTTCTATATAAAAGCAGTCACAAAGAATAAATTGTTTTCTACCATCTCCTACCAACACTCCCCGAAAAATGCTGGTGTCTGCAGAAGTTAGAACTGCCAGTTGACGTTGAGTATGATAAAATTGCTTGAAACAGTCCCATAGGTAGAGTCTCTTAGGCAAAACTAAACAACTCCAGAGTACTATAAGTAGTGCACTTAGTTTTCGTCCTCATAAAGAGCTACTCAGCCGGATTTAATTGACAAGCACGCTTAACCCTTTCAGGGGCAAAATCCTCCACCGTTTGCTAGGTGCCGATTTTTTTCCCGATTTTTTTTTCTAAAAATTCTTGAAAATTTTTCCAAATAAAGGTTGCAAAATGTTTTTACTTCTTTAAACCGATAACATATGGTAGCATAAGCCCTTTTTCTGCTCATTTAACTGCAATACAAGTGAAAAAAAGACAAGATCTAGGCGTTTGCACTGTGCAAACGGCGCCTCTCAAAGGGTTAAAGAGACATAATTCTAAAAGCAGACTTTTACTATCGATGACAGTTTGCAATCAATCCAGCCCATAAGGGAAATAACCAAATGTCTTTCAAATGCAAAACCTTTAGGCCCGTTGCACACACAGCGTTTTTATCTCTAGCGGAAATTTTCCATCGGACGTCGTTCCAACAGTAGACCACAGAAGTCAATTGGAGCTTGCACACACAGCGGAAAATGAAATTTTTCTTCGACGGTAGCTTGTGCAGCTGTCGAGTGCCACTGTGCGCTGGCGGATTCGTTGACGCCAGATTGAACTAGTTATCCATGTGACCCTATGCACGCTTACACACACAGCGGACTCTACCGTCGTAGGGTCATTTGCGAGAGGGGTGTTTGGGGGTTTGCTGGGGGGGGGCGCTGGTTTTCTTGGAATCGTAAAGGGGATTCGAAAAGGAGGGCTCCTCCGATCCCGGCTGGGGGGAGGGGGGCGTAGGTGCGACCCCTCTGGTTTTCTTGGACACGTGCAGGATTCGAAAAGGAGGGGTGGGCCTTTTCCCCGGCGACGGAGTTTTTCGCCGTGTGTGTAAGCTCTACTTTTAGAACGACGTCCGATGGAAAATTTCCGCCTACGCCGTGTGTGCAACGGGCCTTATAACTAGATAATGGTAAAATTTCTTGAAAACAATGCGCAAAATTGCACCTCAAATCGTGCAAAAGGAGTAGTTCTTCCCGATCTGGGTTAGATCTATTACAAATTGTAAATCGTCAGTTAAAGAACTAGAGAAATTCAGCTTAGGGAATTTTGTCGTATCTAGCGTATCAGTCAGCAAAACCATGCTGCGAAGCCCGTTATGTAAACGGAACTTAAATTCAGGGCTGCAGGGTACGGTACCCATGAATTGTTCTTATTGTAACAAAGGCAAATACAAGAAGATACAAAACATTTAAAACAATAGTCTGTAAATCAATATGGCCACTGGCATTCGAGTAAACGATTGGGAAAAGCTCTCGTGGAGCGCAGACAACGGAGATGATGAACTCCGACCATTTTCTCCCCAAGATCGACGAGTTTGCAGGAAGAATCATTGGGGATATTAATACGATGTCAGTGCTTCGACTGGCAATCAAGACCCGTGGCGAGACAAAATAAAGCAACCGCTCTGTGCCTTGCCTATTTAAGGATGCTTTCACTTCTATCCCTCCAATGCTTTTGAGAGAGCTTGTCAAGGAGGCCTCAACTAACGTTATCTTTAAATTTTCTTTGATTAGCTGTTTGATTGTGTTAAATGACTAACCAGGGGTTGTAAAAGGAATGTATGTAAATGAATGACTGGGGCGCGGTGGCCCGGTTGACAAAGCCGTCGAGCTAGTGATCTAAAGGTTGCTGGTTCAATGCCGGTCACTGACAAATCCACCGCCGTGTACACTAATGGCGGCTGGTACACGTAAAATATGTCGTGGCTGCAATGCCCCCCAAGTTCTCAAATTTATCTCTGGAGGTGCGGGGTCAAGTGTTCCGGTCTCGTCACTTGACTCGGTTCAAAATTACGGGACTGGCTTGTAGGGGGTAGTGCTGGCCGCCTATATGGTGCTCCCTTAAATGAATATCCTGCAGTCTTGCGGTGGGAGTTAGGGCGGCCGTCAGCATTCGATGTTGACCACTATTGGTCTGGTATTTGCAAGGCGTTGTCTGCCTGGTACTTCACATTTGGGTGAATGTCTAGAAACGACAAGTGCCTCCGTATTTGAGGAAAAAAATGAATGACAGCAGAGGTTTGTAAAATCAATGCACCTCTCTTGTTCAAGGCATCGGTAATCTTGTGTCCTAAAACCTGTACAGAGGCTAGGAATTCACTGTGGTTTCTTTATCACATCCACGTAAGCTTTGAAGATGCTTCCAGCACTCCAGGATATCAACAAAGTGGGGAGTTCTAATAGATTTAACACCATGCGAAGCAGTTTTGAGCTACAAATTATAACCAATTTCGAAAAATGATCCACACCGCATCTCAGTTGAGAAACAGCTATGCAAATGTCCCCAATATTTCCATCGAATGTAGATTTATTTTTTCCTGGAGGAGTAGAAAAGGAGAAAAGATCACAAAAGATACCTAAATGGGAGGGAATATATCCCTAATAGAGATTTTTTTAATCGGATGCTTAAAAATTGCCCACGAAAACTACGAAGAAAGTTTTTAAAATTTAAAACGGTAAGTGATGCTTACTTCTCAGACAATTCTTCGTTTGTAAAACCATAAATTTCTGTGAGAAGAGTTTGAAGAATCGATGAAACCACATTCCGAATTTTTTTACTGTTTCTTCAGTCATGCACTTTCTTTTGTCTTTTTCTTTCTTCTGCAGTTTTTTTATAAGTGTTTCTTCAGTCACTTATAAAAAAACTGCAAATTTCCTCCAAGATGATTTAATCTCAGTATCTGATTCACTTAACTAGCTCTCCTTTTTCAGATGATACCGTGCAGATATGCTAATTTTACTGAACAGTAAAATATATTGAAACGATCACTGAGGAGAAATTGCTTCTGTATGTGAAATAATTTCATTTAGTGTCTCAATTAGAAAAAAAAAGAAAAGAAAGATTCTGAAAGCCTTCACATGGACTCCAAGTGAGAACTTATAAAGTTTTTCTTGACCTAATTTGGGATAAACGTTTTCACCACTAAATTTTGAATACTTTTTCACTTAATTCGAAGACTAATATTCACATTTCTTAATTTTGACGAATTTTTTTTTCATTTAAAATATTGGCTGGTTTACCTAGTGAGTCCGATACCTCCTGCCTTTCGATGGATCGGCTGATCATTCCCCAAGCATGTATGTTAAGATCATCACCGTGAGAAACCCTCCTTTCACATCTTCACTTAACATTTGTTTGTAAGCAATATAAATAGGAATTGACTGTTGTCAATTGTTCATTCACTTGAATCCTTTCTATAAATGGATCTCGAACGTCTTCAGTGCTTGTATTATCAAACCAGTTGTTTGTAGACGTTAAAGATAACAAACTAACAGCAAGAATGTATAAACGTCTTAAAAAGTATTTTAATTGATCTAGATGACTAAATCCTATTATACATTTACTGGTACTTGAGATGTCTTCCCTTCCTCGCTGGTTAGGTAGTAATAAGAGGGGAAATTCTACATCTCATTACTGATATGGCAGAAGGGTATGGAGTCGAAATTAAACGCTTTTAAGTAGAGCCATCTGTGAGTAAACATCGACTGTGATCAGATTACAGAAAGATCACTGTCTCTAGATGAAAGAAAACAAGTAAATATATTTTTTTTTCGCTCAGTAAAGCTCCTCATAGTAATTAACTGGCAAATTCGATAAGCTTAGACGAACAGCTGTTAGGGCTAAAGTCAAGATAAAGAAATTTTCATTTACTAAAAGCTATTTTTCGGAAGCTAATGCTCCATTCTTTCAGATCATTCTAACTTGAAAAAAAAAGAATAAAAACTCTATAACGTTTGAAAGTTCATGTAAACAGACGCAAGTGGAAGTGCAGCTAAAAGTATTTTACTTAAGTTCAGATCATATGTGGAAAATTAAACATATTAAACTAAATAATTTATTATGTTTCAAATTTCAGTATACCTCTTAATACATATAACATGACAAAATTATAAATGAATAAAAGATTTATAATATTAGGATCAAATCAAATATTTGTAATGTTGGGTTTATCAAAATTTAAAATAATTTATACTGCTCAAAAATTTTAAAATGTTATGCCTCCGTTCAAGTTAAATTTGGATGCATGACATCTGTGTTAGTTAACAGTATAATTTAAACATTTATTTGAGCTTTTAATGTTAATTTTTTAACATGAATTTTTTCATCGAGCTAGGTCACACTAATTTTGAATAGTATAACAAAATTAAATGTGATACCCAGATCTTATGTTCGTATGTGCAAAAACGATCTCGTTAAATTAATGTTCTTTCTAAGAACTGATAAATTTGCACACTAAGATACCACTGAAATTTTTTTAGTTTAATCAAAATGCTGATTTTTTTCTTTCATTCTGCATTTTTTTTCGATGAATTTGATTATTAAATGATTTCCATGCTCTGAACCTGAAAGCGTCAATGAAAATTATAAAGCAGTCAGTTTTAAGTTCGTTAAAGTGTATTCTGTCTAACACAAAGATGTAACTTTGCGAAATGAATCATGCATTTTTTCTCGTTAATATATTTGCATTTCTAATTTCTTAAGCTGATACAGATTATTCACTCTAATATCTTAAAGAAACTGTAATGCTTTAGTAATATTATACAGCAACATAAGTATTTTAGTCAGTTTTATTTTTTATTCCTGCTTTGAGTTAGCTTGAGCGCTTTCTTTACCCTTCTGAGTTTTGCGATGAGAAAATCCAGTTCGCCTGCTCAATCATAATTTCAGGGACTGAGTTCCCATTACCCTGTTTGTTAGTTTTATTTTAAACTAAAATTAGAAAAGTTGAAAAGTTTATATGCACAGGCCAAAAGATTCAAAACTGAATTTTTCTAGCTCTTCATGGGAGTCATGCACGCTTAATTGATAAAATATAAATACCAGTTACATTCATCTCTTTTCCAAGAAATAACAAATTTTTCAATAATATCCCCCCCCCCCTGTTATTGTACATCAAATATTTCTTTTATTGAATTGTCACTAATTTCAAAACTGAAATTTTTTTATACCAATATAGTGAAATTCTGGTCTTAAGAAACGTTAGAGCTACAGGGATGTTTACTTACGTGAAAGTTGTGACGGATGGTGAACAAACTCTTTAAGAAAGTGTCTATATTTGCTTAAAACAGGCTTGAATGTGATGCGGCCATATTACTTTATGGGAAGCTACTGCGAGCCTCAAGAAGATGAGAAAGCGAAAAATATTTTATCTAATAAAGAATAAATTGCTGATTATTTTACAGAAGGTCGTTCGCAATTTATATAAACGATTTTGTAATTTATTTTTGTAGTTTGCATTTTGAGATTAAAATTTGGCAACTTCAAAATAATCTTCTGCTACTGTTTTCTTTTGATTGGAATGTAAAATAAAAGATTTATTTTGAAAATGGCTCCTAAAATCTATAGATGGCTTGAAGGTTACGCAACTGCACTTTCCGAGGAGAAATATTCGTATCAACAAATTATAAAGTGGTTTAAAAATCGTGGATATGGCGTTTCAAAAAAAGGTATTTATAATATATTAAATTTGAAAGGAAAAAAGCGTCTAACTGAAAGTAAAAATGAAAAAAGACCACGAAACCTCGTCCTAAGACTGTTCGAACGCAGGTAAATATCAAGAAAGTGAAGTCTCTGATCCTAAAAGAAAATCCGCCGACTCAAAGATCTATTGCATCGAAACTAAGAATGTCTTCTGGCACTGTAAGTAAAATCATTCATAAATATTCGAAGTTACAAAAGTTGTTTAAACCTAAAGTTCATCTACTTTTGCCAAAGCATATTGCTGAAAGAAAAACCATTTGTAGAAAATTATATGAAAAACACCTAGCTGCTGAAAAAGGGAAATTTGTGGTAAGAATCGATGAGGCATGGGTGTATTTAAGTGACTGTAATAAAAAAAGATCAATTTTCTATTGCTCAACTGACGGGAATGACCTTACGAAATGGCTTCGTCAATGTACAGAAAAGTTTCCAAAGGTATTTATGATAGTTGCAGGATTTTGTTACAACGGCAAATTAAAAATAAAAAAAGTCTCAAGTAAAGCCGAAATTAATTCACTCTACTATCAGCAGAAAATTTTAGAACCAATTTTTGAAGGAGAAATTCCAACCTTATATGGTTAGAGCATTGATAAAATTGAGCTTCATACAGACAAAGTCTCTAATCACACGTCTAATTTACTGCAGCTTATTTAGCAAAGAAAGAATCACAAACAGGAATAAAGTGTATTCCATTTAATGAAATACCTGTAAAATTACTTGACTCGTCTCCGATGGACTTTTGCGCTTTCGGTTTATTTAAATGAGCGTTAGGAAAGAGGCATACAAGAACACTGAACCGACTTTGGAAAGCGGTCCAAGAGGAATGGGGTAAAATTGACATGACAGTACAAAGGAAAAATTTACTTTCATGAAAAATTCGAGCTAGAGCTATTGTCAAGTACTATGGCTATCAGATAGAAGCAAATCGCCACTCAAAATACGGCATTTATACATAAAACTTAACTATCAAAATCGTTTCCATAAAGTGCGAACGACCTTCTGTAAAAATTAAATAAGTATTAATACTTTGCTTAAATGAGTGGTGTAAGATCAAACCTTCGAAGGAAATTAGACTAATCATGACATGTAATGTGCAGAAATCAATTCTCTGCTCTTTACATAATTGTTCTTTTGTTAACATATTTATTTTTTTCCTACTTTCATTTAAATTTTTATTTAAGTTTTATTTATTTTTATAAAACTCTAGTACCCATTTTTTTATGTTGCTTTTATCTCAACCTGAAACCGTAAAGGAATTTGTTTCCTCATTAAGATGTATTTCTTTTTCTCGAAATTCAAATTTTCCTTTATTGGTCATGGATTTATTTTTTTTCCTTTTTAATTTTTATAATGCCTTTATTTTGAATAAATACTTCCTCTGCCAGCAAGGATAGCCATTGAGTTTATTTTCCCTTTACCCAATAAGACCTCCCATGAGAACTTGCCTTTTGTCAGAATATTTGTAACCTTCTTTCATGCCATTTATCTTCTAGATGGACGGGAAGAGTTTTTATTCGTTCATTCACTTTCTCTCGTAGAAAATACTTTTTTTCAAAGATAAATACTGAGCATTTTGCTTTTGTGGTAACATTTTGATTTAACGCCAGGACAGAATCTTTAGAATGTCTTATTAGAGCAGTATAACATTTCTTCAGGCTATTATAATCTCATAATTAGAAAAAAATAAAATTTGTTAAAATTAAAAACAAACGAAGTTTATTTTTTCTACTGATATAAACATAAAAATCATTATACATAGATGCAACATTAGCAAAAATAAATATCAATAAATAAATAAAAGCTATTCTAGTTGTGCAAATAAAATGTTCAATGAAACAAAATATGAAATCTGTAAGATTAAACTCTTGTTTTATAAATGGAAAAAAAAATAAGTGCAGATTAAAATATACCAGGACTTGCATCTCTGTATAGGATGACAGCATTAATTTATCTGTCAGATAACTTACAGAATCTGTTCTAAGTATATCAGGATAAAACTTGCTCCTTAAAACATCATTTTTGCAATTTCGCTCCAAGAAATTTCTCAAGGGTACTCTGTACTAACACTATTGGATTCGCTCACTTCAACGTTAACTTATGGGGAAAATTTGTCTACTATTGATAACTACATGAATAGTAATAATCCAGTAAAAAGGGTATTTTCAGGTAGCCTGAACTTTTCTGAACCTTGCAGCAGGATTCATTTCATAAATTTCGTCCACCAAAGAAATTTATGAGCGTTTAAAACACACTATGCCAGATTTTTTTCCTCGAATAATTTAAATTTTAAAATATTATTTGCATTTTTTTAAAACGAAATGTGCCCCAAGGTGTAACATTTCTTTCTTTGTTATGGAATACAATTAAAAAAACACTTGGGAAATCCTTGGACAAATTTTCTCCATAGTTTAACATTGAGGAGAGCGAATCCAATAGGGTTAGTACACAGCAGCCTAAAGGTAAGAAAACAAATTAGTTCGTTTAGAGAGAAATAACAAGAGTAAATTTGATTTATAACTTAATATGCTACGGTTAATCCTCCTATAAAATGTGCAGATAATATCTGATTTTCGAAACTATTTTATCAGTTCTTTACAGGGTTTTCTGAAAGATTTCCTCATATTTTTACTTAATGAATTTTTTTTTAAATTTCGTTGTCGAAATCTGCTGCTCATTTCAGTATTTGAGAATTAAAGTGAAGGCCTAGTTCTTGTAGGCATATATAAAAGAAAAAGAATAATAGTTGTAAGGTATACACAAGATTCGATTCACAAGAATCGAACTTTTGAGTGAATGAATTAAAGAAGCTGCTTGAGATATGCTAATTTCGGCATGCGCGCTTAGTATAAATACCATGCAGCGTCATTAATATAAGGGGTTGAAGAAGGCTGTTAAAGTTGATAGATAAGCAAGAGGGAGCTACGAGGGTATGTAGTTCGAGTGCTAACCTGCGCTAGCGTTTAGCAGGCCCAAAGTTTACGTGGCAGTACTGCTGGTTTGACTCTCTGCTGGTTTGTGAGTATTTGAAATGTGTATTTCTATTGAATGTTAATATATATATTCCGTACAAGTAGTACGCATGCTTATTGCTGTAAAAGCAAATTCTATATGTACAACGAATTCAATAAACATTGTTTCATGTATAAACTGTGTTTGCATCAAATTCATTTAGAGTGCCACTTCAAATTATATACACCCAAGTCTGGGTAGTTTATAAGTCTGGGTAGTCCAAGTGAGCTATTTTCTCTATATAGTTTACAATGGATAAATCTTGAATGCGTATTATGTTTCCAAATTCACCAGTTAGTGAATGGAATATATCCCTTTTGTGGCAAGTATTGCCTTTGAGTCAATCAATAAATCTAATATTCTTACCTTATTTCTAATATTCTTCTTCGAGTATGAAAATAGACAAAATAAGAAAGTCTCATTTCACCTCAATTTTGGGCCTGGCCAGAATTTTACATTTCAGACTTAAAGCCATTTTGCTTACACATCATAAAATATTAGCACCACATGTGAAGACTTGTATTTTCTGAAGAAAGTACATGTTTGCAAATAATTGTGCTTTTCAAATGATTGTTTGCAATCTATTTGCAAATAATTATTCGTCAACCAATTAGGTGGAATACTTGATAACTTCTAAAGTTCCTGATGTAAGATGGAAAATTTGGAACTCAAAGGAATAAACGGATGGTTTATTCAATATATGGCACTGAAACAAACTTCAGCCAGGTTTTCCGTCAGAAATAAATCCCAAATACTGAAAGAATCGATGTAGTTAAATGAAATTGCTACTTCCTTCAAAGTTTATACAGTTTATTCGAATAAAACTAAGTCTTAATCGAATAAAACTAACCATAACCTTGTGACATCCTTTAGTTAGGTAACATTTTCTTGGATTTCTTCTAATTCTTCCTAGACCTTCTACTACACAACATTTTAATAGTTTCAAAGTTGAACATTTCAAAGAGGTCAAATGATTTGCACTGCGAGAAGCAAAGAAGGAAAGGCCAAAGAACAGTGATTTTCTTCTAACGCCATTAGTGGAAGTATGGAGCAACATGTTGCTAATGTGTTGCTCGAATTTTGTTTTAAGGGTGTACTAAAAGGATAAATTTAAATGTAGTTGGAGATGTCATTATCAGCAGTGTATGAAATGAATGCTTTAGAGCATAACAGTGTAAGGTATACACAAGATTCGATTCACAAGAATCGAACTTTTGAGTGAATGAATTAAAGAAGCTGCTTGAGATATGCTAATTTCGGCATACGCGCTTAGTATAAATACCATGCAGCGTCATTAATAAAAAAGGTTGTTAAGATTGAAGAAAGGTTGTTAAAGTTGATAGATAAGCGAGAGGGAGCTACGAGGGTATGCAGCTCGAGTGCTATCCTGCGCTAGTGCTTAGGGGGCCCAAAGTTTACGTGGCAGAATTGCTGGTTGACTTACTGTTCGTGAGTACTGAAAAATATATTGTTCTTGAAAGCTGTATTTATATATCTGTACATGTAGTACGTATGAATCTTGTTGTTAAAAGCAAAGCCTACATGTGCAAGAATATTCAATAAACATTGTTTCATGTATAAACTGTGTTTGTATCAAATTCATTTAGAGTGCCACTTCAAATTATATACCCCCAAGTCTGGGTAGAAGTGAGCTATATTTACTCTATAACAGTTTTATATACATTTTAAAGTATGAATTGTACTGTTTTATTTCTCACTCCGTTTGCTGGAGAGTGCCAATAAAAAACTAAATTCAGTTCTTAATCGAAATAGCTTTTATGAAAATGTAGATTCCAGTTATGAAAAGATTAAACAAAATTGTAAGCACTTCAAATAAGCTTTCATTGAAAGATATTTTTAATTGCCAATCTCTTGTTTGAGTTGCATGTTCACTCAGCAGTCGTGGAAAAGTTGTATACCTGTCTATTTATGTAAGCTTGCGGAACAGGGAAATGTAGCTTCTTCAGCACTCGAAAGGGAATGAACATTGAGACAGAAGAAATTTCTGGCTAAGAATCTTAAACGAGAGGACTTTATCGAATTTTTAAGTCATCATTGGTGACCAGCGTGTTACACGAACTATTGTTCGTGCAATACGTAGAACTTTCGACTAAGCATTATCCATTTTGAGATTCTCCGTGCATTTGAAAATTAAAAAAAAAACTGGAAATAAAATACAAAATACCCAAAAGACATCAACAAGTATCCTATACAGAGAAATATAATAGACTTTTTCCATTTGAAAAACGGAAAGTCCCTGTCAGTGTCATTCATCAATTCATCTTAGATTTATTTAAATTATCCGTCCACAGGACATAGTAGTTAGCTTCTTGAGCTTCCCTGCAGTGGGGTTGGGATCAAACCCCGAGTAAGGTTTGAACCTTTCCGTGTTGTCCCCCCATAGGAAGCAAAGTTGGCTCACATAAAAATGGCACCCCTATGATAAAGTATTCAACATTTTCCGTGGTATAATGTGCGAATGTCTCACAACAACTCCTCTGCATTAGAAAAAAGAATAAAATTATTTAAGCTAACTTATTTGAATTCCTGTATATGGTTTATTAAAGACCTCTGATTAGTTCATTTTATACGCTATATAGGGTCACTTTTGGATTATCCGCATTTTCTAGTTTACTGTACATACCCGTGCTGTAATCAACAAGGAATTTTAATAATGACTGTGAGTCAGAATGCTTTTACCGATTAAAATTCTTTCTGATGTTGTTTTTTTTGCTCAATTCGAATAAAAAGATTTTCACCGAAGAATAAAATTGCGGTTCTTAATATATGCATATATATTATAGTATAGTACGGTAAAAACAGAAGTTTATAAATCTCTTGGCCTCGTATATTATGGCAGTATTCATCTTGTAGATATACTTGCGAAAAGATTAACAAAAGCAGGCTGGCAAGTTTCCCATACCCAGGATCCTCTTTATATTCTCTAGTCTCCATCTATAAAATCTCTAGTCTCCATCTCCATTCATCTCTCTAGTCTCCATCTCTAGTTGCTCCCAACAGTTTTGGCGCACTCCACCTCTGACGAAAATTATGCTCTTTAAATCAAATAAATGCTATTGCGTAGCTTTTAATAGATCTGTGTTTTTATGCACAGAGCAATTTATATAACTAAAATATTTACTTATGAAAGCGCAGATGAACGTAAAAAATAAATGTAATAATAAAAATTAGGTATTTTTTTAATTTATGAAATTGTTATTTTGTGTCCTCCAGTTTGTGAGGAAAAAAGTATTCAAAATTAGAAATCTTTATAATACCAGAAAGCTTAGTTTGGAGAGCATCTATTCGAAGTGAAAAGAGAAAAATTCATACTCCGGTCCTGGCTGCTCTAATAGTTCTCCATGCCGGGTAGCAACCACCGGCCTAAAATACCACATTGAAGTGCCACTGAATTAGGGATAGCAAAGCCTATGCATATTGTGTAGCGCTGCGCATCATGTATGCGCAAGTGAGTGCGCTGTGGTAACTGCATATATAGCGCGTACTGTGGTTGTTCTGAATTAGTTGTTGGAATTGCCAGTATGGGTAAACTGTCTGATTTAGACGCCTTCGATCGCGGACAAATCGTAGGTGCGCGACGCATGGGCCATTCAATTTCCGAAATCGTCAGACAGCTAGGATTTTCAAGGTCGACAGTGTCAAGAGTATACCAAGAATACATGGATGGTGGAAAACAAAACTAGCGATCGGGAAAACTGCAAAGGACAATTAGCCTTGACAGTGGTTGGTGAGAGACGGCTCAGGCGTATTGTGCGTAGCCAGCCAAGCCAAACATTAGCTCAAATTACCACCCAGTTTAATGACGGTGCTAGTCGTACAGTCAGTAAACGGACTGTGCAACGCTCGCTTCACCGTATGGGTTTCGGGAGCCGTCGACCTACGAGAGTACCATTGCTCTATACTCGCCATCGGGCTGCACATCTTGCCTGGGCAAGAGAGCACAGAGACTGGAGTGTAGAGGACTGGAAACGAGTAGCATGGAGTGATGAGTCTCGATTCCGACTACTTAACGCCGACGGGAGGCTGAGAATATGGCGTCAGGCTCATGAAGCCATGGATCCTGCATGCCTGGCTGGAACTGTACAAGGGCATGGTGGCTCAATCATGGTCTGGGGTGTTTTTTCGGGGCACAGTTTGGGATCTTTGCTGCGTGTACCAACCGCCCTCAATGCAATTCGGTACGTAGAGTTGCTGGGTGATCACCTCCATCCGTTTATGCTGTTCTGTTATCCGCACGGTAATGGAGTTTTCCAGCAAGACAACTGTACTTCTCACAAGTCCCGGTTGGCTACTGGCTGGTTGGATGAGCATTCCTCTGACTTCTCTGTCATGAATTGGCCACCTAGAAGCCCAGACTTAAATCCTATTGAGCATCTTTGGGATGTTTTGGAACAAGGCGTGAAAGGCCATCACACAGCACCAAAGAATCTTACTGAATTATGGACAGCTTTAGCCAATATTTGGCAAACCATTCCCGTGGAACGTTTCTAGAAACTTGTTGAATCTATGCCTCGTCGTGTGGCAGCCGTTATCAAAACAGAGGAGGCCCAACTCGTTACTAGGTAGGTATCCCTAATTCAGTGGCACTTCAGTGTATAATTATTAGTTTGAAATTAGTTGCCAAGTTAAATTTTCATAGTGGATTTTCAGAAGTTGCAATAACTAGTTAAGTTTCTCTCAGATGTTTCGTCTAAGCAACCAACGACCTCAGAAAATTCTAAGCTTTATGGAACTTCTTCTGCAGTCAACCATTTATCAATAATAAATAATATGAAAAATTGATATGAATTTGAAAATTATATTTGTTTTTGTAAAACTGTTCGAGACTTACATTCTTTAAGGTATGATAAGTAATTGGATTTTTTTTTTTTTTTTGGGGGGGGGGGGGGTGATCTTTATATTTTCAACAACTGAATTCAATTCTCTATTAAGTTATATTGTCTCTTTGGATAATATTTTCCGTTAAAATATATAAACTAACATTAAGCTTTCAGAAAATGAAAAACCGTTTTAGTGACCAATTTTATGAGGATGACCACTGCCCTACATTATCCATTAAACGTTAAGGATGCTGTGTACTAACCGTATTGGATTCACTCAACCTATGGAAAAAAAAGTGTCCAAAGATTGCCAACTTGGATTTAAACACTTTTTTTAAAAAATTGTACTCCGTAATAGAGAAAGAAATTTTTCACATTGGGCATTTTTCATTTTTTTAAATGCAAACAATATTTTAAAATTTAAACTATTCGGGGAAAAAACCCGGTAAAGTGTGTTTGAAATGCTCATAAATTCCTATCGTGGACAAAATTTATAAAATGAAACCTGTTGCAAGGTGCAGAAAAGTTCAGGCTATCTGAAAA
Organism: Dolomedes plantarius; assembly: GCA_907164885.2. NCBI lineage: Eukaryota > Metazoa > Arthropoda > Arachnida > Araneae > Dolomedidae > Dolomedes > Dolomedes plantarius. The sequence goes on along the minus strand of OU015494.1, from coordinate 181,876,059 downwards.
TACCATTTTTATTGGATTATCAGCATTTATGTAACTGAAAATAGTAGACAAATTTTCTCCATAGGTTAACAATAAAGTGAATGAATCCAATAGGGTTAGTACACAGCAGCCTTAAAATATATTTTAGCTGTCGTGTTACTCAATATGACATCATTTAGATTTTAAATGTTCTGTCATGTTCACTTGTAGAGAATTCTTGAGGGGGCACTCTATTTGAATTTGATACAAACACAGTTTATACATGAAACAATGTTTATTGAATTCGTTGCACATATAGAATTTGCTCTTACAGCAATAAGCATACGTACTACTTGTACGGAATATATATTAACATTCAATAGAAATACACTTTGCAAATACTCACAAACCAGCAGAGAGTCAAACCAGCAGTTTTGCCACGTAAACTTTGGGCCTCCTAAGCACAAGCGCCGGTTAACACCTGGAGCTGCCTAACTCGTAGCTCCCTCTCGCTTATCTATCAACTTTAACAACCACCTTCTTTCAACCTCTTTCAACCTCTGTATTAATCAAGCTGCTTGGTATTTATACCAAGCGCGTATGCCGAAATTAGCATATCTCAAGCAGCTTCTTTAATTCATTCTCTCAAAAGTTCGAATCTATTGAATCGAATCTTATGTATACCTTACACACTCTATGACAGATAAAACAGTTTGAGGCGAATTTGAAATAGACCTGAACATGATAATAAAACAAGATTGTTCACTGCTTTCATGATCCAGCGTAAATAGTGGAATTAAGACTTTTTTTTTCCTGCACTCGCCCATACACACTTCAATTTTTTTAATCTACTTTATTATGGGAAAACTTGAAAGAGGAACCAACCTTATATCCTACCAGGGAACAGCACAGGAACACCCAGGACTTCCTCAAGATATCGGGTAGTTGTTCGCTTAGTGAAGAACCACACAAACTTGACGATGTGAAATTGACCTATAAATCTCGTAATCTACAGTATATATATAAAATAGCTCCATAACTGACTCACTGACTGGCATACAACGCACAGACCAAACCGCTGGACCTAAAGGGCTGAAATTTTGCATGGCGATTCTTCTTATAGTGTAGGGGTGCACTAAGAAAGGTTTTTCAAAAATTCTTCTTAGATTTTTTAAAATTAAATTTTTAAGCTGTTTTTTAACTTTTTTTTAAGTTTGCATTTAAAATAATAATTTGAGGGTTATGAAATTTATATCACGAGAAAAATCATAAAAATTCCTTTAAAATGAAATCTTTTTCGAATATTTACCTCCATTTCCTGATTTTTGGTGAATTTTTAAAGATTCATTTTTCGAATTTAATTTATTAAATGCTGATCACGTGATATATTTTCCTGGTAATTTAAATAAATTTATAGTCACGTGCATAACAACTAAATAGACAAAAAATATACTTTTTTTTCTTGATAATACGGCAGACGATTGGACATTATCCAAAAAAATATTAAAATACGGCAAAAGAAATGTTCTACAAACTGTACTATATTAACTGTACTATATTCTTTAGTATTCTTTAAATTAGATTTAATTTGAATATTTTCTTCTACATTATTTTCTCTATAAAAATATTCCTTACGATTTTCTTATAAATATATATATATATATATATATATATATATATATATATATTACATCAATTGTATACATTGATCGTCGTATTTATTATTATTATTATTATTATATAATATATATATATATTTATTTATTTTTGGCATTAATTGCATACATTGACCGTTGTATTTAATTTGAATGTACTCCGTAGCGAAGTGCGGGTTTTCAGCTAGTTTGATATAAAATAAGCTGGTAGGAATCCCTAAAGAAAAATAGTTTCGCTGGGTGACATAGGATCCTAGATGTAAGACATAATATAAGATTCTATTGGAAAGAGTGCTCATTACCTTTATAAAACTTCACTTCAGACCTATAGAGCCTCAGAATGTACAGCTGATAGATGGAGCATATTGTATGAGAGAAATAATCATTACTACCCTTTTGATGAATACTTAAGTTATAGAGCAGCAATCCATAAGAGTACTTTCCCAATAAAATTTTACTTTTGAACTTAATTATATTCTATATTCACTTACGTTTCAAAGGAATGAGTGCTTCTAAAACAAGCGTGTCAAACTCAAAGGCTGACATGGTCCAAATGAACAAGGTTTATGTGGGCCGCAAAAATAAGAAAACTTCAAAATCAATTTTCGTAGAAACGTAGGTTCATTTCGAAAAGTATAGTACAAACAAATCAAGAACAACAATGACATCAGTGCTTTCTTCTTGGCACTTTTTGTTCTTGAACATTAACTTACCAGACATTGAATAATTGCACAAATTAATAAGCGTTCCCCGAATGCGAGATATAACCTGTTTTACACCCACCGGATAAATCACTTCGCACAAAACTATTTATTGAGCAGACTACAGGTGTGGCATGTGGTAGTCGGCTGCTAAAATACTCACTGTCAGTGGGGGAAAATGGTGCACCTGTGCGTAAGACGATTAAGGTGACACGATATTTATATACCGTTATACTGGCTGGGCCTGTTGGCCTAAGCCGCACAAATAATCGTTGAGAGCCGCAAGTTTGATATGCCTGTTCTAAAGCATTAAAATACCATACCTGCCGGCGTATAAGACGCCTCCCTTTTAATTACACATTTTTAAGGGCAAAAAATCTGCATCTTTTTTTTCATAAATTGCCACAATGATTTACTGTACTAAATTTATAGTAATTTATGTCCATACAAAATGTAACTGAGGAGCATTGTAATTAGGTATCTTAAAATCAGAATTCTCAAAAACCCAAAAATCCATGTTTATGAATATAATAATATTATTCATGTATATAAATATAAACCAGGAGTTTCAGACAGACTGAAATTTCAACTCATAATTTTGATTACCGACGCACAAGGCACACCCCATATTTTCGGCATATTTCGATAGGAAAAAAAGTGCGTCCTATACGCCGGCAAATACGGTACTAAATTTTTAAAAAGTGATAATCTAACTAAGCATAAAGTGTATTCATAAACAAAACTTAACACCAAAAATCTTAAAATGGTGGTGAAATGTAACTAGTTTTCAAAACAATATCCGATACTCTAAAGTAAAATAAATTCACTTAAACTAAATTCCTCCTAAACATATTAATTTTCCTAATTGCTTCACTTTCGAAGGGATTCAAGAAAACAAAAATATTTAAAAAAAGTAACTGGAAAAGTACAACGTAAGTTCAGTGCATGAAATTCCAAGAAAAACTCATTAATTATTAACACTTAAAAAAGAGAGTAGCGTTCTAGTTCGGCCTTCATTAATAAAACCATTCTTAAAACTAGTCTTAATTATCTTGAGGTATCTTGATAACGCATTTTATGTTGAATTTATGCAGGTATTTTGAATTCTTAATCACGCAGCACATTTTTAGCTCGAAAATTCATTTGTGAAAAATTAAGCAGGAGGAGAAAGGAAAGTTTGATCTTATATGATATGATGTATTCCAGAAAACAAAAACTGCCTTTGAAAGAGAAAGCGAACAAGAATTTTAATAGCGGGTTTTAGCAACTAGTTATTTATTCGTGAATTGCATAAGATTCGTATACTAAGCAAAGATTAAAAACTTTTGTAATCTTCTAATTATACCATGTCATAATTCTCAGTTTTATCAAAATTGCCTTGGATACCTACTATAATTAAAAATCAACTTCTGGTTCAATTTTTTTTAAGCTCACAAAACAAGTACTTTTGCTTTAAAATTGGGTTAAAGCATCTATTGGTCCTTAAAGTATTAGTTTAATTTGTGATTTTGAGGAACTAAATAAAGACGACGATACAATCTAGTAATATATTAAATGAAATGATTTATTTACAAATAAGTAGAGGTTGATGGATTAGGATGACGAACACATTAGATGATACTCTCGAGATGAAGGGCGGGAAACTCAGCTGCAAACCATCAGTACATATCAGAAGTCGCTATGTACTCGAATTCTAACCACGAAAGTTCGTTGGCTTCTTACACGGGAAATTAGGACGCGCAGCAATCACTTCTGCAGGAATCACGTACCCAGCCGATAATCAATTGCCCAGATCCTTCTGGGATCTAAAGAACGAGCTATCTCTAATAGGTAGAACGGTTCTTATCTCACAGGAGCTTAAACATCAATCTCTCGATTCAATTAAAATGCTTCGTCTCAAAGCGGTCGACAGGATGTCGGTTAACGGTGCCTATCAGAAGGACTTAGAAAATATTATTCACGAAATATGCTTCGTCAGGAAGCTGTTGACAGGATGTCGGTTAACGGCCTACCACAAGGAGCCTATCACAAGGACTTAGAAACAACTCTTAATCACGGCTGCATGCCACAGTAGCTGCCATCTAGATGCAGATCTAGGACCTATCTGAATTTTTTTATTTCGCAGTGACGCAACTTCTAATTTTGTTGGCGCTGCGAACGCTCGAATTTTAAAAGGGTTTTAATTGGCGCCTTTAAAGTGACATCACTTTCTGGAGATTCGATTGGCAAGCCACTTCCCTCGTCATCAGATCAGCTGATCGCTTAAGACGATTAATTTTCCCATATCATCATCGATCAAGGGGCGGACCGGAACTAATGTCCTTTCAACTTTATGTCTGAAGTTTAGACACACTAGCGCCTCGCGTCCAGGTTGGCATTTGTCGGGAGCGCTTTGTCTCGTCGCTTCTGTTGTCCGGATGCTTCGCCTCGGGAACCCTTTGTTGAGCCTTCTGTTGGGATGCGAATTGAATGAGATGGTTTTGCTCTAAATTGGGAGAATCAATGGATTCTTCACAGTGTAAAGAAAAAAACTCGTGTAGAATTAGTCCGGACGATGGATCGTTAGAAAAGAGGGGACAAATCTGTTTATGAGTACCCCGAAGCTGAAAAATATTTCAGTAGAAATGGGGATACCTTTAAAAAATAATAGAAGGCCTTAATAAAAACGAAACCACAGTCAAATAGCTAGAAGCATGCAATTTGTTATCTCAGATAGGTGACAGATACGGTTGGACTTCATTGACTATTAACTCGCTGTTGACAGGAAGATTTATGCAGACACTGATATCTGTGATTTTTCATACAAGTCAACATTGGACGTCTGAATACAACCGCGGCCGACAGCGTTTAGGTAACAAAAACCATATTGATACTCCCGGTCAACAATGTGCTTATAAACAAACTGTAAAACAATTGTTAAGCAATTGTTAAATTTCTATCTTCATCCACTTGCAAGAGGTGGTCTTGTAAAAATCTAGTTAAAACGAAAATATACTACCTCTTGATTTTGTCTGTTTAAAATGAGATATAGTAGTTTAACCGACTGACTATATATTTTATGTTATTATTAGGGAATAAGAATCAATTCCTTCCCGCGTGTTTCATCTATAAATCACTGCGTACGTTTCGTAAATTTCAGTTCATAGTCCCCTGTAAAACCATTTTTTTTTCTACTATGAATGACTAAGGTATGAGGGCACGAAGAAGATAATAAAGAAAAAAATCCGTAAAAATGGCAAGCATATTTTGATTTGTACAAGCACTTATAAGAATTTCAGATTACCTTATTTCAAGGAAAATTAGGAGTCTAAAAAAATTGGACAAGATAGGAAGAAATGAAAAGAGTTCAAAATTATCCAAAAACCACATTACCTTCAGAGAGATTTGCTTAAAAGGTAACTATGCTCTGATTCCTTCAACGCACAAACTCGATAAAGCTCTAAAGTAATGAAAATCTAATTAAAGAGTGAACAAATTTTATGCAAAATTACTTTTGGAAGAAAGGCATCAATTAGTTAAAATACTGTAGGTTTGTACAACTTGAATAAATCACTTTAACTGAACAACATCTTTATTAAAATAAGCTCCACGATAGTTAATAAAGTCAATTTAAATATATGCCCTAAGTTCCTTTTTCTTTGTTCTATCTTCTGAAGATTCTCTGTGATGGATTCTGTTAATAGGAATGCAGTTCGTCTGATCTATATGATATTCAAGTTATGATAGATGGATACTTTAATTTGCAAAAAGATAACACTCCGAAATAGAACGTAGAGGCATTTAACGGCCTTTAAATGTTGTTGTTGATCACATATGCAAAGCGCCTGATCAATAGACCATTAGCCTACGAGAGTCCCAGTACTTTTTTACAAAGATTAAAATTTGTTAAGGTAGAGCAAGCATCTAAATGTTTAACGTTCATAACTTGTCCAACAACACAAAAAGTACAGAACGGAGAATCCATCTGACGAATTCAAAACAAGTGTACCTGAATACAATTATGTCCCGTCAAAAGATGAAAATTAGCAGCACCTCTGAGGGACTAATAGAATAAATTTTATGCAATTTATGTTACATTGCCATTCCAAAAAGAATAAATCTTAAACATCCCTAGTAGTTTCTTAGGCTATTTTGACATAAAACTGAAAATTTGAACACTGCTACCATTTTAATTCTATTACAGTTTATACATATATTAAATATTTGTAAATATTCGGATAAAAACTACGGACCTATTTGTATAACCGTATATTTACGGTACATCATGAAATTTACAAAGGTACATTATGCATGATCTTATGCATATAAATCCAGTCAAAAAATTGCACATAGCCTTTATTTTAGTCATGTTCAATTATGTCAACATAAGGAGAGCTAACTGTACAAATATTGTTGTAAATTTCAGTTGTTCATTTTATTTTGGTTAAATTAAATGCATTTAGTGACTGAGGCATGAAGTTCTCAGTTTGTGGACAATCTAATCTAATTCAAAAAATAATAGGAATGCAGATAAAATATCCTATATTCAACTCTCAGATAAAATATCAATTTTTTCTCCGTAAAATAAATTTGCCTCTAGACTCAGGTCCATCAGTATACGAAAGGCAACTCTGATTGAATCTCTTTGCTGAAATGCACTTAGTTCGGGCAAAAGATATGAATTTGATTTAACTTTTTTCCAGTAATGTTATGCTTCTCTCCTGGCAGCATTTTTGATTGAAAATTGTCTTTTGTCATTGATTTTATTCACCAAGAGAAATCCAATTTAAATCCTTAAGGGCTCTAGAATTTTACTTTTCATATCATGTTCTTCCTTAAAAAATACTGCGTATATCATATTCTGTAATTCTAAACTCTCTTATTTTTATTTAGTCCTGGCAGCCGATTTTAACAACAAAGTCAACGCAGAGCTTATATCCTACAACACTTCAGTACAAGGTTACTTGAGTTGAGTCGGATAAATATAGTCCTATGATTTTAGACCAAAGTTACACATTTTAAACACATTTATGCGCATATTTACACACATTTTGTTACCCAAATAAGTAAGATACAACAACAAAATTATTTTGACAGCAGAACATTGTTTTATTTTTGGAATAAAAGCAATAATTGCTAAATAATTCTTTGTTATTTACTTTAAACCATTTTATCTTTATCTAAAGCAGAGGATCTCTATATAAAATAAGACTATCTTTTTGAGCATCTTGAACTTATTGTTAAAGTTAATTGTTCAACAAAGAATTGTAGTATTTTTTATGCTATCCATGTTTCTTCCATATAGAGGGAGTCGCTTAATTATTATTTTCGATGTTAAGGGGACAGTGGACTTTCAAATTTGTGAAATTTGTCAAAAAATTCGATTTTTTTATTTTATTGAATTGTGAAACTACGGACGAGTAGGAATGTCTTGCAAAAAGAATTTTTAATTTCTGTGATTACTTTCCTAGTTATAGGTATTTGTATTTAATTTAGTTATTATGTAGTTACTAATAGCAATAACTTTAAATGTGTTTTTCTCAAAATAAAAATTTTCATGTCATACGAATATTCAAACTGCTCCAGGCGCATTTCAAATTATCGTATTGCTTTGACATTTAAGTTTTATATACTTAACTGTATGTCAAATAAATCCTATTAAAAAAAATTATGCTTCGTAGCTCAGAATATCTAAATTTTGTACTTGAAAAGATGATTTATAGGTATTTTGCGTAATAAAAAGGGTGTTTTCACTATTATTATTTTTTTTTCTCTTTATATTTTTAATGAATACTTAAAATAAGCAATAAGATTCATTGTTAGTTCTATGAGGTATCCTGAAAATAAAAATTATCATATTATATGCAAAAGAAATGCGCATGGAACATTTTTAATTAGGCCAATTTCTGATATAATTAATAATTCATAATTAATAAATTATTAATATTTCATCTTTAAATTTTAGCCACTTTCACATATCTATGGTACTAATCACATATTCAAATTTCAAGCAAATCCATTCAAAACAAAAAAAAGTTAGGTTTGAAGGTCCACTGTCCCCTTAACTAAAGGAATTACCAGGCTTTATTTACATTTTCTTTGTAGTTTGCCTCCAATAGTTTCAAAGTTTGTCCAGTGCCACAGTAGGAATATCAAAAATCACCTCTTTCAGAAACAATTCATTGTTTTTGGATGCTATTGGAACGTTAGGAAAAGAGATATTGTCATAAAACGTAAGGTCTGTTAATTTTCTATCTTCCTTTAGATTTTACGCTCACCTCTTTGAACGTTTATCTTCTTTCAAAGAAAAATGCAGAGTTTGCGCCTCACTGTTAGAATGTTTTAGTATTTTCTTATTAAAGTCCATTTATAACAATTCTTTAATATGTTTTTGATTATTATTTGTGCAGGGGTGTTGTGCAGGATTTCATCTGCAATGGTTCAACTTTCTTCATGCCCTCACACACACACACATCTTGGGTGATTATCTTGGGAATATCTTGCTGAAGTTTGCAACTAAATACTCGCAGGAACCCAAATTTTAAAGTGCAACCGTCTCTGATCTTTGGGAGTTGCGATGCTGTGGTCGGGAATTAAAAGCTTTCGACATTACAGGTTTCACGGGGTTCTCCTAGCAGGAAACGTAAATGGGAAACTTCTGATATTGACTGCTTTTACCGCTAGCCGTGTGCTGCAAAATATGATCATAGAGCTCAGAAACCAACCAATCACCCATACCGTAAGCCAAATCCCAGTTATAAAGCAATACCGTGGTCAAGTCTTCCCGCCCCCTCCCTCCTTCCAACATTAGAATGCCTTATTAATAATATTGGCTATGTTATGATTTATTCTCTCTACTGTTTCATATCAGAACTCATATGTTCAAAGTCAGGTATTACTGATTATATCTGGTAAAATTCAATATGATTGTGTTAAAATCAAACACTATCCCAATGGAAAAAAATTGAGTCTTTTAGTTTACGAATTGTTACTTGACAAAGCAAAATAAAAATAATTAATAAATAAAAGGAACGTGATATTATAGTGAGGTAGTCTTGTATGCTTTCAAATGAGAGAATTTAAATACAACTGGACAATAAATCATGATTTAAGAGGATTGCTGACACACCTTTTATGGCCCTAAAGCAGTATAGTTTTTAAAATTTCTCATAGATTGATCACAATCAACTCGTAAATTAATAATAACAGTATTCAAAAAATGTCTCTTGTGCATTGTTTATTAAACAAGCTTTGCATTCAATATTTAGTTAACCTCAACGATAATCACTTACATCATATTTATTTAGCATTTTATTTACATTCATTGTACTTTATGGTTTAAAATGGTTCTACTGTATTGAATCTAATTTGGCGTGCTTTCTAATTATTTATTTTCAACACGTGGAGTGAGGCATCCATAATTCTGAGGTTAAAATATGTGCATCTTTTAAAAAAAATTACCTAAAAAAATACTTTTTTACATTGAAAATATTTTATTTTTCTTCAACTCTCTTTCTTAAACCTGTTTCTTAAACTACGAGTCCTATTCTTAGATAAACATATAAGTACTATACGTCAGTAATGAAGATAATAATATGATAGGATGATATAATCCTCTCATTCTGATTAAACTTCCAAAGTTGAATTTTTTTTCAAACGTTGTTAATGGAATTTAACGATACACACACTCGCAAAATAAATAAATAAATAAAATAAATAAATATATACAGAAAATTATATTTAAGCTGTAATAAAATGTAATCTTCCTTTGACCTTTCCTGAAGAGTGATACAAACAATAATATATCTATATATTTGCTCTACCCCTTTTTTAACACACATCGAACCTTAACTCAAAACATTACTAATGAGTTCCACTCAATGCGAAAAGAAGAAAAATTTTAAATTTGTTTCTCAAAATTTTCTTTTCTTTTGCAGTTCCTTACTATTTTCAGAAGAGCAAATTACCTGAAAATAAAAATAAAAAAATTTTCTATGCTTTCTGACCATAATAAATGCTTGCTTTATTTTATCAAACTGGGCGCTGACACTAAAGATGGGTTATCGTTGATTTTTGAAGAGATTACCGGCTTTTATCGACATTATTTGGGGAGGTTAATTTGCAGTGGAATTACTTTATTTACGAGATACAATAATTCATTGAAAGCCAGAGTGCATTTTATCAGATTCTTGAAAAATCTGTCTTCTAAAAGTCTCGGCAATTGCTATCCTCAAAGTTTTCTCAGGTGCACAGACAGTTTCAACTGTGTGCCGGAAATTAAGGGCCGAAACGCATGTAGTAAAATCTAAATAATGTCGGTGAGAAAACAAGAAACTTAATAATTAGTCTTTTTAAAATATTTTGAATTATTTATTTACTGTTTTGATTGTATAATTACCTCATATTAAAAGACCATATTAACATTAAGTTATTAATTTTCCTATCATATAAAACTCTTTTAACAGAAACAAGAGACAAAGTTTCGTTTAATTCAGGTTCTAATTCTAGCATATATTCATCAGACTTGGACCTTGTTTCCTATATTTTAGAGGGCTATTAAGACCTGATTTTAAGGATGTTATTGCTGTATTTTCAGAAAAGATAATTCAGAGAAAAGCCTCTCTGTATTTTATAAAATAGAGTACAGGACACAGCATTTTCTAGAACTTTAAAATTCAATTATAATGAGCATTACAGTACGAACTGTTTACTTGTCCTAGCATTTCCAAATTCTGACAGTGCAAAATCTCAGCGCAGAAAAGATGTTTGTTTAGTAAACTAAACTTCACTTAATTGATAAATGGTTAACAGATTTAAATGTTTAACACATTTTTTATTAAGGCTTATTAATAATGATCGCTGATTATGTAAATTTAATCACAATTACAATTTATCTGATACAAAGAAATTTTCTTTTAATTTGTAAAATTTAAAGAAATTGTTCTTAAAATTTTAGACACCGAGAAAAGAGAAATATTTTTCTTCCACAAAACGAAGAATGCGGGCCCTAAATAGCTGTACCAAATCCCACAGACCATCTTAATAATGGCATATAAGCTCACCTGTTCCCTGGACAATCCTTCAAGCAACTGTATAAAATTATGAAGTAATCGGTAAAAAATTATTACAAGAAATACTCAAACTGAGAAAATAATTGTAAATCCAGCGTAAACACAAACTAAACGAAATACACTATGACGAAGAATATGGAGTAAATAGCAGTCGATAGAGCAAATGAATTTGATAATAAAAGCAGATGTGTTGAAAATCAAAGAAAAATTTCAGATAATACTAATCTATAGCTAAAAAATTAACGTCGAAAATGTTAAAACCCAAAAGTCTGTAGTACAGCTGTAGTCAGAGTTCAGTTGTAAGAAATCACTAGTGTAAAATTCTTCGAAAGCAAGAAACATGCAGAATAGTTTAAAACAATTTCAAACTAATTAAGTGTAGTAAACTTACATATAGAACTGACAATCATGGTGTAAATAAAAAAAAACAAAAACAACCAAACAAAAAACTAGTAGTTGTTTTTAAAGAAAACTTGAAGGTAGGTCTTACGTATAAAATAGCTTACTCAATTATTGTATATTATTGTGATAAATAGAAGCAAAGTCGTAATATTGAACAATTTGAAAACTACGATTGAACTTTTTTTCATAAAAAATCAAGTATTAACTCGTGTTTACTTCGAATATTATCATTTTAAAGCTAATTAATCAGTATTAAAGGGAATTAAACTTCAGATATCTGGAAGGATGAACTAGATATCATTATATATAAATCGTTATGAGAACTTGGAAAATATTATTGCTAGAAAGCTCGTCTTAAATACTTTTTAATTAATTTTAGCCGGCTAAAGTTCACCAAAATAATAAGAAGGAAAATTAATATTTAAATCAAGCTAAATTTACAGATGAAGTATATTTGTTAGTTTATTACGTATGTATTTTACATTTGTTTATTATTTTTGTTTTAATATTAAATTTTCTAGAACTTTTATACAAGTGATACCTTTTTAAACTGTTCTTAAAAGATATAATAAAAATATTTATAGTAAAATGTTTAAAAAATTACTAATATTTACATGTAAAATAATTTTTGCTTAATTTTAACTGAAAGATTTTTTAGGAGTTTTGCAAAATCAGATTTTTTGCATCTTTTTTTTTCTTTTTTTTTTTTTGCATGAAGCAATGCATAATAGAAAATATTCAATAAAATTAAAATACAGCTCATTCCTTTATCAAAATGCCTACGGATGCTCTCTTTAGATAAGATAATCTTCTAGCCAAATTTAATTAACGACGGACCAAACACAACACCTAATTTTTCATATGCTAATAATTCTCCGGATAATGCTTCTTCCTTGACATATTCTAAATGTTTCTCGTCTCAAATTATATGAAAATGGGTTCATTACACTTAAACGTCTCCAAGCTCTTCTAATTAAATAAATTAATGTCTTAAGATAAATTTATTACCAAATGAAAATATTTCTAGGAAACTGGCAATTAAAATTTCCGAATGTTTACCAAGTGACTGGGAAGCGATAGTTAACGTTTAATTGTATATGCTTAGGGCACTGATAAGAGAATTCCCCTATTCACTAAAAATGCAATTCTTAAAGTTCAAAATCTTTTACGGATTTGCTTAATCTTATGAGATAACTTTGCGCAATTTATCTGATTTTTAAAGATTTGAAGTTTTGACGTTCTCTGTTTAGAAGATACAAATTGTTTAATTAAATTAGAATGCTGCCATTGAAATTCCTAATTTTTGACGGTGATCAATATTTATTTATGATGATGAAGCGTCATTTTGAATTAATGGAATAAAATGAAATCGGTTAAATACGGTTTTCGAGGATTAAAGTAATATGATTCCAGTACACTGTGGTTGTTATTCAAAATATTCATGTAATCTGTACATTTTGTCGTGAGCCGGAAAGATGTTTAAAAAGAAATTTTGTGATACAGAAGATAACTCCCCATGTAATATTGAAATCAATATTAAAGGTAAGGGAGATTGTGCTAAAATTCCCTGCTCATGTTTAATCATCAAAAGGAAATGATAGCGAGATCAAAAACGTAAAAAAGTCAATTTTTAAAATTATAATATTTCTATAAAATACGCCCAGTATAGAGAATATTTTATGTCACTGCACATTTAAATTAGGATTTTTGATTAATGTATCTATAGAGTATAGCTGACTTCTACCCAGACTTGGGTGTATATAATTTGAAGTGGCACTCTAAATGAATTTGATACAAACACAGTTTATACATGAAACAATGTTTATTGAATTCGTTGCACATATAGAATTTGCTTTTACAGCAATAAGCATACGTACTACTTGTACAGAATATATATTAACATTCAATAGAAATACACTTAGCAAATACTCACAAACCAGCAGAGAGTCAAAACCAGCAGTACTGCCACGTAAACTTTGGGCCCCCTAAGCACTAGCGCAGGATAGCACCTGGAGCTGCTTTCCTCGTAGCTCCCTCTCGCTTATCTATCAACTTTAACAAAACCTTTTTCAACCTCTGTAGTAATCAAGCTGCTTGGTATTTATACCAAGCGCGTATGCCGAAATTAGCATATCTGAAGCAGCTTCTTTAATTCATTCACTTAAAAGTTCGATTCTTGTGAATCGAATCTTGTGTATACCTTACAGATTTGTATGCTTCTGGTATATACACAATGATACTGTTACTGGTAAAAAAAAGTCAGTTCTACCATTAGGTCTAATAAACAGCAAAATAATGCCTTTGTATCGACCTCCTCTTTATTACTTATGGTAAAGATATGATTACAGAGTGCTGTGTGTCACCGTATCACGTACCACCCAACACATCCGATGCTGATATAAAAGGATACAAGATCCTGTCTTCAACCCATCGTGTCCTTACGTTTCTCGAGACTCATTGACTAGTGAGTCTTCCTATCTAGACATTAGGGGTGCGAATCCCGTTTCAGATACAGGTGTTTGTAGTCTTTCGAAGTAGGCCATTAGACCTTGTGTTCGCATTGCCTCCGGAGTGTTTCTCCTTCAGTACCTAGATTGTTGACATTACCTGTGATTGGTTTGACGTATCACGGGGTATATGAGCTATCCGTCATCGTTGAACTTGAGTCATCGGATGGCATCATTGCGCTGAGCTGTGTGGTTACAACTTTTATTTCTGGTGAGTTAGCAGATGTTTGTGAACTTGCAGTAAAATTGAAAAAAAAAACGCATTTAGAAAGGATGGATTTATCCCCTAGAAAGTACCCCTTAAATAAAGGGATAATTTCATAAGATATATCTAGATCTACTAGTCTTTCTAGATACGTTTTACGATTACTGCAGAATACAAAATAATTATTCTACGTTACTGTTCATTGTAAAATTGTTTTGTTAAAGAAGTATTCCAAATAAACCTTTTTTCCCCCTGGATGATCGCGTTCTTTATGAAGGAGTTTCTACTGTACATATATTTAATTATGAACATACATTGCTCAGTCCTTTCCCTTGCAGTTAAGCGACTCCAATTTGGAATAAGTTTTGAGCAAGTTTCTCCCCACAGTTTTTCTTTTAAATTTCTATCGAAATTTTTTAATTTTTTGCCATATAATGGATGTCTACATTCAACATATTCAAATATTTTTTAATAAAAGCACCAATCCTGAACAGCAACATCTACACCGTACAACGTACAACAGCAGTACAATCATTGAAGTTGTTACATCAACAATGCCGACTAATAATTGGTAGTGCGTGCAAAAACGTTTAAACCTGCAGGCATGACCAAGTTGTGAAGTGTAAACAGTTGTGTAAAGAACCAACTGTTCCGCGACTAAAAGTTTAATAAGCTGGACAGCAAACAGCGGGCACGATCCCATATGTTTCTATTAACATCACTTACCCAACTTTTAGAAGTACAGCTGAAAACCGATAGTGCGCGGCTAACCTAGGATGATTTTATTTTCAAATCAACATTTCCTCGGGTTTCTTTTGCAATGAAATTCGAGATCAAAGAGCCCAAAGTTGACCAAGGATGCACAGCTCCCAGAAATGTGCTAGCTGTTACCGTCATAAAATCGTTGAGTTTGGTTTGGTTTGGTTTGGAGCGCTACAGTCATTTTTTGCTACACGAGGGCTAATTAGATCGGGACCTACAGCTTAAAGGCGATTCCGAAGGCTACAAAAATCCATGCCAAGAGTGGAACTCGAACCCACAGACTCTGGTACCGAATGCCAGTGCCCTAGTCCTTCGGCCATCGTCCGATAACCTCTGAGTTTATCACCTCGGACCCCCAGGCCATAAAAAGCCCATCGTCCATGATACACCTGAAGTCCAGTCACTACGTAGCAAGAGCCTGAATACGCAGTAGAGGGTTAATTTCCCAAGTTCGGATGCATTTTCAATTTCTGTGGGGCTGGAGGAAGCCGGACAAGCAGTACAGATCTGTCATCCACTCAAGGCACCCCCAGCCCCCCCCCCCCCCATCGTCCGATAAAACCATTGGGGCTTTATCAATTAGGTAATAAACAAGGGCTCCTTGAACAAGTTTATGCTCGCAATGAATCCACATTTCTAAAAGCAATTTTATTAAAGTGCAAGACTTGACTTGTGCTTCGCCTCTGCGTATTATCTGCATTAATATCACTTACCCTACCTTCAGCTTCTGTGTTGTCATCGGCAAGCACACTGTAAACGATACTGCATTGACAAAAAAATGCAAATTTCTCTCAAAAAATATCAAGTGTAACTAAAAGTGCCATAATAGCTTTTGCAAATATAAGTAAACAATATTGCCCTATTAAATTCAAATACAGTATGATTCTTTGTCACAACGATCAGGGCACTAAAATGAAAATTCTCTTATAAAAATACACCTTGACTACATGATATTTAAGCAAAATTTCCTTTCAAATAGAAAGACTGTAAATAAATTTTTTGCTGCATAATTATATAAATATAGGTTTAGTAAAAGATAAAAAAAGAAAGATTAGACTGAGTCAGCCACATCATCATCTATCTATATTATATCTAGAAGGTGATTTTTTCTGACGATCTCTTTTTCTACCTTCATACTTAACCACAATCGATAAATGAGGTACCATTTTAATGATTAAGATCTCCGCTTCTGACGACTTGTTAATTTAGAATTACACATCTTATTGTTTATTTAAAAATCGAAGCATGTATAAACATTATAAACATTTTTTCTCCCCCCAGATGGCATGCGCTAGCTTTTTTTTCCAACGTTAACTAAATTTTAAAATAGTCTGCTTTTATTATCATTCTGTGAATTAATAAGTTTCTTTATTGGCAAATATTCCCGTTGTTGTACATTATTCTTTTTTCATGGATAAACAATTTGTTAGGGCTAAAATCTATTTTTGGCTGTTCAGTTTGAGTGCCCGTGACAATTAGTTAAAGTTGATAAATTAGATGCAAAAACTGAAATGCTAACGTACAATAAGAATTGAGCTGCGTAAGTAAAAACAACATTTGTTATTCCGAAAATGAAGTGAAATTTGCTCGAATTCAAGCAACGGGGCGACTAGTATTTCGCATTACTTTAATAAGATGTCCCCATTCATAAATAGCTTAAGGTCATTTCTTTTCAGAGTGAATAAGGTTATCTAACTTTCTCCCTTTTTTCAACAATCCATTTGCCATTCAACAAAATGGTATATTTTTCAGACTTTTTCTAACTTCTTATTATACACGAGTAAAAAATATTGCCAATTCACGTGGAAACGAATGATTTTTCAAATTCCAGTCTCTTTTATAGCGACTTAAAATGTTATTTCCATCTGTCAAAGTGTAGGATAGCGCTATATTTCAACCTTTTTTTTTAACACCTGTAGAGTTCTTCGTTATTTTCAAAGAGGATTTATTTTTCCGGATGATGATCCTTCCAAAATGAGCATTTTATCCTTTCTTATGAAATATTCCCTTACAGGATCATTCAGAGCCCATTTCTTTATTATATATTGATTTTTGATTCAGCATATACGGCTTTTGTCCTACGTCGCTTCTATTCACATGTCTGATTACCATTATGAAAGAAGAAATCCAGGCATTAGTTATGAAAATCTTTTTCGGGATTTTCCCGGATTCAAATGTTTTTAGAGGTAGGGTTTGAAAGAAAGCAAGCACTCACGATGCGTCTGTGTACTATTGCAGAAATTAAGGTTATGTCTTGAAATCTGGACTTAATGTCATAGTAATTTCAACAAGCAAAAACTTTTCGAACTCAGGTCATCTTCTTTTTTACATGTCGTAAGTCATGACTTGTTTTGTCTTTTATGCATTCGACAGCACACATTTACGATGAGATCTTAACAGAAACTGAAATAATTATATCATTGATTTTTTCATTGTTTTTCAATTCCTACTATTAGTTCACACTCTCCCTATATATATCTTGTTCAAATTTTCAATCGTTAATAAAATACTTTTTATTCATCCACTCAAGTTCAAATACATTTTTTAAAACTTGTAGTGGATGACACTTGATGTTAATACAGTTTTTTCAATTATTAATTCATTAATTAAATTTAATTAATCAATTTTAGTTTTAGACCTAGAGCGTCTCTTGTTCTTGAATAGTAATTTCCCTCTTGTTACTGTGTAAACGGTAGCACTGCGGTAGCGCGGGCTTCTCCCGTCCTGTAGGTTGCGGGATCGAATCCCCAGCCTGACAAAATTTTTCTCTCTCTTTCCCCCCCCTCCTAATCTCGCACAGTAGGCAAGGTTCTGGCAGGCAATCCTTTTTTTCAATTCCTACTATTAGTTCACACTCAAATTTTTCTTTGTTGACCTAAGTAGGAATTGACTTTAAAATTTTTTTTTCATATATTACTTGTTTTTATAGATGAGAACTGATTAAACAAAAGAAGTGGTGGGACATGTAAATGAAGATTGTGGCATATCTTAGAGGTATAATGGTCAGCTTATTTGTCTGGAAAACAGAAAAAGTAAGGTACGAATACGGTCTATTCAGGTGCGTTTCGAGGAAAGAAAGAATGGATAAATGGGAGTAGATACGAGAGACATGTCATCCAAGTGGTACCTGAAGTAACTGATTTCTACAAATGAGGCGGTGAAAGGCAAAGTGGTGTAAGTCAGTAAGTCAAGTGGTGTAAGTCAAAGAGTTTAACTGCAAAAACTACAAAAAATTCCACCATAAATTGAACAAATTATAATTCATAACAGTTATTACAATATTGCAAATAATAACTATTTACAATTCCACTATAAATTGAACATGGAGATTACATATTTGCACTCAAATGAAAAAAGTTGAAAATGTGACTTACACCACTTTTCCTTTCAACGCCTCAAATAGCGTAATAGGTTTGCCAACCTTTCTCAAGTGGAGAACAATGGAAGACTTTTTAACATAGATCATGGTAAGCCCACAAACATTCTCTCTCACACACACACAAACACACGCGCATACACACATACATGCGCACACATATTCCCTTTTATTCGCTTCTCTAAGGGGACAACGGATCTTGAAACTCGTTTTTTTTTAAAATAGAATTTTTGACTCTATATACAAAACGAGAATAATTAATATTCTTTTTTACAACATTGAAGACACTTAGAATTCCCAAATAAGTATTTTGTGGCAAAACAATGTCTGTTTTTCAAAACAAAAAAAAAAAAAAATTCAAAAATGATAGCATTTTTCAGAATGCTCCTTGTGCATTAATTGTCTTGTGATTTCTTCCGAATTTCTCAGGATTGTTAATTAAAGTGTTTGTTACAAATCTGTGCATCATTCTTTGAATCCAAAAATATTTTCCATATTTGTAGACCTGAAAATAAGTGAAAATATTCAAAATCATAAAAAGTAACATGTAGATTCAGAAAAAAATAATACACTTATGTAATATGATCATTACAAAATAAATTTAATGCACAGTTATGTTTATATATATATGGTAACCTTATATTTAAAAAAAAATATGGTTTTTTAAATGATATGGAAAGCGCATGGAGCATTTTGAAAAATGCCAGCATTTTTCTTAAAATTTTTGAAAAACAGGCATGTTTCTGTCAAAAAATCCTTTTTTTGAATTCTAGGAGTCTTCTATGTAGTCAAAAACATTGATAATTCTGTATATAAAGTTAAAAGTGAAAATCAAAAAATTAGAGGTTGAAGGTCCATTATCCTCTTAAGTGCTAAAGGAAAGAAAGAAGGTTCAGTTGAGATGCCTTCAAGAAGAGCGTCGATCGCATCCAGTTTGGCTCGCGGACCAGCAGGCATTTCTTAAAAAACCCTATGATAGACTCGACGTATCATGTGTTCTCGGTTATCTTCATCAGCGTTGACCATGAAAGTACTTCGTCGCTATCGGATGAGGTCATCGCATTCAGTTCTCCAATTGGTTAAAAATTTTCCGCTGGCGCTTACATATGAATGTGAACAAGCCCTTACTGACAAATTGTCAGAACATTAGTCTAAAGAGCCGAGGTATCCAGATTCCATACCTGGGCTAGAAACATCTATATATTTAAGTTTCTAAGCCGACTTTTTGGGCAGTCCGGGAGAGAAAACTACTGCATCAATTTGCTTCATTTTAGTCTTAAACGAAATATTGTAATCTGTAGATTTGTCAAATTTGGTTTTTGTAACCCTCAATTTCTATTAATTAGCGATAATTTACAGTTAAAAATTGATTTCTGCGGATGTGCTGTGGCATGTTTAAATCTGTCTTTAGAAATTCACTGTTTCTGCGCATGCTCAGTGACATGTTTTAATGATAAACACGTTAATTCTGAAGAGTCGCTTTAGATCTCTCTCTGCCATTTTTATTTTTATGATAATTATGTTTTTGAAATATAAGATTAAACCTGATAGAAATTGTCTATTTTGCGCTGTTTAATTAACTATAGTTTACAACTGTAAAACTTACTTTCTGCGCATGCTCAGTGACATTTTAAAATCTGGCTTTAGATACTCACTAAGCACGAGACCGCTTAAACACATTAATTTCTTTCTGCTAATTATTATGATTTTTAACATTTGGCAATGATGTGTTGAATATAATTTTTGTATTAGTACATTTATTTACTAATCTAGCCGTCATGTTTTGACGGGTACCAACTAGTATTTTTTAAATAGAAAAATTTAAATATGAAGAAGAGGTTTATTTCAAATTATTCGTCCGTCTGTGCAGTTTCAAAGGTAAGTTAAGGGTTTTTTGTTTCTACTCTACGAGAAGTAAAACTTTTTTTCATAAAACATAATTATTTTAATACTGTAGGAAATTTAACTTGCAATGTTGTCTTTTCCTTTCGTATAAATTTTTATTCATTAATTTTTACTCGCCTTCTATATGAGAAATTTATCTAAATTCAAGTTATTAATCTATTTTCTATGAAATTAATAATTAAATAACTTGATTATTTTCAAAACCTCCCGTACTTAATTTAAACTTATGATTAGAAGTACTTAAATTTGTTACTAACTGAATCATAGACATCTATATATGCATCTGGATCATCCTTTTCCCCTTTATATTATAAGTTTTTATTTAAGAGCAATTATATGCTATAACATCTTTCAGATACTCGACATGCAGTTAGGAAAATTAAGTCTGTTAAATGCAATTCCGGAAATTCATATACATTTGCGTGTGTGTCTGTGGCTTTCAAAGCATGTACCTTAGAACTCCTTTAAACGCACAAAAACATATCCACTTAATTCTGTCAAACAAAGAATATAATCACTTTAATTTGCAGGAGAAAAATAATTATATTATTTTATGTATACCAGGAATCCAAAATGTTTAATGCTCATAGTGTGTACTGGACATTATCATATACGAAAGAGTCTTTTGTTTTGTTTTTTTGCACTGAATGAAAATTATATATGTTTATGAATACCGCATAACTCTTCTATTTCGTTTCTGATCAGTTTTCAGTGGACGAAGATACTCTGGGGGGCGAATTGTGTATATGCATCGACTTTGAATGAACTGTGTAATTAGGAGAAGAAAGAAATGAATGCTTTAAAGCAGGCCTGCACAACATACGGCCAGCCAGCACTCCCTCTGTGGCCCGTGAAACCTTTTGTATTTTGTGAAGAAGCATATTATACATCTGAGGAAAAAACTGGAATGTTGTTTTTAACCTTTAGCTCACGGGGCCTATTTTTCCGATTCCCTCTTTAGGACGGGAAATTTCAGACCCCCTTTATAAGAACAGCCATGAATGGGGATATATATATATATATATATATATATATATATATATATATATATATATATATATATACATATATACATACATATATACATACATATATACATACATATATATATATATATATATATATATATATATATATATATATATATATATATATATATATATATATACATACATATATACATACATATATACATACATACATATATATATATATATATATATATATATATATATATATATATATATATATATATATATATATATATATATATACTGGAATCTCGATCTATCGTTTTTCAAGGGACCGACTGAAATGAACGATAAATGCAAAAAAACGATAGATGCGGAAACATAACAAAGCAATATAATCTTTGGGACTGGATAAAATGAACGACACATATGGAAAAACGATGGATCCGAAAACGATCGATCGAGATTCCACTGTATATATATATATATATATATATATATATATATATATATATATATATATATATATATATATATATATATATATATATATTCATTCGTATTTATTCTTGAGCCCGTATTCTTGGGATACATGCTATCCCACCCCCGTAAGGAAAAGGTTAAATTTGAAATATTGCAAAAGAAATTTAATATTTATTTAATTTTTAAAATAATCAGTTAAATTAAGTATTTTTCGCTTTCCCATCTATCCCATTTTCTTGCGACCCGCAGCAGATACCCAAAATGTAATATGACCCTCATCACATTTCGAGTTGCTTAGGCCTTCTCTAATGCTATATTTCTTGTTAGTATTATTTTTATTATGCATTATTTACTATCCTATATTTGGAACTCTTTGGAAATCAAATTGATTGATCGCATTGCTCAAAAATTTTAGAATTAATTTTATTTCTAACTTTTAATATTTATAATTGTAAAACTATGGGAAAATTGCACGTATAGTTGATTTTACGCCGTTAGATATATCTTTTAGCCGTGAATTATATCTTTCAAATATATAATTATATCCTTAACATGATTTTGTTTTCAAAAATTAAGACATGTTTACAATGCAATTTATGTGGCACACGGAGCAATTCTATTTTATAACTTTCATTTTAATCATCCCACTACTAATATCTACTTAACCACTGAATGTAATAATTAATCTTTACGAAAATGTGTACATGTTTAGACAAAATAACATGCCTGTTAGAATGATCATTACCGGAAACTCATTTCCTCTCCAATACTGTCAATATTGAAGTACATTAGACCTCATTATACAAACATCCTACTGCGCACTAGTAAGTGAAACTTTTTAAGCAAAATATTCTATTTATAAAGTTTTTAATGAGGAGAGGCTTTGCGAAGTTATAACTATTTCCTTTTATATCTAACCTATTTTTTCTTTCCTGAAAACATATATTTAATAAATCAGGAATTTTATTTCATAATCTTTTCATAATCATTGCTCTTTATGCTTTTTTCTAGTGTTTCATTATCTGCATGTTACAGCAAAATTTACGATTTTAAGAATTTTTTGAAATATTTGTCTTTTACCTATTGAAACTAATAATAATTGAATCAGACTGCTGCTATTACATTCCTTCCATTGTACTTTATTTTGTTTCTAGACAGCTATTTTCTAGTTTTTCCTACAATCATCCACCTTCTCACGCGTAAACGTTTGTGCGAAATCCCTTTACCCATTCAGTCATAGTTACAGTATTTTGTGAATAGATTGCCAGTAACTATCTATGCATTGATACGTACTATCCTAGCAATTGCTTGAAAAAGATAATCAAATGTTCAAAAAGTTACGATTTTAAGAAGTTTTTGAGATATTTGTCTTTTTCCTATGAAAACTAATAACAATTGAATCCGACCGCTGCTATTATATTCCTTCCATTGTACTTCCATTGTATTTTGTTTCTAGAGAGCTATTTTCTAGTTTCTCCTACAATCATCCCCCTTTACACACGTAAACATTAGTACGAAATCTCTTTACCCAGTCAGTCATAATTACAGTATTTTGTAAATAGATTGTCAGTAACTATCTATGCATCGATACGTATTGTTCTATAAATTGCTTGTAAAAGGGAATCAAATATTCAAAAAGTCAGTTTTTGAAAATTCTCTTTGTTTCTAGGATTTCTTTTTAGTTTCCAGAATTCTTTGAATTTTTTATCGATTCAAGCAGGATTTTGAATTGCTTAGAAATAAAGTCTTCGTAAGTCGGCTTTGAAAGATTGATCTGCTAGCCACTAAGAATAAAAGAAGACGTGAAAATAAACCGTTCAGTTTGAAAAAAAAGAGGGCAACCGAGAAAAAGAATGCTTCAAGGGATTCACTTGTATGAAAACACAAAACTTTATTGATAAAATAAACGTGACTTCAAAGTCAGAGAGTGGATAAATTTATTTGATATTTATCATGGGGTTCTGGTAATTACTTTATTACATATGTGTTGAGCAAACAATATTTTTTTTTGGTCTGATAAAAATGTACTCATATTTCTTCAAAGCTGTATTAGTCATAAAAATTTATTAGTCATAAAAATTTATCCTCAGTCAAACATATCCCTTATTTATTTTTAATTATTTTACTATAACGTCTCACGATAAGAACTATTCTGTTAATCATCCTAATAAAGGTTGACATGAATTATTCATTGTGCATGTAATTATTTCAGTTGATTTGTTGATTTTTAATTTCTAGATTAAAACGCAATATTCAAATGCGTGAATTTCCCTCAGGACTACAGCAAAATTTTTCTTGTATAGTTGTGCTTCCGCTCTTCTCTGTTATTATTTTGGGATATATAATAAGCTTATATTTGAAACTAAATTACCCCTCGTCATTTTTGTAAAAAGGCGGGATTTCTTCTATGCTGAGATGTACGAATGACACAGTTGTTTCGCAGCGAAAACTAAATGGTTAACTTTTAAAATAAAAATGAAGATATATTTTTTAATAAAATTAAGAACGACAGCATGGAACACCTAAATAAATTTCTGTGTGGGGTAATATCTTGCGACAGAACTATAAAAATGGGATCGCATTCAGCTTTTCTTCCGGACTGAAATTTTATTAATAATAATAAAATTAAGGATTTATTTTAATTAATAATATGATAGAGGTTTCAAAATGGGTCAAATTCTTTCGCTCTCTATCCCCAGCTTTTCAACTATAGTGAATGAATGCTACAATCGTGGAAGTTAACATGATTTCTTCTTGGGAATATTTTCGCGACTGCTTTATTTTTTTATTCGTGGACCTTTGTGCCGTGGTTGACTAAATATGTCAATTAATCTATACATAAAGATAATTTATTATCGAAAAATCTTCCAGAGTTTTCAATATTTACACTTTAATTATTTAAATATTTTTCTATTGTGAAAATTATTTGAAATGAATTCCATTTAATAATTAGCACTAAGGTGTGTAATTGTAATGATGATTAACACTATAGAAATAAATTTCTATTTATCATTATTTTACTATTGCGCTAGACTGCTTAAGCGAATTGGTCATTTACTCATAGTGACGTCACACGCTTGTAGCAAGCTAGTGTCAGCTCAAGCGTGATCGAGACGGCCTTGATCGGACCTTAAGTTGCATAAGAGAACGACTTCTGAATAATAATGACTTTTAGATTGTATAGAAAACAGACTGACTGAAACTGAAAACAAGAGGAAATTTAACTGAAAAATTTATATGCAAAAGGATTTCTTTTCTCAAAAATGATGCCATTAAGATTTTGAGATTATCTAAAACATAACTTGGATTGATACTTCATCTTTTAACCCTTCAGTAAGCACGCCCGTGTACAGAGGGCAACATTTTCGTAATTTTGAATGGTTTGTTTTTACATGTAAGTTTTGAATGTTCTAAGAAGTTTCTATTTATAGCTACACCCTTTCTAATGCAGGTCTGCTTTTCTGACCCTTACATTCCTTTCCATTCATTGGTAGTCGTGATTTAGCCGTGGTAAACCAACGATTATACTGGATTGCAATACGACAAAATCTGGAGTTGATGTACTCGATAAAATGTGCAGCTATTACACGGTATTCCGCATATCACATAGATGGACAATCTCATTGTTTTTTAGGTTTTTGGACATAATAGGAATCCATTCGCAAGTTGTCCTTAGATCCAATAACCGGACAGTTTTGAAATAAGACGATTGTATCTGCATTCTTTCATTTTTAATTATAAATGTATCTCAATATTATAAGCATTTTATATCTTGTCATAAAACGCAGAATTATTATTTTCAATTTGAAAAAAAAAGTTTATTACAAAAGGAATAATCAAGGTTGAAAGAGACGTTGCACTTTGTGCCGCTCCCGCCTGCTGGTGTTCCAAAAATTGGTGCGCCCGCTGTTAAAGGGTTAAAGGGAATATAGGAACATTTAAAAAATCATTTGCCATACTTTTGGCATTTAATACCATCCCCCCTCTTAAAATCCTCAATTCTAATTCTCATGCTATCACTGAACTCGGAAAATGTAACCTAATTGCCAAAACTCTTTCTCAATATTTTTAGTAATTAGGTTAAACCTCCCGAACCCCTCTAAATTCCAGCACTGAAAAAATTGCCAAGACTAATTTGGATCTCTTTAATTCTACGCCGCACGACGCCCCCCCCCTTATATTGTTCTTGTTGACGTTAAAGAAATTATTAAAAATCTCCCCAGAAGGAAATCCCGTGGAGATGATGGTATCACTCAAACTATGCTTAAACAGCTTCTTCCTCATTACATCTACAAAATTACTGTTTTCGTCATTTCTATTTTTGAATTTGAGTATTTCTCTCCTAAATAGAAAAATTCCATTATTGTTCCTATTTAGAAACTTGGTAAACCCCCTTCCTCGTCGATAGTTATCGTCCCATAAGTTTATTAAACACTATCAGCAAAATTACTGAAAATTTTCTTGCCCTCGAAATTAACAAAAATCTGGATACCAATAACATTATTATTCCTTATCAATTCGGTTTTCGAAAATCTCTTTCTGTTCCACATCAGGCCTACCGCATCACGGAGATCCTAACCTAAGCTAAAATTAATAAAATGTCCACCGCTGCCCTTTTTCTGGATGTAGCACGCGCTTTCGACCGAATATGGATTGATGGTCTCATCCATATGTTTATCAACTACAACTCCCTCCCATCTTATTAGAATTATCTCCTCCTACCTAAGTAAACGTACCTTTCAATTAAAAATCCATAATAGTTTATCCGACTCCTATCCCCTTTTTTTCTAGGGTTCCTCAAGGTTCTCTTATTGGTCCCAGCCTTTTTAATATCTACATTAACGACATTCCACAGTGCATAAAGATCGAAATTGTTATCTTTGCAGACGACGCAGCTATTTTTGCCTAATCATAATCATAAATATGCAATAAAAGCTATTAATGACCACGTTGTCCTTATTAATTCTTGGCTCGTTAAATGGAAAATAAAAATTAACTCAGATAACTCAGTGCATTGCCACTATGTTCATCCATAAATTCGATAGAACCTATGCTGATTACAATATTAAAATTGGTTCCACCATTATCCCCTCTCTAACACTGTTATATACCTAGGATTACCCTTGCTAAAAAAACTCACTTGGAAACATCATATCATTAATAATCGTAATAAATTTCTTAATGCTAAAAGACAATTTTACCCCTTAATTGCCCGAAATAGTAAATTAAACTTTAGTAATAAAATGCTCATTTATAAATCATTCTTAAGACCCTTACTTACGTATGCTGGGCCAGTTTGGTCGTATGCAGCGGATTCCAGCATTAAAATTCTGGCTGTTGCTCAAAACGTGACTGTTCATCAAATCACTAACTCCCCATGGTATTTTCGCAATGTTTGCATTTACAGAGAGATAAATCTCCCCACTATTCAAAATCATCTTCAAAATCTTGTTATTAACTTTCATTAAAATTCACCAAATGATCTTATTAAAAATCTTGCCGATTAAGACCCTGCTGCCCCAGCTAACAAGAAACGGCTCTGTGCCATTCTTGCTCATAACTTTTAATTGTTTGTCCTGTTCATTGTTCATCCTCTCGCTTTCTGATTCATTCCTAAAATCGCTCCAGGATCAGATCAGTTTCACTTCCCCAACTTCCCTCTTTATGGGTGCGGTGGCCCGGTCATCAAAGGTGTCGAGCCAGTGATCTGTAAATTGCTGGTTCGATACCCGACGCTGACAAAATCACCGACGTGTACACTTATGACGGCTGGTGCATGGAAAAAATATGTCGTAGCTGCAATGTCCTCCAAGTTCCCAAACATTACCTCTGGAGGTGCTGGGTCAAGTGTTCCGGTCTCGTAACTTGACTCGATTCAAAATTACGGGACCGGTACGGGTATAACGGGAACCCACCCCCTGTGGTGCATCCGGGGCAAAGCCTGCAATGTATATGGTCACACACTTCTGGCTTCTCCCGGGAAAACAGTAACGCTCAGCTCCAAACCTTTGGAAGAAAAAAAAAACTTCCCCCTTTATTGCTAGTCATTTCCCTTTGGTATATGTGACCAATTTCTTGCTTGGAGCCTCGCTCCATCTTAATTTTTTTATTTTTCCCCGTGTTTTACTTTTACTTGAACTATTGAAGCTTTTTTATTTCCCCCACTTTCTATTTTCCTTCGTACTTTCGTTTTTTACTGATCACTAAAATTTTATGCATCCTACAGTGGAGGGCCCGACCCATGTACTGTAGTCCCCCCTACTCTTCCTGAAACACTGTTGGCGTTTTGTTTAAATACTTTCCAAAGTCACACATAATTATCTCACAAACTTGACTAATTTGGTTATCATCTTGGCAGTTTTATTTCTTTTTCAGGGATACTAAGTTTGGATGAGTCTGCAATGAGTTCTCATAAAGGTATTTTGTATTGATGGATGGTGTTTGTATCGCTTTTAAAATTGATATTTGAGCTAAGAAAATTATTAAATAGAGAGGCTGTTCACACATTTTTTAGATAATGTATATTGTATTCATAAAAATAAATTACATAAAATTCTTGTGTTTTAAATGTTCTATTTGACATCCCTTATTCTGAACTATCTTTCGACACCGCAATTTCCAGGATAATAATGCCTTTTGAAGTGTCAGAAGAGGTATTCTATCCCATTCCTCCTGAACAGCTTTCCAGAGTCCTGTAAGGGTTTTGGGACGACGTTTGGATAATGCAGATTTTAAAAGTCCGAAAGCACAAACATCCATAGGTGATACATCGGGAGATATAGTAGGGATATCAGTGAAGGGTATGGCCTTGATACCAGTTTTTTGTTCCATTTCTTTTAGGAAATTTACAGTGGATTTTGATGTGTGACTGCTACCTTTGTCCTGATGGAGTCTCACAGATTGATGGCACTGTGGGTAAAGCGATGGTATTTCATTCAGAAAAATTGGCGATAAAATATGTTCCTGATAGTATTTGGAGTTAATCTTGACATTTTTTTCCACTCTCTTTATTTTTAACTTGCCATTATAAGAAAAACCAGCAACAATCATGAATCCCTTAGAAAAACTTTCTTTCGATTCTTTGAACCATGTACTTAAATTTTTTTCTCCCCTTTTTGATAATAAATGGCTCTTTTTTTTTTGTTGCAATCATTTAAATACACCCATGATTCATCTATTGTGACAATTGCTTTCCATTTTTCTTTGGATAAGTGTTTCTCATATAGAATTCTGCAGCGTGTCCTGCGTTCAGCGATATGATTTGGAAGAAGACGATGCACATTGCGTTTTTTCGCTTTCTTAAGATTTAAATCAACGTTTATCATTTTGTTTACAGTGGACACCGAGCATTTTAATGATTTTGCAACTGTCCTTTGACTAGGGGGATTTTCTTTTAACATTAAACAACGTACCTTTGCAATAGTCGAAGATGTCCGTTTTTTCCTTGAATACTTGTTTGGAATTTTTGTCCCACTTGAGGCTCCAATTTGACGTTTTTTTTCCTTTCTTGTTGACGATATTACCTATCGACGCTTTAGATATCACAAAACCATGACTCTCACATCGTTTTTGGATAACGGAGTAAGCATATTTCTCTTCGGAAAGAGCATAAATGTAGCCTTCGAACCACTGCTTTGTTAAAAACACCATTTTTAATAAAAACTAAACTCAAGCCGCAGACGATAATTTTGACTTTTAAAAACATAGTACAATTGCAATTATTTCTTTTGCAGCAAACGATTTTTTATTACCGCTTACCAAAATCGTCTAAAAAATGTGCGAACAACCTCTGTATATTGTGAATTTACTATTTTTATAGTATTTACTATTGCAAATCATAATAGTAAATAAAAGATGCGATTGAAATTATAATAATTGCATTCTTTGTAATTTGGAGCATGTTTAAAGTAAATCAACTCTACCATACTGATTCTGAATTGTTTGATACTGATATGTTATATTTTATTATATCCATAAGAACTTTAAAAACATTGATATTTCTATAAATAAGTAAAATTTATTTAAAGTTTTAATATTAAATGTTGTAAACTTTTTGTATGTTACGAAAAATTCTATTTTTAATTTAGTTATGGCTCTTTATAGTCAATAAATATTATAGTATCAATAACTTCTAATTTTCTTTTATTGGAGTCTTGTGCGTATGTGAATTAAGATAACACATAATACAAGATGTTACTAAAAAGAGGAAACAAATAATTCAGATTTATAAAAATGGCTTTGATAGAATTGTGATATGAAAGTTAGATTAATTTACAGGATACGTTTTTCTGTATTTAATGAATCAATGTTTTTAAAACTTAGAGAAAAACTTTGATTTAATGTCTTGAACTTTGTTACTTCTCATTACTCAAACTCTAGATACACTGAAATGGAATTTTGGAAGTAGGCCAGCTTCAACCTTCTAAAGAAATTAATGAATGTGTTCTTGGACAACTTTTAGTTCTGGTGGTACTTAGAAAATTTTTATAGAAAACATTTGCTTTAAGAGCAATCCTAGTAACATACGAAACCCATTTAAAATCGTACAGGAATGAAATTTCAAAAGTATTTCTAGGTTATACTTTACAAAGTAAAATATTGGATCTTTTATGCAAAATAGACTCTTTTTTTTCATGTAAGATACTTTTTAATAAGTATAATGTTTCCCTCTCTAAATATGTACACCAAAAAATTTTTACATTAAAATAACTTGTTTGTCAATAACTCTTTTCAGAATTAAAAGAATCTCTTTTTTTGGGGGGGGGGGGGAGGGGGTAATGGATTACATCATTTTTTACTATCGATCTTTTGTATAAAAAGCATAAATTTTACTGTATCTCAGGTATGTTCATTCATATATTCTTTGGGGTAAGATCTGCCTTCACTGACTCGAGTTCATGAACAGATGCTTAATGCTTGTATTTACAACATGTTGGTAAGAAAAAAAAAAGGATTCGGAGAAACAAAGGTCTCGTATTACGAGAGATGTATCTTGAGAAGGAAAAGTTTTGTGAAATAGAAACACACGCACTTGATGCGAGACAACGGAAGAAAAGAAACATACAAATAAGATTAGAATCATGTATATATATATAAATATTGAGCGATGCAAATTTAAATTTTTATAAGTAAACTATATATGGTATTAAGGGCTTGTTGTAGCTTTTAACTCTTTCCAGAAGTTTCAATGCATTGTTCCAACATTTTAGAGAGGATTTATCAGCTGGAAGAGGTCATTGTAATAAAAATTTAAGGATAAATAGGGCTATTACACATAAAGTTCTCAGCAGCACAATTTAACTCTACTTTTTAAAACTAGAGCATGGGTAACAGTTGTGCAGTTAAAAAAAATAAATAAATAATTATAATGGACCTTCAGAAGCCCGTGTTACCTTATTTATTATAGATATTTTAAGTGTTAGTGGGTTACAATGATGTAGTCCAGTTCAAACACATGGTTCTTTAGTTTCGTAAGTTTCGTAACACATGCACACACACACACTAACGTGAGTAGATGGGTGTCCCAAATACCATCCCTGTGCCTAATATCGCCTACTCGTGTTTCCAAAGTACGATTCGCGCTATGTTTGAGAAAATGCAGTAACTTCTTAGCTCTGGGTTTGTACTAACAGCAGCACTAGCGACAACGCTCTTATCACTGACAACAGAAGCAATATGGCGTCTAAAGTTGTTTTGGCTGTTGTCTTCGTAAATTTCGGCTCCAAAGAAACAGTGAATGACCAGGTAGGTCCAAATTCTAATTTTTCTTATACCATTTGAAGGTGCATTAAACAGAGAATCCAGAGGTGCTATTATTTTTTAAAAAACTGCGATTTAAATTTCGTTCTTAGCATGTTTATGTTGACTGTGTTGTGTTCCTAATATCGCCTGCCAAGTTGATCCTAATATCGCCTACCAGGCGATATTTGGAACAGCTACTTTAATTAAAATTTAAGTATTGCATTCTTGTTTCCTTTTTAATTATAGTTATTTTATTACACTTTCCGTTCTTTTTTGTTGGAGGCCTCTTGTCTAAGATACCAAAGGTAATTAAAAATAGATAGACATGGAGTACGTCTTGTCTGCAGGCCGTCATGTCAGGCAGTTGTGAAAAAAGAAATGGGAACGTTAAAGGCTTCCAAACAGTTTGGCATTCCAAGATCTACGATTCGTGAGTACATTAAGAAAGATGCGAATGAGAAAAACGATGGAACTGCGGAGGTTAGAATAGTGGTGAGAAAGAAACTTGGGAGAAAACCTGTACTGACGGATGATTTAGAAAAGGAGCAAGTTAACTACTGCAAGGAAATGGAATCCAATTTGTTTGGTTTGACTCGAAACGATGTTAAGCAGATGGCCTACCAACTTGCCTTGAGAAACAATCTTCCCCACCCCTTCTCTGAAAAACAAACTCAGCTGGTCGAAAGTGACTGAATTCGTTTGTGAAAAAGAACGCTTCCCAATTGACAATCAGAACTCCACAGCCATTGTCTAGAGCCAGAATCCTAGGGTTCACCGAAGAAAACGGGAAATCCTTCATCACAATTCTTAAAGGAGAACTTGAGAAAATTGAGTTCCACCTACCAGAACTTTTAATGTTCATGAAACGGGCATTGCAACTATCCAAAGTAAAAATGTACAAGTGATTTGCTCGAAAGGGAAATCAGCTGTATACAAAATGTCATCGGCAGAGAGGGGGAAGCTGTGGTCAGGAGTGGTTCATCTGTACCTCCTGCTTTTAGTGGAACCACAAATATTGTGATGCAGCCAATGGAGAGCGCAGGAAATATATTGTCACGATGATTCCGGGGAATATGGAAATGACATGAAGCGTAGATCATAACAGATTTTATTGACCAGATTGCGAGGAACATCACCTTAAATACACCTCCGGAACGTTCCCGACATTCCCACCGGAAGTGTGAGGATTATTCCAGAAACCTCTGGAACCGGAACTGAAATAAATAATAGATAAATTTGCATACAGCTAGCATGCAGAGCAAATTAAAATAAACGATGTTCTTGCATCCCGACGGCGGCTGCTTTCGAACCCGGGACTTTCGGATTAGACGTCGGGAGCGATACCACTGAGCTGATTGTGGAACTGATTTCCTTCGTTGGCATTCTCGGCAATGAGGGACATATTGACGCACACTCCTATATAGACCCGGCCATGATATAGACCCGGCCGTCGGTTCGTCATGAAAATGCTTTAGTATGTCGGGTCGATGATGTTTCGGAATTACTGGTAACCATTTTTTCCCACATGGATCAAAGTTCTTCTTATACAGGATATCTCTTACAGGATGATCAGCTGGTAACTCTTGTGTGAGTTATTACCTTCTTCTTCGGATTTTCTTTCATATTGTATCAGTTGCGCAATTTTAGGGTCCTTCAGTTGTTCTGCAGCAAGATCCAATTGTGTGATAACAGAAATGATTCCCAATAGCTAATTGTCATTTTCCACAGGATTCCTCGAGAGGCTATCTGCGTCTTTGTGTTTCAATCCACTCTTAAAACAATGGAGATGTTATGTTCTTGAAGGTGCAAAGCCCACCTTGCCAATCTTCCAGAAGGATCCTTCAGACCGGCTAGCCAACATAAAGAATGATGGTCCGTCACAATCGTAAAAGCTTTACCAAAAAGGTAGGGACGGAATTTATTTATAGCCCATACGGCCGCAAGGCATTCTCTCTCCGTCGTAGAGTAATTTTTCTCAGCTTTCGTTAAACTTCTAGAAACATAAGCTATTACTTTTTCCTCGCCATTCTGTACTTGGGTTAGGATGGCTCCAATGCCCTATCCGCTGGCGTCAGTGTGTATTTCGATGGGGGAGTTTTCATCGTAGAGTCCAAGCACAGGATCCGAAATTAGCGCTCCCTTCAAGTCGTCGAAAGCGTCTTCTTGGTCACAGCCCCAGTGGAACTTTGAGTCGCCCTTTAACAATATTTGAAGGGGTCGTGCTCTGTGACTGAAATCTCTAATGAATCGCCGATAGTACGAACAAAGTCCTAAAAAACTCTTGACATCCTGCACGTTCCTTGGCGTCGGAAATTCCTTTACGGCCCGTATTTTGTCGACATCGGGTCGAACACCCTTACCGGACACCCGATGTCCGAGGATCTTAATTTCCTCAGCGCCAAAAGACATTTCTTTGGATTAAGGTTAAGGCCTGCATTCTGAATGCACAATGATATAAGATATCAAAACGAAAATACTTAAATTATTTCAAATTTAATAATTAACATAATTATATCACTTCAGAAAACAAAAGAAATTCAGTGATTGAGATATTATAAGAATTAAAATATTATGGCGAAACATCCGATGGTAAGAATGTTACACATAGAAGTAGTAGAACAAATTCTTGAAGCTTATTTTGATTATCTGCACAGCGTTCGGCGTGCATGCAGAAATCAAGGCAAAAATTAAAAAATCACAATCTTGAAACTTGGAACACTTCCTTGAGGTATGACGAAAATCTTCACTGAGTAATCAAATCACAGCAGAGCTTTCTTCTTTCAGTAGCTTTCTTCTTTCATTGATGACTTGTTAAGAAACGAAACTAAGCCATGAAGACAAAGAATAGATTCCGCTGTGGACGATTTCTTTTAACTTGATCCAAATCAAAACGTGTTCCAAACGCCGAACTTGGTTCTTGATCCTGTCCGACTGGTGTGATGACCCGAATGGTCATCTCCTGAAATAAGCATCGTGGCCGAAAACAAAATGATTCGAATACAAGAACATAACTTTATTTCAGCAATAACATGACCTTACAGCGCAACGTCAAGCTTACATCTGGCGAGAGTAGGAGTAGCTATAAACGGGTTGTCAGAAATTGGCGAGGTAGGTTAGTATTGGCAAAGGACGGAAAGGTTACCATAGAGTGAAAGAACTCTGATTACAGGCGATTAGAGGTGGTTAAAATTTATTACATATATATACACTGCTGGCCACCCAAATTGCAACACCAAGAAAGACAAGAGATATCACAACAAAATTTATTTTGTAGATAACATGTTGACCAAGTATCAAATGATTAAATTTATAGACTTCTGTGAAGTGTGGTTCCTGCCAAAATCAGTAGCCAGAGTAGCCGCCATTGTTGGAGATCACCGCTGCCACACGCCTCGGCATTGATTCAAAGAGACTTTGGATGAGTTCTTGGGGTACAGCAGACCAAGCAGCTTCCACACGTTGCCAAAGTTGATCTGCTGTGGCAGCTGGGGATGGAATCTGGGTCAATCGTAGAGCAACCATGGACCACATGTTTTCTATCGGAGAAAGATCCGGAGAGCGAGGCGGCCAGGGAAGAAATTCAATCTGGTGATTGACGAAGAACCGTTGGACAATGCGTGCCACGTGTGGTCGATCATTATCCTGTTGAAATATGGCTGTGGGCAAGCCCTGAAGGTAAGGAAGGACAACTGGCTCCAACACCTCGGAGATGTAGCGCTGGCTGTTTAAAGTACCGGCAATGCGTACTAGAGGTGTGCGAGAGTGATATCCAATACCGCCCCATACCATAATACCCGGTGCAGGACCAGTGTGGCGGTGCATAACGCAGCTGTTCAGCATCCTCTCTTCACGGTGTCTCCAGACTCGAATGTGACCATCGTGGTGTTGCAGACAGAAGTGTGACTCGCCAGTAAAGACAATTTCATTCCATTCTGCCGTCCACATCCTTCTGTCATCGCACCATTGGCGGCGGAGACGTCTGTGGTTCTGCGTCAAGGGTAGACAAAGCAATGGACGTCTTGCGGACAGACCACTCTGCTGTAAACGGCGTCGAATGGTACGCGCAGACACTGGATGATGCGTTACAGACTGCATGTGCTGTGCTATGGTTCGTGATGTGACTGAGCGATCCGTCACTGCCATGCGCACAATTTGCCTGTCATCACGTGAAGTGGTGCGCTGAGGTGGATGCGATCGAACACGCCGGTCCGTCGTACCCTCCTGCATCCAACGATCACATATCCGCATTACAGTTGTTTGGTTTCGTCCAACACGACTACCGATTTCCCTGAAAGACAATCCACAATCTCGGTAGGCCACTATCTTTCCTCTGTCGAACTCGGATACATGATCAAAAGATGATCGCTGTTTTCGACGAGGCATAATTGATCGTTTTTTTGAAAAACCCACAAGAAAAACACAATTGCCGAACTTGAAATCGTCGAAATCTCCAAGCCTTAAATAACGCTTTGAAGTGGCGCCACAGGCGCGCGTGATGTGCGTCTGCGCTGAAATTCTAATCATTTGCATATCTCACCTCCGCTAATGCATGTTGTAAATTTCATGTTATTTGCATGTTTCCTTCAGGGTGTTGCATTTACAGTGGCCAGCAGTGTATATATATATAATTTGGACCTGTCTGCAATTCCCATAATACCACTTGCCCAGACGGATCCGATTCTTCAATATTCATTCCTGAAGGATTTTAAAATAAATCGGCTTGAGATCTTATTTGCCCAATGTCATCGAATCTTCTGCTAAATTCTGAAATTAAAATGTCCATGTGGGGTCCAGAGGCCCTGAATTTGCAACCTTCTATTTTTTCCCTTACAGACGCGTAAAATGAGTCAAATCGTTTTGTGTTATGAACTATTTTAGTATAAGTGAGGAAATACGCACTATGCTATACAAACAAGCGTCTGATATTAGCAAGAAGATTCCTTTGAGCAATAATACAGTACTAAGAAGAACTGATGAAATGGCTCAAGATGTTGAAGGCTGATTATGTGAATATTTAAAATCATTCAGCTCCTCTATACTGCTTGATGAGAAAATTTTACCAGGAAATTAGGCCTTACTTTTAGCATATGTGCAATTCATGAAAGAAAAAAATAATTGCTAAAAGTTATTATTCGCTAAGAATTTGCAAACTGATTCTAAAGGAGAATCAATATTTCATGCAATGATGTTTCAAAAAAAAAAAAAGAAATCCCTCTCAGAAGTATCAGTGGCAACGAGTGGTGTTCTATTGATGAAAGGATGCTACACGGGGGGGGGGGGGGGGGGGGCTTTTTGCATACTTAAAAAAGAGGTTCCGAATGTATTCACTAAGCACTGTGCCCTTCATCCTCAGCATTTAGTTGAAAAAAATCTGAGTGAACACTCACGTAGGTCATTACAGTATGTTTTTTAAGCAATCAACAAAATCAGAAGCAATTCATTGGATGATAAATTACACAGGGCAACTGTGGTTTTGGTGCCGGGGTATTTGGAGCTGATTTCATATGAATTTGATGCCCTGAATTTAAATATGGCATTAGTTTTTGCCTAGGAGCTCAAATTTCTAAGATGTAACATTGTAATGAAATATACGTTACACTATTTTAAGTTAAATCCATGGATCCAATTAAAAAACTAAACACGGATTTTTTTTATTATTATTGCACATTTTTAATTTTAAAGGAACATAAAAATCATAGAAAATATTGCATCAATACTTATCTAATTACAAAGATCAAGAAAAAGGAAAAAGTCATTGATGAAACCCACTAGTCACTGAACACTTCGGAAACTTCTTTTCCGTGACATTCTTCAATGTATTTTGGAACAATCCCTTTTCAAACTCCACCAATGGTCTGCCATCATGCGAGTATCCCGTTTTCCTTGGCAGCGGTCCTCCATAGTTTTAATATCCTGGTGAAATCTTTCACCTTGTTCCTCACTGGTGTCTCCTAAATTTTTTGGAAAATGGTCTAAGTGGCTGTGTAAATAGTGCATCTTAATGCTAATGTTACACCCAAGGGATCTGAAACTGTTTAGCATCTCGTTTACCAGTTCAACATAGTTTTCAGCTTTGCATTTGCCCAGAAAATTTCCGACAACTGCAACAAATTAAGTCCAGGCTTTTCGCTCAGCCTCATTCATGGAATTTACGAAGGCAGGATTCTTAATGAGTTGTCTTATTTGTGGGCCGTCAAATATTCCTGCTTTAATTTTTTACCGTACTCAACTTAGGCATTTTCCCTCTATATATGCAAAGCATGATCCGTTCTTATCAAGAGCCTTTGCAAACTGCTTCATTAGGCCCAGCTTGATATGGAGTGGAGGAAAGATGATTTCCTCTCCAACTAAGGGGCCATTAATGATATTCTTTTCCCCAACGTTCATGTTTTCTCTCTTAGGCCACTCTTTTCTAATCCAGTGGTGTGTTTTGTCTCTTCTATCCCGGAGGCACACGATGCAAGGATATTTGGTGTAGCCACTTTGCTGTCCAAGGAGAAAGTTTACCATTTTTAAGTCCCCACAAATCACCCATTGATGTTCATGATACTTTATCTTCTCCAAGACCAAAGCTATGGTGTCATGTTCTTCTTTCGTTTTCGTTGAGTGAGCAATTGGTATTGATCCATATTTGTTCCCATTGTGTAGAAGGACACATTTCAAACCTTGCTTTGAGCTGTCAATAAATAGGCACCAATTGTCTGGAAAATATTCAGGAAGACCCAGGAGTCCAGTTTCCCAGGAGGACAAATAACCCACACTTGAATGAATTGAATAGAAAAAAAACATTGATCGATAAGTGAATGTACTGTAAAACCTCCTTTTTCCGGCTCTCGTTGATCTGGATAATCCGAAACAGATTTGTAGGCATTATTTTTATTTAATGTTTACATTAGATAATAATTTTTAACTATGATAGCAAGAATGTAACTTCAAGTATGCCAAATATTCGTTTTTTAGTTTAATTCAATGTACAGTTCCTGCATAGATTGTAAAATAAATTATGGTAATAAAAAGCTTTTTGTTGAGTTTAAGAAAGCTTTACTAGATTTACCAATTCTTTTTTAAGAAATAATGTGAAATTTTTTATATTTTTTAATGTCTTGTAAACAATACTATGTAATTTTGTTACAAAACAAAGTAAGTCTTCTTAGTTAAGGGTTTTGTATTGCTTATTACCCATATTACCCGGATTATCCAGATATTTGATTGTCCGGATTGCCTATGATTCCTGTTAGTCCGGATAAACGAGGTTTTACTGTATCTAAAAAAGTAGAGCTGATAGAGGAAAACTGATTTCATATTTAGATTCAGCGCCCCAAATATAGCTAAAATCAGTTTTAAAATCCTAGGCACAAAAAACATTTTTTTTTTGTAGCCCTGTGTTATAAGTTCAAGTATGTATTGAAAACAATGAAGAATTCAATATCTTGCTGCTTCATACAGAAGTTCACTGGCTATCAAAAGGTGCCTGTTTGGATTGGTTATATTAACTCTTTGGCTCAGTGCTAGAGTTCTTCGAAAACAAATATGATGCTTTACGAGCCAACTTAACCGATTCCAAACAAGATATAGCTTATTTGATAGACTTGTGTAGTAAATTTAATGAAACAAATAAAAAATCCCAAGCTGAATTTAATCAAAACAAAAACTGTTATTTGTGACAAAACTTCTGTACAAGCGAAATTTAGGACGAGGGGAATTCAGCCAGTTCCAATACTTAAGGCTGCTATGTACTAACCCCATTGGATTCGCTCACCTCAATGTTAACCTATGGAGAAAATTTGTCCACGGATTGCCGACTTGGATTCAAAGATTTTTTTTTTTAATTGTACTCCGTCATAGAGAAAGAAATTTTACATTTGTATACATTTTTCGTTTTTTTTTTTAAATGCAATTAATATTTTTAAATTTAAATTATTCGG
This sequence comes from Dolomedes plantarius, assembly GCA_907164885.2. NCBI lineage: Eukaryota > Metazoa > Arthropoda > Arachnida > Araneae > Dolomedidae > Dolomedes > Dolomedes plantarius. Next base: position 181,836,418 of record OU015494.1, on the reverse strand, counting down.
GGGAAAATCTGTTATAGTGTGTTTTAAACGCTCAAATATTTCTTCGGTGGACGGAATTTATAAAATGAATCCTGTAGCGCTTTGCAGAAAAATTCAGGCTATCTGACAATACCAATTTTATTTGATTATCAGCATTTATGTACCTGTAAATAGTTGACAAAAATATATTTTAAATAAAAAATTTGGGGGCAGCGCTTAACCTCCCTATAGAGAGAGAGCCATTGCAATCCCTCAAAATGTCAATCCTAAGGGGGGGTGGAATTCTCGAACTGTCAACTGGACTCCTCCCACTACAAGAGTTCGCAAGAAGATTAAAAGGGAAATACGATTTTTTTTCTTAGTACATAGCAGCCTTAATAGTAGATAAACACCATGAAGACTTGATTTTATATTGTCAGCACTTGGAGGCTCCCCTTTCTGACTTCAATCAGCAATTTCAAGACAATCTTAAAATGGACATACCCGATTGGGTTTTGGACCCATTTCAAGAATAAACACAACATAATCTCCAAAAGTACAAGGAGAACGCATAGAAGTAACAACGAATGAAGAATTGAAATTGAAATTGAAACACAGTAACCAACAGTTCTTGCTGCAAAAGCACATACCGACATTTTTCGCTGCATTATGGGCTACAGTACAAAAGTTTTTAGCTGCATTTCCTTCATCATATTTAGCGGAACGTGGGTTCAGTGCGATCACAAATATGTGTACTAATAACAGAAACCGACTATAAATAGCTGATGGCGGGGATTTAAGAATGCCACTGACAAAAATTGAGACGCAGATTAATTAACTCATAGCAGTGCATCAAGTTCATCCTTAATTAAGATTAGTTTTAATGTTATTCGTAATTTTTACTTTAATATTATCCTTCGTTATCTTTATTTTCTGTGTGTAATACGAATATCACTATCATTGATTTTAATACATCATTTTATAATTTCAAGCTTCAAGGTGTCTGATTTATAACAACATCTTTCTTTGTGATGTTCTAGGACACATGCAGAAATTTAGTTACATAAAAGGACCCAAATATATCAGTGCATCTTATTTAGTGTTTGTTCACTTAAATAGGTAAATTTCCAGGGATTGGAAGGGGGAAGGCGCTGACTATTTTTTTCTCTGAAAAGGGGGCGGTAGGCCAAAAAAGTTTGGGAACCCCTGGGCTAGATGATTATCACTGTTTCACTGACAAAAGCAATCATGAGAGCAGGGAGCAAGCTTTGAAAAAAAATAACGCTACCAAAAGCAAGGTTGATAACTGCAGAAAGGTATGAGAAACGAGAATGCATAAGTAAATACAGATTACTTCTTCATCTCAATAACAATATTTACATGGAAAGAAGAGGCCTCTGCTGAAAAAGGATTAATATGTTGAAACTATCTGTCTACAAATGATCATAAAATGTCATAAATTTTTATAGAGCGTTCTAATTATATCAGATATTGTCCAGTATTTAGGTTGAATGACGCATATTGCGGCCTCTAATCCCGTGGCAAATGTGCTACTTGGGAAAAGTCAGAAAACCAGGATGGACAAAGTAATGTACCAAAACCATGAAAGTCCGAGAATATTCATTCCGTGAATGACTTGGGGAAAATCCTGCTGTCTTACAGCCAAGGAATATCGAGATAACAGTTATAAAATAACAGGCATCAGGGTGATATTAACATACTATTACGTTGTGAGGACTACAAGGAATGTCCTTTTTCAATTCCTACTATTAGTTCACACTCTCTCTATATATATCTTGTTCAAATTTTCAATCGTTAATAAAAGTACTTTTCATTCATCCACTCAAGTTCAAATACATTTTTTTAAACTTGTAGTGGATGACACTTGATGTTAATACAGTTTTTCCAAATATTAATTCATTAATTAAATTTAATTAATCAATTTTTCAATTCCTAGTATTAGTTCACACTCTCTATATATATCTTGTTCAAACTTTCAATCGTTAATAAAAGTACTTTTTATTCATCCACTCAATTTCAAATACATTTTTTTAAACTTGTAGTGGATGACACTTGATGTTAATACAGTTTTTTCAAATATTAATTCATTAATTAAATTTAATTAATCAATTTTTCAATTCCTACTATTAGTTCACACTCTCTCTATATATATCTTGTTCAAATTTTCAATCGTTAATAAAAGTACTTTTTATTCATCCACTCAAGTTCAAATACATTTTCTTAAACTTGTAGTGGATGACACTTGATGTTAATACAGTTTTTTCAAATATTAATTCATTAATTAAATTTAATTAATCAATTTTAGTTTTAGACCTAGAGCGTCTCTTGCTCTTGAATAGTAATTTCCCTCTTGTTACTGTGTAAACGGTAGCACTGCGGTATCGCGGGCTTCTCCCGTCCTGTAGGTTGCGAGATCGAATCCCCAACCTGACAAACTTTTTCGCTCTCTTCCCCCCCTCTCCTAATCTCGCAAAGTTGGAAAGGTTCTGGCAAGCAATCCTTTTAATCAATTCCTACTATTAGTTCACACTCAAATTTTTCTTTGTTGACCTAAGTAGGAATTGACTTTAAATTTTTTTTTTTTATATATTACTTGTTTTATAGAAAATGAGGAACTTTTCATCAGTCAAAGGTCACTGGTCCTGCAGTCACGTGCTCTTTGAAAATAAAAACAGAATCAACATGCATGTTGAGCACCTCTCCAGATATCTCTCAGAGCCTAGAACAAACCGTGATCCATCACTGAAGATAAAATAGTGCCACCGGACTTCACTGTCAAAGATGACCCACGCTCTGTTAAATGGCACTACAAATAGACGTGCATAGAGAAACTACAGATTTAGTTGCCATTGTTCAATCGGTTGAAAACTACGCTATAAATCATCCCTGCAAATTTTTATGCTTTACATGCCTTGAAAAGGACTTTTCATGTTTCGTTTTACATTTCTCGGGCTGTGTTTTTATCTGCAACTTATTAACAAAATTACTGAATGAGTTTAAAAGACTAGATAAAGAAAAATTAAGTCTATTTTAATTTTTATTAAGTCTATTTTTACAGCTAAGCAGTTAAATATTTCCACCTTTTTTAATAGTTCTAATTATAATTGTCCACTTAAGTTATCCTTTATTTACTTCGACTGTTCGGTTCTGTTAACAGATCAAAACAAAAATTAACATTTTGATCGACTCGGTTGATTGGAAAAAATCAGCAGATTTTTATGTGGGAGAAAAATATTTTCCTTTGGGAAGTATGTACGCCAAATGCTACTTAAAATTATGTAAGAATACGCATAGGAGGTCCTTGTTACCTTGTTGTCGTTGTTTAAAATATATTAACCGAAAAGATTTTTTTATTAACAGAAATTACAAATTCTTATAGGAGTGCTAGTTTACCTTATTTGAAGTACTCTATTTACGAATAAGTATTTGGACACCTGTGATAGAAAAAACAAAACAAAGTTTACTCATATTCAATTGTTGGTAGAGCCTCCACGAGAGGCAATTACAGCCTCAACCCCCCGGGGCATGATTTCCACAAGTCCTTGTATGACGGCTAGTGGTATTTTCTTCCACTCGGCTTGGAGAAGACATGTCAGTTCCTTCACCGATTTTGGACGGTTGTTGCACCCCTTAATTCGGCGATCCAACTCGTCCCAGAGGTTCTCGATAAGGTTCAGGTCTGGGCTCTGGGAAGGCCAATCCATTCAGTTAACCGTACCAGTCACCGTACCAGTGCATGGTGGACCTCGCAACATGACAGATGGAGTTGTCTTCCTGGAAGTACCATGCGTCCAACGCGTAAAACTGCCACAACATAGGAAGCTCACTGTTATCCAAAATAGTGCAGTAGGCATCGGCGTTGAGCTTACCATGAAGTGAGACCAAGGGTCCCAGTACATACTAGGAGAAAATAAACCAGACCATAATTCCACCTCCACCGAACTTTACTATACGCACAATGCATTCTGGCAGGAGGCGTTCTCCAGGCAGACGCTAGACCCAGACCGTGCCATCCGAACGGTAGAGGGTGAACCTTGATTCGCCGCTCCAGCGAACCCGTTTCCACTGATCTACGGTCCACTTTCAACGTGCTTTGCACCACATAAACCGAGCAACGCGGTTGGACTTTGTGATCAAAGGCTTATGGGATGCAGCATGACCATGGAAATCAAGGAGGTGTGCTTCCTTACGGATGGTATTCATCGAAACAGCACTCACTGATGCCTGTTAAAACTCCTGGAGTATGTGGGCCATCGGTTGAGTGCCGTTTGTTCGAATTTTTCTGGACAGCACCCATCGGTCTCTATGTCCAAGTTTCGTGGGTCTGCCGACTCGGGGCACATTCCGACAATCACCGCTCCCCTTCCACTTCTGAATCACACAGGCCACTGTCGATTTTGAGTAATTCAGATTGCTAGATGTCCCTTAAGGATCGGCCATTTCTGTGATACCCGACGATTACACCTTTCTCGAAATAAGATAACTCTGCACTTCGTGGCATCTTGCATGCGACTGAAGCCAATGTTATTTCCTACACGATATTTAACGGCGAAGGGCGTGACGTATATCAGGACCGCAGATATCGTCATTTGCACGGGTGTCCAAATACTTATTGGTGGATAGCGTATTTTACTTCGAATAAAGTAAACTTGTTACAACAAGTTTAGCTTGTTGCTTGTATAAATATTAAAATGTGTTTACCTTCCCAATACATTTCATTTTATGTTATTCCTATGATAAAACTACAAAAATGTTCATAATTCTAGAGCAGAAAAATTTTAATTAGATAAAATATTAATTACATTCTCTAATTTTAAATTAAATTTTGCACGCGGCATTTTAATTATCTTTGACAGGTCCTCGCACTTGAGTCGTCGATTTCATTTTTTGACTAAAAGATAACTTTGACCATGAAGACATTTTTAAGGAATTTTATAAAAGGTAAATATTAAACGTAGTTTAGAAGTAAATATTTCTAATTCATTGGCTAATATTTCGCTTGCAAGTCATCAAATTAATTTCTAACAGACGATAATTATTTAAATTTATTATGGATTATGCTTGTAAATATGAAAAAACATACATGCTTTAAGAATAAATGTTTAAAAATCTTTTCAAAATTTTTAAAATGCCTTACATAATCTATTAAAATAATTTATATTCTTTCATTTGTGATATAGAACAGAAAATGATAGCAATGTTAAGAGTATTTCCATTTAATGTAAAGTTACCTTTTGAGAGAAATATACTTCCATTATATTTAATAACAGTTTGAAGAAAATAGGTTTAATGTTCCAATGCAAAATTCAAGCACTTAGACCATAATTTAAGTAAAAACACAAAATTTTAAAAATTTATCTCTGTTAGTTGCTTGTGACCCAAAATGTGTTTAAATTTTTAGAAAATCTATTAATGTCAAACTGTAAAGAATAAAAATGTCTGACGAAGGGATTTTTGACGCTTTCAATATTGCGTAAATGGAAGTAACAAGAAACTTAAAGCTGCTTTTAAAGAATGGGGAAAAAATTTCCCTGGAGATATTTCCTCCTTCATTCCTTAAGAGTAATTTATTTTAAAACTAAAATAGTAGATGTTTCTATTGACTTTCGCTACAGAAACTAACGATTACTATTTCATTGGTGATTCGGAGAAGACACATTGTAAAGACATATCCTGAAAACTGTACTATATTAACTGTACTATATTCTTTAGTATATTATGCTAGATTTAATTTGAATAGTTTCTTCTACATTATTTTGTCTATAAAAATATCCCTTACGATTTTTTTATAAATATCTCTTTTTTTTTACATTATTGAATACATTGATCGTCGTATTTATTATATATATATATATATAATAAATACGACGATCAATGTATACAATAATGTAAAAAAAAAAAAAAGATATATTTATAAAAAAATCGTAAGGGATATTTTTATTGACGAAATAATGTAGAAGAAAATATTCAAATTAAATCTAGCATAATATACTAAAGAATATAGTACAGTTAATATAGTACAGCTTGAGGAACATATCTTTTACTGTATTTTAATATTTTTTTGATAATGTCCAATCGTCTGCCGCATTAGCAAGAAAAAAATATTTCTTTTGTCTATTTCGTTGTTATGCATGTGACGATAAATTAATTTAAAGTACCAGAAAAATAAATCACGTGATCATCATTTAATGAATTAAATTCTAAAAATTAATCTTTAAAAACTCACCAAAAATCCGAAAATGGAGGTAAAGATTCGAAAAAGATTTCATTTTAAAGGAATTTTTATGATCTTTCTTGTGATATAAATTTTATAAACATCAGATTTTTATTTTAAATGCAAACTTAAAATAAATTACTAAAACAGCTTAAAAATTCAATTCTAAAAAAATCTAAGAAGAATTTTTCAAAAGTCTCTCTTAGTGCATCCCTACACTATAAGAAGAATCACCATGCAAAATTTCAGACCTTTAGGTCCAGCGGTTTGGTCTGTGCGTTGTATGTCAGTCAATCAGTCAGTTACGGAACTGTTTTATATATATAGATTACATTTCAAATGATAATTATGAACAGTATTTTTTCAAAAAGCTGTCTTGACACAGATTTTAATTTTCATTATTTTATTCAAAATTTATTACTTTAAGATTGTTTTCAAAAAGTCATTGTGAAAACTATTTTTTACGTCCCATTTTCATTATTTTCTTTGCCTACTATTTTGACCATTTGTGGGCATAATATGCACTTTTAAAATGCCATTAAGAATATATCAACATATACACTTTTGGCTCTTAAACTTTATTGCATTATTTTCCCCAAAACAAATTACCTGGAAGGGGAAAATTACTTCTTTTAAGAGCATAAAGTATGATTAAAAGTTTTGAATAAATTCTGTTCAATAGATATTCATCATTATCTCTTTACTGTAAATTCAGTTATCCAAGTTGTATTTTGTTCGTATAACTTACTTCTATTTGATCGAATTTTCAATCTAAAAACAAAATAACAGGACTTCTCTGAAATTACAGGCACTGTTTCAGATAGATTAAATTTTGAAGCTCAATTTCGGAATAAACTCCTCCACATTCATTTATTTAATCCCTCCCCGAAAGCTAAATTTATCTGATAGCCGGAAGAATCACAAATTATTTTAATTTTCTTCGTTCTTGTTATTTGGTATAGGTGAAAAAGTTTTTAAATTGTAGCAAAATACATTAAGAAGCTTTTAAAAATTAGATTGATCAAAAATTCAGTAATAGTATATGGAGGACTCAGTGTAAAAGTAAGCCAAGTCCCCTTTTTGGACTTTTGTAGTAACACTGACATGATACAGTAAAAACGTCATATTTTGTAATGCAATAGTGTCCCAAAGTCGTTATATAAATTTTAACCATCAGATGGCAACAGTCCTTTGTAGCACAGAAAACAACAACTGATTTCCTTTCAGAGCTATAGTGGACCAAGTCCATTTCCTCATTTGTGAACAAGAACGTGCTTCAGTAGTTGTATTCTGAGATTTAATTCATTTCATTGTACAATTTTGTACGTATTTTAAAGTAGCCTAAAGCGATATTAAGACTTCATAAGAATGGCATCAGAGAAAATGCACGAACTTAGGAAAACATGACTTTATTTTCTGACTCATTCGCTGTGCAAAATAGAAATATAAAAATGGCCCTTGCTTCCCTGAAGCCAGCTCAATACCCCCGACATGAATATAGTAAGAATATTTCTTAAATTTTTGGTGTCTGGACATTCCTTCCTGCCAAATAATGCTGAATTTGGTATCATTGAAAAGACAAACCATAAACATCAGTACATCTATGTGCCAGTGAATTGGATCCAAATATTAAAATCTGCGAAGAAGAAACCTTATTTCAAAATAGTTTTGATGTCCATAAATGAGTTTCTGAGCACCAAGGCTTTGCAAAATTCTGTGACCAACAGAAAAAAAAGGACAAAGAGGGACATCCTTTCAACTGGTTGAAGATAAGCTGGCTGAGATTTGGAAAGGGTTTGCTCTTTACAATTCGTTTCAAGGAAAGTTTTAACAACCTTGTTACTTATTTTCGAGAAAGGAATTTGCCCCTCCCCCCCCCCCCGAAAAAAAAGGAGTAGGAATACCTGTACAGTCTTTATCAAATCTGCAACAAGATTCTCTTTACCAACCACGCAGACCTGTGAATGAAAATACTATATCAGGCATAAAGTCATTCCTGCCATACATACCTCCAATCCACCACAAATACTTGGAAAACCTTCCCAGGACCAAGCACACTTGGTCAAGTGATGCTTTTTCAATTCCTACTATTAGTTCACACTCTCCCTATATATATCTTGTTCAAATTTTCAATCGTTAATAAAATACTTTTTATTCATCCACTCAAGTTCAAATACATTTTTTTAAACTTGTAGTGGATGACACTTGATGTTAATACAGTTTTTTCAAATATTAATTCATTAATTAAATTTAATTAATCGATTTTAGTTTTAGACCTAGAGCGTCTCTTGCTCTTGAATAGTAATTTCCCTGTTGTTACTCTGTAAACGGTAGCACTGCGGTACCGGGGGCTCTTCCCGTCCTGTAGGTTGCGGGATCGAATCCCCAACCTGGCAAACTTTTTCTCTCTCTTTCCTCCTCTCCTAATCTCGCACAGTAGGCAAGGTTCTGGCAGGTAATCCTTTTTTTCAATTCCTACTATTAGTTCACACTCAAATTTTTCTTTGTTGACCTAAGTAGGAATTGACTTTAAAAAATTTCGTTTTTATATTACTTGTTTGCATAGCGAGGACGAGGAAAAGGATGAATTTGTTTATGACTGGGACATTTTCAAACGTTGAAGATTCTTACAATTTAAAAGAAAAGTACTCCAGATTTTTGTCAAGAAAATGTAGTAGATTTTGATGTTGTAATTAAGTGTGATTTAATATTAGGTTTTTTTAAGTTATGTGTAACATTAATGTTTGTTAATAATGGAAACTATAAGCTTACATAAGTGTGTCTAAGAATTACAAACTCACGAAGCATAAAGTTTCAGAGGGAAAGTGAACAAGTCCAGATTATTTTTCAATTCTGTGTCGTGACTTAATAGCAGCTGTGCTTTGTTCGATAATATGATTAAAATAGTTTAAAATAAACATAGCACTACATTAGTGAAGCAGAAAAAGCAGACAAAAGTCAATGGTTAATTAATTATAGTTGTTCAACTTTGACATCAGTTTTCTCGGAACAGACTTTTACGGACTTGGATCACTTTACCTCTGAACTCTCCATATGCAAAGGTAAACATTTATAAGGTTTAACATAAATAAAATATATTTTAATTATTTTATATTTTAATTATTTTCTTGGCGCGAGTTTTATTTCTTTAGGATGTAAATTCTGTATATTTTGGATGTAAGAATTTAATTACTTCATAACAATAAACTACAAAAAGAAAAGGAAAAACTTAAAATGCTTTTTAACCTGTGAAATAGGTCCTTAAAAATTAACTTTTACTCTAAAATTACGTTTGTTGCATTACGTGATACACTGCTTTTTCTTTTGTATTCCAGCAATGAAAATTAATGAATAAACTGCAGGGAGAAGTTAAACAGTTTCAACAGCTTTCAGTAAAAGTCAAAACTGTTGTACTTTTGGTCTGCATTTTATTAGCGTGAGCTGTAAATTAAGCCCAACAAACTTCTTCTTCTTTTTGCTAAAAAAATTCATAAGCTATTTGTTTTGTTAAAATAGAAATCTTTATGATAAAAAGAACAAAAATTTCTTGTTTAGTTTATTGCTAAATCAATTAAAAACAGAAAACGAATGATTATTCATATACATTTAAAAAAGGTATAAATATTTTTTATGCCGTTTCATAAACATTTTTTAAAAGTCTTTGCTGGCGTTTCCAATTCATCAAAGTCATTATTTATGCTATTTTGGACATTTTATTTTTTTCCTCTTCGCAAGAGGTAATAACCGACGGCTTTCAACCCTATCAGTGAATAGGCTGCAACCACAATTTAGGCTAAGCCCCCCCCCCCCCCCAAGGGTGACATCTTGTGACTCGTACCTTCTTCCACCCTCAATGAATAGAAGAATTTTTCGGCCTACAGATTTAACATGGCCATATCCGGCCTACACGAAGGTATTTAATGGTATCGTTGATATTAGCACCGAGCAACCCAGTCCGAAGCCTAAAGCGCTACCACTAGGTTACGTTTTATGAAGTTTATATATGTTTGTAAGGTATACACAAGATTCGATTCACAAGAATCGAACTTTTGAGTGAATGAATTAAAGAAGCTGCTTGAGATATGCTAATTTCGGCATACGCGCTTAGTATAAATACCATGCAGCTTTATTAATAAAAGAAGGTTGTTAAAGTTGATAGATAAGCGAGAGGGAGCTACGAGGTAAGCAGTTCCAGGTGTTAAACGGCGCTTGTGCTTAGCAGGCCCAAAGTTTACGTGGCAGAACTGCTGGTTTGACTCTCTGCTGGTTTGTGTGTATGGCAAAGTGTATTTTTATTGAATACTAATATATATTCCGTACAAGTAGTAGATATGCTTATTTCTGTAAAAGCAAATTCTATATGTGCAACGAATTCAATAAACATTGTTTCATGTATAAACTGCGTTTGTATCAAATTCATTTAGAGTGCCACTTCAAATTATATACACCCAAGTCTGGGTAGAAGACAGATAAAACTCTATAACATTAATTTTGGCTGAAGGTCATGTTTATGGTAATTGTGTTCGTAAATAACAGAAAGTACAATGAAATACCAGAGGTCCCAGTGAATGTTCAAATATGTCCTGATTTAGGAGTGTTGTAATTTAACATCTCGAATTGCTGCACAAAATAAAAAGGGAAAATAGGATTTTTTAAAAAAATTATTCATGAGATATAGAAGTTTATAAAATCATAATGTGGGTGTGGGTCTTATACTTTATTCTCTTAAAATAAAAATCTTATCTTCACCCAGTTTCTCTTGACTCACTGCCAAGTAAAAGTCGGCATAATATTTTACCTTACTTAAATTGATGTTTTCAGTACCTGTCTAAAGACACTCTCTGCGAAATATGATGTAATAAATATTATGACTCAAGATGAAACCTTTTAATTTGTTGGTCCGAAAATCCGCAAATTCGTTTGAAATAGAATCTATCTAAAATTCCTTTATAAATAAATATAGTTAGCTTGATTTCTTACAATGCCAATTTAACATATAAATCCTTCAAATTGCCACACAATTAAGAAAAATATTTAATTTTCAAACACGGTTAATGAATATCATTGAAAACATATTTCCCATGAAAGCTGATAAAGAGATATTTCAGTATTAGAACTTAGTAAATTTTTTTTTTTCCTTTTTAAGATTTAACTTTTTAAGATCGGTCATCGGTTGACTTGGCTGATCTAAAAACCCTTTGCTAAGTGAGCTATGGAGAATTTTCCTCTCACAACTATTTTCTAAATAGAGATTAGCAACTGCATATCTTTAAATTCTGTTCATTAAAATAGACAGGTTTCTTAAAATAGATCTTCAAATGCAATGAGGATGCCTTTCAAGTATCTTTTTCATTTAGTTTTGTCTCTTTTTTCAGAGCAACAATTTTAATTTTGTAGTAACTGGCGTCAACAATTTAATACTCCGTTAAAAATTAACTACTGAAATTTTTAAATTTTAAAAACAACGTGCTGTAAACTTCTACCTTCATGTGTTAAAGATAGGATTTCAAAATAGGCATATGCTTATCTGTGATTGGAAAACTACACAGAGGAAAAGTCCCTGTATGTTTACATGACGACCTGCAAGGTCAGCTGATGCTGCAGCATCTCAAGAAACAAACACTATCAAATACAGGATTGAGATACGCTACTTTAATTTTATATATATATATATATATATATATATATATATATATATATATATATATATATATATATATATATATATATATATATATATATATATATATATATATATATATATATATATATATATATTTATATATATATATATATATATATATATATATAAATATATATATATATATATATATTATATATATATATATATATATATATATATATATTATATATATATATATATATATATATATATATATATATATATATATATATATATTTATATATATATATATATATATATATATATATATATATATATATATATATATGTATATATATATATATATATATATATATATATATATATATATATATATATATATATACAATCCCTGCTTTTGCAATAGTATCACTTTTTTAAATCATCTTAAATTTCTTTCTTTCATTATGAAAATACCTCCCTGCTACCAACCTCTGTTATTGAGAACGTTTTTTTTCGTATTAATTTACTTATCTTTTTATTTCTTCTTTATTCTTAAATACAAACGATGCGAATTGAAATCGGTTTCTTAACCACCATCAGCGCTATCTCTAAAGCATTTT
>OU015494.1:181546479-181818979 GCA_907164885.2 Dolomedes plantarius | reverse complement strand
GTACAAATCAATAGATTTTGTCAGCTTCTAAAGCAAGTTAGACTCTTACCGAAACAGAGTGAATGAAGTTTGGTAAGAACGGGAGAGACAATATATGGCTGATTCAGTTTCGATCGAAAAACTTTTCAGAAACGCAAAATGCATTCACAGCTACTGAACGTAATGTGATGTAACTATAATTTATCCCCTCACACACGCAACTGGAATGCCCAAGAGGCGCACTCAATTTCTCGGTGTGGTACTAGCAAACACCATGATGCACCTTTTCACATACAGCGTATCATGGAAGACACCATCGACACTGCTAGCCATTAAAATTGCAACAACGGGAAGGAAAGCAAATAACAAAACTTTACTTATTGTACGTATACAGCATAGTAGGAAGAAAGCGATTAAATTTGGAAGCAATCTTTGGTTATACAGGGTCCAAAATTAGTACACACAGCTGCCGCCTCTGGCAGCTAAAACGGGTCTAACCCGGTTAGGCAGAGTCAAACTGGGCTTGGATGACAGATACGGGCAATTCAATCCATGCTGCTTCAAGTATATGCCGCACTTAATAAATCGAAGTTGCTGGAGAAGTTGTGGTGGCGGCCCAGTCTCTCGCAACCCATGACCAGATGCTTTCAATGGGTGAGAGATCTGAAGAACGTGTTGGCCAGGGCAACAGTCGAACACCCTCTGTGTCGGGGTAGGTCAGGACACGACGGGCCACATGCAGTCTTGCGTTATCTTGTCGAAAGATGACGTCGCCAAGGCCTCGATGATAGGGCAAAGCCACCGACCTTAAGATCTGAGGAATATAACGCTGGCTGTAATGGCTGCCCATACCATCACACCAGGTGCAGGGCCCGTATGACGATATCGAATGCAAACAGACGTGTGTTCTTTTCGGTGTCTCCAGACACGGATACGTCCCCCATGATGCTTCACGCAGAACCTGGACTAGTCTGAAAAGACGACGTGGTGTCACTCCTGCCCTGTATCCAGTTTGTCGTTGGGCGCACCACTGTTGCCGCGCGTCTCTATGCTGCCGTGTCAAGGGAAGCTGCAATAATGGTCTCCGTGCTGTTCCAGACGTCGTTGCACTGTCCGTGCGGATACTTGTCGTGGTGCAAACAAGCCCATTTCCTGACTCAAGGTCCGTGATGTGGCTGTTCGATCCTGCAAGGCCAACCTGACAACATGTCTGTCCTCTCGGACGTTAGTCACGGGAGGCTGTTGAGATCCTGCATGGCGTTCAGTTTGACCCACCTGAACCCATCGATTCCATATTCGCATGACAGTCGTTGGATTCCGACCAATGCGAGTAGCAATATCGCGGAACGATAAACCACACTCTCGATAGGCCACGATCCTGCCGCTATCGGATTCCGGCACGTGCTGGTAGCCATTTCTCCTTCTTGTACGAGGCTTTGTTTTGGAGCGCTACGGTCAATTTTTGCTACACGGGGGCTAATGAGACCGGGATCTACTGCTTAAAGCCAATTCCGAACTGCTACAAACGTCCATGCCAAGAGTGGGATTCGAACCCACAGATGCTGGTACTGAAAGCCAGCGTCCGGCCGAAGCGAGCTTATACGAGCCATAACACTATCTTCTCACAAACATCATTCAAATGCAATTTCCGAATGAGAAACCCGCTGCGTAACTTTCCTTTTATACAGAGTTTAAGATGCCGTTTCACGCTCCTACGTCATTCGATTGCGCTTAAATGCTAATCATTTTCATATCCTAGCATCTTCTTCTTTTCATGCGAATTTGACGTTTGTATCATCCCTCCTTCATGGTGTTGCAAATTTAATGCCCAGCAGTGTATTTATATACTGTGGCGTCACTGTAAGTAGGTAAGGTAATTCTCTCTGAAGCGTTGCTAAAAATTACTACTATGGGATCCATAACAAAACAAAACAGAGTCCTAATTAAAAAGCGAAGGCCAATTTTTTTAAAACAAAAACTTAACGAGGAAATTTATTTACAAACAGAAAAACTTAGCATTTAAGGTTACAACATATGCAACTAAATCCCGTGTAGATTTACACGTACGCTCCAGGATCCATTCCCGGCCCAAAAACACAGGAGCCTAGAAAAAACACGTCTATTCAGCTCGGATTCTATGCAGCGTCTCCCTTGAATGTCTGGATTTTCAGCCGGGGGGCGGCTGCAGATTATCGGCTGACAGCTCTTCTTAGTACCGAAACTTTATCGCCCGCCGAATGTCACTCGCATGAAGTTATCGCTAAGAGAAAGACAGCTTTATCACGGGGGTGAAATCATTTTCAGTTTTCCAAACAGTTACCCGCACCACTTGTTAGGGAAACCGCCCGATAAACACACAGCTGTGTTTCGTGAAATCTGTGAGGTCATGGGAAAAAATAACCCCATACTGGTAGTACGCTACACTACCTTTATCAAATTTTCCAGTGTATCTCGTCTCAGATGAAGAGCATTCTCAAAATTAGGTAGAGATAAAACGATATACATTTAATCATCCTGTAATACAGATATCCATGAAGCGATTTTCTGCGGCACAGTTTATGGATATACTCTTCAAATCCCTTCAATCCCTTCAATTATCCCCCTTCAATTTATCTTAAATATTACCTTTAATTTTCAGATAATACACTATTTTGGTTTATCCGTGCATTTTAGAACAAAAAGTTTAAAAATAAAATGTCCAATCGATGAAAGAATGTATCATTACCAAAGAAATATAATGAACCCCCCCAAAAAATGAATGTCTGTGAGGTATGGTGTTCGGAAAAGTAGAAACCCTCACATTGCAGTAATAATTAAGGGGATAGAATACCAGCTCCGCGTTTTGAAGACCTGGTGTTTGAATACCAGTCAAGCAAAACGTTGTTACAGGGGCGCCCAAAAGTTGAAAACAACGAGGGCCGTTAGAAACATATTACAACAATCATGTTGGAAAAAAACCCAGCATCATCAAAAGATACATTTATTAATAAAATAGAAAAGAAGCATGCAAGGCCAACACCTGTCTTACTGGTCTCAAGTAGAAAGGGGGGAGGGTGAAAATGGGAGGAATGATTTCGAAAAAGCAAATCTAATAATATCAGTATCAAATAGATCATTTGTTTAAATACTGGCTCGAGGTTTGAAGTGCCAGGTTCTATTCTAAGTCGTGGAAAATGATCATCATATCCTTTATTATTAATTTAATTAATCCCAGCTTCATTCATTAAATAAAGTTCACTTAAAACCACTGAATATTTCCTCTTTTTAAACTGGGGAGTGCCATTTTCAATTAACTGTGTTTTATGGTTTATTGTGCATTAATTATCTGGAATGACTGGAAGTTCAGTGTAAACGGTTCCTGGGGAAAACTACTGTTAAATAATTCACCCTACCTTTACACATTAATGGCGTAATTCTTCATGACCTAGCCCAACTCGCACTATACTAGTGTCAATCACCTTCCTTTTCCATTTTTATTCATAAATACACGGCATCTTTAGATACACTTGCTATTTTTAAAGCCACAACAATAATAATATTTATTTTCTAAATAAACAGCTTTAATATTCCAGTTTAAAAAGAAAAATATTTTGGAAAACAAAAAAGATATGAGTGAGTTTGGAGTCAACTCTAACACTGAATCATTTTACAGCGTCCAAGATAAGCAATTTAAGGAGTAAAGGATAGAAATACACTGAGGGAATTGAATTGAAAAGCAAGATCAACAAGAACGTTTTTCTCCGTTTCATCCCCATGTCAACACCCAAAAAGAATTCTTCGTTCCACACTTTTCCAGTTAATTGAACCCAAACTAATCTTTTTCTGTCAGGTCAAATCTCGGTAGACCACGGCATTCTTTGCTGATATGTTAATCAAATACTTGTAGCAAAATACTTCAGGAATGTTGGAAAAAGGAAATCCTGGTGAAGAGTATTCTGGGAATACAAAGATTGGACTCATAAATATCTTTGCCTGACTTGCCTTCCTTGCGATGAGGATAAAAGAAAATTATCATGCCCATGCAAAAATAAATTTCCATATTTCATATCAAGTTCCTAAAACACATTTTCAGAGCTTTGTGTCATAAAATTTTCACGAAATTTAGTAACTAACTTTTCAAACCGTAAAAGTTCGGAAACCTACCAATGTTATGTAACTGCCATGGAAATTTCTGCAGGAATCGATGTCTCACTTTGTGTATACATTGCTTACTTCATACTTTTCTCAATGGGATTATTTTTAAATGTATTTAAGGGAAAAAATTAGTTCAGACATTGAATTGTTTTTATGAATACGTTAATGTTTTTATTCTTTCAAAATGTATATTGATAATAAGGAATGAGAACAGATATAAACGAACACCTTTTATTCCGTATAAATTAAGCCTAATAGTTGATAATTTGTCTACTCTCGTTAAAGAAGAAGCTTAATACAAATGACAGGAACTCACAACTTCATTAAATCCATAATTTAAATAAGAGACGTGACTGGTTTCGAACTAATTTATATAGTTCTTCCTTAGACTGTGAAGTATTAAGTGTGACTATCTCTATGGGAAATTCACGAATACCAGTTAAGAAATCTCCGTCGAAGCAAGTATTTACGAATTGTCCCTAGAGACAATCGCACTTTATACTCTTTGGCCTGGTGAAAAACTGTATTAATAAGTTTGAAACTAGTTACCACACATACTTTTTATTGGGGAATTTCAGAATCTATGTGTTCCTGCTATACGTTTTTCACAGGTTTTAGGTAAGTAATAATTACAATGCAGTTCTCCCTTTTGAAGTAACATGGGAGAGAATAAGCAGTAGCCTTTTGAGCGCTAACAAATTTTGCTCTATAAAAGGAACTGTAGCTTATATAATGCTTATATAATGCTTAAAATTATACTATAAATGATATGGAATCTTTTAGTAATAAACGATGTTTTCCTCTTTTATTTTGTAGACCTTTCTGTAATTTTCTTTTATTTCTTTTGTTATTACTATACTTCATATCCATCTCAAAGAATGAATGGATTCATACAAGTTAAACATTTACTACGATTATGCAAAAAATTTATTTAAAACTGTCAAACTGGAAAATATTCAACTCAACCAACAAATAAACAAAACCCTCCATAGCCTTTCCAGCTTAAGTTTCAAGAAACGTAGGTTAGATTTAATTCTCTTTTTTCTTTTTTCCCCCTCCTCAGTTTCAACATTCGAAGTCATTTTTTCGAAGCTGTAAGAGTTTTCTTATTTTATTTTATTAATTTTATTCAAGCTGACGTAGCTGGCATTATTTCATTTTTTGAGTAATATATGACTGCTTTTAATTGTTTTAATTTGATAATAGCTCTATTTTAGATATCCAAAACTATTCGAAAGGGGCATACACTCATCTGTAGAACAATATATGGCGACTGTCTATCCTCCGAACAAAAAGAAAATAAGGTTTCTCAGATTTGTGATTAGAACTTCAATTCCACTGGGTTTCCATACTGATAATTCATGAAAAGTGGAATTTTCAGGACCATCAGAAACCTTCAAAGTGTTATAAAATCAATTGCACATATCATTATGCTAAAATAACTTAGTTAACAGAAAAAAAAGTAACATTATATGTAGCGTTAGAAGCCACATGTGTCGATAAACGTATTAGTTACAGAATGATTTTGTTGTAATTTGAAATGAGGTCGTAAAATTTCATGTCTAAGTAACATAGTGGATGGTTTAGCTTCTCTTACTGCAACCGTCACCATAAAAAAACATACTTTTTCTGTATCAACGATTGCAAAGAAGTAACCACAATGTTTCTGATCTACAGTAAGGGAATGTGGCGCTCACTGTGAGGAAATATTGCTATAACTAAGCCCCTAAACCAAAATGCGCTAACTGTTTTGGGGTACAATTAAACTTTTTCTGACACTCAAACTGACCTTTGTCAAACTGAATCCAGTTGCTGTTGTCAGCTACGGAAACAGTGATTCTAAATGCGTTTCGCAACCTCAGCGAAACATTATTCCTCAACGTGCCACGGTTCTAGTGACGTAGCGAGCATAACTGGCACCCGGGGCACGATACCTTTTTGGCGCCCCCCCCCCCCGAAAAATATATAGTAATATATAGAATTAGTGAAAAGGACCATTTGGCACTTCTCTGCGAGTGGCGCCCGGGGACGTCTGTGAAGTTGGCCCCCCGACATTGAGATATCCAAATTTTGAAAACGGCATTCGTTTGAGCGTCGTTTGAGCGTGTTTGAGCGCCAAAAATTTTCGTTTGAGCGCAATTTTAAAAAAAGTTATGAGCATTTCATTTTTTGGCGGGAAAAACACCTAGCCCCCCCCCGACATTGAGATATTTAAATTTTGAAAACGGCATTCGTTTGAGCGTCGTTTGAGCGTGTTTGAGCGCCAAAAATTTTCGTTTGAGCGCAATTTTTAAAAAAGTTATGAGCATTTCATTTTTTGGCGGGAAAAACACCTAGCCCCCCCGACATTGAGATATTTAAATTTTGAAAACGGCATTCGTTTGAGCGTCGTTTGAGCGTGTTTGAGCGCCAAAAATTTTCGTTTGAGCGCCATTTTTAAAAGAGTTATGAGCATTTCATTTTTTTGGCGGGAAAAACACTAGCCCTCCCCTCCCCTCCCCTCACATTGAGATATTCAGAGAACGGGAAAAACAGAGCGGGATGAAATTCCGTGTCGGGGAAATGGCGAAAAAGGTGTCCACCCCGTTTCGCCGACACAAAATTTCCTTCCCCCCCCTTTTTCCCGTTCAAGCTTCCCTTTTGAGATATTTAGGGATTTCAAGTCGGAGAGGGTTGGGTCAACACCTTCTCCCAGCGGAGAGAAGCGGAAACTGAAAGAAAGAGCCGTCACAGAAATGACAGTTCCAGTTCCAAGAATATATAAGTAACTATATATTTATACGTAAGCCAAAGCATATTTAGTGTATATTACGAACTAAGGAATATTAGACTTCGTCCAAAATTGTGACGCAAGGAGCATTTCAAAGACTTGCAAATCTGGAAATGACTCATTTTGATAAAAAGCCCTTTAAAAGATATTTTTTTCACCTACCTTTAATATTTACTTTTCTAAAACCACCAAGTTTTCATTTTACTTTTCATTTTATATTTTAAATGCATTTTATTCCAATTTTTACATATTTTTAAAATATTAATACCCCACAAAAAAATTCAAATTTTCGTTCGATTTTTGGTAATTTGAAAGTCCACCATCCCCTTAAGACATCTAGATTTCTTCTTTATGAATATGCATAGCAGTGGTGTAGCTACATATTCAGCGCCCTGGCTCAAGTACAATCAGTGTGCCCCCTTGTTTCTCGGAAGAGTTCTGGCGAAATTTGTTTTCTATCTGATCCTCTTATTTCGATTTAAAATCTTACTGAATAACACTTAAATTTAAATTAAAGACATTTCAACAATAAGATATTCAATTTAATAAATATTACTAAAATAATAAAACAAACTATTATTCTTTAAGTACGGAGTACCTACTAATATTTACTACATATTTTATAAACTGTATTGTCAAAATGCACTTATACATGTTTAGTTTCCACATCAAAGAAAAAAAAACTTAAATTGTCGTTTTCCCTTATTTTCGTTTGCAAATCGATCAATCAATTTCTCAAGATCAAGTTGGAAAGTTATTGTTTTCAATTTATATAGTGGTCAATGAGTTAAGACGGTGTTGTGGCATGATACTTCTAAAATGTTTTGATTAATTTCAGCTTTGAAAAACTTCTTTCTGCTGTCGTCATCGTCACCGGTAAAGTGAAAATATCAGGCAAGCTGTAATTATGTCAAAGAAGCTACTTGAGTCTGTGGTGTGAATTAAAAGTAGTTCAGCAATTTCGCGTATTAAAGTAATTTGTTTTAATTGAATATAAAAGCACATTTTAAATCGAAGCAATTGAGGTCCAAAATTAGGTGAAATATCGGAAAGATATGCCGATTGTAACAATTCTGATCCTTCCAGAATACTTTTATCAAGTGACGCGGCAAGATATAAACATTTAAAAAGTGTACATAACTGTCGAACGGATTCAAATCTAATAGAAAATTGATTAATTATTAAATCCATTCCTTTATAAAACACCTCGACTTTCAAATATCGTTCATTGTCTTAAATGAGTTCATCTACTTGTAATTAAGCAAAGAATTTTTTCACAAGATGCATCTTTTTTGGGGAAAACAAAGTTTAATATTCCATACAAGCTGATAACTCAAAGGTATCGTTTTTTAACAACTCCCAATTATTCTATAAGTTCTGGAATTGGGTTAGCAGTGGTGAAAGCATCTCAGCGGATTTCTCTATATCTTCATGAGTACCTTGCAGCATTTTCGAGACTGTATTAATAGGTTCGAGTATTTTACTTTGCACAATTATCAAAATAATTGTTCCGAAAATTTTTCTTTGTCAGACGAGTCTATTTCTATATCAATGTGTTGTGGAAGAATTTCACTTTCTGTTTGAATTGTTTCAGGCGAAGAAATATTCGTAATATCTGTATCTGTTTTGTCTGGAGAATTATTGCCTTGATCTTACGATTTGTTTCCATTAAAATTCAACGAGTGCATTATTGAATCGACCGTTTTAAAAATGTTCATATTTTGGCAACTTTCATTAAAACTTCCTTTTCGGCTTCTTACATTTTTAGTCTTCGTTTCTAAACTGAGCCCCACTTAGTTTTTTTTTACATCTCTAACTACCTACAATACATATATAAATATATGGTATTTATTAACAGAATTTAATACACAGAATATATATAAATATATCTGTTAATTGCTGATAATTTTTTATTTATTACTTTTAGAAATTTTAAAAACAATTTTATTTTCTTACGTTATAAAACTAAATATTATTCTGTATGTTGCAACCTCAATTAACATAATAATTTATAAACAAACCATTTACTTTTAAAATTATACGTCGATGAATCCAAAAGCACACTGTATATAAGTAATTTAGTAAAATAGTCATAAATTTTACAAAGTCAATTAAACGGAACAATAATTACAATCGCCAGTGCACTCAATAAGTTTTAAAAATTATATTACACATTCATTCCAGAATCAACTTCAAATCCTTACACTGTACGTTGTTAACTTGCGCTCGTGGGATTCCCCGGATGCATGTAACTTTTTTTGCTATAAAACGCAACTTACGATACGCATAGTAAATGCCTATAGTAGTGATTTCAAACATTCTTAGCAATCATCATGCATTTTTATAGGTCTATAAAATGTTAAATTTATAATGAATATTTTCTGAAATCAAAGTTATGATTTCAGTAAAATGCATACTAATATATTTAAAAGCTTTGTTTTATTTATCTAAAAAATATTTCATTATTTTTGTATATTCATAGAAAATCTGACAAATTGAATTTTTATACAAAAGTTTTCACAAATTTTTATTTCACCCTTTCTAATTTTGCACCATGATTCGTGCGCCTGGAGCAGTTCGCTCCAGGCGAGTAGTGTAGTTTGTAAATAAACATTTGTCAACGAGAAGGAGGAAGGCATTTTTGGGGCGAAACGGGGGTGGTGATTTTCCTCATTTTGGGGAATTTTACAACGAGAGGGGGAAGGAAATTTCAGTGTCGGCGAAACGGGGGGTGAACCGCGAAAAAAGGTGGGGGGGGGGGGGGGAAGAGGAAATTTGGTGTCGGCGGGGACACCTCCAAATATGGCGGGTCCCATGGATAAGACATTGAAAGAGGCGCCAAAATGAGGCAGAGTAAAAATACGAAATTATCAACAAATAACGATAAAATATAATAGTAACTAATAATAGCAAATAGTTTCAAACTCGTTGATATAGTTTAGACCTCAGACAACAGTGTTTAATGCATTTATGAAATTTTTCAATACATTCAAAAATCCATTGATTCGTTCTTAATATTTCTTATACTTTAAAAAAGATGAACTTGAAAGAAAGATTTCGTATCTCTGTGCTGTATATATTTACTTACCTTTTTCTTTTTTCCTATATACACTGCTGGCCACTGTAAATGCAACACCCTGAAGGAAACATGCAAATAACATGAAATTTACACATGCATTAGCGGAGGTGAGATATGCAAATGATTAGAATTTCAGCGCAGACGCACATCACGCGCGCCTGTGGCGCCACTTCAAAGCGCTATTTAAGGCTTGGAGATTTCGACGATTTCAAGTTCGGCAATTGTGTTTTTCTTGTGTTTTTTTCAAAAAAACGATCAAATATGCCTCGTCGAAAACAGCGATCATCTTTTGATCAAGTATCCGAGTTCGATAGAGGAAGGATAGTGGCCTACCGAGATTGTGGATTATCTTTCAGGGAAATCGGTAGTCGTGTTGGACGAAACCAAACAACTGTAATGCGGATATGTGGTCGTTCGATGCAGGAGGGTACGACGGACCGGCGTGTTCGATCGCATCCACCTCAGCGCACCACTTCACGTGATGACAGGCAAATTGTACGCATGGCAGTGACGGATCGCTCAGTCACATCACGAAGCATAGCACAGCACATGCAGTCTGTAACGCATCATCCAGTGTCTGCGCGTACCATTCGATGAAAAGTTTTCGTATCGCGCGAAAGTTTTCGTATCTCTGTCCTGTATATATTTACTTACCTTTTTCTTTTTTCCTATATATATACCTAAAATTAAATACCCGTGCTTCACAACAGAATACATTACTACCACCAATCATGTAATCGGGTTCCATTAATTTAAATTAACTTCAGTAGTAAAGTGTTGTCATTTCTTTTGAGGAGTTAACCCTATAATTTAATGACGATCCAACATTAAATAAGGGTTTTTAGATTTATATTTATTTCTTATTTTGAGGGCTTTATGACCCTTCTGGATTTTTTAACTTTCTTAGTACCTAGGGCCTAAGAGATATTCAAATTTTGAGAACGGCATTCGTTTGAGTGTGTTTGAGCGCCAAAAATTTTCGTTTGAGTGCCATTTGTAAAAGAGTTATGAGCATTTTAATTTTTAGCGGGCAAAAACTCCTAGCTAGCCCCCCCCCCCCCCCCAAACATTGAGTTATTCGATTTTTGAAAACGGCATTCGTTTGAGCGTGTTTGAGCTATATTTGCTGTCAACATAATCTTAAAATTGGAAACGTTTTAACGATCAACTAACTATTGGAACTATTTGTTTTTAATTACCTGACTTCAATGTGGAATATTTAAATTACCCAGTGGCATAGCGAGAGGGGGGCAAGGTGGTCTATCATGCCCCGGGCGCCACTTGCAGAGGGGCGCCAAATGCAACCTAAGACCATTGGACCCTTTGGTCCCCAAGACCATGAGGGGCGCCAAAAAGGTAATGTGCCCCGGGAGCCAGTTATGCTCGCTACGCCACTGTAATTACCATATTTAACTTTTTACGATAATTCATGATATGCAACTTATGCAAACTCTTAATAATTCTATTATAATGTTAATCTTTGCTCCGTTCTATACGAGAAACAAAACATTTTATTTATTGTATATTATAATTCTGAAATTGGGATTCTTAATGCAGTCATATTTTATTGTCGTATTCAAGTGTGCATCAAGTTTTATACTTAATTTTTGTACATACATATTTTGAATGTCACGGCAATCACAGTTTTATTTTTCTAATCATTTATGTGCGTATAGCACTTTCATAATGTGTTTATAACGTAGAGATGGTTACGATTATTGTTTTTGTGTTTTAAGCAATTTATTTATGTATATATATATTCAGAATTGGTTATGAGGAATTTTGTAAATTGATGCATTTCAGCACAGCTGATAGTCAGTCATTTTTGTTCAAAAGTGGCTAATTTATTTTACATTAATCATCTTCTATCTTAAATTGTAATATTTTTATATTTATATATTTTAGGTAAATGAAGTTAATATTTTGATATTTGTATAGTTTAGATTCATAAATCTAATAGTTCGATATGTATATGTATCGAAGGAAAAAATATAATTTTAAAATCCAAAATATACCATAAGATTTCTGGTCAAACATTGTATAAGATAACTATGTGAATGCAATCAGTTGCTAAATAAAAATAGTTGATATAAGAAAAGAAATGTATTCAACAGAATATTGCGATAAACTTACCGGCGTTTATATAGTGTTTAGAAAAGGTACAGTTAACTAGACGTCACTGGCACAACATTTATGGTCTGGCAGACAGTTTGACATATCCTTCCTCATTAAAATAATCTTTGCTTTTACCATATTTACAATAATTGTGTTTACAGTGTTAGAAAGTTGTAAAAGTTCAAATTATGGAAGTGCATCAAGCAATTGCATTACGTAGTAGAAAGTAATTTACAGCTGACAGAATTCTTGCCGTAATTTAACTTCTTCTATATTTTTCTTGATGTATTTATTGGAATTTGAAGATTTAAAAAGTCCTTGGGTAGCGTTTTTCATTCTCTATATAAAAAATACTTTTAGCCCGGACACCCTGTATATAAAATCCAAATACCACTCACTCACTGATCACCGTATCTCTCGAACCATGAGTTCTAGGAAGTTGAAAATTTGTATAGTGGATGCACTTCCGCTCTCCCTAACAATAACATTTAAGAAATATTTTTAAAAAAATCTACACTTTTAATATGTGAAAAGGGACCCTCAAAATTAAACACGGACTGACTGATCACTGTATCTCTGGAACCATAAGACCTAAGAAGCTGAAATTTTGCATAGTGGCTCATCTAAGGCCCTAGGTACAAAGAAAGCTAAAAAATCCAGAAGGGCCATAAGGCCCTCAAAATTAAGAAATAAATATAAATCTAAAAACCCTTATTTAATGTTGGATCGTCATTAAATTATAGGGTTAACTCCTCAAAAGAAATGACAACACTTTACTACTGAAGTTAATTTAAATTAATGGAACCCGATTACATGATTGGTGGTAGTAATGTATTCTGTTGTGAAGCACGGGTATTTAATTTTAGGTATATATATAGGAAAAAAGAAAAAGGTAAGTAAATATATACAGGAGAGAGATACGAAAACTTTCTTTCATCTTTTTTAAAGTATAATAAATATTAAGAACGAATCAATGAATTTTTGAATGTATTGAAATATTTCATAAATGCATTAAACACTGTTGTCTGAGGCCTAAACTATATCAACTAGTTTGAAACTATTTGCTATTATTAGTTACTATTATATTTTATCGTTATTTGTTGATAATTTCGTATTTTTACTCTGCCTCATTTTGGCGCCTCTTTCAATGTCTTATCCATGGGACCCGCCATATTTGGAGGTGTCCCTTCCGTTTCGCAGACACCAAATTTCCTCCCCCCCCCCTTTTTTTCGCCATTTCCCCGACACGAAATTTCATGCCGCTCTGTTTTTCCCGTTCTCTGAATATCTCAATGTGAGGGGAGGGGAGGGCTACGTGTTTTTCCCGCCAAAAAATGAAATGCTCATAACTCTTTTAAAAATGGCGCTCAAACGAAAATTTTTGGCGCTCAAACACGCTCAAACGACGCTCAAACGAATGCCGTTTTCAAAATTTAAATATCTCAATGTCGGGGGGGGGCTAGGTGTTTTTCCCGCCAAAAAATGAAATGCTCATTTTTTTTTAAAAATTGCGCTCAAACGAAAATTTTTGGCGCTCAAACACGCTCAAACGACGCTCAAACGAATGCCGTTTTCAAAATTTAAATATCTCAATTTCGGGGGGGGCTAGGTGTTTTTCCCGCCAAAAAATGAAATGCTCATAACTTTTTTAAAAATTGCGCTCAAACGAAAATTTTTGGCGCTCAAACACGCTCAAACGACGCTCAAACGAATGCCGTTTTCAAATTTTAAATATCTCAATGTCGGGGGGGCTAGGTGTTTTTCCCGCCAAAAAATGAAATGCTCATAACTTTTTTAAAAATTGCGCTCAAACGAAAATTTTTGGTGCTCAAACAAGCTCAAACGACGCTCAAACGAATGCCGTTTTCAAAATTTGGATATCTCAATGTCGGGGGGCTAACTTCACAGACGTCGCCCGGGGCATGATAATAAACCCCCTTGCCCCCCCCCCCCTCGCTACGCCACTGCACAGTTCAACGGAGTGTTCCGTTCCCACTGTCTTCCGAAGACCTTGAAAATATTCTGTAGCGTTTTGATTCCTTTATGGTGTTCTAACTTGAAAATATTTCTTTGAGGTAGTCCGGTTTGATGCACAAACCTTTTAGCTTATGAATTTAAGCCCCCTTAAGCTTATAAATATTTCTTCCCTTAGTCTCACACGGAAGTGTTAGGTCAAAGCACCTGACTCACGCAACATGATCTCGAAACAGTAGCGCTTCGCCGTATCCATCATCTTTGCACCAGTAGAGCCATTATTATATATTCACCAACTCCAACCCCGATCATATCGCCTTATTTGAGGATTTCACAAATTTTTTACTGAAAGAAACTGTAGCCATTGATAAATACACCATTTTTGTGTTATATATATATATATATATATTTTTTTTTTCAAAAGTATTTCTATGATAGATTTCTGGTTACTTTTGTGTTAAGGAGAGGAATATGGACTTAGTGAAGTGGGCCATTTAAACAGATGTCAAAATAAAGTAACTGTATCACCCACTTGCTGCAGTGTTGCAACTGAAATATACTTAGCGTTTACAAAACAATCCAATTTGCTTTTATCTGCATGGTATTGAATGATGGCTAGGGATTCTGCAAAATGAGAGGATATTAATTGAATCAACATTGAATAAAATTAAGATTTTTGTGCTCCCGATGGTCATTAATTTTAATAATGATATAAATATATTAGGAGTTTTTTGTTTTATTCAAAAGTGTCTTATTAAAGGAATGCTCTGTGTCTGAATATCCATTGCAGCCCTATCCCTATAGATTCACAATATAGTGTATGATACGTAAAAAATTTCCTATCTTTTTTAAAAGTTGATTTTTACACAAACGTATGACCTTTAAAGTTAACTATGCAGAAAATAACTGAAAGCCCAGATATCTATTTAATGGCTGCATTTAATCATTAACGTTTTTGTCAGATTAAATGTTAATGATTCTAATCACTGCACTTTGTATATCTTCATTAATATTCGATTTCCCCAAATGTTCTTCTAATTATAATGTATCGCTTAATCAATACAAGTTTTATTGATCTTTAGCTGCCCATAAGGTAACAAAAACCATGTTTCTTAATGCCTATCATTTAAAGGTAAGCGTTTAAAATATAGTTTAATTTTATATACGATTCTTCACTGCGCTATTAATCATTGACTGAAATAAGTTTAATTTTGGAAAGAAAACATAGAGATAATTTTTTGCTTTATAAATAATAATTTTTTTTTACATATCTAATAATTCTAATAAAATCGGATTTCTTGTACAAAGGGGAAAAGGATTTTTTTGTATTACATATCCTAAATCTCTAACAATTTAATGTTATGAAATGGAACTTCATTTACAAACTGTAGCTATTTTAATACAATAAAAACGTACAATTCGCTTGTATCCGAGTGGTGCATTTTAAACATTTTATCTGTAATTATTACAAAGTAATTGTAAAAATGAATGTGAGCAGGCTTCATGCAGTCGACTGGCTTCATGCAGTTGACAAACATATATGCTTTATTTTCATCTTGCATATCACTTTCAGAAGTTGATTATCTGTAAAGTTATACGCCCGAATGAAATATTTTTAGGAGATCTTTCAAAATATTTAGTCAGCTTTTAAGTGTTCAGTGAAGAACTCTTACGATCCTATAACACGTAGTGTACGTACGTATTACGTAGTATTATAGAATTTGCAACACCCAGAATAAAAAGTGCAATTCGCCTGAAACTCTATGATTAAGTAGGCTAAAAAATAATTTATAATAACATTTCCATGGCACAAGAGCACATTTATATAACGGTAGCACAAATGAATGGGAGACTTTTGTATAAGCGGCTGTGGTTAAATACTTGGACCTTTGTGTTTGCGCCAGTCGATGACGTTGTATGTTGCGGAGCAAAGTTGCTATCGGTCAGTGTGGTGTCTGAATGTGGTAAAGAAAGTTGAGTACATACGGTCGTGACATGGCTTCGTCCAAACAGGGTCAGCGAGAGATTATTCAATAACTGAAGTCAGAAAGTATTAATGAAACTGAAATTTATTGTTGTATGAAAGCATCGGTGTCTGGCACAGTGTGTAGCGTTTAGATGGTTTAGGGGATTTCGTAAAGGACGAATGAGCATGGAGCATGTCGAGACTGTACGGAATAGCTCCTCTTTTTCTAGAGATACATTTCTCAACCAGTCGCAGCATTGATTCATACAGATGTCGAATTAAGCCTTGAGGAGCAGTTCTCCATGCGTGTTCAACCAGGTGAGGAAGGTTTTCTATTGTCTGCACTGGTTGTGTCTGAGCCTAGACGTGATGCCCCCCCCCCCCCCCCCACCCTCAGTCACAGACGTTTTCTATTGCGAATAAGTCAGTGGATCTTGGAACCTATGTTGGTACTTCGTAGACATTCTAATAAGATAGCCCTTCTTATGAGATAGCCCTTATTATTCTTATGAGATCCCCATAATAGATGTAGATCCAGCCTTCGATAAAATAGATTACATATAAATGGTATTAGACTACATAAATATAGATAATAGATAATAGATTACAGCCCCAACCTTCAGTAGGAGCTGTAAGGTATGCGATATAGTTGGCTTAGTTATTCCATTCGCAACGTTTTTTTCTGTATAATTATTTAACTACCATCGGAGTCTAAGTAAAAGTGTGATGTGTCACAAAAGAGGTCTTGACGTCATTTTGCATTCTAGACCGTTCGGAAACGGTACCAATCCAATCACAGTCAATGATGAGTTGAGGTTAGCAGCCAACGTTAAACAGCGGTATGAACGAATCGAATGCAACCCTACTTCCGTAAGATTGTTTAGATTTTCGACTAGTGTGCTTCGGATTGGTGCTCTGCAGTCATCTTTTGCAACAAGAGCGATAAATTCTACTTCCATAAAATTACTATTTCCGTAGTATGACAGGTAATGGGTTGTCTGAATGAAGGTATCAGGTATGTTGTCCGATAGAGTGATCAGGAGGCAGTAACAAGGACTTGGCGTATGAGATGATAACCACGTTGATTTGTCACCCTCCGTGTTTAATTACCAACTTTTCAGAAATGAATGCCATCTCTCCATAATTTTTACCCATATTGCTAAATCATTATAATATCCTTCGTAACATGTTCCCCTACATGACTAAATGGATGTCTATGCTCGTAAAAGCCTATTGTCCGTCCTCTTTCAAAGTTCGTTTCCTGGATACATTCCTTGTGGACATGGATTTTAAGACATTATGAACAACAACATCATCCTATAGGAACCAGGCTTTCTTTAAAATTAGTTTCAGAATAGTTACTGGACAAAATGTATGAAATGTCTGCTTACAATCCACTATTTGCGTATTTTTGCGTACTTTCGCCGTGACATTGCTGCGACGTACTTCGATGTAAAGAATGATTATGGAGAAAAATGCAAACTCCTGTCAGAAGCTTCCAATGTATACTAATACCTCTCTTGGGGAAGAACTATTTTCCCAGTCAGCATTAACGGGCAAATAAATTAATAATAATAATAAAATAAATGACAAATTATTCTTTAGTTTTAGCATTAAACAGTTTGATTTTACAAATAATGAGTAACTGAAGTAGCCCTAAAAGTTTGGTTTGATTGGGTTTGGAGCGTTACGGTAAATTTTTACTACACCAGGCCTAATAAGACAGGGACCTACTGCTTAAAGACAATTCCCAACAGCTACAAACGTCCATGCCAAGAGTTAGACTCGAACCCACAAGCTCTGGTACCGGTTGACAGCGCCCTAGCCATTCGACCATCTTAAGGCCAGGCCCTAAATAGAAGATGCTAGTAAAATATAACAAAATTCATTTCCAGAAAAAAATCGGATTCTACTACCACTGGGGGTTTTATGCCGTCCATATTCAGGGTTAAGCAAATCTGATGGTAACAATTGCCCGAATGTAATCAGGCTTAGATGCGAAGTAGTTAAAAAGCAGAAAAAAATTTGATAAATTGAGTTACAATGTGGAATTCAAAATGGGGTCGTCTTTAGTCTGAATATCAAAAGTCAAACAATTCCTAAAAATTAAAAAAGGTAAGACGCTAAGGCAACAAACAGTTTTTTTATAGTGTTTTATAGTGTTTTTATATATTCCTATATAGTTGCTACTGGGCTATCTAGCCCAGTAGCTTATTTCTCTAGCTTATTACATGCCATTTATAGTTATTCTTTTCAGTTGTTTATTTTTACTGACATTTCCCTTTTCGATAATTATGACATTAATAGTTCTCTCTTTCAATAGTTCCCAATTTATGCACAGCTGTATGAAATCCAGTCTGCAATCTACCAATTCTGCATTCTTCAAATACTGATTGGTAAATCCCGGAGCTTTTTCATTAAATCTAAGTAATATCTAATCATGCTTTTCTCGGTTAATTCGAGACCTCCTTTTCATTAATCATAATTAGTACCTTTTTAGAAGGACTGATTTTTCATATATTTATTTATTTTTAATATGTATGTGCCATTTGTGTGTACTGTTTTGCTAATAAAACATGTATCTGATCTTAAAGATGATCTGGCATATTTTACTTTTATTTCATACGAAAATTTTTTATAAATAGTTAAACTTTTTTTTAATTTTTCTTTTTCAATTCCTACTATTAGTTCACACTCTCCCTATATATATCTTGTTCAAATATTCAATCGTTAATAAAATACTTTTTATTCATCCACTCAAGTTCAAATACATTTTTTTAAACTTGTAGTGGATGACACTTGATGTTAATACAGTTTTTTCAAATATTAATTCATTAATTAAATTTAATTAATCAATTTTAGTTTTAGACCTAGAGCGTCTCTTGCTCTTGAATAGTAATTTAAACTCTTGTTACTGTGTAAACGGTAGCACTGCGGTAGCGCGAGCTCCTCCCGTCTTGTAGGTTGTGTGATCGAATCCCTAACCTGATAAACTTTTTCTCTCTCTTCCCCCCCCCCCCTCTTAATCTCGCACAGTAGGCAAGGTTCTGGCAGGCAATCCTTTTTTTCAATTCCTACTATTAGTTCACACTCAAATTTTTCTTTGTTGACCTAAGTAGGAATTGACTTAAAAATTTTTTGTTTTTATGTAAATGTCGTTTCGAACGCGGCAGGCACTTTATCTATTACGACATTTGCCCATCCACACAGCGAATTTGTTGGCTTCTTTATTATGGGAGCACCAGTATATAGGGGGACCAATAAAGCTCCTTAATCACAGCCTTGTCCTCAGACAAGCGGGAACAGGCCCACAACCTGGCGGTGAATGCACTCAGGGAATACCCGTGAGCCAAACTACTGTGCCACCCAAACGGCTTTTTATGTGAACGTTAAAAAATTATACAGTAGATTAATCAACTTAAAAATATTTATTTTCAACATATTAAATATTACAACTTAGTTCCATGCCATAACAATAAATATTATACGTACAATGTGCAAAAGGGAGGAAAGCGAGTCATTTTTACTTCAAAATGAAGGAATAGTGTAGAATTAGGAGGTGGGATCAGTTAATTAGTAAATAATATTAAAAGTAACAAACTTTCTGAACTTGCTCATAATATTAGGCTGATTCGCAAATTTAGAAAACTAATTCTTATTTAAAATTTGACCCCCAGTTTCAGAGATAGGGAGTCAATTTGACTACCAGTTTCATTAGATGAAGCCTGAGCTCTGAAACACAATGATTGCTCTTCTGAAAAGGTGAAGTAGGTAAAAATTAGTTCTTTAAAGACTGAATTTCTCCTCCTTTTAATTAGTGAACGCTTTCCTCCTATTTAGCAATCTGTTCATTTCCTTCCGAGCAATTTGTTTCAACGCAATCTTTTTCCCGTTTATTAAGCATGTATTTGCTTACACCTATTATTCCCCTGCAGATCTGGTTACCATCTGGGGTATTTTAACCGTGTTTGGTATTTTACTATTCAAATTAAAGTTATTATTTGGGCTCTGACGTGCCAATCAAGGTAATTAATATTTTTACGGCTTATGTTTCACCCTTCATTGTAATGAAGTATTGCTTTTCCTGTGGACTTCATATTTTCCTTAATATTTTTGTTTAAGCATAGTTTTGGGAGCTTTTAAGGATGTTCAGGCTTAGCATTTGGAGAAAATAATTTTGTATTCCATCCTATTTTTGTTCTCTGTATATAACAGTAACTGGGTCTTTTAGTCTTTCTTTTTTCATAATTAAACGTCTTGAAACATGGTTTGTTTTCAAACGAGCTGGTAATTTAGTGTTAGAAGTTTGTAATATATTTTATTTTCCATTCTGATCTTTTCAGTTGTTTCCAAAAATGACTAAATTTTTTTGTTCATACATCTTTTAAATTAGTAAGAAAACTCAGAATTGCGGACACCAAAATTTTGAAGAATTATTGTTTCCATGTTTTCTGGAAGAGGCAAATTTTGCTGTTGCCCTTAAAAGTATCGCCAAGTCTGATATTCAGGGCAGAGAACTGCCAAAATGAAACGCTGATAACCCTTGAGTCGATTACCCTTAATGT
Source organism: Dolomedes plantarius (assembly GCA_907164885.2). Taxonomy (NCBI): domain Eukaryota; kingdom Metazoa; phylum Arthropoda; class Arachnida; order Araneae; family Dolomedidae; genus Dolomedes; species Dolomedes plantarius. The sequence goes on along the minus strand of OU015494.1, from coordinate 181,798,397 downwards.
CTATCACCCTGTTTAAACTCTCCTTCGCCAGTTATGTGGCAGAATTGATTTATTAGAGAAAAAATAATTGTTAATCAATGTCCAATATTTTTGTGGTCTAAACTCTTTAGTTGCAATCCAAAATACATAATTCCTTTTAATGCTATCTCTTTTACATCTTTACAAATTTTAATTACACTCGTACACGGGTTAGATTAGAAAATTGTCATATTAAACTTCAAAACACCCACATTCCTTGCAATGAATTCTAGACAGGCTCTTCCTAAGCAGTCTGGGTTTAAAGGAGATCGTAAAATAAACCATAAATATAAGGTCTTAAAAAAGTTTTCTCTATTTTTTTTTTCTTTCTACATTTGAGATTTTCTATATTTCACGCTAAATACTCACACACACACACTAAAATGATAAAAAAAGGGATAACAGAAATATTGCAGCTATAAAATACATTCCCTCTTATAACCAAATTTAGAATTAGCAAAGGCTTTTCAAAATGGAAGTAGTGTATTTTGTTATTAAAGTATCTCATTTAAATATTTTATAACTGTAGCTTGTATGAAAATGAAATTAATAACTGTTATGATGGTTCAAAATTTTTTCTGAAATCTAAATTTTATACCGTATTAATTAAAACGTAATATAAATGAATTAGCAACTGTTATACATTAGTCCAGCATTTAACTATTATAAATAAATGTGTGTTGGAATCTTCAGAAAATTACTCATTTTTCAAGAATCAAATAACAGATATTATAGGTAATCATCGTAATTATATTAATGTAGGAAATGGGAAGCTTAAGCCATTTTAAACTGTTATCATAGAATGTTGAATATGCGAGGACATAAAAATGCAAATATTTTCCGTACAAAAATGTGACACAAATTACTGAATTTTTTTTTGCAATCCTCAGTCTGAGAGAAGGACTTATCAGAATTATCAGACATTGAAAATATCTGTTTAAAATACAGTGTGTCGGAGAAAGATCTTTATTATTCTAAACATTAATCACAAAGATACGAACAGGTCAAATGAAATGATGTTTGCTCCATTTGACCTGTTCGTATTTTTGTTATTAATCTATAAAATAATGAAGATCTTTCTCGGACACGCTATATTTTCAATGAAGAACTCTATTTTCAAAAACGGATTAATGAAAGAAGTCTTTTGGAATCTTTATTTATAATAACGTTTTTCTTTTAATTTGGGAACTCATATAAAGTAATTCACTTCAGTTATGAGGATAATTTTACCATATACATATGTAGACCAATATCATACATAAAAATCCTTAAAATTATAAGATATTACTTTTATAAAATTTATGTTTTATGCAAAATATAAATAATAACACACGAAAGAAGTGATAAAATTTTTGCCACAATTAAACATACTGATTGATAATATTAAAAATTACAAAAATATTATGCAAAATCTCAATCTGTTTATGCATAAATTTTTAATAAAATATGTCATCATAAATGTGAGCATTATTATCATTTATTTATTTTAGAATTGGAATGTGATACTATACATTAAAAAATTAAATAACCTTATATAATACCATAAGTATTTTAGTTAAAGGAAAATATGGAACGACCTGTAGGAAAGTAATTTAGTCAAAATACTGATGTGTTTATAAATTATAAAAGCTTCGTATACTGACGAAAAATTCACATTTTTAAAAAAATAGTTTCTTTTCTCAATACAGTTCCTCTTCTGAACTTCTTATCAAAATATGTTATTAAAAATTCACATTTACAATCTTATTATTCGAATCCTTGAAAATTTACATGCTTTTATCTATACTAATATATAAAGAGAGAGAGCGGATTTTGTATGTGGAGGGTAATCTCTGGAACCACTGCACCTATTTGAAAAATTCTTTCACTATTTGAAAGGTACATTATTCCAGATGGACATAGGTTATATATATGATGTATATCTGATCAGTAGAAAGAAAGTTAGGGGCCTAAATGTTGAGCTGAGGCTTCACCTTTACAACCTTTCCTTTGTCAACCATAGTCAAATAACCATAGCAACACATCAAACGATATTTTCATTTATTATCAGTAAAACATTTAACATTTGAATTTTTTTTGTCAACCATAGTCAAGTAACCATAGCAACACATCAAACTACATTTTCATTTATTATCAGTAAAACATTTAATATTTTAAAGATTCAAGTGGAGAAGGTATAGATAAATACATAAAGGAGTTTTGAAATTGTCAACGTTTAAGGGTTTATTGAAGAAAATTGCATTTGGAATTACGCTTTTTATTGGACATTTAAGGTAAAAAAATATCTACAATTTATTGGCTATCAACTGGAAATTTATTGTTATAATATTGCAGAACTTTATTTAACTTATAAACTTTATGTTTTTGAATTTATGTACAATTTTATGCATAATTTGCGTAAATCGAACTTGAATTATTGAACTTTATTAAAAAATCAGTGTGTTTCATTGAAACTGGGAAATTCATTGATTATTTCGAATAGGCCTATGTTTGTTCCTTTATAAGTGAAAAAGTATTGCTTCAATTGAGCTGAAATTTTGTTTAGGTATAGTTGATAGTTCAGATTAAAACATAGGCATATCATTTTTTGAAAATCGGACACTGGAGTTTTTTAATTAATGTTTTAACGATTTTGCCCATAAAATTTGCTTATTTCGACAGCTTCCGCGGCTGTCCTCGCTGACAGCGAGACTATGGGGCCGAATCATACCAAAATCGGCACGCGGGTCGCCCCGGACACGATTCAGTGCCTGACGTAGCCGGATTTTTGAACTTTTAATTTTAAAAAAAGTTACTAAATTTTTTGTGCCATTTTTGGTGCTTTTTTCGTGTGTTTTTTTTTTTTTTGTGTGTGTGTGTGTGTGTGTGTGAACTCTGTAGCGGATAGGCTATGGGGCCGAATCGTATCAAAATCGGCATGCGGGTGGCCCCGGACACAATTCAGTGCCTGACGTTACAGTTTCCAATAAAACTTTCTTTTGCCATCACCATCAACAAATCCCAAGGTCAAACACACAAATATATTGGACGTGAACTACGGGAAGATTGCTTTACTCATGGACAATTATATGTTGGTCTCTCTAGGTCAGGAAATGCGGAGAATCAGTTTATTTTAAAACCTCAGAAAAACGAAATAAAAATGTGGTATACCATGAAGTTTTTAAAAAAATTATACCTACCTAATATCTACTTAAGATAGATAATTGTTAAACCCGGACAAAGTCGGGACGGGCCGCTAGTATATATATAAAACAGTTCCGTGAGTGAGTGACAGATTATGCACAGACCAAACCACTGGACCTAAAAGGCTGAAATTTTGCCTGGCGATTCTTCTTATAGTGTAGGTGTGCACTAAGAAAGATTTTTGAAAAATTCTCATTAGATTTTTTTAAATTAAATGTTTAAGTTGTTTTTGTAACATTTTTTAAGTTTGCATTTAAAATAATAATCTGAGGGTTATAAATATATCACGAGAAAGATCATAAAAATGCCTTTAAAATGAAATCTTTTTAGAATGTTTACCTCCATTTTCTGATTTTTGGTGAATTTTTGAAGATTAATTTTTAGAATTTAATTTATTAAATGCTGATCACGTGGTTTCTTTTCTCTGTGTGATACTTTAAATTAATTTTGCGTCACGTGCATAACAACGAAATAAATTGCCATAAAAAATACTGAAATACTGTAAAAGATAAAATTTAACTATTACACTAATTGAGAAGGAAGTTTTTTAAGAATTCAATTCAAATTAGTATTGTAAACCTGATTGTCATGATCCGAGGAATAAATGTCTCGTCGAGTTATTCATAAATGGAGAAATGACTCTTATTTAAATCTTGTTTAATATGCACTATTTACATCGATCAATATATACATTCGTTTCGTTCCGTAGAACCATCATACATAGACTAGGGGGCGCGGAGTTGATAAATCAGTTCAATAGAGACCCTATTTCTCTATTCTGCCCGCTCGCTCGCATCGTTTATGACATAGTCCAAGTTCAATCTAATCTTCTTTGTCCCTCTTGGTCTCTCTTATCCTCTTTTCCTCCCCGTAACTTTCTGGATTATTCCCGTTCTTTCCATCCCTTGAATTACCCTTCCGGTTTTTTTTCTTGCACGTGGACTACCCACTGTGGTTCCCTCCGCTGTCGGCTCTCGCTTTGTTGAATACCGCTTCTTTCTGCGCTAAGGGTCCTTCGCTAATCATTCTAAATGATGTGCCCACTTCACTTAGTATTGGTCATTTTCAAAGGTGCATTCAACTTCGCCACCTGTTTGTGCTCTTTTGAGCTTATTGGTGATCCTGTCGCTCAAAATTAATTCAGTCCCAATTAAGAATGTCGGACGCGAGTCTGAAAAGTATGTTTTATGGATATTAAATATGCAAATTAATTGCATACATTGACCATTGTATTTAATTTGAATATTTTCTTCTATATTATTTTGTCTATAAAAATATCCATTACAATTTTTTAAATATATTTTTTTTTGCATTAATTGAATACATTGACCATTGTATTTATTATAAATATTTTTTTTGGCATGAATTGCATACATTGACCATTAAATTTAATTTGAATGTACTCCGTAGCGAAGCACGGGTATCCAGCTAGTGAGTACATAAAGTTGAACACTTTCTGCTTCATCAGTTAATGCAGAATGTTTATTCCTAAACTCACAAGGATTTTAAAAGATTCGGGTTTAATAATCAGGGTAACATAATGAAAATCTGAATTAATTGAATTCAAAGGCAACTGGAGACGAATTATTTTAGATTTCGATTCACGTTGTAGAATCTTTGCGCTATATATAGTACGAGTAAATACATGGTATCGAAATACCTTCACTCATTTACTCATATAACAAAGCATCGAATAAGATATTTAATACTACGCTAGAATAGAGGCTTTCAATTGCAAAGGTTAGCTGTAAGTATTTTTTCAATCATTATTAGATTTCGTGTTTCAGTTCTCTTCTTTCAAGCTATCATTTTTTGTTTATATGTCCTTATCCAAGTAAGCCGAAGACAACAAAATTAATTACTTTTACTGACATAAATAATTCAGTTTTCATGTGTGCTTCTTGTGAGAGGTATTTTTATAATGGAAGAGAATTTTCGTGAATGTAATTCCTTTTTCTGCTTTTTTTTACAATTCTAAAAGTAAGAAATTCAAAGGAACCAAAAAGTCTAAAAATCATTATTCAGACTACTTATTATGCTAACTTTCTTGCTTCAAAGCCAAGAGTAAAGTAAAGTGCAAAAATATTATTTTTCTTCTGTAAGCTTATATTTCAGTTTCTTTAAAAATCAAAACGTAATATATTTTCTCCTTTTTCAGCGTAAGTTGGTACATTTCGCATTGTGGGTAATCTGCCATTAATTAATGACTTCGTACGAGCAAAGCTATTAATTTCTGAAAATCCTTTCATTCCTATGACGCATTTAAAGTCAGCAATAAAAGGCTATTCTAGCATTAAATAAAAAAAAATATTTATTATATTTTTTCTAATTTTTAACTGTGATTGATTTAAAACTTCTAACAGTTTTCAAAACTTTCGTCTCTCATGTTTCCCTAAACAAGAAAGACTTTGATGGATTTCTTTATTTGTTCTTAGATAGATGACTTAATCCATTTAGAAATAAGACGAATATCAAGCGAACTGCAAATGAACAGAGGCTTCTGGAATTATGCGCATCATAGAAATAACAGAAAAGCTATTGTATTTCTAAGTAAAGTTACAAAGTTCTATCAGTTTTCGAAGGAAATCGAAACAGCAGTTTTACAATTTATTTTGATTATTATGATATAAACTAATGATATTTGCAAGGAAATTCCCAAAAATCTGAAAGATTAGATCTGAGAAAAGGGAAATAATTTTTATCTCTTTAATTCTTTCTATTATTTCAGAGAGTTTAAAGAACTATGAAATGACTTTGATATTCAACCTGAAAAAGTTCTAAGCTCTTTAAAGCTATATTTAATTGATATAAAACTATGGATTATATAAATACTCACCATAAATATAAATCTATACAACAACAAACTACCTGGACGGTGTGTTCCTATATGCCGATGTTGCTTTATCCTAGCCCTACACTCCTATGTTGAAATATGGGCGATAGATTTTCCACGTCAGTTATAGAATGCCACATAAATACAACGCATTTCCTAGAAGATATTTTGCGTTGAATGAATCTCTCTACTCAGCCAGTTTATCCTAACTCCGCAAATAAACGTATGTTGGTATTTCCTCACTATATGTTTATATATGTGGAAATTTTCTCTGATACGAACTACTCAATTCACAAATAAGTCAGTTAATGTTGCTTCAAGTTAAAACCTCCGACGAATTTTGTTATTTCTAAGAGTGGTAGTTCACGAGTTTGCCTCGTTATGCAATTCTTACATCTATATTAATTTATGTAGAGCATGACTAGAATTACGGCTCCTAAATAAGCAACATTTAGCCTTCGAATAAAAAAAGATGACCGTAGCACTCCCAACTAACCTCTGTTTATATAAGCGACCTAAAATTCCTAATTCATATTCATAATAAAAATCATTTTGGGATATGCTTTAAAATATGGGGAAAAGTAATCGATGAAACTGGAAGAAAGCTTATAAAAATAACCCCACAATATGAATCAAGAGAATTTTAACAAGTTAAAAAGGAATTTTATGTGAATAAAAACACAATGGAATTGAAGTCTGGGGGCACATAGCACGGAAAAGCTTGCTCTTTCCTTTAATTAAATTCTGTTGCTTAAACGTGAAACAAGAATAAAATATTCAACACATCTAAATTGAATAATGTCAGCCGTTTTCGGCATTCTTCTTGCTTTATGACACGTAAAATATTTTTTATGTATTTAAAGGTGATATGCGTAATCTCATCCTGACGCGTTTTGAGGAAAATAAATCTTAATTCGATCCTAAATTCATTCTTCAAAATTCGATTCAGTATGTCTCTATTCTAAAAGAAGAATGACATGATAAGAAGATTTCTAAAAAAAATTTTTTTAATAAATAGACTTCGTATTCATTATATGTTGTCCTTATATGTTGTAATGTGAAAGAATCCAGAAATAGAAAATGGCTAAAGGTTTTCAAATTAAATCGTCATCAATAGGATAAGCAACTTGAAAAAAGAACAAAAAGTAAACTTAGTTTACATTTATCACGACGTTTAAAAGCGATGAAAAACATCAATAATAGTTTTAAGTAATACTAAAAGCCATATTCCCAAATAAAAAACATTTTTCAATTATATGAGAAATAAAATGTGTTTTTTTTCTTACCTTTATCACTTTTTCAGAATGTTTTACTATAAAAATTACTGTGCAGTACTCATAAATCAGGATATCAACAGAAAGAAACGTTAAAGGCTATCTGATTTGTGTAGTGTTAAGATATAGCAAGTAAAAATCCATCATTGCTTGTCACATAGATTTAAATGATCTTGTTCAGAAATAACTATGATTAAAACAATTAAGCCCAAACGTAGGTTTGGTTTGGAGCGCTACGGTCAACTTTTTGCTACACAAGGGCTAATTAGACCAGGGCCTACAGTTTAAAGCCGATTCCGAACGGTTACAAACATCCAAGCACAAACGTATTAAAAATCAACGTAGATAAATACAAAGTTAGACCGTTTGTATTTCAGTACCATGAATGTAAGAATGAAATGAACCTTTAATTTCGGAAATAATTTTAAAAACCTTAGTTTTTTAAAATAGATCTTAAATTCATGGTGCTTAAATTTTAAACATTAATCACACTACAGATGGAAAGTAAAGTGTTTTATTGCATGCATTTCGAAAATATTCGTATAGCGAACTTTGGGCTTAGCTGCCTGTTAAGACATTTCTTGAGAAGGGATGCTTTTTACGGTACAATTCGATGACAGGGGATTAATTTTGGATCAATTACTCGCAACAGCGTGAAATAGAGATTTCTTTTGGGAATAAGAAGCTAGCTTTACTCCGATGGATATTTCAGGGTTTTTCAAGAAATGTCTTCTGGATAAAAAAAGAAGTTTTGTTGAATATATTTTTTAAATTTTTCAGAAAAAAAGCTTATTAACCATTTTTTTTTTTTTATAAAAGAGCACATTTAAAATTCTGAATGATAATGGCGCATTGGTGGGAAAAAAGATATCAAAATAGTAATATATGAATAAGAGGCATGAAGCTTGAAACAAGAAATTCATTTTAAAAAATTATTATTTTGGAGCTTTTTGAAATTCTCCTCTGAGAGTTATATGCTTGTATTAATGCTGTGTTTGCATAATTCATAATAAAACTTTCTTCAGTTCACATCTCCTAGAATATTTATCCTTAAATTGATCGTAGACTAAGAAAATGTTATTTTAAAATGACAAGTAACGATAAAAAAATTGAAAAAAAGGGAAATAAAGACTGTTTAAAGAAAAATAATGAAACATCAGTATTTTCAGTAAGTGTATGATACCTTCTTATTTTCACTGACACATTTCTTTAGGCACATAAATTTTGAGAAAATGTTGTTACCTCAAAAAGTCTCTAAGAGATCTTAGCAACAGTTTTAAAATTAAGATAGCTCCCTATTGGTAAAAAAAAACCAATTTTTTTTAAATACACGAGACTGAATGTCTGCTACTCCGTATAACAAGATAAACCTTCATCGATTTTATATGAAAATTCGATAAGCCTTAAAGCAATCCGAAATAGCCTGAGGACAGCCAGTGGCTGTCCTTCTTTCATTCTTTATAGATAAAAATTATTTACAATTTAAAATTCTTTTATCATAGAATTAGTAGAAAATATCAATAAAACACTTCAAAAATTAAAAAAAATCAGTCCGGAATTTAATGCTTTCAAATTAGTTTCAAATCACGTGAAATCTGTCAATATTAGCAAAGTTTGGACGCATGAAGCAACATCTCTTTAGTATATTTTATTCTTATCTACTTAATGCCCTTCTATGAGAGCTCAGTTTTAGTGAAACCTATAAGAAAATGTATTCCGCAAAAAGAAATCATATCAAATTATTGTCATGTACAGTATCACACTATTGAGTTCATTGAAAATGATAAATTATCAACTCTAAAATTAAAACCAAACAGAATATGTTCTTTTAGGGAAAAAATTACCTAAAAACCCTCAAAGCCATTTTATTCCTTTTTTAATTTCGAATGAAGAAAAGTTTATTTCTAGAATGACTTCAAATTTTTAATCAAAGTTTTGCTTTGCCTTCTTTGCTTTTATTTTCAATACTTTTGTTTTATAAAAATATATTTATGTAACGGCTTTTAATAAAAAATATAAAAGCTTTTCCAAATATCTTTCTGTTTTATAAGATGGAATGAATCGTCAGAGGTTTTGAAAATGACCACAAGAAAAGGAGCAAATTTTCATTGATTTAATTTATTTTCTCTCATTTATTTTATGTATTCCATTTATTTATAATTAATTAATATATATATATATATATTGAACGCCACTATTTTCAGAATCAAGCAAAACGAAAAATAATTATATAAAGTCTTGTATATCATATGATAAGGCGACACAGCTTTAGAAATTTTACCTTCGATAGAGGACTTTGCTGATTCTATTCGATCTATTAATATCCACACAAAGTCATTCATAGGTCAGGAAGTATCTTTAGACGTATCGGACTTAATGTTTCCAAATTATAACATCTCTCCGCAATCCGACTTGTTTTTTACATACTTACGTGTTTGCTTTCAAATCATTTAGTTTTGATTCGTCAATTTAGTTAATTATTAATATATTATTCAAAATATTTTTAGTTAATATATAATTCCAGATATTCCCCTAAAAAAGTTAATTAGATTTTGAAATTTATCTTAAATCTAAACTCTTTAACTGCTGTGATTTGCACATTGATTAATGTACACCATATGTAAGTGGTGTGCAACACTCAAGGACAATATGGACAAGTTTAATCAAACCCTACTTTCTGCTAGTAAAAATGTAACAAAAGCCAACATTTGACTTTTCCTTCGCTGCTCAGCTTTATAAGTATATAGCAATTGCTCTCTTTCAATTTAAATTTCCCCCAAGAATATATAAATATATATATTGGACGTTATCCAAATTCAGAAAGAAAAAGTATTTTATGGAAAAAGAAATAGTCATTAAGAGAAGGCTAATTTATGGAATTAATAGTAATGAGTCCAAATATGCATGCAAATAGTTATTTCGAGCTTTTAAAATGGACATATTCATTAGTATGAAGTAGGTATCATTAAGAAGAAATGACTCCAAATTTTGAAACACAAAATTAAAAAGCCACTACATTTAAAATAAGGGATTAAAATATAGGTTACTTTTAAATAGACTCGTTAAATTTTAAATTTTCTTCAACAAGAAGTTTTATTTGTAGGACAGAAATATTAAGTTGGGTGCCAACATAATCCTTTAACTTTAATGACCTCTTGAAAATGTTCATGATGGTATTCATACATGAACCTAGTCCATACCTGAAAAGCGGATAGATCTAGCTCTGTTATGGGTTCCGTGACATACCTCACTTATTAATAAAACTTCACTGCACCGAAGAGTTTCATGTTCATTCATTAGCAATTCTCAAAAAACTTCATCAGACCGAGAAAAGTAAACAACAGCCCCACAGCACACTTTCTTCTTAATACCAACAACAAGAAAAAAAAGTCTAATGCAAAACTTTCTAGCATAGTATGATAAACACATATATACTTAGTAGCTGAATACCCGTGCTTCGCTAAGGAGTACATTCAAATTAAATACAACGGTCAATGTATGCAATTAATACCGAAAAAAAACCAAAAAAAATATATTTATAAAAAAATCATAACGGATATTTTTATACACAAGATATTGTAGAAGAAAATATTGAAATTAAATCTAATAGAACATACTAAAGAATATAGTACAGTTAATATAGTACAGTTTGAGGAACATTTCTTTTACTGTGTTTTAATACTTTTTTGGATAATTTCCAATCATCTGCCGCATTAGAAAGAAGAAAAAAAATTATTTTTTTGTCATTTTATTTCTTGCTATGCACATGATGATAAATTAACTTAAAGTATCACAAAAAGAAAAGAAACCACGTGATCAGCCTTTAATAAATTAAATTCTAAAAATTAATCTTTAAAAATTTTCTAAACATCATGAAATAGAGGTAAAGATTTGACAAAGATTTCATTTTAAAGGAATTTTTATGATCATTCTCGTGATATTAATTTTATAACCCTCAGATTATTATTTTAAATGCAAACTTGAAAAAAGTTACTAAAACAGCTTAAAAATTTAATTTAAAAAAATCTAAGAAGAATTTTTCAAATATCTTTCTTAGTGCACCCCTACACTATAAGAAGAATCGCCATACAAAATTTCAGCCATTTCTCTCCAGCGGTTTGGTCTGTGCGTTGTCTCTCTGTCAGTCAGTCAGTCAGTCAGTCAGTTACTGAACTGTTATATATATATAGATAACGTTCTTAATTAATTTATCCATGAAACCATTTTAATACTTATTTTATACACCATCATTCTACGCCTCCCACTCCGAAATAGCAGAAGTTTTAGTAGAAACATAGCTGTAGTGGAATGTGGCCAACAGGTAGAGTTTTGGTTCACTTCTACTGCTTCACTTTTGTTCGACTGATTAGTCCAGTCAAATTAGGTTTTCATTTCGCACTAAATAAAGGGGTTGAGATTTTTTCAGTAATGTGTAGGGGTTGGCCCCCTTAACAACGCCTAATAAAGTCCCCTCGATTTTGGGCACCGCGGGGGGGGGGGGGGCCCATAGGCCAATTTTTTCAGTTTTTGGTGTTTATCTCGAAAACGGTGCGTCGCACAGAAAATTGTCAAATACAAAAATTAAAGCTGATAAAAATTCCCTTCCAAATGGTATATCCATGTTTGTATCTAAGTGTTACCGTTTTAGAGATATGAGCCATTGAATATAAAAAATTTTCAAAAAAAGTGGTAGTGGTTCAAGTATCTCGTCAAACTTCCTCTTCTAACTCTTTCCCCTTCCATTTCTCAGAAAATTCGTGATAGAAAAAGTTGTAGAGTGAAAATTTTCCTTCAAAAATGTATAGATTTATGCTAATTTATCTTCACCCGGTAAATAGTTAGAGCGTTTTGAAGTTTAGGGGTACTTTTCAACATTTTGCTAATAAAATGCTCGTCACTCAAGTTTCGTTTCCAAGGTCTGTAACTCTCTTAATCACTTTGTATGCTGTTTAATTAGATACGTATAGTATTCATAACCCATATAAATAATAAATTATGTATACCTGTAAGCATAATGTATATCTCATATTATACAGAAGAACACATGTAGTACAAAGGAGGAAGTAAGAAAACAAACCAAAATGTATAAAAGTTGTTCATATAATCAAAAAATGGTTATCAAAAGTAGGTTCAAACAAAAAGTACTTACATTAAATAGATTATATATAATTTATTTCATCAACTGCTTTCCTATATATTAAAAGCCGGTAATCTGATACTTCGGAAAAAGTTTCAAACAAGTCAAAGTCTTCACTATCATTTTAGCTTCTGTAGAATGTCCGACATTTTAACTGATTTCTCACAAAGGTGGCATCCCACTATAATGCCACGATCAAAGTCACTAAGCTCTTTTGACTTACTCATCGTCTCACAAACGCATAAATATGACCTGACAAACCACTACCAATAGTTTCAGGAGTTTCAGGAAGAGTAGTGGTTACTACAGTACATAGTCCGGACCCACCACTGTAAACTACCAATACTTTTATAGCTTTCGGGGGGTGTCCGGATTCTTTAGGGGGGTGTCCGGATACTTTTGCCCAGATAGTGTACAACGTATTATTGAATATTAATGAATTATAAAAATTATTAAATTTACTTAATGGGGTCAGTACGAGCAAAGAAAAAGGAAAGGTACCTGTGGTGATTGAGATCATGCTCATTTGGCGGGGCCTGGAACATGACCAGGAACATTCGCTCTTCAGCTCCATCAATGTCTCCTGGTGAAGATTTGGAGTCATAAAATCTTTGGCGACGTTTGTTGTTTCATTGGCATACCTCTGGAAACATTTTACTATTGCTGCTTTGCTTTTACCATAAATCGCTGACGTAGTGTCACATCCTGAGAAACTATGGATGAAGAGAATGTACTGGCTGAATGATAAGACCTGAAGATGTTGTGAAGAGTAGAGCCTGTTTTCTGTGTTGCCCCGTCCGGCCTTCATGAAAGACACATTCGTGTCTCCTGGGGTGAGTGCCACAAGTAAGACGAGCAGGTCTGTCTTCACCTACTATCACCATAGTTGAATGAGAGGTGTTTTGCTACCCACCTCTGACAATACTGCATTCAGCATCTCCTTTGGCTATAGTAGACTGTATTGTATACCTCTTGTACCCAAGACCTGAACTAACATAGTAATGAGTTTGGTTTTGCTCTTTTCATTGGAAAGGAAGTTTTCCTGATGAACAGTAGCCATCATGTTCTTTTTGAAGTCAACATCCACTGATGTTTTACTTGATGCTCTCTGATGTTGTTCGTCTCTTTCCGTGGAGTTCGTGTCTTCATAACCATCAAAAACCACAGCTGAACTGCTGCCGTAATGGTTGAATATGTAAAGATACATATTGATCGTAGATGGAGGTGAAGGCGGTGTTGGTGTTCCCCTTTACTCTATGAAGCAAGAAGCCGCCATCGATTACCGTGAAAATGTTCTTCACATTGATCAGTTGATTACATTTTGGGAAAGCATCATACAGTGCTGACTTTTTTATTCCAAGGCCTGGTAGCAGTTTACGTTACTTGTTCCAATTACTCCCGTTGAAAGCGACATGAAACAATTACGTTCAGCAAAAGGCAGATGATCAGCCAACCATTGAGGAACCTTCCTTCTGTATAGATCATCTTTAGTTCTGCGTGATGCTCGAATCTCAACATGTTGTTCTCCGCTTCCAGTATGGACGCCACAAAACATTTCAAGTGAACTACATATTGCTGTAGCTGTGAGTGCTCCCACAACCCATTTCGGCAACACCGAATCACTAAAGCCTCGCCCAATTTAATTAATTCTCCTTTGTTAACTCTCCTGTTGTTAACTCTCCTGTTGTTAATTAATCCTCCCAATTGTTAATTCTCCTTCACTCTTCATGTCACACATGAGTGTCACCTGATTTGCCATGTCAGACCACACACCAGCCATTGGTGTTCCAGTTATGTTTACAGTGAAGTATCCACGATCTATAAAATCCTATTTAAGTTGAAGGTGGCGAGTTGTTAGTCCCAGCATGTCTTGTACATATAGGTGAGTACACTTTGCATAATGAAAATGCCCGCTGGCATGGAATTAAGGTATCATCATCTGGGCGCATGTCATATGATCTTCCCAGTTGCGCTGCGCTGCAATGAATTTTTTCATCAACACCACCATTTCAAACTGCTGGACCCACAAAGCTGCTGTTGGCCCATTACCTTTGAGACGTGACAATTCGTTGCTCAATATCCACTGAATGCTGGCAAGGGAGGTATTTGTGAAAATGTGTTGTGGAGTAATTTCTACTGAGGTTTGAAGTAACTGAACTACTTCTTCTTTTTCATATGGTGTGATATCTAAATTTTCCAAAATGATCTGAGCTAAAGTGACACTTTTATATATTTTGGTTTGTTTTCTTACTTCCTCCTTTGTACTACAAGTGTTCTTCTGTTTATGAGATATACATTATACGTACAGGTATACATAATTTATTATTTATACGGGTTATGAATATTATACGTATCTAATTAAACAGCATACAAAGTGATTAAGAGAGTTACAGACCTTGGAAACGAAACTTGAGTGACGAGCATTTTATGAGTATTAGCAAAATGTTGAAAAGTACCCTTAAACTCCAACAACCTTTGAAGAGCCATATTCAGCTTATAGTACTTATAATTTCTTCTATACACTATTTATGCATATATAGCTCTCTTCTATTAACTTGAAAAGGACCTGGGGGTTTTAAGTGGGACCATCATATATCTACAAGTGCAGCTAATAATTTGTGATCTTAGGGGCTGATATTTGTAAGGTAGAGAGTCCTAAATTAGTTTATATAAGGGTGGAACAAAGCTAAATCCAAGCTTACGACTAAGACATGATTCAGTAAACAAAACTTAAAGATGTATGCGACATCATTTGCTGTCAGAGCAAGATTTAAAAAGAACACTAAAAAAAATTATACATATTTTAGAAAATAGTAAATGAAAAAGAGACCACATGAATACGTGAAGCAAATTGACTGATATTCATGATTACGAATTTTGGGGAGCCATTTTTTTTTATCATCATCAGAATTTTACTTTTTTTTTTACCCTATTGTTAAACACTCTTGCTCCATGGTCTCTGATGGGTTCTTTTATTCTGAGAAAAAAGCTGAGAGACACACGATGAATACACTTTGTTCCTATATTTTCCACCACCACCTGTTCAAAAGTATTTTCGCCTGGGGCGACATATGACAGAATATATCATAGTTCGACAAACACAATGGAGAAAATGGGAAGAGCTTTCTTTGGCAGAAGCATAAAAAAGCCATGGAAAGTAAACTATGTTAAAAGTTCCGTCAGTGGGGTAGTGTGATATTTTATTCTTTTTAGCACATTTTATAGCGTTGGAAAGAAATATGAGACATTGTCTTTGAATATTCCCTTACTCGTTGGCTATGCTATATTGAGCAGCTCATAGCCAGAATGAAACATACATCCATGATTGCTGGGTACGTTGGAGATGTATATACTTCCATAAGAGACCCCTCTCATTAGGATACGTTCTATGTAACTTTTGCTTTCATTCTAAATTTTGCGCCACAATTCGTTAGGGACAACATTATTTCCTTTATGGGCTGAATTGATTGCTCAATTCAATCACTAGTAAAAATTTACAGAAATTCCGCTGTTGTTATTCTTTTTCCTCCCATGTACTTGTCTGAGAATCCTATAGCAAGCGTGAAAGCTACATTCATGGCTGCAGATGTACTGTTGAGATGCACATATTCACAAGTATAAAGATCAATTTTACATATGTGTAAAGATCATTTCCAGAGCAGCTATAAATGATGTATGTGCACATTCATCTTTATCAAACTGCCTATGTATATTGCAATTTAACAGTTTTTTTTATTATTATTTAAATATAAAAAACTATTATGCCTTAAATGTTCGTAATATTATATTCACAAGTATAAAGATCAATTTTACAGATGTGTAAAGATCATTTCCAGAGCAGCTATAAATGATGTATGTGCACATTCATTTTTATCAAAGTGCCTATGTATATTGCAATTTAACAGTGTTTTTAATTATTATTTAAATATAAAAAACTATTATGCCTTAAATGTTCGTAATATTGTATTCATTTTTATTACGAATACAATATTACGAAGTCTTTGATATGATTTTTTTTTAATTCTAGATTTATTGCAATTAAAAGAAAATTCATTCATGATTCTGAGAAAGCATAAACTATTAAACGTCTTTTCTTCCTGTCAGATTGAAATTCAAGGGAAATAGCTACAAAAAAAAAACCTCTGAGTCTAAACGTGCCAGGAATGAAATACTGCTGCTAGACTCGTAGGAAATACAGTTAATTGATTTAGGTAACGACGTTCATGTTAAAGGCAAAGTGGATTACTTTCAAAGTCCTTAGAAGTGCCTTCAAGCCAAAAGATAAAGCAAAAGGGCATTAAAGAGAAGTAATATATTCGTACAAAAAAAACAATAACAATATAAAAATACTTCTTTGGAAAACCTATGTTTAAACGACAATGGTATCACTTCAAAGTTTAATTAGTAGTTTAAGGAGATGTTAGTCTTCGGTAAATTGCAAAGAAGTTGTCCTCTACTCTGACTGCGACTGAAGATTCTTCAAAATGCAATATAATGCGGAATCTACGGATTATATATTTTTCTGTTCGACAGACACACACACACACACACATATATATATATATATATATATATATATATATATATATATATATATATATATATATATATATATATATATATATATATATATAATACTAGAAGGTAACCCGTCATTTTGACGTCATAATACTAATAATGACGTCATAATGGAAAAAGTATATGAAAGTTAAAAAATATCCCGAATTATCTAACAATATTGCATTTAATTCACACCTTGTAAAAGCAAACCCTTTCATTATTTTTTATTTATTTAGTTTTTCATGCGATTGGAGTAGTAGACTGCCATCCAGTATTTTACAGCTATGAATACTTGAGCTACTTGATTCATTCACATTCAAGTTTGTTTATTTTCAGAATTCATTGCAAAAGTAAACAGATTTTTAAAAACTGTTAAATATACAGCTAAAAGAATCCAATTTTTTTTAGTTCTGAATGTTTTATAGAAAATTAGGCTGAACAAACGTGATTTGATGGAGAAGATATTAGTTTTTAGGTAAGAAAAAATTCTGATCCACATCTGAAATTGAAATTAAGCCTAACCTGCTGTTTGTTTACCGAGGGCTTCAATTGAAAGATGAGTACAGCCCGGAAGTGTTATACAGAGACAACGGCTATTATATATATAATTCTTGAATTCTACGGTGTACTTTTTTCCGCGCATCGCTTCAACTTCTTTAAGTAGTTCGGTCGTTAGCGATGTTATATGCCCTAATAAGTATACCTAGGACATTAGCCTGTGTCACTAGATAAGAACTGCACAAGATTAAATGAAGCATGTCTGCCGAGATGTGGCAACTGGATAAAGAGCTTTTTAATTGAAATATGTATAGAAGCAGAAAAATATATAACAGTACTATGTATTCCTTTGTATGGTTTAATTTTACTGCTCATTTAAATTTTTGGATTTATTTTTTCAACCATAGTTTTAATACTGGAGAAAAGTGACTCTAATATCTAACTCTTCTTCATTTGTATTACAGTAAAGTCTTAACATAATTACATTTATTAAATATTCATGAATGAGAGAAAAGTTTGAAATGCACCAATAATAAAATGCTAATAAGAAGTTCTTATCCCGTAATATTTTTGAAATTTAATTTAAACAAAAATTCAGTAATCTTTTTTAAAAATAATTTTATTACACATTCTAACTGAATTTGCAGACTGGAGGTTCGAGGAATTAAAGATCGCTTATGCCTTAAGCCGAAACTCATATGTATAATATATTTCAGTTTAGGAGGACGACATTTATAATACTGAAAAAATCCTAAAAGCTATACACACGTGCAGCAGTACCGAAGCATTTTCTTTTAAGTGAATTAGTTTCAAGCAAAATAGTCCTTAGACGGCATTATTAAATTTTAATGTAAGTGTAGGTTATGCATTAAAAGGGGCACCATCGTAATATTAGCTTCTTAAAAAATGCTTAATGTGTTTACCTCGATCCCACCATCATTTCTGAAACAATAGCGTAGCGTCTAATGAAAAATCCCGTGAAAGAAGTATAAGAATTCTGTGTTTAGGGCAGTTTATTTACCTCAGAAATTTAATAATCCCGGAAAACAATGAGATGAGAAAATAATTAAAGGATTTTTTTTAATTTCGTACGTACTTCATACTTAATTCGTGCTTTTAAAAATTACTCTTCAGGATGACTGGGTAATTACGAAGCATTTATAAACAGCTCATTATGAATAACTCGAGGGAAAGCGGGAATTCCCTTTAAGAAGAATTTTGTGTACTCTGACCTAAGCCAAAGTAATTTTCGTTCACTGGAAAACTGAACTATTTAGTGTCTTGAGAAAAAGTTATATTAGATTGCGAAGAAATTTTGGAATTACAGCTCGAGCATCTTGAAAAAATATCAGTTTTTTTTTAATTTTTTTTTTTTTGTAATTAAAAAAAGGGCACGCATTCCAAAATGCTGTATTTTTTATGAGAAAATTTTGAAAAATAAATATTTATTTATCGTAAAACGATGAAATGCCTTTATATCACCCTAGAGTTTACAAATAATATTTTCCATAGCTTGAATATATGTTTCTCTATTATTAATATATTAATCTCCATATTAATATATTAATCTCCATATAATATGGAGATTAATATATTAATATGGATAATATATAATATATTAATCTCCATATTATTAATATTAATCTCCATAGAAATATATGTTTAATATAATATTATTAATATATTAATCTCCATAGAAATATATGTTTTCGTGGAGGTTTGCAATGTAGGTTTTTTCTACTTTTTCCCTAATCGCAGTAAGTTCAGTTTAGACGAACGATACTATGTGACGTCATAAACTATCGGGTTTGATTTTATCTGCCCCTTACGGCATATTTTTCGTTTTATCTTTATCATTTTATGTTACTCTTTTGATGATATTCTGATGATGTGATGGTAGTTAAAAGAACGTTCCGGTTTCGAGCTCAAGATTTTCATAAACTATGTGATGATGGTTTAGGTAAGTCTGATGACCTAAAACTCCGTTCCATAAATCCCAAGTATAGCAGGTCTTCAGCTGAATAACCAAAGAAAAATGAGAAACTTGCGTTATTTCCATGAAAACTTTTTTTTTTTAATCTAAGAAAAATCAGTTTTAAAAATGTGATACTTGGAGGAAGGGGTTCTAGAAGTTAAAACTTTCAAGATATTCATTTGAGGTTTTCCTAAAAAAGCGATATTTTGAGATATACTGTAAATATTTGAAACATCAGGTCTGTGAATCTACTCGTTGATGATAGTCAACAAGTACAGAAGGTCGTTCGCACTTTATGGAAACGATTTTGTAATTTGTTTTTGGCGTTTGCATTTTGAGATAAATATTTGGCAACTTCAGAATAATAGTCTGGTATTGTTTTGCTTTGATTGGAATGTAAAAATTTTGAAAATGGCTCCTAAAATTGATAGATGGCTCAAAGGTTACGTAACTTCACTTTCCCGGGAGAAACGTTCGTATCAACAAATTATAAAGCGGTGTAAAAATTTCGGTTATGGCATTTCAAAAATAGGTATTTATAATATATTAAATTTGAACGTGAAAAAACATCTAACTGAAAGTAAAATTGAAAACATGACCTCTAAACCTCATCCTAAGATTGTTCGAACGCAGGTAAATACCAAGAAAGTGAAGTCTCTGATCCTAAAAGAAAATACGCCGACTCAAAGATCCATTGCATTGAAACTAGGAATGTCTTCTGGCACTGTAAGTAAAATCATTCATAAAGATTTGAAGTTAAAAAATATGTTTAAACCTAAAGTTCATCTGCTTTTGCCAAAGCATATTGTTGAAAGAAAAACAAATTGTAGAAAATTATATGAAAAACACCTAGCTGCTCAAAAATGAAAATTTATGGTAACACTCCATGGGGCATGGGTGTATTTAAGTGACTGTAGTAAAAAAAGATCAATTTTCTATTGCTCAACTGACGGGAATGACCGTACAAAATGGCTACGTCAGTGTGCAGAAAAGTTCTCAAAGGAGTTCATGACAGTAGCAGGATTTTGTTACAATGACAAATTTAAAAAAAAAAAAAAGTCTCAAGTAAAGCCAAAATTATTTCACTCTACTATCAGCAGAATATTTTAGAACCAAGTTTTGAAGAAGAAATTCCAGACTTACATGGAAAGGACATTGATAAAGTTAAACTTCTTATGGACAAAGCCTCTAGTCACACGTCTAAATCAACTGCCGCTTATTTAGCAGAGAAAGAATCAAAAACAGGAATAAAATGTATCCCATTTAATGAAATACCTGTAAAATTACTTGACTCTCCTCCAATGGACTTTTGCGATTTCGGTTTTTTAATACGAGCCTTAGGAAAACGGCATCTAAGACCACTGAACGGACTTTGGAAAACATTCCAAGAGGATTGAGGTAAACTGACGGGACAGTACTAAGCAAAAAGTTACTTTCATGGAAAATTCGAGCTAGAGCTATTGTCAAGAACCATGGCTATCAGATAGAAGCAAATCACCACATAAAATACGGCATTTATACATAAAACTTAACTATCGAAATCGTTTCCATAAAGGGCGAACGACCTTCAGTATATGCACAGAAAACTCAATTCGTCAAGCAA
The DNA here is from genome assembly GCA_907164885.2 of Dolomedes plantarius. NCBI lineage: Eukaryota > Metazoa > Arthropoda > Arachnida > Araneae > Dolomedidae > Dolomedes > Dolomedes plantarius. Next base: position 181,777,316 of record OU015494.1, on the reverse strand, counting down.
TTATCTATATATATAAAACAGTTCCGTAACTGACTCATTCATTCATTCATTCATTCATTCATTCACTGACTGACTGACATACAACGCACAGACCAAACCGCTGGACCTAAAGGGCTGAAATTTTGCATGGCGATTCTTCTTATAGTGTAGGGGTGCACTAAGAGAGATTTTTGAAAAATTCTTCTTAGATTTTTTTAAATTAAATTTTTAAGCTGTTTTTTTACTTTTTTTAAGTTTGCATTTAAAATAATAATTTGAGAGTTATAAAATTTATATCACGAGAAAGATCATAAAAATTCCTTTAAAATGAAATCTTTTTCGAATCTTTACCTTCATTTCCTGATTTTTGGTGAATTTTCAAAGATTAATTTTTAGAATTTAATTTATTAAATGCTGATCACGTGACTTCTTTTTCTGGTACTTTAAATAAATTTATCGTCACGTGCATAACAACTAAATAGACAAAAAATAATTTTTTTTTTCTTGCTAATGCGGCAGACGATTGGACATTATCCAAAAAAATATTAAAATACAGTAAAAGAAATGTTCTAGAAACTGTACTATATTAACTGTACTATATTCCTTAGTATTCTTTATATTAGATTTAATTTGAATATCTTCTTCTACATTATTTTGTCTATAAAAATATCCCTTACGATTTTTTTATAACTATATATATATTTTACATCAATTATATACATTGATCGTCGTATTTATTATATATATATTGGCATTAATTGCATACATTCACCGATGTTTTTACTTTGAATGTACTCCGTAGCGAAGTGCGGGTTTTCAGCTAGTCGGAAATAAAAGCTTAGGAGCAGTCTGATAAAAGAGTTAACTACTTTGAAAACTCACAATTGATAGTAAATTTATGGCTATAAAGTGTTTTTTTTTAATTGTGAATGAGGTTTTTTGATATCAGTTTTGAAAATGTGATACTTGGAGGAAGGAGGTCTAGAAGTTAAAATTTTCAAGATATTCATTTGAGGTTTTCCTAAAAAAGTGATATTTTAAGATATACTATAAATATTTGAGACATGAGAGTCTATGAATCTACTCGTTGATGATAGTGAACAATTATATGCACAGAAAGCTCAATTCGTCAAGCAATTATCTGAAATAAAAGCTTAGGAGTAGTCTGATAAAAGAGTTAACTACTTTGAAAACTCACAATTGATAGTAAATTTATGGCTATAAAGTGTTTTTTTAAACTGTGAATGAGGTGTTTTGATATCATTTTTATGACGTTCTTTTACGTACAATCAGAGGGAAAAAACAGATTATTATCTGAGAATTTTATTATCCTATAAATTCGTTTCTCTCTAATAGTTTCTAGCAAAAAAACTTTTTACATCCTCAATCTGGAGCTTCAGGACAAAAATTGAATAATTTCTGAAAATTTATTCGAATTCAAATTCCTTTTAATGCTCTAGCTGCACTTATAGTTCTCCAATATACATCTTTTGAAGTTTCAAAGTTGTATGTATGAATGTATACACGTATTTACACGTGTATTTATATATACAAATGAATTAGGGGACATTAAGCTTAATACACCTAAAGAGTACAGAGGAAAATAGAAGATTTATTCACATACCGATCATTATCACCGACCACTACCAGAGTAAATGAAATAAACAAATGGAATCGCAAAGTTTCCTTTAATGGTGTTCTAATTCTTTATTGGATTACACACACACACACACACATATATATATATATATATATGTGTGTGTGTGCGCGTGGCAATGTCTTAAATCTCTTATAGTATTTTTTAATTTATCTTAAATCTATTTTAAGTGCAACCCTAATCTGTAAAACTTGACTGCTAAATGATCAATTCTTTCCTAGATAGTGGACACTTACCGTATCACTTTGTCATCCTCGCATTTTATGTATTTTCCCTAATGAAGATGACTTAGATCTGTTTAACGTATCAGCTCCCTAAGTTTTTTGCACTTTGTCACCTCTATATAACATGAAAACTTCCATCATCTCTGTACGTAAAATGTCGTGAATGATGTATTTCGTGTCTCTTTTTTCCATCACTGTGAACACTTAGTCCTTGCGTTGCAGTTGACATGCAGTTGACATTAGGTGTTCGACATGAGTAATGAATGTTTGTGTTAAGTCAATTCTGAACAAGATCTCTGTCTTGACTGATTTTTTTGTAACACTCTACGTAGGAATTCATCACAAGTCGGTAGGGCTCGAAATAGTGATCGTACTTATACCTAACAGAAATCAATAACACTGATGGGACCCGTAACTCTTAAAGATAACTGCAATAAAAACGAAAACGTCACTGTGTTTGCATTAATTATGCTCCCCGTATTTCTCGAATACTTTAGAGGAGCTTAAAACTTCTTGATAGCAGTTTGCTATCTATCATTCTATATTCTCCACTTAGATTTTAACTTCGAGGTTATTACGTTTACTAATTTCCATAGCAACTTAAACTATAAAATTTATTATAATATTTTTTACTCACAACTTTACAGAATAAAAAACATATGTAACAACGCTGGGGATTTTTTGGAGGCATGTAGCATTTTCGAGGAAAACTTAAGAAAAAACGATTTCCCTAAAAATTTCGGCAATTTAAAAGTTTTAAAAAAATGGCATTTAGACTCAGGAATTTTTAAAGGTGTTTAGAATAGTATTTGTGTTTTCATTTGGTTAGGCTGTAATGGGGGGTGGCGCTATATTAATGTTACTATGACGTAATTTTTAGGATAGAATTGGCTGCTGTTTCTCCATAACCGTCACTTACGGAATTGGGGTATGTACGCATCTTTTATTTTGCATTAGGATTTTGTGTGCTTCCATGTAAGGTGCGTTGAGCCCATACTGTAAGTTGTGTTTGTCTCTTCATTTTCTTTTTGACTTATTGCTTACTTGGGGGACTTGGGGCCTTGGGATGTCTTTTGGGCTTACCTGCATCCTATTCAGAAAGTTCCCCTTGAGGTAACTGACATGGTTAGGCCCCCTGAAGAAGATACCTGTCGGTTACCTCTGTTGTTTTATGGTTCAGTTCCGGCACTTATACAGAATCTTGCTGTTGGTGCGTGGATGCCCAAAGTGCTTGATTTCTGTTTGTTTCTTGTCTATATTTGTATTATTTTTATCTATCTCTGTTGGTTTATTTATTATCTATATTCCCCACCTTTTACGTCAGTTATTTGTGAATCTACACAAACCAGAAATCCCATTTTCTGACTGGTTTAAAACCATAAAGTCATCAGGATTTTAATGGGAAGAAAACTAAATTGTTCGCTACGGTTTTTTTTTTCCCTTCACATTCAAATACTTTTTTTTTCCAACGTGGCAGGTGGTTTGTCCTGAGAACATTCATTTAACCCCATCTCGAATTTATTGGCTACTTTACTATGGGAGCACCCTGAGCCAACACAGCTCTCTATGAGGGAATAGCACTAGCACGTCCATGCTTTATCCGAAATTCGAACTCGAGCAGAATTTGTGGAAATCCCGCGACGTTAACCACTATATAATATGGGCAGCCCAAATTCACGTACTATTAGGTTCTCAAAATTTATCGGCGCTTTTGCAGTCTGTATAAAAATTCACTCCTCTAATAAAACATTGGTTTGAGAATTAGTATCCTTCAAAGTAGTTCATTCACACTGCTGAGATACCACATATTTAATCAAATGTTTCCTCTATAAGGAGATATAGTAGGGCTACTAACATTTAAAGCTTGTATTTTATTTTTCCTTTTCTATATCTGTGTTTGCAGTGTAAAGAGTGTCAAGTCCAAAATCGTAGTTTTGAGAAAAACGGGATGGAAAAAAAATGGCTTTTGTAAAGTCAGTTTTTTAAAGTTTAATTTTTAATTTTTTTAAAGTAAATTTTTCCAATTTTATTTTTGTTCAGTAAAAAGTGTTAAGTCCTTGATTGGGACATAACCCCTTTAACACTAACATGTTTGTGTTTTGTTTCACATATCTCAAATCCTCCTGACGAATAAAAATATTTAGGAGTGAAATTGGACTTAGCTTTCTATACCCTTCAGTAGCGCTTGATTTTTCAAACATGCCTGGTTTGATAACTCATTTTAGCCCATTTTGGACTTAACTCCCTTTGCACAGCAAACGCAGGTATTCATTCAAAATCACTTTTCTAAACGGCTAAGGATAAGAAGGAATTTTTAAACAACGTCGTATTGAATTAGTTCAATTCTAATGTACTGTCAATACAATAGGCATAAAAAAGGCGTTTACCCGTTGAAGCTCACAGCGGCCGGCTGAAGTGTGTTCTAAGCTATGCTCGAAAATGTGTTATGAGCTAGGTCAAGGTGTTCTTGATGTTGTATTCAAAGTTGTGGGGTTTTATAGACCGGGTTTAATTGATCGAAATGTAAAGAAAAGACTTCTTCCATGTAAGTTACTTAAGTATTTTAAAATTGGCTAAACGACAAGAGTTCTCTGTTAAGCAATTATTCATAATACTTCAGTCCTTTATATAGGTGAAATAACTGTCGCTGTTGTTAATTGAACTTGTGTTAATAATTCAAAAGTGACTTGGCAGCAGCAGATTCTGAAATATAGGTATATTACAGCTAAAATGCCAGTTACACGTTAATAAAAAAGAAATGAACTTAATTTTTTCTCTCAGCTCACCTGAGTTAAACATAATTCGAATTCACCGAATTTAGTGTTAAATTCAGTCAATGGAAATATATACATCTTATATTAAATTGGTTATAAATCCAGTCTGTAATCGAAAAATTCTAAAATAAAAAATAATTTTCTAAATCAGTACATTATTAAAGTTCAGCGTTCATTTTCCAATTATATATCTAATTTCAAATTTTATCTTCAAAATGAGTGTCAGTAATTTTTAAGTTATTAATGATCGCTGCATTTTAGTCTCCTGTATAGTAACTGCAAGTTGTAAATTACTCGGTTTATTTTAGTTTTGCAACTTAACAAGAACTGTAAATTACGAACTTTGAAATTTCCATTTATTTCAATAAAATATTGATAAAAACTTTTTATGCTTAAATATATAATGAGTTTTAAGTGATTCATAAATTTCTAATTGAGGCAATTTCATCGAAGCTCTTAATGACCCCTTTAGTGAAACAAATTCAGCCGACAATAAATTCTGTTTCACTACATTAGTTTTCTAAATTAATCGAAAAGTTTAGATGGTAACTCGTTTTCCTATTCGAAACTTTAAAGAATTTAAAACATCTTCCAAGGAAAGCTATTTGCTTCGATTAACCAGAAATCATATTTCGCGTAATCATTTATTATCTCAGTCTGAACAAAAGCAGAAATAATTTTGTATGGTTATTAAAACATAATTAGTTCCTATGTACAGTGATTTCTAAACTTAATAATACACTCTCAAAAATGCAGTTTTTCAAAAATTATTCACTAATAAGTTAATTAAATTTGGTTGGATGGTATATAAAAGTTTACAAATCCTCAATCAGCAATCAGCTATAGATTTATATGATACCAGCTGAAAACCCGTACTTCGCTACGGAGTACATTCAAATTAAATACAACGGTCAATGTATGCAATTAATGCCAAATAAATATATATATATATAATAAATAGAACGATCAATGTATGCAATTAATGAAAATAAAATGAAAAAATATATTTATAAAAAAATCATAACGGATATTTTTATAGACAAAATAATGTAGAAAAAAATATTCAAATTAAATCTAATAGAACAGGCTAAAGAATATATTACAGTTTGAGGAATATATCTTTTACTGTATATTAATAATTTTTTTCGATAATGTCCAGCCGCACTAGAAATTTTTTTTGTCTATTTCGTTGTTATGCACGTGACACAAAATTAGTTTAAATTACCCCAAAAAGAAAAGAAACCACGTGATCAGCATTTAATAAATTAAATTCTAAAAATTAATCTTTAAAACTTCCCAAAAAATCAAAACATGGAGGTAAAGATTCGAAAAAGATTTCATTTTAAAGGAATTTTTAATGATCTTTCTTGTGATATAAATTTTATAACCCTCGGATCATTATTTTAAATGCAAACTTTAAAGAATGTTACAGAAACAGCTTAAAAATTTAATTTGAAAAATCTAAGAAGAATTTTTCAAAAATCTCTCTTAGTGCACCCCTACACTATAAGAAGAAACGCCATGCAAAATTTCACCCCTTTAGGTCCAGCGGTTTGGTCTGTGCGTTATATGTCAGTCAATCTGTCAGTCAGTCAGTCAGTCAGTTACGGAACTGTTTTATATATATAGATTAGAATAAAAACTTGCTTTCCTATTTGAAATCACTGTAATATTTAAAAAAGGAAGAGGAAAACAGGATCGGAGGAAAAATCAAATTATTAAAAAGTAAGAGTAAAAATTTGCTAAGTGGGAAATCCCGTTGTAAGACCTGGTTAATCATTTGACTTTCGAATTTCACAGCAGTCTATTTATCAATTTTTTCCCTTATTTTCCCCATATTTTCCCAATAGTCAGATATTTCCAAGGTGTTTGTAATTAGCTCCAAAAGTAAGATTTAAATGCACCCACCTAAGGGCACTTACCGATAGGTTACTAAAGTAGCTAAAGTTTTAGACTCCCTTTACCACTATTTTTTTGTTTAATTTTGTTAATTTGTTTACTTTTTATATTTAGATATTTACTTAATTATTTTTAATTGTTTACTTTATTTATTTAACATTTTTAATTATTTACTTTATTTATTTACTTAATAAAGGGTCATCCAAGTATGGTTTAGCATTACGTAGCCATGAGTACATTAAAAAAAAATTCCCCCGCGATGACCATTGCCTAAATTTCTTGGACAGTTTTCTCAAAAAGTAACTCTGAATGAAAACTTTTTTACCATAACATTTTGTATTATGTTTTTTTCTTATATTACAACTTGGTGATAGAATCTTTATTGCAATGAAGAGTAAAGAATAAACAATTATTGCCCCATGCAAATGTCATTTCGGGTTAGGACCATTTTTCCTTAAATTCAAAACTTTTTGAAACCTCATTAGAGTATAATTCCAAGTCTAATTTCATTAACCTTTGCAGGGCTTTGATGTTCATTTGGTGCCTGTTAGCAACTTGTCATAGTCGGAACCTGACTTAGGTTCTATTTTTTTTTCTTATCCTTTACTCCGTGATGCAAAGAAACAGAGAAAAATTTCAGAGTTGCACAAAGGGCTGAGGTTGCGGCGCCTTGGCGTTTAGTCGTTAAAAGTACACAGACCCTGCCTCATGGCCAAAATTATTAAAAATATCTTACATCTTCTGGTTGTGTGTAAAAGGTGTGTTTCATATATTAAGGGGAGTGGTCACTTTTACGTACCTTTAAAAGTGTATTTTTTAGACCTATGCTGGATTGTATGTACTACTCATGATTTTTGCTTGAATTACATGAAAATTTTTGAGTAACTGCCTATAATACTGTTTATTATTTTTGCAATATTTCAAGGTAATTAATAAAAAAATAAAATAAATTTTTTTGCATAAAATGTGAATATTTTTTTTTAAATCGAGCAGTTTGCAGTCAACTACTGTGCGTATTCTGTCAAAATAAATTATTAAGGTACATTAATAATTGCTTACTATATGTGATTACAACACTTTAGACAACAAAATCCACCAAAATTTTTTAACCTTAATATATTTTAATTTTTTTAAAGAATTTTTTTATAAGCTTTTATTCAGTCATTTTTGAAATTTCTAATTAAAAATAGCACGTACTAAAATGTTTTTATATATTTTAGAATAATGTTGCTGGATATAGTTGCCTGAAGTATTGTAATCACATATAGTAAAAAATTATTAATGTACCTTAATAATTTATTTTGACAGAATGCGCACAGTAGTTGACTGCAAAAGGCTCGATTTAAAAAAAAATTATTCACTTTTTATGCATAAAAAGTCATTTTTTTAATTACCTTGAAAAATTGCATCTATAATAAACAGTATTATAGGCAGTTCCTCAAAAAATTTCATGTAAATCAAGCAAAAATCATGAGTAGTACATACAATCCAGCATAGGTCTAAAAATGATACTTTTAAAGGTACGTAAAAGTGACCACTCCCCTTAAGAAATCCTGTGTTTCAAACTTAGGTATGCTCTTCAACACAACACAGTAGAAACATGTAAAATTATTCCTTGATATGAAGTGTTTCTGATTTTAACGATTTACTGAATAACGACTTTTTGTTTTGACTAATTCCATAGAGCTCTTCATCTGCAGATAATTACATTAACCTACCCTAACAAAGCTACCCTGACAATTTTTGTTCATTTTCCTCTCAAGTGTAACATGACTGCAAAACATTTTAGGTTAACAATTTCGGATCACGTACTCCTTTATAAATACAATATGCAAATTTGAAGCCTCTGTATCAACAGCAGCAAATTTCTTCGTTTATTGGAGACTAGCTGAATACCCGTGCTTCGCTACGGAGTACATTCAAATTAAATACAAAGGTCAATGTATGCAATTATTGCAAAAAAACCAAATATATATATATATATATATATATAATAAATACAACGGTCAATGTATACAATTAATTTGTATGTTTAACACCCATAAAACATACTAATTTGAATTAAATTCTTAAAAACTTCCATCTCAATTAGTCTAGTGGTTAAATTTTATCTTTTACCGTTTTTTAATATTTTTTGTCAATTTATTTCGTTGTTATACACGTGACGCAAAATTAATTTAAAGTGTCACAAAAAGAAAAGAAACCACGTGATCAGCATTTAATAAATTAATTTCTAAAGATTAATCTTAAAAAATTCACCAAAAATCAGAAAATGGAAGTAAAGATTCAAAAAAGATATCATTTTAAAGGAATTTTTAGGATCTTTCTCATGATATAAATTTTATAACCGTCAAATTATTATTTTAAAAGCAAACTTTAAAAAAATGTTACAAAAACAGCTTAAAAAATTAATTTTAAAAAGCTGAAAAGAATTTTTCAAATATCTTTCTTTGTGCACTCTTACACTATAAGATGAATCGGCATGAAAAATTTCAGCCCTTTAGGTCCAGCGGTTTGGTCTGTGCGTTATCTGTCAGTCAGTTACGAACGGTTTTATATATATAGATAACTTCTCGGAGGGTAATACAATCCTCTTACTAAAAAAAAGGATTGCTTCAGAAAGCACTTTTGTATTTCAAACATATTCTGTATTCTTACCATGGATATTAAAATAAATTATAGCAATTTGCTGCAGTTGCATTGAACATTAATATATCAACCTATTTGCAACTTACATCTGCCAATTAAAACACTTAACAGGTCAATTTTCTTTATTATGATCACACATTAAAAACATTGGCGTGTCAAAAAGTTCTCATTTCTGCGTTAAAAAAAATATATGCATTACCAAGCCCATAAAATTTCCTATTACGTTTTTTGAAAATGTTACCATCTCGCATACTTTCTGAAATAATGATTTTCTTATAATTCTTATAAAGTTATAGCTCCAATCGTGCCCAAACTAACATTTTTCGGTCAATGTAGAGCGGAAACTCAAGGGACTGATAGTTTTGCTAAACACGAGTTTCATTTTTCCAACTTAACATTACTCTTATTTTAGCTTGTTAATACAAATATGAATCACAATTTCTATGACATATAAAAATTCAATATATGTAAGGAAACATCGGATCTCTCTGTTTTTTTATGAAAATTTTTTAGAGAACCTATAAAAATCTAGAGATGTTTCCTTTACAATTTGTCAAAATACACTGCTTAGATTTCCCGCATTTTTTTTCCCTGACTATTAATATTAATACGATACTGTGACACCACTCTTAGTTGCCTTTCAGACAACATATAATTTTTTATTCTTTCTCAAGTAACAACTAGTTTTATCTATTTTCTAAAAACATATTTGAGAGAACGAAGGATTGCTTGATACTGGGAGCTGCATTTAAACTTAATAGACTTGCAAAAATAACTTTTCTACACTTTATTTGAGAGGATATTTTGCTTTGATAATGGGCACTTCCGCCGGCTATAAATAGAGAACACAGAAAAAACAGTATATTATATAAACCGAGTTATCTCTCTCATTCGCGACAAAAGAGTTTTCGCATCTGTTATGTTTAATCTAAATTTTTTTCGCAAAAATATCTCTAAAAAATTACATACCTTTTAGAATTTTTCCACCTTTTGTCTCCATTGTTGAAGATATCAACTGATTTATAACATTTTTGAATATAAGGAATAGTATAATGAGACTCTACTGCACAATATTTTTTTTAGCACTTATTCATTACAGCTATACCACGCTAAGGCTTAATCTTCTGGTAGAAGATACTTGATACTCATTCAACCTAGTCTAAAAATGAGTCCCAAATCCAATTGAATAGGAAGTCAGTTAACGTAAATGTGTGAAAATGTCTACTGACATTTCAAAGAACTTCTATTAATTTCGAAGGTAAAATAATTTAATTTTTTTTTCCAGTGGGACAGATTAAAATACAATTACAGCCAGAAAAAAAAACACAAGACACACAAAAAATGAAAAAATCTGCAACAAATAGTCTATGAAACATATGTCGTAACAGTATGATGAAATATCTGTAACTTTGTTTTAACCTTAAAAATAACTACGTATGTTTAGGAATTCCACTCGCATCTCTTGCTTCCGTACAAGTGTATTGACTGATGCACCAGGGGGTCCTGTCATAACCTCTGTTGATGGACCATATACTTATACATATAATAAGTATCAACTATAAAATATGTAGAATTATAATTTTATCATTGCATTTATCACACCAATACTATGATCAGTTTACCCCAAAACTTTCAACTCTTCCTGCTTAAAATACTTTGGATATTGGTCTCCCGTGCTCGTTGGTTAAGTTTTCCTGTTATTGGTGTTTTGAAAAAGTGTAAGTAATTATTCGTTATAATGGTAGAAATAAAACGAAGGATTCCAGTGAAGGAATGCTACCCGAGCATAAATAATGAGAACAGCCGTTCTATAGGTAGAGAACTATTTAAAGAGATATCTCACAATAAATTTTACATTCAGTAAAATATCCTCCACGCTCCAAGTGACCAGCTCATTTCAGACCTGAGATGCTAATTATCATCAAATTTCTCGGAGCTAAAGCTAGAAATTCCTCAAAAACTGGTTACGCATTTGCCAAACGATTTTACTGTTGACTCCAGCTGACTATTTCAAAGTAAATAAATAAAATAACGTAATTTGGTCCAGAGTTGTCTTCGGTTATGAAACATTTTTTCGCATTTATTTCTCCTTTCGCTATCAACTAAACGTAATACCGTAAACCAATTTATCAGAAAATATAAAAGCTCATAAAAAGAGAACATTTCATAATTAGCTCTTTCATATAATTCGAAGGCATTGATCTAATTAACCTCTTTGGGAGTTCTAGTAAAAATATTTTTAGATGGATTGAACAGTTCTATCCTAGATGACAAAACTTCCTAACTTGTGTGCGAAGACAGTAATTATACATGTAATAAATAATAAAATTCCCCTGCAAAATGACATTTGCATGGGGCAGTAATTGTTTATTCTTCACTCTCCACGGCTGATAAGATTCCATTGTCAAGCCGTCATATCAGCAAAACATAATGCAAAATGTTCTGGTCTAGTGGCTTTCTGCTATAATTACACAGCTTTTATGAGCTCTTTTATAGCTGCTAGCCATTACGAGAAGTCACAAAGAAAGGTGGAAGAAAGTAAACTCTACGATGGTAATCTCAAGTTAGTGGCCACGGCTAGAATGTTAACTACAGCAGTGATAAAATCCGAGCTTGTGGATTTTAAAGATCATTATTCCCGAACAAAGACCCCCGCGGCTCGAAAAAAAGTGTTTGAACGCGGCTCGGAATAAGTAATATTCCGGTAGAAAAGGGTTTTTATGACTATATGCATAGTTTGCAGCTAAAGTTGAGTGAGTTTAATGGAGACGGAAGAGGTCCAGCACGTAAATATAGTCACATTTGTGGTATTTTCTTTATTCATTCTTTTCTTGAATAATATCCTCCTTTCCACACCTTAAATGATTTGAAGGAGTGTAGAAAAATACATCTCAGAGTGAGAACCAGTCCTCAGAAAGCAATAAAATCTTAGCGGCTCTCAAAATTACCATCTGGTCACTGAGAGGTTTAAGTCGCAAGAAGTCATAAAAAACAGCTAAATTAAATAACTTATACGAGTTATCAAGAAAGCGCTTTTTCGATTTCTGCATGTTATTAGTCAGATGAAAAGGGGTAACTTTCAAATGATGCGGATTATCGAAGTATGAGAATCCTGAGTGCAAAGATTTGTATGAACATATATGCTGTTAAGGTACTGCTGTAAATAAATTATCATTTTACTCCTTTCCATCTAACATTAAAGCTCATAGGGCAATCAGAGTTATCTGGCAGAGTAAAATTTCCAATGTCATCAGAGTGCCCCTATGCATCACAGACATGTAAATGATATTTAAGTTAAACCAACAAAAAATTATTTCAAAGGTCGATACTATTTTGCTTTCTAAGTAAAATTATATGGAAATAAGCAAAGCTGTTTATCACTCATTATGCATGTTTCAATTTTGCTCGCCCATTGATTGATTACACTGGCGTGCAAAACTTAAGGACCATATGGTTTTTTCGCATTTCCTTTTCAATGGAAAGCCTGGATGAGTGAAATTCCCACCACAGAGACCTCAGTATGTACTACATTGGTGAATGAAATAACACGCGTGCAAAAAGAATATAAACGTTTATTCGGAGAATTTATTAAGAAACAGCAAGAAAGCATTACATACCATCGTACAAAGATATACTATTTCTGAAAAGTGGGCCGTGGCGGCCTTGTGGTACAGCGTACTGGTTTTCAGTGCTGAGGGTGCTCGGATCGAATCCTGGCGAAGCGCCACTAAAATGTTCCGTTTGTGTCGTCCCTTCATAGGGGGCAATGCTGGTCCGCCTATATGGCGCCCCCATAATAAAATGGCCAGCAAAAACTGTGGTGAATTATAGGCGAATGTCTTCGCGACAAGTGCCTCCGCATTGAAAAAAAAATTCTCAAAAGTGGAACAAAGCAAAGAAGTGGTGTTCAGAAGGGAACAGGATGTCCTTTAACTGCAATGGTTGCTTTGCAGTGTCTAACCATGCTTAAAACGAGTTGGTATAAGCTGTTAGGGTAACATTGTTCACTCCTCTTTTAGTTCTCTTTTTATTTCACGGGCATTTTGAAGTTTAGGTATACGCGCCGCAAGACGTCTTCCCAGAACGTTCAACGCATATTCTATTGAATCCAGGTCTGGGAACTTCGTAGGCCAATCCACGGGTGAGTGATATCCCCACTTTCCAACAGCTCATCCACAGCACACGTATGTTGAGGTCTGGCATTATCGTCCATAAAAAGGAACTGAGAACCAACGGCACGGAAAAGATGTACGTGAGAAATGATCACCTCACTGCAATAGCGGTTTCCTGTTACTGAACCACGTTCGAAAATGTGGAGCTCAATACCACCAATAACCATGATGCGTTCTCAGACCATGGCACCTGCACCTCCATACCGATCTCTTTCGTTAATGTTTGCTGGATGATGCTGTGTTCCCACTTCTCTCCAGATTAGCTGACGTTCAAAATCGCTAGTTAGACTGAAGCGACTCTTACCTCTGAATAGTACCGTGCCCCATTGCTTTGAAGTCCAATCTTTGTGGTCTTTACGCCATTTTAGACCGTGTCTCTGATGTACAGGCGTTAGCGGAATGCGATGTTCTGGCAGCCGGGAGAATAGACCAGGCCACCTTTATGTAAACGTCTGGCCACTGTGAATCGCGACACTTTGCGTCCTGTGGCCATTTGCAGTTACTTTGCTATATTGCCTGCCGTCTGCCGTCCTTCTATTTTGGCCTGTAGGACTATATATTGGTCATCCTTTGGTGTCGTTTTCTTTGGAGGACCACCACCAATCTTTCTAACAGCTGTCCCTGTTCCTTTGAAGGTCTTTCACGCACGTGAAACAATGGAATGGGCGATACCAAACTCTTCAGCTACACTATTCACCCTGCGTCCGTCTTCAAGTTTACCAATTATTTTATCACGTGTAAATCCGTCTAATTGTATCCAATAGACATTTGTATCACCTGTAACATAATTACAATTCACTTTAACTTCTTACAATGACGAACGCATTAATATTCTATTCCCTAACTTTTCTCACAAAAGCTGTTTTTATTAAGTTCAGCCCTGTGACGTGCTGTGTAACGTGAAAATCAAAAAATTTGCGTTTGTGTCATTTTCTACTGATCAGGTATCCTTATGCAAATCACCTATAGCTTTTGCGTTTCATTTTTCGGCTTTAAACCAATGGAATACTGTCGGTCCATAAGTTTTGCACACCAGTGTATTTAAATCTTCTGCGCTTTATTGCATGAAATGGATTTCCCCTTGAAGTCGTTACAAGTGACTTTAATATTTGTCTGGATTAAAATATATCTCAAATATATTTTATACCTAAATAAAATTCTTACTTTAAAGGACTGAACATGTATTGCTCTTGATCGCTGCCCCTATATGGTAGTTAGTGCCTCAAGCTACTATGTGGTGGGCAGAGCCTGACTAAGGCAGGGGCATACGGGGCAGTTGCCCCGGGCCCTCACTTCAGAGGGGGCCTCCAAATCAAATAAAAAGTTTATTTTACGTTTCCTTCTTTAATGAACTTTTTTTAAACAAAATATCAGTACAGTGTAAAATCCGTCAGTTTTATGTTAGCTTCTTCATTAATCTATCGTATGAACGCAAAATATCTATATTTCGTAAATTCATGGCTTTCTAGGTTGAAATTTAGCTGAATTCTGCCCTAATGTCAGGAAGGATATGAATTTTTCGCAGCTAGAAGACAAAGTTAACAATCAGAAAACTGCATTTCGGAAACTTGTGAAAAGTTCACAAACTGCAGTGATATGATTGTTAACTAGGTCATCTTAATCGCAACTGCGAAAAATTCAGTTGCATCGTGTTCAGTGGATTCTGTTGGATTTTCACAACACTGAGAAATCACATTAATCAATTATAAGTTGTATTCTCTCAAAATTCTCACAAATATCAAATATTCTTTTGATTAATTAATTTCATAATACCTTTAGGGGGGGGCGAGGGCTTTATAGCTATTTTAGGTTCTAGTCAGTTTTCGTGTTATATATCTATAATGAGGTGAAAAATTTAAATACCTCCATAAAGTTTGGTTCTTCATTACTGAAGCAGAGGGGGGCCCCCAAAGAAGTTTTTGCCCCGGGCCCCAATTAGGCTAAGTCGGGCCCTGGTGGTGGGCCCTGCCTTGGCAAGAATCCCGGTCAACGCAGGGACGTGTCTGTAAATCCCCTCGTAAGGAGAAACTTTGGTTCCCCTACTATGTACTTCCATAATAAAGTATCCAATAAAACTCAGCCTTTTTACCTTCTGCTGTTGATTATATTTAATTTAAAGCCGCGATGGCTGTAGCGCACTCCTGGAATGAAGAAATTGGAATACAGGAAAGTAATTAAACTTACTGAGGAAGAATAATTACGACAAGGAGAGAATAAAAAATAAGTCTGTGCTCTGGGAGTCCCAGCTACAAGTAGATTTAAGGGGGAACTATTGGAAAAATGCACCGTTTATTTCACAAAAATCCTATACACGACATTTGTTTTTCCCATTCTTTCATTCTATCTCTTAATAGAGAAAGACCTTTATATCACGTTATGCTTCACGTATTGGAGAATAGCAGTAAATTTTGAAAATAAGATTTTTTCCCCTCTTGTCTGTATATCTGTAAATAAGCATTTAGATCCTGAGACGCTATAGTAATTTCATTTAACTGATATCATGGCTTGGTCGAATACTTTAAGAATACATGGCAGCAAACTAATATGCAAAATACAAAAATATTGATAGACTAGAAAAAAGAAATTTCACAGTATTTCTCTATTCATGCTAGAGGCTTCGTGATTCTGTAAACAACCTTCTAACATTACTAAATGCTTAAATACTGAAAAATTTAGCATTATTCAATGGGTACAATTTTGAAATGAATTTATGATGTTACTCAAAAAAATTACAACTGAAAATTCATATTTTTTCAGAGTTTTAATATTTCAATGTTATTGAGATTCATTTATTTATTTCTCTGTGTGTTCTTTGCCGGCAAATATTTGCAACAGTTTTGTAGACGATATTGTTTCAATTAAGGAAATCGGTAGTAAGTTGGACCTTCGTGATTACCTTGATGACAAATTAAACTGCTTTTTTAATTCGATAAATAGAGGTAATGTAGTCTGTGAGCATCACAAATTTTCCTTTTTAATTATTATAATCACTAAGCATGGAAGTTCTACATCTGTGTTTGCTTCACTTAATGCTTGAGTGTAATTAAGCTAGTTTTCAAAGGGGGTTAATTCTTTCGCGCATAAATACACATCACTTACAACTAATCCAAATACGAAGTATTTGACCCGATATGCCATGTCTCACATTATAGTACAATCCCCTTACCTTTAATATACTTGTCAAATGAATTCATAATTTATTCATCTTTAAAGGTTCTTTGAACCTTGCAAGATTAATATATACATTATTTAAATGTTAATTTCATTATATTGAGTGCACTTTGTAATCCCTTTTTAGTTAAAATATCAAGTAATGTAGTTAGTTTGAAAGTTAATTTGCATTTTAGCTAGCTCAATATTTATCAGTGTATAAAGTAAACGATGCTTCACGAAAGGGATTTAGCTGTTTCGGTCTTTCCGTAAGCATTATGCGAGTATAAAATAATTTAGTAGTTTAAAATACTTCAGTTGCCATTTATTTTTACACCAATCAATATGCTAATTTCATGTATGTGTTTTAGAAAACAAGCAAATCACAGCTTTTAACATAACTGGATACAGTAAATTTTCATTGAGGATCGTCTTTATCTGCTACAAATTTTTAACTATGTGTAATTAATTTTTAAACTGCAAAACCTCCTGTACTTCTAAAAGAGGATATGTTAAGATTTTTTTTATCCGTCTTTAGAAATTTCAATTCACATATCTCCATTGCTGAGAAAAACTGTACTGATATGATCACTGATTCTTTTTTTAATCTAAAAGACATTATTTTTTCCATTCGATGCATAAAATTTTTCAAATTATATGTTTTGATGTACCCTTCCACAAGTCATTTTTTAAATTAAAATTTAGGTCTTTACAAAATTTGTGCCTAAAATGGCACGTTAAACCTATCATCTCAAAAATAAACAGTGAGGTTCTTTATATCCCTTAAAAATGTCCATTGTAGAAATTTGTAGAAAGTTATAGAAGTGCACATAGAATTAATAATACTGTACCTTATACATTTCGAACCAAGCAACTTGTCTGTGAAAATTAAAAATTAATATTTAAAAAGACCTTTGATTGTTACTTTAACCATGTTTTCATAAAAATATTCTGTTAAACAAAAAATAATTTTGTAGCTGCGTCACACAATTCTTACATATCTTATATACAAATACTTTGAATTCTTAAATAAATCAAGTGTTTTAATGTACATCTCATTTTTTTAATCTTTTTGTTGAGTCGTGTTTGATCAACGAATTATAGATTCAAAGGAAAAAAAAAACTGAAGTCTATGGCAATCAATAGCTTGACAAAACAATCAACAACAGAAAGAAGTTATCTTTTACTTGTTAACTTTTTTTTAATTTTCTTCATTGATTTTCGGATCGTGATTTATTTATTGGTTTTGTACTTTTTCAACTTTTCTCAATCCCTTTCACTCATTTTTTTAAAAGATCAGATAGTTATATATATAAAAAATATATAATGCAATAAAAGAATGTAAAGCCCTCAGCTCAAAATTTTGCCTCATAAATATTCATAGCAGTTTTTCTCTTTCCAATTTCCTTTTCCTGAAATATTCCAGAAGTTTTTTCCAAACGCTATAAATGCTAGTACCTAAGTTTAGGAGAATAGTAGAAAGTCAGGAGCATTCATTGTAGTTGGGACGATTTTTATCTTACAATTCTTTGTATATAAAATAACAATAATTTTCCATACAGAATACAAAGTACATTTTTAATATATTATTAATGTCACCATGCAGTATAAAGAGTGAGAGTATTATAGAAAATTCAATTACTAATGAATTTACCACATAAATATAAATTGCCTAGAGGACTAAACAAAAAAAATTTAATTTTAAAATTGAACATCCAAAGGTCGAATGGTCTGTGCACAGCATAAATTAAAGGAATGATAATAATGTGTTTACTATCTTAATTTAGGTAAAAAAGCAACTTTTTGTAACTGAATAGACCTCTGAAATTTTCAAGTTTTTCAACTACTCACGAATGCCTTTAGAGTATTTTTTCACTTTAAAAGATTTTGAGTGAGTTTGCATTGAATACATTTTATAATTTCATTTTTTAGAGGAAGATTTACATGAATTTAAGCAGAACGGAGGAGAGAAGCTCATTAGATTTTTGACGTATAATGAGTTGTTCCGTTCGTTTCAGGTATTTCCGTGTATACAATTTCCCCTTTTTTTTTAAAATTTTTGATGTTACGATATTTTTAAAGAACCATTACATGGAAAATAAATTCTCTACCTTAAATGTACATAAAAAGGAAAATTACAGTCATACCTTAGAAAGTTTAATTGATTTTCTATATTTTGAATAATGATGAGGTGAACTATTACGAAGCTTATTTGTGAAGATCATGAAATGGCATGTTAGGTAATCGTTAATATATCTTTCCGAAAAGCAGAGATTTCTGAATTTGATTTAGGGGTTGGCCAGTGGCATTTTAGGTAAGGAAAAAAACGAAAATGGCAGGTATTTTGGAAGCTATACTTTTCTACATAGGCATAACTATCTTATGTTACTGGAACTTTAAAAGACCGGCGTTGTTCTGAATCGTCAAAGCCCATTCTTTGATACCATTAAACGGAAACGACAGTCTTAACCGAATCAGGAATTCATGGAAAGCTTCAAAGAAAAAGAAAAAGGGTGAAAAGAGTTTTGTGAAGGATTACATTTAAATACTACAGGTTGAATGTCCTTAATCAAAAATGCCTAAAAGTACCTCGTGTTTTGGAATATTTGCATTTACATGATGAGGAATTTTTTCTGATATTATTCAGTCTAAGCCCATAATCTTTCTATGTTTCCCATACACGTTAAAAATATGGCATGAAGGAAATTTAAACAATAATTTAAATAATTTTCAGAGAAAAATAACGTTTATGTTCACCGAAACATCAGAAGGTTCACGCCAAAATGGACAGTCAGTAGTTGTTTGACATTGCCGAACTCTTTTGTACAGCTCTTATAACAGAACAAAAATCCGTACAACACAACACGTAGGTTTGTACTGTGGAATGAGGGAGGGTTGATTAGAAATGAGTTGATATCATACACTAAGCAATGCTTGCTCCTTCCTCGCAGGTCGAGATAACTGTTTTCTGTTTCCGGAAGCAGTACTGCTTCTGAAAGCGTTACTGTTGTGTTGTGCGGATATTTGTCATCTGATAAGGGCTTAAAACCCAGGAACAAAACACGCAAGGGCTGCTCTCTACGTTGGATCATCCTTTTGACAAAACTGTTGCTGCCCCGAACCCATTTTTGATTAGAAGCGGATACTGTATGACGTCACTGGGTATCGTCTAGTAGTACATGGCAGCAACTCTATGTGTCTTTTTAACCATTTGAGGCAGAAAAGAAGGTTGAGAGTTTTTTCTATACGTCTTTTACTCTTATATTTTGAAGATTTATGAAAAAACAGAAATTGTAATGTGTCTTGGTTTTGTAATGACTCATACAGCAGTCAAGTTTCTTCAACAGTTTGATTTTCCACACTGTAAAGGAACAAGTAAGCTTCTTTTCATTCGTCAGGGGTATATACATCCCTTTATTTGAAATTTTTTAAAATTATATTATTATTTTTAAGCCCAGAATAGAATATAAGCAAAAAGTCTAGTGAATAATGCTGACAGGTCTGGTCTTGGGCATGGTTAATAATAAACTGACGCAACTGATTGTCAAAACTGCGTATTCATGAGTGAGGTCAAGTGGGGAATTATCGACTTTGGGCTTCATGTCAACTTTCAGACATTTTCGGGTTTTGGTGCTCTTGGGATATTGGGTTTTCCGATGCGAAGTGAGCAGCTTGCACTAAGATGTGGAGTATCAGTTTACATGTGAAGATCTATTTTGCATCTGATGGATCTGTGAGGAAAGGCATTCACAACAGGAAATTTACATACATCCCCGAGATGGTCTTGTAGTCCAGACGCTGACTTCGTAACCCAGAAGTGCGAAGTGCGATTTCCTCTCCTGTCAGATTGTCATTACAGTAGCGCTCGACCATTGAAAGAACATTGGTGGACAACTGGAAAGTGTCTTGCAAATAGTCACATGGTAAAAAACAACAGCATTTTAGGAAAAGAGCCACTTAGTAAAATAACAAAAGCGCTACTGTTGCATAAGTATCTTCTGCATAAGTATTCTCAGCCACAACAGTAGATGCGGGAGAATGTAAGGTATAGATCTCGTATCATTAGACTTCCTTATAACATCAAGATGGTATATTGTAGTCAGGACTCCAGCTTCGAAGTCCAAAGAGTGAAGTTCTGTTCCCACTTCTAAAAGTAGGCTATCACAGATCCAGCTCGACAATTAATAAGCATATATCCTTTCTCGATCTTGTTACAGGTGTGTAGGGAGTTTAATGAGTGCTTTTATTACTAAGACAAATTGTACGAAATATTTATTTTGTCTCGAAAATCAAGAATTTAAAAGCTCCTGAATTCGAGCCTTTTACATTTTTTGATTTCGTACTGCATTCTAATATTTCCGCATATAATTTCATTTATGTCAGCGGGCAATTTTTAGAGAATAAACACCTTTCTCATCCTCCTGTTATTAAAAATATATTGATGTCCTTTTTCAGAAATGTTTATATTGTACTTAATACAGTGTTATTAATATTTAAATGTTTTAACTATTTCCTGATACCTTTTTAAGATGGGCTTATTTAGCTCACAGGGGGATGTGCTTTACTTTAGATCAATAAATAAAAAATAGCCAACGTTCTTTAAAAAATTTCATAAAAATACGAACTACCTATCAGGAAAAAAATACGAAGTTTCCAAGGGATATACTTAGAAGCATTGGAAGTTATGAGTTACTTAAAATCCTCTTCTCACTCTAGAAAAAAGATCCAGCTTCTTATGTCGTAAATGTACATGGAATCAGCTTTAAAGTGAAATCGATCGAAACGGAAAATCCAAGTTCTCAATAAATACTAAGTTTATGACGCTACTTTCATGAGATTTGGTTTGTGAAGACATTTCTAGAAGAGTACCTTGAGAATTTCAAGTTTATTTTAAGTCCCAGTTTCCCATCTAGCAAACTTTTCATGATTTTTAACTAAGGTTATTTTTTCCCTCTTCTTACAGTCATTCAGTAAATGAGAAAAGTGTTTTTGTTCGGGCTCACAGAACATAAGTATTCATTTTTAGAGATAGGATAATTTCATAGTTTATTCATTTCTTGTAATAATTGAACGTGAATGTTAGATGGTATATTTTCTGAAAATGATAGTGTCCAACAATATGGTTTAGCTGGTTGCACGTGAGAGAGCCAGAGTCACTCCTTTGCTTCACAGTGGCTTAACAGACTGGGACCTACAGCGATAAAATATGTTTTAAAACATAAAATATGTTAAAAATGTGTTCAAATATGTTCAAATATGTTTTTGTCTTAAAACTATCTATCCAGATAATATTAAAAGAGAAATGTAATTAACTGCCAATAATTTTTTTCCACATTTTTGGATTTTAGTTGCACTCAAAACTCCCGTTTCATCAAGATTCTAACAATTTATCAAGAAGTTAAATTCAATTTTACAAAAATTGAAACTTGAATATGAATATGACAGCAGTGTTATGATACTTAGTAAAGAATCGACAAAGTTTTCTTTAACATTCTTCTGGTAATGCTTCCCTTTTAGTCTCAGTTTCGAAACAGCTAATTAGAGAAATAAATTTTATGCAGCATTGTCAAATCAGTTGTTGTATAACGTATTATCTTATTATTTCGAAAACTTTCTTCTCTTTTCAACCGAAGTGTCTGGCTTCTTTTTATCATGTACGGAGTGAATGGATATTGGCACCCTTTCTTCTGAATTCTATGTCATTATCGACTTTCATCACTTAATTTACCGCCGGTCAACTTTCACCTTCCAATCAGGGTGTTGTGTGCGTAAAACGCGTGTCTAATCAGCAGCATGTTATCTTTGATCTTCAACTACCATCCGGTAGACTGTAATGAAATAAATTGCCGTCACATCTATTACAAGAGTCGAGCCTCTAAAGGAAAGCATCATAATCACATCTCCTTCTCTCAGCTAAGCCGGTATTGTCTCGAGGGAGATTGGCCGATAAATGTTGGAGATGACAACAATAAATCGGATGTGTAAGAATGGAACCCATACTGTGTCTCCAATGGTTTAGAGTAAAGACGGGTAGAATATGTAATGTACACGTATAGAATGCAATGTATTACTGATAGGTTGTACAATAAACGTTTTAATAGAATTTAAAAGTATAGGGTGCTTCAATTTAAATTTTTTTAAACTTATACATCTAGTTTTTTATTTCCTTACCTAAAGTACGCAATACATTTATGAAATTCTGGACTCTCACAAAATATGAATTATTCTTGAAATATTCAATAAAATCTTGAAAAGGCATACTAATAGCGGAACGAAGCATGCAATATCTAATTTTTTTCTTCTGTATTTTTTTTCACTAAATTTCTTTATGAGGCAAAGTTATGGGGCCATTTCCCCCTCTCCTTTCCCAATTCTCTTTATTAACTTCGATGACCTTTTAAACGGTCGTTAGTTTTTTTCCCCTTCTCTAGCTACTTTTTCGATTCTGTGCCTCCTTTTTCTCAACAAACCACGTAATAAAGCTGAGTTACTGCTTGAACTCTATAAGAAGAACTAATTATTTAGTTTAATCTAACTGATTTGTAGACTACCAAGGTTCAGTAGTAAGAAGGTATAACTACATTCAATAGCAATCTAATGTTAATTTGCTATGCAACTTGAACGTACAGTGCTCCTGATTACTGTTTTTAAGCTAACGTCAATCGTAACCTAAAAATTTCGTTGGAGTATTCAACAACATGGTCGTGCCCAATATGAGACCCCAAAGCATGCCTAATATGAGATAGGGTCTCATATTAGGCATTTTAGTTTTCACTCTCACAGCTTTGTTTCCTCTGAAGATGCAGATGCTATGACGCCCAGGCGAAATCCACAACCCCGTAGCAGTAATGACAATGTGGAAGGTATTGATCAAACAACAAGTTCAAACCAGTTCTTAGTGACTCCAGAAGAAATAAATCCCTTGCCTACGTTACATGAGAAAAACACCTCGAAACCAAGTAGGGCCCATAAAGCCTATATTATCACATCATCGCCCTATAAAAATAAATTGATTGATAGCATTAATAAAAGAACTGCAGCATATTCGAAAACTTTTAGGTCTATTCCTTTTTTTTTTCTTGTTTCCTACAAGAAAAAAAAAGGAATAGACCTAAAAGTTAAGAGATCAAAGGATAAACAAGAAAAAGGAGATCCAGATAAAAAATCAAAGGATAAGGAAACAATAAAGGCAAAGGGGTCCCTACAGGAAGCGGAAAATTAAGGATGGATGAAAATGCAACACTAGTTAAAAATACAGAATGAATAAGCCTAATTATAGTTATGATGATCTCAGCTCATTTGAAGATGATGAAAAACTTTCTCTCCATGACAGCAGTGATGATAGCATTGGTGAAAACGACGCTGAATGCCTTTTTTGTGGTTGTTTATTTTCAGAAGACAAACAGGGAGAGCAGTGGCGTCAATGTAGAAGGTGTTTCAGGTGGGCCCATGAAGATTATGGAGTTGGTGAACTTTTTATTTGTAAACAATGTGAAAAGTTTGAATCTAAAAACATAAAGTAAACAAAACCTGTAGTGTAAACCAACTAATTTGTTTAAAATGTCACTTTTCTTTTTCACCTATTAAGGTATATAGGTAACTGCTATCTAATTATTGTGTACAGTTTTGTTTTTACGAACTTTTCATTAATTCAAATTCATATTTACAGTTGTAGAATGGGGGTCTCATACTAGAACTACTTTTTTCAGACCCCAAAAATGGAACACTTGTGTTTATAATTTCATATAAGAAAATTGTAAGGTTATTTTCAATTTTCTGTCATTGTTATATGTAGTAAAATATATGTATTAAAAGGATATCAAGTTGGTACAATAATCCCTCACTTACTTTCCTAGTTATATATGAAAATAAAAAGGGGTCTCAAATTCGGCATACTTACTACATACTTTTACTCCGAGTTCGCATCTACCACTGACCACCCTAATGTTAAATATAAATCTCGCCTCGCACCGCCCTCTAATGGCTCTCTATCTAATCTATCTAATCCATCTATCTATCTCCTTCCCCTAATCACTTGCTGAACGAGGCACTAATCCGTTGTATACACTTCTTTTACATTCTTTTCTGACTTAAAAAGTTTCAGAGAACAACCTACGACGATATTCAGTTTCGTAAAGCTTAATTTTATGATCTGAAGTCTTGATATCTACCTCCTCGATCAGAGAATGGAATAAATTTCGGCTCACAGCTTTCTTTTATAATTTGAGCACCTAAACTTTTACCTGACCTCTCTCCGTCATTTCTATGCCCGAGAGGAATGAGCACTTGGGGAGGTCGAGGAATAGTTACACTATTTACCGTCATCTCTATATTTAAGTTGCTAAGCCGTTTCTTTGGGCAGTCCGTGAGAGAAAACTACTGCATCAGTTTACTCCCTTTTGGTCTTAAACGAAAACTTTTAATCTATAGATGTGTCAAATTCGGTTTTTTTAACCGAAATTTCTATTAATTAGTGATAATTTACAGTTAAAAATTGCTTTCTTCGCAAGCTCAGTGACATGTTTGAATCTGGCTTTAGATACTCCCTAAGGTTAAGGCCCCATAAACACGTTAATTTGTTTCTGCGTATGCTCAGTGACATGTTTAAATCTGGCTTTAGATACTTACTAAGCTTAAGGCCGCATAAACACGTTAATTTGTTTCTGCGTATGCTCAGTGACATGTTTAAATCTGGCTTTAGATACTTACTAAGCTTAAGGCCGCATAAACACGTTAATTTGTTTCTGCGTATGCTCAGTGACATGTTTAAATCTGGCTTTAGATACTTACTAAGCACGCGGCCGCATAAACACGTTAATTTTCTTACTCCGAGGAATCTGTCTAGCTCTCTCTCTGCCATTTTTATTTTTTAATTATGTTTGTGAGATATAGAATTAAACTTGACGGAAATTGTTTATTTCGCGCTTTTGAGTCACCCTATTTCTTTTTATTGGCTTCAATAGTAATTTTTTAAAGTGCATTTTCCTATTCTTAATATCATGATTTCCAACAATTGGCAATGATGTGTTGAGTATAATTTCTATATTAGTAAATTTATTTGCTATCCAGCCGTCATGTTTTGACGGGTACTAATTATCATGGCTTTAAATGGTTACTCAGTTAATCTTTTATTTGAATGGGAAAATACAAGAACCTTAAGAGTATTACTTAAATTAGACTATAACTTTATTAAAATTAAGAGCATTAAGAACCTTAAGAATATTACTTCATTTAACACTCCCATTAAATTACATTTTAATTTATAAAAATATCAAATATTATTCTTAAGAAAGAAAAAATTTAAAGGAAAGCTTTTTAAAGTCGTCTAAGGCAGTGGTACGCAAACTGTGGGTCGCAACCCACAGAGGGGTCTCCAAAAGAATTGGAGGGGTTGCGGAGAATTTGAAGTAAACTTATATGAATTGAATTATTAAATTAAAAATATACTTTAAATTATCTATAATTACATATTTAATTTTTTTGCATAGATATTCAGTGTTAAAAGATATAAGGATGTCATATTGTTAAATAAGGTATCAAACGTTCTTTCAATACTCAGCAAAAGTCAATAAAATAGCTTGCCAACATTTGTTAACTTCTTTCTCCTATTTTTTGTGAGCATTTTCCTAATTTCTTTAAAAAAATGTGCTACTACTAAGAAATTTCCATTGGGGGTCAATTGATTTTTTTATTGAAAGAAAGTGGGTCGCGATCGAAATAAGTTTGCTCACCACTGGTATAAGGGATTATAATTATTGTGGGTAAAATTTAAAAGATATTTAAACAAGATGTCTTGATTTCTTTAAAAAAGGAAAGCAGATAAGTAATTATTTAATAAAATACGATATGTGACAAAAATAAAGCTATTGGCATACTAAAAACTTTTGGAAATGAGATTTCGTTATATTTAAAGAACACACTTTATATCAATATATACAAACGAGATTCTGAAAATTTTTTGCTGCACAGAATAACTTACATTACATAATTTTACAGTTTGTGACTCTGACTTGTAAAGCAATGCAGTGCAAAAGTGTATAAGGGATGGTATTCAGGAAGATGGGTAACCGTTAGTAAGCGATGGCTTTAAAGTCGCAGGCTCGATTCCAGCGCGTGACAGGTGGTACTTAAACTGGCGTACGATCATGGAAAGGACATTGGTAGGGATACGTAAATTTCGCATAAAAAATATTGAAATTTCGCAAGAAAAAATATACAATATATAAAGTTTCACATTTATTCGCTATATATATACATACATACATATATATATATATATATATACACACACACACACACATATATATATATATATATATATATATATATATATATATATATATATATATATATACAGAGGCTGTTCACACATTTTTTAGACGATGTATATTGTATTCACAAAACTAAATTACATAAAATTCTTGTGATTTAAATGTTCTATTTGACATCCCTTATTCTGAACTATCTTTCGACACCGCAATTTCCAGGATAATAATGCCTTTTGAAGTGTCAGAAGAGGTATTCTATCCCATTCCTCCTGGACAGCTTTCCAGAGTCCTGTAAGGGTTTTGGGACGACGTTTGGATAATGCAGATTTTAAAAGTCCGAAAGCACAAAAATCCATAAGTGCTACATCGGGAGATTTAGTAGGGATATCAGTGAAGGGTTTGGCCTTGATACCAGCTTTTTGTTCCATTTCTTTTAGGAAATTTACACTGGATTTTGATGTGTGACTGCTAGCTTTGTCCTGATGGAGTCTCACAGATTGATGGCACTGTGGGTAAAGCGATGGTATTTCATTCAGAAAAATTGGCGATAAAATATGTTCCTGAGAGTATTTGGAGTTAATCTTGACATTTTTTCCACTCTCTTTATTTTTAACTTGCCATTATAAGAAAAACCAGCAACATTCATGAATCCCTTAGAAAAACTTTCTTTTGATTCTTTGAACAATGTACTTAAATTTTTTTCTCCCCTTCTATGATAATAAATGGCTCTTTTTTTGTTGCAATCATTTAAATACACCCATGATTCATCTATTGTGACAATTGTTTTCCATTTTTCTTTGGATAAGTGTTTCTCATATATAATTCTGCAGCGTGTCCTGCGTTCAGCGATATGATTTGGAAGAAGACGATGCACATTGCGTTTTTTCGCTTTCTTAAGATTTAAATCAACGTTTATCATTTTTTTTACAGTGGACACCGAGCATTTTAATGATTTTGCAACTGTCCTTTGACTAGGGGGATTTTCTTTTAACATTAAACAACGTACCTTTGCAATAGTCGAAGATGTCCGTTTTTTCCTTGGATACTTGTTTGGAATTTTTGTCCCCCTTGAGGCTCCAATTTGACGTTTTTTTCCTTTCTTGTTGACGATATTACCTATCGACGCTTTAGATATCACAAAACCATGACTCTTACATCGTTTTTGGATAACGGAGTATGCATATTTCTCTTCGGAAAGAGCATAAATGTAGCCTCCGAACCACTGCTTTGTTAAAAACGCCATTTTGAATAAAAACAAAACTTTCAAGCCGCAGACGATAATTTTGACTTTTAAAAACATAGTACAATTGCAATTATTTCTTTTGCAGCAAACTATTTTTTATTACCGCTTACCAAAATGCCTAGCTCAGATGTTACATGACAATCTCTCCGAAATTCTCCAACTCTCTAACTGTCTCTCGAGGTGGTTTTTTTGTCGGCGTCTATCCCCATTCCTCGAAAATCCGTCTGTTTTTCAGAGAGGGGGCCGGCAGCTTTGTTGGTGACAGTTCTTCGTATTGATGCATAGTTAAGCCAGCTTTATGGCCCGCAGATGTCAACTCTCATGAAGCTATAGCTAAGAAAGACAGCTTTACGACGGTGATGGGAGACGCTTCTGTTTTCCAAACAGTTACTCCCACAGCTTGCTAGAGAAACCGCTATGTCTGGGATTAACTTTCAGGCCAAAAACAATGGCGGCATTTGGGTATCACTTTTTAATCCCCCACGTGTTCAAAACTTTCGGTGGGAACTTGAATTGGAATCTTCGAAAAATATACAGGTGGTCCGCGGGGCGTGAGAACGCATCCCCGTAAAGGCATAACGTCACAATATATATAAATTCAAAAATTTCGCATTTATCTAAAAAAATTACAATTTTACTTCCTTGGATAGGTAAGTATCAAAATTCTCAGTTAAAAGCTAGCATTGTAGTAGTCTCCACATTATGATCCTTAAGTCTTTACCTTCTGCCATTAGTTACTATGTTGTACACACTAAAATATATCAGCATATACTCTGTTAACGGAACTATAGAGGCTGTGTCCCGTGTGCCTTTGCAAAGATAAGGGAGTAACATTTCGTTGCAATTAAAATCTGTATAACATCAACAGGAGTCCCGTGGTTGACTGTCGGATGATGGCCGAACGGCTAGGACGCTGGCATTCGGTACCGGAGTCTATGGGTTCGAGTCCCATTCTTGGCATGGATGTTTGCAGCAGTTCGGACTCGGCTTTAAGCTGTATGTCCCGGTCTAACTAGCCTTCGGGTAGCAAGAAATGACCGTAACACACCAAACCAAACCTTGGTTGACTACTGTAAGTAGTTGAAATACCCTTAACTTTGTTGCTCAAGAGACGTT
This sequence comes from Dolomedes plantarius, assembly GCA_907164885.2. Classification (NCBI taxonomy): domain Eukaryota; kingdom Metazoa; phylum Arthropoda; class Arachnida; order Araneae; family Dolomedidae; genus Dolomedes; species Dolomedes plantarius. The sequence goes on along the minus strand of OU015494.1, from coordinate 181,748,185 downwards.
CTTAAATCTATTAAATTGTTCCACAAATCATGATGGTAGATTTTTACAGTTAGATTTTTAGGTTCAACTCTGGTACGAAAAAAGTTTCAGTTAGCAAATCCGAAGAAGAATCCGATCCCGATTCGGATTTGCTCCGAATCGGAATTCGGAGCAAATCCGAAGGAGAGTGAGATCTCTCACTCAAAGACCCTGGACGGTCTTAGTTAAGCATTTATGTTAATAAACTAGCTGAAAACCCGCGCTTCGCTACGGAGTACATTGAAATTAAATACAACGGTCAATGTATGCAATTAATTCCAAAAAAAAATAAATATATATATATTTATAATAAATACGACGATCAATGTATACAATTGATGTAAAAAAACATATTTATAAAAAAATCGTAAGGGATATTTTTATAGACAAAATAAAGTCCAATCGTCTGCCGCATTAGCAAGAAAAAAATATTTTTTTGTCTATTTTTTTTTTGCACGTGACGATAAATTTATATAGTACAGTTTGAGGAACATATCTTTTACTGTATTTTAATATTTTTTGGATAATGTCCAATCTTCTGCCGCATAAGCAAGAAAAGAAAAATATTTTTTTTTGTCTATTTAGTTGTTATGCTCGTGACGATAAATTTATTTAAAGTACCGGAAAAAGAAATCACGTGATCAGCATTTAATAAATTAAATTCTAAAAATTAATCTTTAAAAATTCACCAAAAATCAGGAAAGGGAGGTAAAAATTCGAAAAAAATTTCATTTTGAAGGAATTTTTATGATCTTTCTCGTGATATAAATTTTATAACCCTCAATGTATTATTTTAAATGCAAACGTAAAAAAAGTTTAAAAAACAGCTTAAAAATTTAATTTAAAAAAATCTAAGAAGAATTTTTGAAAAATCTTTCTTAGTGCACCCCTACACTATTAGAAGAATCGACATGCAAAATTTCAGCCCTTTAGGTCCAGCGGTTTGGTCTGTGCGTTGTATGTCAGTCAGTCAGTGAATGAATGAATGAATGAGACAGTTACGGAACTGTTTTATATATATAGATTATTACCATTATAACCTAATTTCGCTTAAGCCGTGTATCACCGAGTTTTTGCCGAAAAGCATTAAAAAAATAATTTTCTTAATTTTCGCTCATAACGGCAAATTTCGCATTTTTTCGCATCTATTTCGTAAATACAAAAATTACGTATACTTTGACAATGTGGAACCATTTGGAAATCGGTAGTTCAGGTCATCGTGAGGGAAAAAATCACGACAGAAACATGTAACATTGAACTAAAAATGAATTTCCAACACTCGGCGTAGAACAATGAACAAACATTTTGCATGCTAGCTTGTGCAAACATTTTACACTCTTTTGTCCGATTTCAAACTCTAATTTACAAAGACCAAAAATCCTCAACATTTTCATTCAAGTGCGAAGTTAATGTAGTAGTTTTCATGTTCTTAAAATATATTTTTTGCTTAATATTTTTACTTCACTTTTAAACTAATAAACTACACTTATCTTTAGGAATAGAAAAAAGCTATGGAGATTTTCTGCACATAAAAAATGGGCATGTATGTAATGTCATAGAAGGTCAAACTGTTGTGATTTTATTGTATCTCTTAATTAAGAGTATTTAAAAAATATTACCTGAAAATTCCCTTTTTTTGAAGTGATACTTTGTTTTTGGTTTATGTTTCTGATGGTTAGGACACGTGTTAAAGACACAAGGTATGTTAATATAAGATTAATATGCACAAAGCGACTACAAAATAAGTTTATCACTATAAGAACCCCTTAACTTAAACTAATTGTCCTTATTTAATATAATCTGAAGTCCTAATTAGATAATATCCATTAATGCAGTATCTATGTATACGTTTCATGAAACGGAGCTAAAATTCATTAAAACTTGTAAAATTTCTTTTTCAGGAATTTCATAGAATCTAATTAATACCAAATACTGCAATTGGATATATTATGCATGAAGAAAGAGTAAGCTTGAATTTTATGAAACAGCTTTTTTAATCCTTCTTAGTGACATAGCATAAAAACACCATAAAAAAACTTTTGGCAATAAATGCATTTATTAAGATATTCATTTACATTAAGTGTTTTGCTAGCTTTCACTGAAAAAGTATTTGAAAAATAACTCTCCTTTAATTCCATCTGAGGGCAACGAATATGTTACAAGGTACTCGTATTTTGCTCTAATCTTTTACATGTAATATAGTTTAGCTCACAGATTGCACCATTTTTTCAAAATTTGTTACATTTTTGCAAACCTTGACGAAAACTATTCTCTTAAATCTAGAATGCGTATAAAACATACGAGAAAGTGTATCTTAATTACCCTTTATCGCTGTAACTTGTTTTCACGGGATGGAAAACGTAGAAACGCAGCTTTATTTTAAGCCGAAAATTTTGACTGCATAAAACATTGTGAATTCCTTAGATTGCACTCAAGCTTGTTCTATACCAGCAGTTTAAGAGATTTTTTTTTTTTTTTTTTAGACAGTGATTTTAGACATTGATTCTTTCGGTACCTGACCGAAATTCTCTAATCTTGGGAACAAAGTTGTCTAACACAGTTAGAAACTTGGCGTCTTTAACAAAAGGAAGCTGTGAAGAAAATAAACAGAGTTATAAGACAAACTTCAGGAATTCCTAGAGCAGCAGCTGATGAGATAAAAGAACCGTAAAAGTTTGGGTTAGGTCAAAGCACTAGATTCTCCAAGCCAACACAGGTTAAGAGTTTAAGAAATGCCGAAGGTGTTCCCCTACAGAAATTTCATCTTCTAAAGTAAAACTTTTTAAATACTACCCTTTAACATCAAAAGATGGTGAAAGGACATTTTCGGTAAGAAAAATGCGATTAAATGATAAATGGCGGAACATATAGAGCTTTGGTATTTTGCAAATTTATGAAACCTGTCGTGTTCTTTATGTAAAATACTTCTATTCTTCTAGTCCTTTAATTAGTAAATAAATGTAAATATAAAAACTGTGAAGAGTATTGTGAGTAATAACTGCACTATAAGTAATAAGCTCTCAAAGAAATGAAATTGTGATTGAAATTATTTTAATTATAGGGAGAAAGATATTAGAGAAAAGATATTAGAGAAATAATAATCAAAGTTACGTTTACTTATTCTTTGATGATAAGTGAGGGATGAAAAGGTGATTTTAATATCTGGATTTGCAGTACTAAGGGACTTCATTTTCTTCTACTACTCTAAATTCCCATCACGGGATACTTCAACTTTCATTGATCTTTCCCACTTGTAATTATAGTCAGGGTGGTAGCACAGCCCATCTGTTAGTCTTTCCTGATTATTGATTTCCTTGACGAGTGAAAAAAATATCATTTAAGTACAAAAGTTTAATTAGCAAAGATAAATGATACATCAGATCTTACATTCATTATCTGATAATTATGAGAAAATGAAATCTGAAAACACATGTATGAATGTGCATGAAGGCTTAAATGCTTCTTTAAAACAAAAACTAATGGATATGTTTGTTTAAATTCTTTCTTAAGAGGGGAATATGCTATTATAGGGATTTAATCAGCAAGGTGCATAGTACATGAGCAAAATAATAACTGAGACCTATTAATTCCTATTAGATAGTCATAGAAAGGGATTGAAACTCTGAGAAACACTACCTGCTCCTTCAAAGGCATACGTGTCTTGTTTTGCACTTTTAATAAAGGGAAATTTGCATTTTTTAAGAATTTAAGACAGTTTTGGTAAAGTTATATTTTATATAATTCTTTTTATGGTATGAAAATATTCATAACAATATATTTTTTTAATTAGAAACTTAGTGTTGGTGTAAATGTTGCATAGACGTGGTTTTATATTACCTAAACGTGCTTAGTATGAACATAAAGCTAGGTTTATACATATTAATGCACTGTTAAAATTGTACTTCATTCATCCTCCCTGGTTATTAAATATCTAAATGGTAATCACAATGGGGGGAGACTTCTTACTACTCAAGTGAAGAATGGAATATTTTTTAGAAGTTACTCGAATAATACTTTATGCAGTTAAAAATTATACATTTTTAACTGCATAAAGTACTTTTAACTGCATAAAGTTTTAATAACGAACTCAACTTACTTAAAATAGGTTCCACCCAGATCATCTTTTTTAAACGTACAATTAGAGTAATTTAGTATTTTATAGCCAGAAATTTAGGTCAGAAATGCTTCCCAGTGTTAAAATTTTAAATAAAACTATACACTTTTTATGTTTTTAAGTGGGTGTAACCAAAATGATACTAGCATATTGAAGAATAATTCCTTGAACGTATAAGTGTTTTAAACATAGTCGAAAATAATTTAATGCTTATGAGAAGTTAGAGAATCTAAAATACATCAAAAGTTTTATTAAATACGAGTGAAAGAAACATTGGAAGCTGTACATATAATTAAAAATGAGTCGCAGTTTAAGTGATATTTCGAAAAGAATGCTAGTATTTTATTTTTATTTTTAATAGATGATACTTCCCCAAAATGAATTAAACAAAATTCATTTGTTTGTTTTTTAATTCACATGTAATATACATAATATTCTTCGTTGAAAAAAAAATATTTTGTTTTGTAAAACTGAGCGGATAAAAGGTTTTACAAACCTCTAAAAGAGATACGTTAATGAGGGAAGCTAATTATTATTCATACAATCCATTGCCAGAGAAATTTGACTGCAACTTTCATAATCTGCTATAGATCGTTTCATTCTGTTAGTTTATTATCTGGCTGATAATGAAAGACTGAAGAGACACTAGCTTTTCTTATCTATTTCATTTATTAGAGGACATAGAGGGGAGAGAAATATTTGTTTGAAATGATTAAGGCGTAATTATCGTGTATCCTTTTATGCATTATACTTCTTTCATTTTTATGCTGACATAAAAGTAAAATATATCTCTAATGGATCATTATATTTCTTTTATTCTGAAAGCTATGTCAGGAAAAAAAGAGAACTTTAATTATGAGACCAAAAAATTCAAGGTTCCTCTGGAGTTTCTCTCTCTTTAATTAACACGTGCATTCTACATATTTATTATAGGTGCTCCTAATATAGGGAATTAATCATTGGCAAATACCCTGTGTAACCCAGGATAATGTATAAATTACATATACTTATATATTCCTTCTTTTGATCTCATTCATGTTCCTTTATGTATAATGTCAATAAAATTAAAGCAGCAATTGCATTTTTTATGGAAGCTTTTTAATACGTTTTTGTTATGCGTTAGCATTCAGGGATTTCAAATCCTTTTACTAAGTTTTATTCGTCTATTTGAACATGTTTTAAAAGTTGGGGGCCATTTTCATACAAATTTTGGGTGTGTTGAAAAGTATTCATTTTTATCCTTCTATTGTGATCCGAAAATTTCAGTGCAGCAAAAGAGAATTATGATACTTACGACTCCCTTTAAAAGGGGGCGTTGTTGGGTACGAGACTTAAGGGAATTAAAATCTATGCCCAAAAGCAAACTTCTTCCCTGAAGAGAAAATCTTACCACAAAACGATGGGGCTCAAACCTTAATTATGAAAGGAAAACAGTTAAAGAGAAAAAGGGAAGACTCCGAAATTTCAAGAAGCGATAGGGATTTTATTAACTGCCATATCCAGTAAATTAAACATTTTAAATAGAAGTGAGCCACTCTAATAGTTTATCCCTAATAGTTTATCCCTAAGAAAATTTTGCTGAATTGCTTTACAAAAAATTAATTTCTAGATACTACAATCGTAAAAATAAATATATAATAGAGCACTTATTTGAACGCTATACGATAAAGTTTATTTTTTACATAATTTAAAGAACTTTGGTTTAACATTTCTGTGTAATTCAAATGCAATGAACCTAAAAGTAATAGAAGTAAGGTGGAATGAAAAATGGCTTTCATAAAAGTTAACGTTTCTTGATTGAATTTTCGTTAAAAGAGTTAAGATTTGCTTTCAGATTTCTCTATCACGCCATGTTACAATACCTAATTAAAAAGAAAATGCTTTAACTCATTAAATTCTTTTTAAATAACTTTAGCACGACTTTTTAATCACATATATTTTTCTTTTGCATTTTCTCATTGAATTTATTTTGGAAACAATTATTAAAAATAAAGTGAATTAAAAAAAAAATTTTTATATTTAAATAAAATGAAACTTTTACTGGAGTTGTCAGAAATGGAGAGCGGCTTTTATAACCTTTAGTTTACGGGACCCATTTTCCGATTTCCTCTTTAGAATGGGAAATTTCATACCCCTTTCCAGTTAACGGCCATTATATATATATATATATATATATATATATATATATATATATATATATATATATATATATATATATATATATATATATATATATATATATATAAATTATATATATATATATATATATATATATATATGACACGGAGCTTGTTTTGCTCCCGTGTTAACATCAATTTTATGTAGTCACGTCCATTGTTGAATTAGGCGAGTGGTAGGCCTTTTAAAGAAATAATCCAATTCGTATTAACTCTCTTTATTAAGCTTCGTAAGTTGACCACTCTCCAGGTTGATTTCCGCGCTTCGCCATTTTATAATCTACTCGGCCACGACTGTCGCGAGCATCCGCTAGCAATGAGATTCCTACTCAATCTGCCGCCAAAAACTTAATCTTCTCCGAGCTCCTGCTGCACGGCGCATGTGCAACCTCATCCTTGGGCATCTGGACCCTCATTAGTGCTGATCGTGCATTCTTAACTTCGCGCCCAAAACCTGTACACTTCTAAAAATAAATCCTCTCGCCTAGAATTATTCACTTTCCTCTCAAAATCACTTTTAAAAGATGATTTTCCCCACAGCAAAATACGCGCGCTTTGTAATTGGATTGTTAGATTCTTATTATTTTAAGCCCCCTTCCCCCGTACTTCTTAACTATATTTTGACAGTTCAGTTATGTTTTGACATATATATATATATATATATATATATATATATATATATATATATATATATATATATATATATATATATATATATACATACATATATATATATGCACATACATATATATATATATATATATATATATATATATATATATATATATATATATATATATATATACACATACATATATATATATATATATATATATATATATATATATATATATATATATATATATACATATATATATATATATATATATACACATACATATATATATATATATATATATATTCATTCTTGGGATACATGCTATCCCAAGAAGGGGAAAAGATGAGGAAAAGGTTAATAAGAACATTCCCATTTTACAGGCTAAGGGTTATTCTTTGCAAGTACAGTAACCACCGCATATAGTGATCAGTGGTTATAAGAATCAACCGTTTATAAGAATCAATATCGCGAAAACAAAAACAAATGTATTATTTCCATGTTAAAATTTTCGCTTTAAAGAATCAATCCACCGGTTTTAAGAATCAGTTTACACTCTTCGCTTTCCTTTCATTTTTCAAAAAAAGCCACTTAAACCCTCAAAAGGCACGAAGTTCTTACTTTTTTTTTTAAAGAAAGATTGATAAGATGGATGGAATATAGTCGTAAAATTCATCCCTTTCTTTGTGAGACATAACATAATAGTTTCCTCTTAAACACTTTAGCACAATACTGTCCTATTAGCTTGACCCAGGGGCATCTTTACCCGTCCGGGTCCGATCTCACTTTTCTCCACTGCCAAACAAAAATAGGGACTCATTTTTTTCCCCCCTCCCACACCCTGGTTGCGACTTCCTGGACCCTGAAACACATAAATCTTCTGCGAAGTGTCTACTATCACTTAGGCAAACGTGACATTAGTAGATTTAGCACGTTATCAAACCGTGAAACGTAAGCTAGAAGGTGAATCTTCGTCTAAGACTATTAGTATTGAAAGAGGTATAAACAGCCTCCTGAAATCTTCATTACGTCAAACTACCATAGAAAACTTTTTCTTGCCCCCTTCCTGTTGTTGAAATGTTAAAACTGTTAAGCAGGTATGTGGTAACAAATATTGGATTTTTTTCTTCTCTTACTATAATCATGTGTATCTACTAGAAATTAAGTTGTATTTTTAAAATTATAAAAAATAATTTTAATAAAAGATAATTAACGCAAATTAAAGAGTATTTTATGATAAATTATCTAATATATGTATATATAGGTGTGTGTGTTTCTGTCCAAAAACCTAAATTTCGGCTATAAGGATCAACCGCTTATAAGAATCAAAAACAGTAATAACAAACGTGATTCTTATAAACGGAAATCACTGTAACTTTAACTGGAACTCAAAAATCAACCAAATATGATTTCTGGAAACTTTCTAATAGTCTGCATATTGTCAAAGTGTGAAAGAAAAATATATAAATTTATTTTTCAGCATGTATTACTCTTTTGATAAATGAAGCCCTTTTTCTCGGATACAGTAAATTTTAAGTGTGTGAAAATAAAGCAGAAGTGAACCTATTTAATATAAACCCAGAGTTTTGACGTTTATTAGAAGATTAAATGAACAATAAAAGTAGTATGAAATTTCCACTCGTCAAGCAGTCGCACTTCACATGTTAGCTTTTTTTTTAAACCTTAAGTCTGCAATGTATAACTTTATAAACCTAATTAATATAAATTCCGTAGCAGATCCGATTAATCTTTCATTTGTATCCGAAGAAAAAGCTCTTAGTTCTTTGACCCACTACTTCTGAATATTGTCCGCTCTTCTTGCTATGTAATCGTGACTAGACCTGACAAGAAGGGTTTTCGTTGAAGACACTGATGTCTCTCCTTGCGTGACATTCGGTCTCTTTGATCTTCAGATAATAATTAAGGACTACGTGACCCCTTCTTCCCGTTATTAGTTCACGATCTCAGATATCATAAAACGAGAGAAAAAGAACTAATCCGTTATAAATGATATGAGACTAATTACCATTCACATATTTTTTGTAATTATTTTTCTAGGATTCTGGTTTCATTGCAATTACATATTTTAAAAAATCATGGTACCGGAAGGATTACTCATTGTCATGAATGTATTTTTATATAGTTCTTAGTACTAAGAATAACTATTTAGTAATTTTTTTAAGTATAGAAAATCTGTAGTGATTATGTAAACTATTCGAAGTATTCAAAAAAATATTAGCTCAACTAAATATTTACACATAAATACTCTTTTCATTCTAAAGATAAATCATTACATTTTGAGCTGAAGAGAAGGGAAATCTTGATGTTTATATTCATAATTTAATTTACACATATATGCGCACACAAAAAAATGAAGTAAATGAAATAAAACAATGACCAATATATAACGCGTATGTGTATAATAATTATCTAGACCAATATCCTCTGGACAATATTAGGATCCTCCAGCACAGTTTGTGCAAGGGGAACTTGTAATGCAGTAACTGAAACAATTTCAGCCTATTAGTACACATAACATTATAGTATTATAGTGCAGACTTAAATTTATTTCTGCTAGAAATATGTTTCTATCTTATTTGTTTTTCTCCCTTTTACATTTAAATCCAATAATAGATCCAAAAATTCCTACCATTGCAGTCTTCAATACTAACTCAGACTAACGCATACTTGACTGGATGATCTTAAATGTTTCCAGAAATTTTATCATTTATCTTTTGGTATAAACTGCATGAATACTAGGGATGCGACATCGATGTCGATGTTTTCAAAAACATCGATGTTCTAAACATAGATTTAAGTAAGCCGATTTTTTTAAACATCGATGTTTTGTGCTCGATGTTTTACGTTGTCTTGATTTTTTTTAATGAAAAAGTACCATAATAAAAAAAAAAAAATTAACGACATAACATAATTTTCACACTCAGTAAATGTAGGTCTGAATCCTAAAGAGAACGAATACAAAAGGGGGAACGATTCCCTAGCAATGAGACAAATGGCAATCAACAACCAATGAATAATAATTATATGGCCCAATAATTGTTATTTACAGTAAACATAAAAATAAGCTTTATCAGTTTTCCCCCATACGCTGGTTTTGCATCAGTGCTTCAAATTGGTGTAAATGTTTGTAATTTTCTTTTGTATTATTTAATTTTAAAATAAAGCATTTGTTAATAAATTGTTCTTATTATTTTTTAATATTAAACTCTGTTGAACCAAACTCAAAAATACTTTTAAATGATTTTGCCTGATATTCTTTTGATATGAAACCAATCCTTTTGTCTTGTGGAACAGTCATGAACATCAGAATTTTTTTATACTAAATTATTTAAGCCTCCTGAAAGTAAATTATTCTCCATCTTGTAAATAAATATGACTTGATATTTACAATAATTTTTCACATTCAACTTATTTAAATTAGAAAACATCACGGATATTTCTTTATGGCTTTGGTCCTATCAATTGTTTTTATAGCAATAATTTCTTCTTCAATTTTCTGGTAAAAGTAATAAAATGTATAATGGGAATTCTGTGATATGCGCTGACTCTAGCAAACCAAGTTTTTGTCATTTGTGTCAGCCCGGTCAGAGAGTAAAATAAACCCCTCCCCCCCCCCCCCCACACACACACAACTTACCGAAGTAACATTAATATTAGAGGTTACTAAACCAGGTTTAATAAATGGAAGTTCAAAAACATCGATGTTTAAAAACATCAATGATTTTTGGGCGATGTTTTACAAGCATCGATGTTTTAATATTGAATATCGATGTTTCAAAACATCGATGTTTTGTTGTCGATGTCGCATCCCTAATGAATACACGCATAAAAGGCAGACTTCCTACCATCGTCTAACATTCTTTCTCATGTACATTTATAAATAAAAAATTATTCTTCTGAACTTCGACGAAAAAAGTTTTGAATTTATGCGAAGATACGTATTAAAAAATTATCACTAGAGGGAATTTAAATATCCACTTTCTTCCCTATGCTATAGTTTGATATCATTCTAAAGATCTCATAAACTCCAGTTAAAGTAAGCATTTTAATTCAGTTAGTTAAAGAAAAAGAAAATGGATATAATTAGATGTACAAAAAAAAACTCACATAAGTCTTTTTTTAAAAAGAAGCTGATAAATATAAAAACTATTTAATTAGTGTTGAAAAAAGACAAAGGAGTTCTTATAAAAGCTTCGAAAAGATTTTTTATGTTACCCCTTGAAACAGTCTACTCATAAAATACTATTCAAATCCTTTAAACAAAGGTTAGTTTGCTTGGATGTAGAATCCAAGAGAGAAAAAAATCTGTCTGAGAAAAACAAAAAAGGCTCATTCAGAGAAACTATTGTCTTACTTGAAAAGACACTTTCTACATTTTTTTAAAATTTTTTAATTTTTGCCTAATTTGTTGAGCGCTCTTCCATTATTTTCATGCATTCATGATAGCTTTAGCTATGCATGTCTCTAATGCACTTTTTCATAGCTTTTGAAAGTTAAGCTTTTACTTTTAACTATAATTTTCTGTTCATATCATAATTTTTCCCAGTTTCATGATAGGATATTTTGTGACAGTATGGAAAATATAAATTCGGAAAAGAAAGTAACATGAAAAAATATGAAATACAGTACAAATCTTTTATAAAAACATCCAGGGGACTTTAAAAACTGGTTCTTATAAGCGATAGTTTTTATATCCGATAGATAACTTAAAACTGCTGGAAATACCAAATTCATTGTCACATAATTTCTATTTACACCTGAAACATGACGTTCAAAAAATGGTTAAAGGTTCATGTCCAATCAAAGGTTCGTGTTTGAAACGCAACATCCTATCCGGGGTCATCCTATAAAACAGGCCAGTTTCATCAGTGTTGAAGATTTCATGGTCTTCATAGCCTTCTCTTAACGTGGTGCAAACGGTTTTAAGCCAGTTATCAGAAACTCCTGGTGTCACGGCCTTCAATTCTCCGCTGATTCTCCCGAACACAATGGAATGCCTCTCAAGAAATCTGTGGATCCACGAAGTTGAACAAACAAAATTACATTTTTTAAAGAGCTTCGCAAATTCATTTGCGAAATTCATTTTGCTTGCAAAATCGGTCCGCTTAGGGGAATTTTGGCACTCCTTTGAATCTTAAACCATTGCAAAAGGACATCTTCTATGTCAGCATGTGGACTTTTTCAAAGTTTCTTAATATTAGTCCGATCTTTTTCAAATTCTTCTTTCAATTTTTCTCTATTCTTAAATACATTTGAAATCGTGGCATGACTAACCATTAATTCGTTGGCTAATGCTCCATTTTTTTCACCGATTTCTAAACTGGAAATTCCGTTCCCAACTAACATGTTCTTATAAGTGATATATTTTCCCAGAAACCAATTATTTTAAGTCACTAAAAGCGATATGTTCTTATTAACGATGTTATTATAACCGGATTTTGTATCCATCATTAAACATGAGAATTGGCCGGGAATTAATAATTCCGTTCTTTTAAGCGATATGTTTTTATAACCGGTGTTCTTATAAGCAATTTTTACTGTATATTAAAGTATACTCTTGAGATTGGTGCATTTAGCATATTCTGCTCATTAAATTTTATTTCCCGTTAATGGGTGATTCCAGTTTCTGTTGATAAGGGGTGATAAAATGAATTTAATTTCCCAAATACAAAAATTTATCTAACCGAAATTCCCTTCCCCAGAAGTATTGAAAATATAAGAAGTAAGCATTTATAAGGTCTTTTTACAAAGTATATTAATATGGGTTTCAAGCTGAACAGAGAACGTATGATAACTAAATTTTGAGAGAAAAAAAATCTTAGAGACAGACTGATAACATAAAAAACAAAGAGAGATGTGACTTAAAGCGGAGAAAAATTATTAAGATAAATGAAAGCAATATATATTCTTTGAATCTGATAACACGTGGTTCATTACACGGATCAAGAATTTCTAAAAGAACTGATGGAGCATATTCTTCTTCGATCCATGAAGTTGCATGTAAGTATGTAAAGGATAATAATTGTTATCCTTTACATTATTAGAGCATTATGTTAGTAACACGTAAATGTGAATTCAAGCACTGTGTCTAAACAAGCATATGCGTGTGCTTTAGAAAATCATTTAAATGTGAATAGGTATGTTGCATGAAAGTACGTGCATAATTGAATTTGAGTAAAGGAAGGCTTCTTGTAAATTAGTGTAAGTGTAGAAGTAGCAGCGATTTTTAATTTAAGGGAAAGGTCACTACTTATGATAATTTAACAGCCTATAAATTTAAAAGACGTTCAAATGCAAATCTACGTCGAACAAAACGAAATATTACTACATAAAATTCCTACATATATATATATATATATATATATATATATATATATATATATATATTAGCTGAGTGGCAGTGGCAACCCGATGTGTTTCATTTTCGATTTAAAATGAAATGGTTTCATTTCTTAAAGATTAAAAACTGCTTAATCACTTTTAAAAATAATTAGAATTTTCGAAAAACGGAATAATTATTTAAAATTCTCCTTTTCAAATTTCGGTTTTTGACTTTTGAAATAATTCTTTCAAATTTTGCTTTTTAAACAAAAAAGAAGTTTATTCAATTAGAAAATATTCTAAAGGTTTTAACTTCTCATTTCCTAAAACAAAAATTATTTCTGGTACTTTAAAATTATTTCTGGATTTCAATTATTAAATGACTCGTTCTCAACTAATTATTTTTCCTTTTGGCAACATGGTCGAATGTAAATATTAAATCTTGTGGGGGAAAAAGTGCTTAAAAATAAAAAGACAGTTCTGATGAATTCAAAATTGGTGGGGAAAGAATCCTCATCCCTTCCTCATTAATTAAAAACAAATTTCATGAACTTGCTGGAATTATTAGTGAGTAAAATAATAAGTCGAAAAATTGCGAACTCGGCATTCAAGTTACATTAAGATACAATGGCGATCAGCTCGGGAAATTTCAAAAGTGAGTTTTGTAAATACGCTTTTTTAGAATGATAACATTTTTTTTATTAAATGTATTTGGTATATTTTGGAAGCTGAACCTCTAGAAAATGCCGATAAATCGTAAAATTGACATTAATAGGTGCAGAAAACCGAAATATTTGTCCATCAAAATTGTTGATTTCGTGAAATTCGGAAAACTGCTTTGGGGAAAAAGCTTCGTTTGCAGTGAAAAACATTTTTAACTTTTTAAAAATGTGCATATCCTTAAAGATGAAGAGTTGTAGAACACATGGAAATAAAAAAATTGGTCGATTGGTGTTCGGAAAAGTTTAATTTTGCATGCATGAAAATAGTGGAAATTTACGAAACGGAAAGGAGCTGGCCCACCCGGAATGACAGCTGTTTTTGTTGTCCGCTTCTTTTGAGTTCGGTGATTTTAATTTAATAATTAAAAAAGTTTAAAGATTTGAAAGTTGAGGATGGTATCAGTGCACGCGTCTCGTCCGTCCGCGTCCATCGGTACCAGTCGCGATATCCTGCTATGATCGGTTCGCGAGATTAGCCCGTCCCCGTGTCTGCTCACTAACATACATTTGTTTACCTGCAGCTGTTAATAGTAAGATATATATACAGTGGCTCCCAAAAGTGTTCGTACACTAACGATTTTCAATGAAATAGGGTTCTAGTCATTAATTAAAATGAATATTTCAGAATGGGTATTTAATAATAAGATCTATAATCTATTTTTAACAAAACTACAGGAAATATTTTGAAAACATAGTAAAACTTTTTTTTTAAGAAACCAGTAATAAAAAATTAACAAAAACTTTATCTCACAAAAGTTATCGTACACTGAAATATTTTCGGATAAATTCATAATTAAAATTATCGTCTGGCGCATTATTTTTATTTTTGAATTGTGGTGGCATTTAAAATATCGTTTGTCTTTAAATTCTGCTTGCCTACTCCGTAATATTCTATTTATTATTTAAAAATGGCTCGTAGTCGTAAAGAAACAACAAACAGCATTCGAAAATTGACTATTTTTCATCATAGTAGTGGTAAATCAGTTCGGAATATTGCTAAATTACTTAATTTATCCCATTCTACTGTGCAGTATGTGATAAAATGCTTTAAAGAAGAAAATCGGATCGAAAACAAGGTAAGAAAATGTCGTCCGGCAAAGTTAACAAAACGTGATCAGAGATTTATAATTAGAAAATTTGTGAAAAATCCACGTTTGAGTACTGTAAAAGTTTCTGCAGAATTTAATGAAACATTTTCTACTTCAATTTCACTTGAAACTGTTCGACGAGTTCTCAGAGCAGCTGGATTACATGGGCGCTCTGCCCGTAGAAAAATTTTTGTGAGAAAAACAGAAAGCTTAGGCTTTCCTTCGCACTATCAATGGTGAATAAGCCCCAAACGTATTGGGATAATGTCTTATTTGCCTATGAAAGCAAGTTTAACATTTTTGGTTACGATGGGCGTATAATTGTATGGAGAAGAAAAAATGAGGAACTTAATCCCAAGAACTTAGTAGGAACAATTAAGCATGGCGGTGGAGGTGTCCTTGTGTGGGGGTGCATGTCAGCATCAGGACTAGCTAATTTGCTATTCATTGATAGCATAATGAATCATGATGTTTATATAAATATTTTAAGAGACAATTTAAAATTATCAGCCCAAAATTTGGGTATTGGAAACAACTTTGTTTTTTATCAAGATAACGATACTAAGAACACGGCTCTCAACGTTCGCATCTGGTGTCTCTATAATTGTCCACAAGTTTTGAAAACACCACCTCAATCGCCAAATTTAAACCCAATAGAACATATTTGGAGAGAACTGGAGGTTCGAGTACGAAAACACGACATTCACACGAAAAGCGAACTAAAAATAATTATGATGGAAGAATGGATGAACATTGATGCAGAAATTACAAAAGAACTAGTGCAATCTATTCCCAGACGTTTAAAAGCTGTTGTGGAGGCTAAAAGATATCCTACTAAACATTAATTTAACGAAAAATTAGAATATTTACTAATATGTAGAGATTTTTTACAAGTGTACGATGACTTTTGTGAGATAAAGTTTTTGTTACTTTTTGATTATTGGTTTCTTAAAAATAAAGTTTTACTATGTTTTAAAAATATTTCACGTAGTTTTGTTAAGAATAGATTATAGATCTTATTATTAAATACCTATTCTGAAATATTCATTTTAATTAATGGATAAACCCTATGTCATTGAAAATCGTTTAAGTGTACGAGCACTTTTGGGAGCCATTGTATATATATATATATATATATATATATATATATATATATGAAACCTTTTGTTAATAAAAAACTTAAAACAATTTGTACGTAACACTGTCCATTTTCTATAATGTGATCCTTTTTGAATTCTTTCGTGTAAGATATAAAATCTTGAAATTTATCCCTTTTCTATTTTCGAAAAATTCTTTCTTCTTTCTTCTGGGAAGAACATACGCTTGCCATAAATAACATCTGGACAAAAAGAGAGAGAAAAATAACCAGTATATATATTTTCCTCAACTACCCAGGGATAAGATGTTTTGAATGTAAAGATTTACGTTTCTCGATTCGCAGGTTTTGAGAATGTTAGCTCTCAGATTAAAAAAGAACCAAGCTGTAAAGATATGTCAAATACAGCGATCCTAAAATGTCTCTATAGTTATTGTTATTTAATCGATATTCATGCCTTAGTTGCTAGCTTGACAAATAGGAGACTTTTTCTCATAACTCTCGTTGGTAAATTTCAATGTGAAATGGGAAGATTTGGGAATAAAAACTGCCATTAAAATCTTGTATAAGGCTCTTACCGCTTAAAACTTCTTTCTTCTTTATATTACAAGCAACAAAATATTTTTCTGATAATTGTACATAAAAATGTGTATTTTTACATCGTTTATATTAAACTATTTACTTTTAGTAATATGAAAGACTATGTTACCGTTGGTAATGTATGTTTGTTTATATACCAGCTCTCTAACACTGATAAGAAAGAAAAAATTCAACTGTATTCTAATTACACTCAGGAAATTTTTCCACCTGTATTGTTCATTTGATTAGTTTTAAGCACTGCTGTCCTCTTTGGCTTCTCAAATGATAAAAAAATCAGGGCCTGCAGTTTACAGCTCATACTGAAGGAAATTCAAACTCATGCTAATCGGGGGAATTGACTCTTTAACTGTGGTACCTGTAACATGATCTTATAACCAGACCTATCGCACTGGAACAATTCTAAAATACTCGCTGTGTATGCGTATGGTGTGGGTGTGTGAATATTCAAGCACTCCTGTCAAGTATCATATATTTTCATTATAGTAATATATTTTCAGTAAAAGAATCTGTACGCTTAGTTTTGGTAATTTAGAGATTAAACAGGATGATTTACCTAGAAAAAAATTTAAATAATACGCGAAATTGTGAAAGCATATCAGCGCAGCTAAGACAATGTGAAAATTTCACATGGGTTTCAAAGCCCTAGATTGATTGCCAATAAAACTGAAAGATAGCCAAAAGGATACTCAGTTTACTGGTTACGACAAGAGCCAGTTGACATCTAAACGTATACCCTCAGGTAAGTTCCCGTAAAACTGTGGCGTCAATATCTGTAACAAAAGGATTACCTGTTTTAACAAATTTCCTTCATAGAAGTTTCATTAAAAAATTATTTAAAAAGTCACTTAGCCAAACCAGAACCTTTCGTCAATAAAGTATATGTCCCTGGACATTAGGAATCAAATGATTTTTAGTAATGAAAGCAAGTTTAATGGTTTAGTAAGATATGATCAGTGTTATAGATGATGGAACACTAACAGTAAGCAGCTTGTCAGGTCATGTACCCCTTTATCAAACATAGATGGGAACTGTACAAAGAGCTATGTGTTTTCAGGAGGGATTGGAAATGAATTGGTCTCCGCTGTATTCATTATTAAGATGAAATACTTGGACATCCCGAAGAACAGTTCAGAAGAAAATTAATAGAAATTTGTGCTCGGGGTCAAATTTTGTCTCCCAGCAAGATAACTGTCCAAAGCATACAGCAAAGTAAGTTATGACAACCGTCTGCCAAGAGTGGAATTCGTCCTCTAACATTGAGCCTGTCTATTAACTTGAGTCATTTTGGCGATACATGCAAGTGCAATCTGCAGTGCTATTTTATGCTCCCGTAAGGTAAGCTACGACTTTTGTACCATTTCAAACAAAAACTATTCACCCAACCAAAATCTCCCGACTACAATGTGATTGAAAATTAGTGGTCACTGTTGAAGAAGATCGATGAAACAATGTATTTGGAGCCAAGAACTTCTAAAAGGAATTTTGCTAGAAGAATGAGCAAAAGTAGCCCTAGGACGAACACAAATTCCTTTAAACTCAAACCCAGGAAACTATCTTGCTTTTAAAAAGAGTGAAAAACGATATTTAAGAAAAAGTTTTCATTGTATTTCATAACAAAATGTACTTAAATTTGGGACTTCGAAATTTTCATTTTTGATATTTAAATGTGTATTAAAAATAGAATAGCTTATATTATTTTGCTTTTTATATATTTATAAATCAACAACACACCTTTCCTATGAAAAAAATTATGATAAAATTAGTGTTTTGTATAAATTTTTGGACCTTTAAAAAACTCAGTGCCTGGTGTATACTTTAACTTTTAATTCATTGTTTCAAATTCCATAATATAAGGAGGAAAAATATATCTAGAAGTGAAATCGAGGGGAAAAATTCTGTGCCTAAAAATAAGAACAATTCAAGAGAAATTGATATATATTAAAATTGTTGCCCTCAAATATTATAAGTTAAAATAAGAATAGAGTTTAAAATGTATGAATTTTCTTATAAATGAATATCACAAAATATCAAAATTAACTCCCTGATAAAATATTATTATCGAGAAACTTGACGTAAGAAACCTCTTTTTGCTGCAGATTGAATATATCTTCTAAAGTAGCTGTTTTATTTAATTTAACGAAATTTTAAAGGATTTTCTTCCTTGCTTTCAAAACTCTTACTTTTATTTAGCGGCTAAATGACAAAGCTTTTTGAAAACAAATTTGTTATCAATTTGCAGGAGATACTTTTTTTTTTATAAATCCTTCCTGCTTGAAAAACTTTTCACGCCCTAAACGTAATCAGTTTATTACAAAACCTTCAAATACTTTGGAGTATATGATACCAGAAAAGTTTTTTTTTTTTTTAATTTTGGGTTGCTCATTTAGTAAACGCATAAAAGCCTGCAAATCGAATTCAAAATATTAATACAGAGAAATTTTTTTAATTAGTTAAACTCCAAATTTTATCTGAATAATATATATCCATAAAGTAGTTTTTTGTCAGAAAAAAGAGGAAGTAAATAATTAACTATACACAATAGTTGCATCACTTCTAATGCAATAATTTATGGAATTAATTGTTTTTTAACTAACATTTTATAATCAGTTCAAATATAACCCCTTTTTTCACATTAAAAAATTATTTGTAAAATTATTTGTAAGCTGTTTGATATTAATTAGTGATCCCTTTCACCAACAGAGATTCAGTTATATTTACTAAGAAATAATTATCACCACTAATAATAATAATTTTTGCTTTGCTTGCATTTTATATAACTACAAGATGTACCTCTCCTTATAAAATACTTACATGGAATCTATATATCAAATATCTTCTCCTCTCAAACATCCATTTATATGGCAAATTTCCTCTGTAACGCATTACTGTGTTACAAATTATTTTCAATATGACCATATGGCTAAGTGATCACGCTTTATTTTTTTTATTTTATTCTTGGTTTGGTTATTCTATTCCATTCTTGGGTTAATATTATCCTGTTTCCTGTTTGTTTCATTGCCAGGCACATAAAACGACTCCACTAATGAAATAAGATAGGTAATAACTGAGAAAATTGATATAGTCATAGTTCAATAAAACATAAAAACGAATATTTCTCGGTTGCTGCATTAGACTAAAATCAACTGAGCCACAGCAGAATTCAAGCAGTTAATCAAGCCACACTGTACCTAACAGTGAATGAAATATAATGTACGATTGAAGTGAAGATGTTTTCTGTTTAATCCGAACGATATTTACTTCTTCAATGAGCATTGTAAACATTGCTCATTGAAGAAGTAAATGAAATGAGAGATACTATTCAATGAGAGATACTAAAGGAATAGCAGCTTTCTTAGACTTAATTGAAAGGAAGTAAAGGAGTAGGCAATATTCGGGAAAGGATAAAAATATCAAAGTTAATCAAAGGATAATCTTGTGATTTCATCCGGCAAAACCAATTTTTTTAAAAGAAAAGTATAAAACATTCACAATAAAACTATTATGTATGTTTCTTGAGTCTGAGCATTCTCTTGAGAAAATTAAATTTTCGTAAAAATTAATTTAGTTTGTTGTTTAATGAGCACTCTATAATTTTCAAGCTGAAAATTAGGTGTTTGTATTTTTTAAAAAAAATTCCTTTCGCATATCTGGTTATCATAACTTGGAGCAAAAAACTAAATTAAGGTATTTTACCTGGCTTCTTCCCTTTGTAAATAATAAAAATTATGAACAATATAAAACATGCAAATGCAAAGTCTTTACTATCATAACTTTTTTCCTTTCATTTATTGTACTTAATATACATCAGATAATTTCTGAGAAACAACGTAATGCATCATTCATAATCAAATAATTAGCATTCTAGATATCTGAGATAATAACCAAAGTTTTATTTTACTTACTTCTTCTGTACTAATATGTCTTACGGAAAGAGTACTTATTTTTTAATTAGTATTCAACATATGTTCGTGACAAATTGCATGGTCTGGTGATTTTTTTAAAAAAATGTTTTGTATGAGTTCTTTAATCTTCAATTTCATTTCCACAGAAAATGCGCAAGCCTTTTATTAAAATATCACAAAATGTAATTTCTCATTAAAAATAATTGAGTCGTGAATTTCGAAAGTAGCTAATTTTAATCATTTAGCTGCTTTCACTGTACTTAATTCCTCCGAGAAATCCCTAAAGATACACAACTGCGTTTGTTTTTGTATCAAATACTCGTTAAATTAATTTTAAAATATATTTCAAAATGAATAAATTTTTTTAGAGATACTTTTAAAGTCTGGATCTTCAGTTTCTGAGAGAGGAGAAATTTGCAAAATAAATATTAATATATTATAAATGTTGAATGCTTTAATTTGCTATAAAGATTTAATTAAGGCTAGAATATAATTTTTAAAACAGAAAATAGGAAGGTGTGTAAATAACTTTGATATGGAGCTCATTTATCTCATTCTTGCATGTATCCTGCATTTAGACTATCTAATTGTGCTATCTATTTAGGCTTGCTGATTGTAGCTGTCATGTTTATTGCTAATGAGGAATCTTTTGTCATCCTTTTGTAAAAATTTGATGAATTTTCCCTTTAGATTATTTTGCTATCGGACCTCTTTGATACGTCAATTCCAAAGACAGGAAACATCGGACAACTTGCATAATGAATTGAAGTGAAAATTACAACTAGAGCTAAACATGCTGCGCAAAATAGTTATTTGAGACTGATTTTTGTCATTCAGCAGATTAAGATACTTTATCTGCTGAATGACAAAAATCATTCAGCAGATAATTATTTTATTGCAATAATTATTTTATTGCAACGTTTCTTCTCTAAGCCTTGACCATATCCTTTGACCAGAAAAGTAACCTCATATGCAAACCTGGAATACCCTGCCTCTAGATACTTGCACAGTCGGCAGAAGGTAGTGAAAAACCAATTGTTTTATGCGAATTTCTTCTTATTCTTATATACTTTTCGTACTGGAATATCGCAATTAATTGATGTCCGCATTATCCCCCCCCCCAAAAAAAAGTGGCAAATGTGGACTCATTAAAACATAGGAATTTTACCATTACTCTACAGGACAATCTTTCTGCTCTACAGCAAACTGAAGTCTTTTTTTTTTAATTCTATAAATAGCACTAAGGGTTTTCTACTGAGAACAAAAGTGTTCAGTGCCTATTTATTCAATCCTTACAACATTATGTGAGTAGAAATGTCTACCAAGCATTTTAGTGAACTCCGGTCACGATCGAAAAATAATTTTTTCCGACCACATTTTCTTCGAGCATTGGACTCGTCACTTCTATCTATTCCATCCTGCTGTATATTTTTCAGTCCCATTTTGGCTATTTCAGCAACCTTATTTGTGGTTTCCTTTCCTTGATCCAAGCCAATAAATTGCCTCCCTCAAACAAAATAACATCTTTTCTCTACGATCAGGTAAAATGTTCTTGAGATGTAACTGGTTTCGAAATAACCATTAGCTAAGTTCTGTGTCAGTTAAGAGTTTACTGTTGTATATGCAGCAAAAACTTCAATAATTTCAAAAACCAGTGGACTCTCCCCATTTACATATAAAACTTAAAGACCAGTATCTTATGTCATATTCTTGCGGTATAACTCCTGGAGCATAATCCTCGTTGAAGTCTCATGAGTAATATCATGTCACTGTGTAATGAAAAAAAAAATAATGAAACTGAAAATTTTATAAGGGTATGTGCTACGTGAATTTTAAACCAGAAATATTAAATATACAAGTAGTATATTTAGTCTGAAATTGCAGAGGTAGAACTCACTAAAAAGTGATTTTGTTCTCATTGAAATCAACGGTAATGAAACAAATGCTTTTTTACGATGTGTAGTATACTAAAATATATGTCATGAAAGAAAAAAAAAAACATTAAAAGCCCGTTTTAAATTAGAATTGCTCTTTTCCCGAAGTTTGGGAATTCTTCACAAAATAGAATACGAATTCCTGTAAATTTTTCCTCCTATCCCTACTCTTATTATTCTATCATCTATATTAATAAAGCAAGGTTGGATTCTGTCTGTCATGTAAAAATTAAGTTCAAAAAACAAGGGAAATTGTTTTTGTACTATGAAGTAAGACATCTGTACATCTCATGATACAAAATGATAATAATAATAATTTACTTCAGCTGCAGTTTTATACATTTCATACAATGTTGCGCAGTTTTTAAAGATGGTTATATGATTGCATATTCATATATATCATACCTAATTATGCTTTCCTAAACGGATCATGCACAGGGCCCTTTTCCATTTGGTTTCATAGATTAGTTTAGGTCACTGGATTTAATCCTTTGCGATATCCCTTAAATGAATTTTCTGTTAGAGACAATAACTTATGGATGCTCTGCATGTAGATTTAATTTTTTAATTTTGTATATTTTAATGTACAAATAATCTGCGAGATTAATTTTGTACTGATACTCTAATATATAATACAATATAATATATAATGTACCCCCCCCCCCACTTTGATAATTTACTGAGATGGAGATATAAGACGAAAGTCTGATCACAATACTCGAGGCAGTAATCTACTATCAGATGTTTTTGAGTAAAAAGGAGAGTTATTTCAAACACACACACACATGTTCAGTCCAATAGGCATTCAAACCAACAGTTCGTCAAATTATTGATAATCTGGATTAGGTACAATGAAATTAGCATAATTGCCTCTCATCGTTAATGAGTATAATTTTCATCGTATGATCTACAGAAGAAACCCGCCAGTCTGGTAGATATCATTACCTGCGACGAGTAAGTTGAGCAGTTTAGTTTGCAGAGGACGACAAAATTAGAAAAGTAAATGAACAGTAGAGTAAAAATATAATAGATCAATTAAATAGAGGAGAGCTGACAAATAGAGGAATTTGTGTAACTCAGAGGATAGATAGTCCGGTACCTCATGAAATAAAAATCGAAGTGTTGATCTTTCCTTTTGAATGCAAATCAGGAAATTTCCTGCTCATACCAAGGAGGAAGTCTATTATGAATTCAAAGTTGTTGTTAAACCATCATGATATTCATGGAGTAATTCATTACCTGCATAATCATTTTAAATTAACGAATAGTTTTATCCACTGAAATTCATTGCCTCATCTTGACGGTAAATACAAAGGAGGCTAACTGGAAAAACGAAGTCTGCTGATGGGTCCTATTCCATAAAAATCGAAGTGTATAATAACAAATATACTCAGGTTATCACTAACGTAGAAGCATACCGACAAATGAGTTAAGTAATAATAACTTACAAAATTGAGTTATGCCTTTAAATGAAAACTCTCTTGAATTGGCAAAGTTTTTTACTTGTATTGCTCAAATTAGTGTATTTTCTTGTTTAACCGCATTAAAAAAAAAAAAAAAAAATCGTTGATATTCCGTGAAAGCATACTACATTTTCAGTTTTTTTTCTTTTCATTTACATTTATTTTCTGTAAATTACAATAAGTTAAGATGCTGCGATCATGGACATTTCATGCGCTTAAGTTATCAACATCAAAAATTGAAAAACTTTTCCTGATTATTTCTTTTTTTATATAACAGTATGTAAGGTATACATAAGATTCGATTCACAAGAATCGAACTTTTGAGTGAATGAATTAAAGAATCTGCTTGAGATATGCTAATTTCGGCATACTTCGCTTGGTATAACTACCATGCAGCTTGATTAAAGAGAAGAAGGGTTGTTAAGGTTGATAGATAAGCGAGAGGGAGCTACGAGGTAAACAGCTCCAGGTGTTAACCGGCGCTTGTGCTTAGCTGGCCCAAAGTTTACGTGGCAGAACTGCTGGTTTGACTCTCTAGGTTGTGAGTATTGCAAAGTGTAGTTTTATTGAATGCTAATATATATTCCGTACAAGTAGTACGTATGATTATTGCTGTAAAAGCAAATTCTATATGTGCAACGAATTCAATAAACATTGTTTCATGTGTTTGTATCAAATTCGTTTAGAGTGCCACTTTAAATTATATACACCCAAGTCTGGGTAGAAGTGAGCTATTCTCTATAAGTATTATATACTGTTATAAGAATTTCACTTTTAGGAAACGAAGAAAAGTTTAATGAAAGATTTAAAATATTATTAATGTTAAAAAATAAAAAATAGATAATAAGTTTGGGAAAATGATAGATTAGTCTTACTCTTTAAAATGAACAAATATATTTCCGAGATTTCTTCCTCTTTCATTATGGTTATAAATTTCCTTCGCTTATTGGCTTAAAAATGGATGAAAATGGCTATTTCTCGCTTAGTAGCATGTTATATTTTAAACTACACAAACGTGCAAATTTTAATTAATCCTTATTTTTATTTCAGTTAAATAGTTGTTTTTTATTTCTTTCATACTCTTTCCCTTTAGGCTGATAGCTTATATTTTGATTAAAGACATTCGTTGCCTTTAAGTGTTAATGCCTCAGTAAATTATCACCTGAAGTATTTTTTTTAATATTTCTTATACTATCTATCATTTCGTATTTTAATTTTTCTTTACATAGATTAAGCAACGTATCAATATTATACCTTCCCTCAATACAGATTCAGTATGACTGTTTCATATATCATAAATGAGATAGGAGAAAAAAATTGCTATTTTATGCCCTCGTGTTTTAAAATTCTACAGAAGAATGCGTTTTATATCACGAAGGTGATTTCCATATTTTCTCGGCCGAAAGTAAAGAGTTCCTAAAATCCACTTCTCCCAGCTTACGTATATTATTATTCTGGAGATACATATTTAAAGTAGGTTCCAACAATAAAAAACGCTTAAATGTGTTTCTTAAACACCAAAAATTCTGCTATATCCTACATTTTCCTGTTGTAACGTACTTGCACGGATGTGCAACTGAACCAAAATCTGACGATTCATATTTATTGTCACATTACAACAAAAAGGGGAGAAGTAAAAATAAATTAAAAATGTATTTGCCTCTAAAAATTCCTTCTAAAACGCTAAAATAAATTTGAGGCTGTGATG
Source organism: Dolomedes plantarius (assembly GCA_907164885.2). Lineage (NCBI taxonomy): Eukaryota > Metazoa > Arthropoda > Arachnida > Araneae > Dolomedidae > Dolomedes > Dolomedes plantarius. The sequence goes on along the minus strand of OU015494.1, from coordinate 181,722,405 downwards.
CCAATATTTCACTATTCTTTCTCATATTTTTCAGTGGACAAAAGAGGGATCGAAACTTAAAGTGTTTCAATTTCATTGGCCTTTTACGATTGTCATTACCTTTCCCTCATTTTGAAAGAAGAATAAAATGGAACGTGTTAGTATATTTAACATTTCCTGAATCATTTTTAATTTAAAATTAAAACAGGATGGTTACAAATTCTTTAAGGTATCCGACTACGTTTAAAACATCGATTTTGGCGAAAATTCCGAAATTTATTTTGTTCCTTTATTTTAAAGATTGTAAATTTATGTTTCTAAATCTGCTTTTATTTTTTCGATACGATTATTAGAAATGAAATTAGAGCGATACAAAGATCAGCAGCAGCTATGAATTTCAATGCAAGTTGAAAACTTTAATCGTGTTTTCTGAAGAACTTATTTTTCATCAAAAATGTAAACGACTCTTTCGATAACTCAAAATCTCACCATGATATGTCAATGAAATTTTTCACGTAAGTTTTTCATAGTACTAAGAATGTAATGGATTACAGATTTGGTTCTAGGTATATTATTTGTTGATTTATAGCTACATTTATAAAAAATCTCGTGGAAAATTACTAAAATTTTGCATGTAATTGTATATAATGACCTGTACTTTTTTTAGATTTTGAGATATCGATTAGTTTGTAGGTCATTACACTTAGAAGGTACTTACGTACATAAGACCAAAATGAAGTTAATGTTATATGCATAATTTTTTTTTTGTTAGCGCTAGAGCCGTTTTTGTAAAAAATTGCTAAATTTCGACCCAATTTCCCCAATTTTCTAAAAATTTGCATAGTTAATGTGTATTTTTTCACCATTTTCGAGTTTTGGTGTTATATTCCTTCGAAAAATAACATAAAAATTTTCGCAAGTACAGTTTTTAAAAAAAAAGGGCTCCGAACGTAGTCGGATACCATAAGGAATTATGGTCCCAATAGGAGACCACCTGGATTGGCTTTCGGGGTTCTATGTCAGTGTCTGGTACAACTGTCAGGGAAATAATGGCTTTTAGGGATTCTATGTCCATATCTAGACGGTCTTTAACGTCGATTGGTGGACCGTCCAGAAGCAAAGATTAGACATTCATGAAGAGAAAATATACTGCATCGTTAGGAAAAAAGTAAAAGAGGAAAATATATATGCATGGTCAACAACGTACATGGTTCATGGGGAAAGGCAACATCATGTCTGGTAACCTCGAAAAAGAGAATACAAGGAGTGGTTTCTGCTACATGATTAAATATATATGTGTGTGTGTGTGTGTGTGTGTGTGTGTGTGTGCGCGCGTGTGCGTGTGTGTGTGTGCGTGTGTGTGTACATATCAAATATTTAAAATGCAATTATGCCTTACCAAGACCCTATTTTCAAATTATGGAAGTAAGTGAAGTTATCTTCATACAAAGAAATTTTGGGCAGTATCAACATTTTGGATCCCCCAAAGTACAATCATTTTTTGTAATTTTATTACAACAGCTGAAGTCATTGGATTGATTTCTAAAAGATTATACCTGATGGATGTTACGACTATTGGCTTCCAAATGTTTTTCTTTAGTGCCATAGGGTTCAGATATTGATATGAATCAGCATGAACAACTTGTATTCGATTTAGAAGTTGCATTTGGGAAAAATATTCCTTTTTTTAAATGTCTATTAACTATCAGGCATAATATTTCCTATGAAACTCACTGAAAGTTTATTTCAAAATATGCCTTTAGGAAAGAGGCCTTTTGAGAATGGGGCACGTGTCCTAAATATACTACCGTAAATCAGGACCTGGTAGTCAGAACTATGGTTCAATGTCCTAGGGTGCCAGGTTCGAATTCCGTTGAAGGTAACCGGTCTTTACAACTAGTTTAGACCTATCTTTCTCATTACATGTAACAATGCAGTTGCTATGTTGGAATTTAAGGAGTGTTACCCTGAAGTCACTGAGCGTAGCTGCCAAGCGGTTAGTACCTTAGCTAACCCCTGCCCAGCATATAAAGCTTCAAAATTAGACACGCAAGCTCCAAAAATAGAATTGGATCAATGAGAGATGGTCATCTACTGCAATGAATCTTATTATCCACTTACAGGAACAGGTAAACTGTGATAAAGGGCATATATACTACAGCATGTATGAATGCTTTAAGATAATATACATGTTACATCCCTCCCCCCCCCCCCGAGGCAACTATATTTAAAAGATTATTTTAGCAAAAACATCTCATTAAAATTGCATTTGCTTTTTTTCCAGGGTGAACGCCTTAAATTTAAAGAATTTCTATAAAATTTCCTGACTTGGCCAATTTACAGTACATATGACCATTATATGATCATATGTACTGTAAATCATACGTATCATATCATACGTACTGTAGATCATATGTATCATATGTACTGTACCTTAAATTTAAAGAATTTCTACAAAATTTCCTGACTTGGCCAATTTACAGTACATATGATCATTATATGATCATATGTACTGTAAATCATACGTATCATATCATACGTACTGTAGATCATATGTATCATATGTACTGTACCTTAAATTTAAAGAATTTCTATAAAATTTCCTGACTTGGCCAATTTACAGTACATATGATCATTATATGATCATATGATAATCTAAATATGATCATTTACTTGGATCATATGTAGATGAAGGAAATATTTAAATAGTATCAAAATGGCACACGAAGTATTGTGCTAAAAAATTTTGTGCTCTGCTATTTGAAAATTTAGCGTCCATCTACATCCGAAAAGTAAGGTTATAAAAGAAACAAAAGATGTCCTCAAATATATAAAATGTTTTTAAAGTAGTCGTATGGATAATTTGGATAAAAGTTTCAATGGATATAAAAATATTTATTAAATGTTCATAAAATGTTCATATAAGTCAAGGTAAACTGAATAAAAAAATTAAGCTGCAAAGAATAGAGAGTCTAGGGTTGATAATGTTTTTCAAACCCTGTCGCTTTAAATTTAAATAGATGACAAAACTGAAGCGATTTCTTTCAGTTTATTAAGCCATTAGGCAAATTTCACCTTTTTCAGGTCTGAATTATCAATTTAATTCGGTTGTTAAGCGAACAAGTTGTTATAAACAATTTGAAACGTGACATTTAAGTATTCAATTTAAAGCTTAAATGCATTAAAACTTAAAAGTAATTTTTCCCACTTACTTATCAATCTAGATGTTGCATATTCACCAATACTGGCAAAAATGTGTTTCAAAATTGACTTGATGAAAATTTAAGTTTGACGATTTTTATAACCTCCATATCTTAATAGATATTTTCTCATACATGGCCTTAATGAGCTTATCAAAAAGAAAGAAGAAAAATTAGAATCGAACATATCAATAAAATAAATTCAAACTTCTCTTTCACTGCTTATTACGATCTATTCGCTTGATCATACCAGTGGAAATATATTACTCAACTTGTATTATATCCGCACTTCTGTCAGAAAAATAATCGTATTGCTCTTACGATCATAAAAATCATTCTTGCAGACAGTGCAAGAGCCTACGGTCTTAGAAACCCCTGACACGATGTTGAAATACCACATGGCGCCCCTCTTTAATAAATCTCGGAGAACGTGAGCAATTTTTGTGTTATCGCTGTGTGTTTACTACTTCTCGTTGATACTGCTGAATCTCCTTCCTTCTTGCAAAGTATTTATGTCATGCAAGTCAAATACTGAGCCCTATTTTATTATCTTTATACAAGGGAAAATCTCATATATTTTTAATGTAATAAGTTATTATCTGTATAACTAAACAATTAATATAATAATTTGCAAAATAATAAAAAAATGACATAAACTATAATGTCAAACAGATGACAAATCATCAAAAAATATTTCAGGAACTAATTGAGGCTTAACTGAGATAGATTATATCTAATATATATCTGACTGATGGCAAATAGATAGATGGAACTTGCAGCACTGTTAAATTAACTACATTAAATTTATACTAACCAATTAATCCAATATTTGAGGTATGTGCGATTTATTAAAGAACGCCCATTACATATTCTTTTAAAATATCGCACGCAGAACTTTAAGCATATCGAGGGAGCACTGTGGGGAATATTCAGTTAATTAAACGTTCTCATATCCACTATGTTGATTAGATAAATATATGTATAATTTTTAGGATATATTTTACGACTTTTGCATTTAAAAGCTGTGCTGTAGTGGGTTCAAAATTTCTGTTAAAATAAAATAAATGCCATTTCACTTGGCTGGTACTGAATGAAGGAAATCTCTACGTATTGGAAAAAAATCATATGAATGTAATCAAGAATAAAGACAGTAGTATGGCCGAAGGTGAGTTTGGCCGAATTCATAGAGTAGATACAAGGAAAACTAGCTTAATTTGTTCATCATCTAGAATAATGAACTTTCCACAACAAGCCATCGTGTCTGCATACTCAGGCTCACTGAAACACCGCAAAGCTATCAAGAATCGAGAGAAATAAGACTATAATTTTGATACTGGGGCTATTGGGGGTGAAGACTATCCTATGTGATTAAAAGAAAGCAGGAGGCTACTGTAGAATGATTAACATAGAAATTACTGAGAGCTACTAGTTTATGATAGTTTATGACCTAACGCTATTCGACGTATCATGTAAAAAGAAAAAGAGACAGAGGGCCCAGAATTAGCTCTTTAAAATCGTTTCCCCATGCTAATTGTAAAGAGGGGAAAATTGAAGCTAAACTTTGCAAATCCAATATCGCAAGTTTAGATGACGGGGAAAATCTTGGCTAAAAAAGCATTGTTTCACAACTCCAATGCTTCGATAAAGATGTGTTTGACCCAACATCCTGAAGTTAGCTGTAGATTTTACTCTCCAGGTTGTAGTAATAGAGCCATATGGAGATGATGTGCCAGTTTCGTCTACGTTGACATGGAACACTTTGAGACTTCTTGCACTCATCATTGTCAACCACCATAAGCTGTATAATCATCTTTGCTGATTATCGACCCCTTGTAACATATTCCCGTGATTTGGTGTCGAAGCCGACACTCGAGGTAGCGACACACAGATTATGTAAAATGATTAGACAGCTAACTAATTAGAACTTCGTTACACTTAAAGGACAATTTATTTGAAGTACTCTGGATTAATAATCACACGATTAGGTCGCGTTCTTGAAGCATATAATACACACAAGTAATTGTAGTTGGAGTCAGAGAACACACGTTGAGGATAACCCTCTCTGATGACTGGATACACTGTCACTGCAGGTCGTCGGTCGGCTCTTCAGGGAATTAGGCTCGAACGCAGAAGTAGCACTGTTCGTAGGAAACGGATTCCGCTCGTCGGAATCGGCTGGATTGAGAAAGTACTCGAACTCCACTAGTAATTCGGTAGATCTGTCACAGAATAGTGTATGGCTCGTCCCACACACTCTCTCTAAAGAAGCTAGCTGCTTCAAAAAACTAAGTAAGATCAATCTTTGATCTCTCCACGACCCTTCTCAGCGAGAGAAAAGTCTCAACAGTTCAGAGGACTGAACCTCAGAATCAGAATCAGGATCAGCCCAGAATCTGGATCAGAATCAGAATCCAGAATCAGTCCCTCTCAAAATCTTGTGCTTCCCCTTTTAAAACCTTTTCTCCTAGTGGAATCTTTAATATCCCCGCTCTTTGAATCTGGGCTCTGATAGGCCCTTTATTTTAGCTCGTGTGCAAAACGATGTCTATATTCATATCGAAATCGCACCGAAGGATCATTACTGCTTCTCGTCAAGAGGCGGATCTCCTTTTGTATTTTAACGCCCAATAGTCCAGGCATCGTGGTGACTATCTATTGTCTGTCGTTCCTCCCTTGCGCGTCGAACGGCTGATTCCTTTGTAAGCCACCCTTCGCTTCGGGGGGAAATATTGCATCCTCGAAGTTTACCGGCGGGTTTGCTCTGTTTCCCAGCCGAGGTAAATAATTTTTCTGGGTCTTAGGCTACGGCCACACGAGCATTTTTCCCGCAGCTTGAAAATCTACACAAGCCGGCCACACGTGCATGTGGCATTTTTTCCAGCTGGGTCTTTTCCCGCAGCTTGAAAATCTACACAAGCCGCTAGAAAAATAGGTCTGGTTCTATCCTCCAGCGGGCGACCTTGAGAACCCGACAGATAACTCCCCCGCTAGCGACAAAAACAGCTGCGTTTGGCCACCCCTATGTTACAGAAGCTTATCTATATTTTGGTGCTTGTTTTCACGCTGCGTTTCTGCGGGAAAAAACGCTCGTGTGGCCGTAGCCTTAAGGAGGGAATATGTCACACCCTCTTCATAATAATTTTCATTACTCTGCTTTACGCAGTCATTCAAAAGAACAACGCAACTGCATCTTTTTCCTTTTTCGGCCAACATTTTGTCCTGAGGACATTCGCCCATCGTCTACATGATTTTGTTGTCTACTTCATTCTGGGAGTTCCACAGCCACTATATGATGTGGGGGGAGCATCCTTTCCTAATGGTTGAGCCAAAATAATCTGAAATTCACAAAAGCATATCTGTGTTTGCTGTGTAAAGGGTGTCAAGTCTAAAATCGTAGTTTTGATAAAAACGAGATTGAAAACCAACAAGTTTGTGTTCTGTTTCACATATCCAAAATTTTCACTGAATAAAAATATTTAGGAGTGGAATTGGACTTAGCTTTCTGTACCCTGCAGTAGCCCTTGATTTTTCTAAATGGACTAACTCGTTTGACATCTCGGCCCCCTCCGCTTTCGCTTATCGGCCCATGAATCACCTGAAGACCAGTCGCTACGTAGCAATGCCTGAATACGCAGCCGAGGGTTAATTTTCCAAGTTCGGTGACATTTTTCATTAGTGTAGGGCCCGAAGATGCCGAATGGACGGTACAGATCCGCCATCCACTCAAGGCACCCCAAGCCCCCTTCTAAATGGACTAAAATGAGTTACCATAAAAACCTGGTTTGATAACTCATTTTAGTCCATTTGGACTTAATACCCTTTACACAGCAAACATAGATATTGCAACCAAACTGTAGACGTCTGGACACATCTTACATGATCTCACACATAATTTTTTATTGGGAACGCGGGAAATTCCCTAACGTGAGATTGTTTGGTTTAGGGTGCATACAAAGCCACGGATCCCAGAATAAAACCCCAAGACTACATTCTAGGCCAATACTGTCTAGATGTGCATTCAAGTGAACTTACAGAAATGTCAACTGGATTTCCTAATCATCTGATCTCAACCCCAATAAATATTATAGCAGAAAACTTAAATGTTTTTTCTTTTGCTATCCCCCACTTGATATTCATTGGATAATTTAAATTGCAAATACCAAAATACTTGTTATCATCTATTTGAATCATTACGTAGACATGCGGTTCCACTAGTAAGAACTAATGGGAAGCATTACTAGATTAAATATAGGTAATGTTTTATCATTTCAATGTTCATACTAACATATTTGATAACCTATCACAGGACGAGGCTGAATTATATGTGCTAAATGCTTATATTATTTATTAAATTGCAATAAGGTCTTTCAAATCTACCCTCTGCAATGTTGACTTTGTTTCAATATTTTTTCCTTTCCACCTTAGCGTGTAAATACAAGTATATGAGAGATTTCAGAAATGTAATACAAGTATATGAGAGATTCTCTTGGAACCTGCTATACACATGTACTTTCTTTATTAAAGTCCATTTAAAAAAAAGATCCAAATTCCTTTTTGTGTGAGATATCTATTGAAACAAATTTATAAATTATATAGTGAATAAAAAGTCTCTTAAGAAATATGGACGATGATGACTTTATAAAGACCTCTTCAAGCTGTAGGGCTCATTACTAAAGATAATGGCTTAGTTTTGTAATAATCAGCATATCTGTAGAGCAGAAAGTCTGAATTATAGGTTCCCAGGTAGCCATTTGTATTCTAAAAACTGATAAGTGTATAAATGGAACATTGGGAAAAGGGGTCCTTACAGTAACTTGTAAATAAATTAAATGAATTTGCTGGGAAGTAGGGCTCGTGATCTCTCTTGGATGGTAGAGAAGTTAAAGTTCATATGACAGTGACACGGCTAACCGATGTATGGGCAACATATTTATCAAAAAGGAGATGGTCAAGGGTAGGTTCACAGACTATCCAGTCGCATTTTAGGCAAGAGAAATTTTAATAAATCTGAGAATACGTCGCAACATGGACTTTATAAGTTCGTTACTTTTACACCAATATTTCTTTGCCCATTCCGTGCATGCAAAGAAATAAAAAAATCTCAGACCTTAATTCTCTAAATATATTTTTGGTGGCCTGGTCATATATCTAGAGTCATGTTTACTAGATTGAAATATAGTAGCATCGATAAGATAGGCGTTTTAGAGTTTGGATACAACTGATTTTTATTCTAGTTTTGTATGAGGTAGAAAAAAAGCCACGATTCTATTGCAGAAAGACTAGAAGCAATCCCTAAATGAAAAAAACGTTTTTTGAACTTAATAAACACTTAACATCCAAGTAATAAAGCACACTTAATTTCTTTACCAAAAGTATTATTGCAACATTTCCTAATAAATGATAATTAACAAAAACATGAGAATTCTTATCAACAGAAAACACAAAAAAGAGTTACTTTCAAATCTAGTAATTAAGCTAGTATTGCAGCTAGTAATTAAGTCATAGTTTTGAAGATATATAATGTTATCTTGATAATCTTGACAGCCGTTTATTCTAATACAATACATCTTATTACAGCAGGCCATTAATAACTGCTACTGCTCTCAGTCCCCCAGTTTTTGATTTCAATTTTTATTGCTAGAATTCTTTTTTAACCTTCCATAGAATGTTTCCGCAGTTGAGTCTCTAGAACTTTCTTCTCTTTTGTATATTAAGTTACATTGTATGAGGCGTTCCTTTGAATATTTTTTATAAAAGTTCTTCTTAGATAACTTTGCCAGCAGTGTATTCTTTTTCGCGATGCCATATAACGCTTAATGATATGCAAGTCTATCAACGAAGATAGAGACTACCAAAATAAAATATCAGTATGACAGCTGGTTTTTCAATTTTGTTCACCGCATCTCCTTATTATAGAAAATAGAGATGAGAGTATATTAAAAAGAAAAATCAAAACAATTATTAGATCCGTTCCGTAACAATAAAGATGACCTCTCGTTATTTCTCTCCCTAGAAAGGTCAATGACAGAATATGCATTGTCGTCTCTCGGTTAATAACAACTGCGCATAACTATAATAAGGATTCTCTAAGGGCTCTAATCTTATCTTATATGAAAGGGAAGTGAAATGCATGACAAAAACGCAAGCGACATCTCTGTTATTCAGTTCATTTATGAACAAATCAAAAATATAAATGAATCTTGAATCAAAATAGGAGTGTATCGAAATAAAACATAATGAGCATATTGTATACCTTAAATTAAAAAATTATAATTTTTTTCGTATATTTGGCAAAATTGGTATAATTTCCTTATATTTATAAATATATTACCTACTTTTTTCCCCTCATATTTTAACATCGAAAAATAACTCCTCATAGTGTCAACATTGAAAGCTATAGATTTTAATGAGATGCCTGTGAAAGGAGGCTGTGGGTACCAGTTGCTGATCTCTAGCGTAGCAAAGGATGACCATAGCGCTTTTAAACGTACCAACCTATTAAAATAGCTATTACAGCAAACATATCGGGAAACAAATAACAATGCGTATTAGAACTTAAAACCATATATAAATCCATTTCGGAGGTGTGTGGTCGTTTTTTAACTTGAATTACTATCATTTTCCATTAAATCAAGTTCAAGAGTTTGGGCTTCATGTTATGAAATTTGATTTTAGGCTTCATTTTATGTCTTCTTAATTACAGGATGAGTGTGCATAGTATTGTGGGTTTTCGTATCGTAAAAATAAATACAGCACACTTTATCTGTGTTTACCACAAATACAGTGTGTTTATCATACCGATATGTTTATCACAAATACATCCGGCGAAATACTTTAAGTGTGCATCCTTTTTTGTTTAGTAAATTATTTTCCAGACGCAATACCATGTTCCTTTCATCTCACGTCTTGCAACCCCATGTGATAGTGCAGTTACCCAGCAATCCAAGCTCAACTTGGGAAAGATTATCATTTAAAAAAATCGATTCAAATATTTGGCACACTGTTTTCAAAAGAAACTACTCCTACGTATATTATTTTAAATACGTACAGATTTATATTTTTATGAGCCGGTTTCTCTTGATGCTTTTTTAAAACTATCTAATGAAACTTTCAAAATATTCACATACATGTACGAAGTCATTTTTTAAAGAATTGGTAAGAAAAATATGCCAGGTACGAAAATAAAATTCGTATAGTTTTATTGAAATTTGTATGAAGTAAATTGTAATTCATCTCCATTAACGACCATGATAAAAAGAATTGATGTTTAAGATCTTTTATTTATTTCCAGATGACCCATTTGCATATTAATGAATTCATAATTTCATTTTTCACTAGGCAGCCAATTTGTTAGAGTGAAAATAATTACGTTTGGAATTTTATATTTAGCGCATACTAGCATATAACACACTTGCCCCACATATGTGGATTCACTTTCTGTTAAAATTGCCTGAGGTAGAAAAGCACATTTTTTCCCTCAAAGCAAACTAATTAAATTATCAAATAACATATGCAGAAAATATATCACTTTTGCAAATAGAGATCGTTTATTTAGCTTTTGTTACGAGCTTTTTTATATTATATACCTTTCAGATAATACAATTATAATTAGAATAATTCAAAATGCAATGAAACGTATTAATATGACTTAGCGTTCCTGAAATTAATAAATGAAAATATTTTATGGTCCTCAATTAAATAACAGAATGTGACTTCTCTTTTTTTTTACGTGCATCCTTAAATTATACCTTTCTGAACTGGTATAGTCTCAACCTGTGGAAAAGAAGATAGATCTCTGTATGTTGCAGGATTAAAATCAGCCATCTATCGCTCTCTGCTCACCCTTTTAACATCGTCTTCCATAGATCATAATTTTCACATACACCTTAAATGAATAATTATTTCCTTTACAAACTTCATATTTTATCACTTAATCCGTAAATAATTTCCATACATAAACCCCCGAAAGTATAGGAATAAGTAACTTTATTATTGAAGTCAAAAATATGTATACATCTTAATTTATATTATATATATATATATATATACGCAGTGGAATCTCGATCGATCGTTTTCGGATCCATCGTTTTTCTGTATGTATCGTTCATTTTATCCAGTCCCAACGATCATATTGCTTTGTTATTTTTCCGCATCTATCGTTTTCCCGCATTTATCGTTCATTTCAATCGGTCCCTTGAAAAACGATAGATCGAGATTCCACTGTATATATATATATATATATATATATATATATAGAGAGAGAGAGAGAGAGATAACAACACCTGCTAAATTTTAACTTTAAGAAGATTTAAGTCTGATTATTTCCCATTTACACTCGAGTCTAGAATAGAAATTCAGAAGACAATACCGAAAATAATCCAAAGCACTGAATAAAATATGTAAACAAATTAGTGCAAGAAACTTTTAACCGTAATGGAATTTGCATGGATTGCAACGAAGGGCTGACCAATATGCAAAGGTTACCTACTAAATTCCGGTTGGCAATAACATTTTTATTTATAATTAGTACAATCTCTAAGGCGTTGTTCACACTTTAAACGTCTGACCAATATGCTTCCGTTAGCGATGAACGAAAGAAACAAGAAATGGCATTTACATGGCTTACGATGAAGAAGGGCATCTAGTGCATCTTGATATGCTGAAGTTGAAGGAGTTGATACTTGGATAGATAGCTTGACGTATCATATGGTCTCTGTGCTCTCCATGAAAGTTCAAATTTGAGTGAACTTTGACAACTGACAAGACTGAGATGAGTAATGTGATTGGTTAAATATTTTCAGCTGTAGTATCCTCCGACGTTTACTCATAAACGTGTATTTGGCTTAAGTAGCTTTTCAGAAGATGAAAATGTTTTCTTCGTGCCTTATATGAACTATGACTCATTCCTTCAAGAATCATACATTAACTAAAATTTAAGCAACATTTGAATTAATAATCAAGGATTTTGAATATCTGCCACAGAAATGCTTCATTCCTATTATTTTATCGGTTTATTAGCCCTTGTGTAGCAAAAGATGACCCTAGCGCTCTCAACCAACTAACTTAATATTGCCTATTGGGCATCACAGCTATTCAATTATTATTATCATTATTTGCCATCAAGATATAAAAGTTCCTTCACAGACTAACATTTGTCTTTGTATTTCTGTGTTGCCACTGAAACTGTTGTTTTATGACGAACCATATATTGTAAACTTAATGCAACTGATATTTATGCTACGGAAGACTGATTTTTTCTGTCCCTATGAGGAGAGCCTATAGAAGTATTGCTCACTGTATGGATTCGGGAAGCCAGGTAAAGTAGGTCTGTTTTTTTTGTTTTGTTTTTACATACGTTCAGATATCATTTAGTACAAAATTATTCTCTCTTCTATTTCACCCACGGAAAACAGCGAACCGTTATGATTCTTGACACACCCCTTACTGATATAGGGTCAGTATATAAGGGGGAGTAATTGTAAACAGTATATGAATAATCGAAACATTTTAACTTATAATAAAAATGATTTAGGTTAAAAATTAAAATAACCATCAATACCATTTGTTTTAACCTTTCTCATTATGGTGCATATAAAAAAATTGATAAAATATCAATATTAAAGAACTCTAAAACATAATTTACAATACCCGGAAACATAGCGGTAGTTTGCAAGCAAGTGCTTTCCTTATGTTTTAAATAAAATACATATGAGCAAATGGAGGTAATTGCAAATAAGTTGACAACGTATTGCTCCATGTTGTGTTTTAAAACTTAACCACATGTTTACAATTACAATTTTAAATGACAAAGTAGGATGGCGCTGTAAGAAACAACAGTATACCAATAAGCTCCTGGAACACCATCTTTAAATGGTGTATTGAGATTGTTTACTCTAACATATTCAGCGATACTAACAATATCATAATATAAGAATATTGATCACAATATCACATTTATATTACGGATAATCTGTTCTAGCTCTAGCTTTAATGCTATTCACCAACCAAGTCTACTTCATCTACCCATCATCACCACGTCTCGGGTAGGCTTGGTCCACAATCTTCACCTAGTCAGTTTCATCTTGATGCGATAATGCTGTAGAACGGCCAGAGCCTAATCTATTAATAGAACTTTTCTGCCTTTTATTCGATGAAAAACGGAGCTTGTGAGAAAGTGCAGTTCTGATTTTTCTACTTCCCTGACTGCTCTTATTACATCATCTTCGGAGTAAGATGATCCACATAATCAAAAATTACTTACAGTACTAAGTACTGCCTTTCTATATTGATATTGAATTATATTCTGGTGCTATGATGCTATTTAGTAAATTATTTATTAAATAACAGCATTCAGAACTGCACGAATATCTTAATTACACTTACCCTATTCAGAAAATTCTATGGGGTATTTGTAAATTGACTCTTGCTTGAGCCTGTCTTGTGAATACCTTTACATAACAGTACAACTAGTTAATATAGAATGTAATAAGTACCTTTTTGTTGTTTTTGTTCAGTATTAGCTATATTTGTTCTCAAAATGAGGATGTCTCCCAAGCCTTGCAAAACCCTTTATCAAACTTTATGAGGGGCCTAGGGTTGCCCACATTGATCGGCAGATCTGTACTGTCCGTCCGGCGCCCAGGCCTATAAAAATGAACTGCTCCGAACTTGGAAAATTAACCCTCGACTGCGTATACAGGTTTTGCTACGTAGTGACCGGTCTTCAGTCTGATAGGGCGTATAGGCGAGAGCTGTGGTCACCGTAATAATTTTCGAATTATCAAACTTTATGACAGAAAAACTTCAATCACAAATATTGACTAATAACTTCCAACTAAAACTCTAACAACACTCTGCAGTTATGGAGGGAAGTTAAAGAGATGATGTAATGACAATGTAACCATTAATCCCCGCCTCAAAACTGATATTTCCCTTCTGCTTAGAATTACCTCACTTGAACATAATTATAATATGAGCCAAAAAGAATGCAAAACGAACAAGGAGAGAGAGAATGTATACTTTTTCATCATAAAATATTTTAAACATTTCTGATAACACAGGAAAAAATAAACTAATAATAAGATAGAAAATCAGACCAGGGATATTCCTAAATTTTCTTGAATTAACAATTTTCTTCTTACACAAGTTTCAATACATGTTTTCAACAATAACTTCATTACATTTACCTCGAAAATTCCCACTCAATACGGAGTAGTATTAAGATTCTTTTTTTCATAGTGAACTTCAGTATTTCTACAAAAGAATCATGCCCATTTCTATGAAGTTCTATCTTCTTTCCCGAGTTATTAGCACGAAGCCTTGTAATTAATGAGGTATAGTTAATTTTTTAATACCATCTTTACCCTATCTTAACTTCCAAAAGTATATATATTACCTTACATGTGTTACTCCCCAAGCTGCTACCATCCTAAACAATATGTCTTCAGTAGGGTGGAACGAAAAAAACTTTTTTTTTAAATTTCAATATGCACGAGTTTTCAAAAGTTGCCTTTTGAAATTAGAATAAAGAATATAAAATTTTATTTCTCTACTAAAATATTTTCAAGAGTCGCAAAGGGCTTCAAAATGGATATTTTTATGAAAAAGTGATAAAATTTGTATTTTTTGTTTAAATTTCTTTTGTAGCATATTTAAATGATAGTATATATTTTTTGTAAATAAAATATTCAAAATTTGATATTTTTACAGAAAACTTACATATTCTAAGCATTTCTAATTTTTAGATGCCATTGCAGAACAACTGATTTTGTAGAATTTCGCGATTTTCATCATATTAATTTTACAGTGGCATATTCTTATAATACACTTTGGAATGCAAGAAAAACAATATTTAACTAACGGACCTTAGTTAAAACAAACAAACCACACTTATTTAGAAAAATATTAATGTAATGTATTTAAAAGCAAAACGTTATTTTGAAAAAAAAAAAAAAACATTCATGTTTTTCAAAAGTCCATAGTAATCACATGTTTTCCATTACTTATTTCACTGACAGAATGATTTATTTTTTTTGTTGTTGTTGTTTCAA
Source organism: Dolomedes plantarius (assembly GCA_907164885.2). Classification (NCBI taxonomy): domain Eukaryota; kingdom Metazoa; phylum Arthropoda; class Arachnida; order Araneae; family Dolomedidae; genus Dolomedes; species Dolomedes plantarius. The sequence goes on along the minus strand of OU015494.1, from coordinate 181,707,176 downwards.
ATTTTGGCATTATCCTTTGAGAATGTATATTTTTTTATCAAAGCATCTCTTGAAGAAGTGTCACAAAAGGACAAGGATGACTCGGTAACTTGTTTAACAATCCTTTCTACTGTTTGTGTGTGACATGGAAAATTAAAGTCAATACGTTGACTCTCGTGATCAGATTCTTTTTCTTCCTTTATAAACTGCTTTAGTTTGTCATCAGAAATATGCCTCGTCATAGGAGGTTTTGATACTTTAATATCATTCGATTCAATCATATCAATATAGTCCTTGGCATCAAAGTTTATACGTTGAATTAAAAACTTTCTGATGCCTCCTTCATTTTCAGCCCTTGCTTTTAGAATCTGGCTTAATCCAAGCTCTCTTGCATGACTGCGATCATCTGATATCATACAAAGGAGGAGATTTTCAGAAGCGGCAAAATATGCATTTCTTTGAATGACTGGGTCAATTATATTTTTAACAGTCTGATTGAAGTAACGTGAATAGCTTACAAGTTTCCACAAGTGCTTAGATCCATGGATACGAAGATGGTTTCAGATTTATGTTAAACCAAACAGGTACATAAACTTTCAAAATGTACTCAGTCAGAAATTGGATTTATTTTTTCAGTACAATCTGTTCCCACATACAAGCGAAGTATTCGGTTTGCTAGCGTAAGCCATCGTGAATGACAAAGTTTTACTGGTTTTCTTATGGATAAATCAGGAGAGCACCCTCTAACAGAGATTACATTAGAGATTTCTAACAAATATTTTTGGTCCACACTTAAATCATCCTTAATTTCTAGTAATGGAATGTTATTATCAATAGATGAAAATTCAATCACTGGAAGTTCATAGCAGTTTTCTAGTCGTTTATCTATTTCTCCTCCAAATTCCTTTGGACCTTTAGTTCTTTCATCTCGGAAAGAAAATTAGTGACGTAGGGGCAGTTCATCCATAAAATAGACAAATCAACCACTGCAATGGCCTTCTTAAATCTTTTTCCAATAAAAGAATCACACAATTATTCAATCCAGTGTTCACGGCAGTTCCATCACATCCAATTGCAGAAATGCTTAAGTGTTGATTATCGCCATTGAAAAGTGTAATTATGCTATCTTTTATACCTTTTCCAGTGCCAGAAATCTGCTTCTGAAAATCTCCTCCTTTGTATGATATCAGATGATCGTAGTCATGTAAGAGAGCTTGGACGGCGCCAGATTCTAAAGGCAAGGGATGAAAATGAAGGAGGCATCAGAAAGTTTTTAATTCAACGTATAAACTTTGATGCCCAGGATTATATTGATATGATTGAATCTGATCCCGAGAGTCAACGTATTGACTTCATTTTCCATGATGGAAAATTAGTCATGAGTTATTTTCAAAATTAGTCATTGTGTGTGACATGAAAAATAAAAGGATTGTTAAATTAGTTACGGAGTCATCCTTGTCCATTCGTGGCATTTCTTCAAGAGATGCACTGATAAAAACAAAAACACATTCTCAAAAGATAATGCCAAAATTTGAAACAAAAACAATTCAATGTGTCAGTGAAATAAGTAATGGTAAAGAATGTGTGATTATTATGGACTTTTAAAAACATGAATGTTTTTTTTTTCAAAATAACGTTTTGCCTTTAAAGACATTACATTAATATTTTTCTAAATAAGTGTGATTTGTTTATTTTAACTAAGGTCCGTTAATTAAAAATTGTTTTTCTTTCATTCTAAAGAGTGATAACAATATGCCACTGTAAAATTAATATGATGAAAATAACAAAATTCTACAAAATCAGTTGTTCTGTAATGGCATCTAAAAATTGAAAATACTTAGAATATGTAAGTTTTCTGTAAAAATATCAAATTTTGAATATTTTATTTTCAAAAGATATGTATTATTATTTTAATATACTAAAAAAAGAATTTTTTTAAATATACAAATTTTATCACTTTTTCATAAAAATATCCATTTTGAAGCCTTTGCGTCACTTGAAAATATTTTAGTAGAGCAATAAAATTTTATATTCTTTATTTTGATTTTAAAAGACAACTTTTGAAAACTAATGAATATTGAAGTTTCTTGTTTTTTCGTTCTACCCTAGTCTTCAGTCTGTTGTCATTGAAAAAAGTTATTATATTTGAGGTACCTATTAAATTTATGGAATATTGATCAAACACATTTTTTCAGTATTAATATTTTTTTCCGTTTGTGTACCATCCTTTTCCTTTCTGCTATAAAAAATGAAATAAGCCTGTGTAAAAGACATTTTTTAAGGTGTTATCGTCATAAATTGTGACTGTACCCCTGACGTGATTTAATGTCTTTTCAATCAATGTCAGAACTTGAAATTTTAAAACTCTAACCACCCATAGGTCGTAGAGGATATAGATACAGGATGTTGTGTACCAGTTTAAAGAATTACTTAGTGAATGAAGTTCTGCTTAGGCGCATTGTGAGTGAAATTGGTGGAATAAACATTTACTTGTTCTTCCTCCAGATTGAATGAAATCTTTGTAAAAGTTCTCTATTGTTATAGTTGCAACTGAAACAATATTACGTAAATCTGTTTTGCATTATTTTATCATACCAGTCTGGGATTTTTTAACTTTATTTAATTTTAACTCAGAAGTGAGTTTATTGTAAACTAACATTTATTCATTATCTGCAGAAGGTCGTTTGCACTTTATGGAAGCAATTTTGATAGTTAAGTTTTATGTATAAATGCCGCATTTTTTGCTTCGATTTGCTTCTACCTGATAACCATGGTTCTTGACAATAGCTCTAACTCGAGTTTTTCATGAAAGTAAATTTTTTCTTAGTACTGTCATGTCAATTTTATCCTATTCCTCTTGGACCGTTTTCCAAAGTCCGTTCAATGTTCTTGGATGCCGTTATCCTAAGGCTCGTTGTAATAAACTGAAAGCGCAAAAGTCCATTGGAGAAGCGTCAGGTGATTTTACAGGTATTTCATTAAATGGCATACACGTTATTCCTGTTTCTGTTCTTTCTTTGCTAAATAAGCGGCAGTTGATTTAGACTTGTGACTAGAGGCTTTGTCCATATGAAGCCCAACTTCATCAATGTCCTTTCCGTATAAGGCTGGAATGTTTTCTTCAAAAATTGGTTCTAAAATATTCTTCTGATAGTAGAGTGAATTAATTTTGACTTTACTTGAGACTTTTTTAATTTTTAATTTGCCGTTGTAACAAAATCCTGCAGCTATTATGAATCCATTTGGGAACTTTTCTGTACGCTGACGAAGCCATTTCGTACGGTCATTCCCTTCAGCTGAGCAATAGAAAATTTTACTACAGTCACTTAAATATACCCATGCCTTATCGAGTGTTACCAAAAATTTCCGCTTTTCAGCAGCTAGGTGTTTTGCATATAATTTTCTACAATTTGTTTTTCTTTCAGCAATATGATTTAAAAAAAGCTGATGAACTTTAGCTTTAAACATCTATTTTAAATTCAAATCTTTATTAATAATTTTACTTACAGTGTCAAAAGACATTCCTTGTTTCAATTCAATGGAACTTTGAATTGGCGGATTTTCTTTTAGGATCAAAGACTTCACTTTCTTGATATTTACCTGCGTTCGAACAGTCTTAGGATGGAGGTTTAGCGGTCATGTTTTCATTTTTACTTTCAGTTAGACGTTTTTTTTTTCCTTTAAAATTTAATACACTCATGGACAAAAAAAGTAGCGCACCAAGAAGTAATTGCGGGATCGTAACGAAACTTGCAATGAAGGTACATGTCGGGGAGATATGCAAATGATTAGAAATGCAGAGTGATTGCGCATTACGTATAGCCGGTAGAGGGCGTTGAACATCGTACTCTGTGGAGTATAAAACAGGTAACCAAAGCTTGTTTGAGTGTGCTGAATCATTTACAAAGGAAGAGCTGAGATAGACATGCCATTACGCCGTGTTCGAAGACAATATAAGCAGTTGTCGCAGTTTAAGAGGGGGAGAATCTTCGGGATGATGGAAGCTGGGTGGTCAGCTAGGCGAGTAGCTCGTCAATTAGGCCGCTCTGATTGTGTTGTGAAGAGGTGTTGGGACCAGTGGACCCGAGAGATGTCATGTACACGAAGACCAGGCTCAGGACGCCCTCGACAGACCAGTCGTCGAGAAGACCGCCACATCGTAAGAAGTGCACGCGTACAGCCAACTGCTTCATCGGCCGCCATCCAGGCACAGGTAGCACCTTCACTGGGGGCCTCTGTGTCTTCTCGAACCATACGAAGGCGCCTGGCTGAAGGACAGTTGGTATCGCGGCGCCCATTACGTGTGCTGCCCTTGACGCCCACCCATCGACGCCTCCGTTTGGAGTTTTGCCGCGCACGAGGAAACTGGACTGCAGCGGAATGGAACCAGGTCGTCTTTAGCGACGAATCCAGATTCAATCTCGGCAGTGATGACAATCGTGTTCGTGTGTGGAGAGCCCGTGGTGAACGATTCAATCCTGCCTTTGCTGTACAGCGACACATCGCTCCCACAGCTGGTGTGATGGCATGGGGTGCCATTTCCTACAATACACGGTCACCCCTAGTATTGTTCCGTGGCACCATGACAGCCCAGCGGTTTGTTCATGAAATCCTGCATCCACATGTGTTGCCACTCATGGAACGGCTCCCAGGAGCCATTTTTCAACAAGACAATGCTCGGCCTCATACGGCAAGGGTGTCACAAGACTGTCTCCGCACTGTTACTACCCTTCCTTGGCCTGCCCGATCCCCAGATTTGTCTCCAATCGAGCATATCTGGGATCATTTGGGACGACGAGTTGGGCATCCCACGAGTTTGAAAGAACTAGAAGCAAGGTTACAGCAAATATGGAACGAAATGTCTCAAGACATCATACAGAACTTGTATGACTCAATGCCCGATCGTATCGCATCGTGCATTCGCGCTAGAGGGGGTCCAACGGAGTATTAACTCCTCCGTTCTTTTGCCTTTTTCTCTGAAATAAATTATCCCTTTTCTTTGATTTTCTTATCATTTACTTATATCAAAGTAATCATTACGTATGTAAAATTTCGTTTCATTTTGACGACTCCTTCTTGGTGCGCTAATTTTTTTGTCCATGAGTGTATATTATAAATGCCTTTTTATGAAATGCCATAACACCGCTTTATAATTTTACACCGCTTTATAATTTGTTGATACAAAGATTTCTCCTCGGAAAGTGCAGTTACGTAACCTTCGAATCATTTATCAATTTTAGGAGCCATTTTCAAAATAAATCTTTTATTTTAGATTCCAATGAAAACAAAATAGTAGCAGACGATTATTCTGAAGTTTCCAAATTTTTATCCCAGAATGCAAACGCCAAAAATAAATTACAAAATCGTTTCCATAAAGTGCGAACGACCTTCTGCATATAAGTAAAACAGTTCCGTAACTGACTGACTGACTGACTGACAGATAAAGCACAGACCAAACCGCTGGACCTAAAGATTTAAAATTTTGCATGGCGATTCTTCTTATAGTGTAGGGGTGCACTAAGAAAGATTTTTGAAAAGTTGTTCTTAGAATTTTTTAAATTAAATTTTTAAGCTGTTTTAGTAACTTTTTTGTAACATTCTTTTAAGTTTGCATTTAAAATAATAATCTGAGGGTTATAAAATTTATATCACGAGGAAAATCGTAAAAATTCCTTTAAAAGGAAATCTTTTTCGAATCTTTACCTCTATTTTCTGAATTTTGGGGGATATTTAAATATTAATTTTTAGAATTTAATTTACTAAATTCTGATCACGTGGTTTTTTTTTCCTTTTGTGATACTTTAAACTAATTTTAATTCACGTGCATAACAACGGAATAAATTGACAAAAAAAAATATATTTCTCTCTTTCGAATGCGGCACACGATTGGACATTATCCAAAAAAGTATTAAAATACAGTAAAAGAAATGTTCCTCAAACTGTACTATATTAAGTGTACCATATTCTTTAATATGTTCTATTAGATTTAATTTGAATATTTTCTTCTATATTATTTTGTCTATAAAAATATCCGTTACGATATATATATATATATATATATATATATATATATACAGGGCTAGATTTGAGGCGGAATGCTCCGAAACGGCGTTCCGGTACCTCTCTTTATCAATAATTTGGAATCCCCCCCCCCCACAAACACACACCCCGGAAGGTTATCGTTCCGGCACCTCTATTTCTAGAAATCTAGCACTGTATATATATATATATATATATATATATATATATATATATATATATATATATATATATATATATATATATATATATATATATATACTTGCCATTAATTGCATACATTGACCGTTGTATTTAATTTGAATGTACTCCGTAGCGAAGCACGGGTATTCAGCTAGTTCTCTATGTTTATTCTTTTTCAACGGCTGTATTGTTCACACAGTTTTTTTCCCCGCTCTTACCCTGGGGGAAGAAGAGAATCATCAAAGTTTGTCTGGTGTACATTTTGGCATAAAATGTAAGCTTAGACATCTCTCTGTTGTGCCGGGTGAAGTAATAACAAAAATGGTTCGTAATTTTATTAAATATACAACAAATCTTTGAAGTCATTGCATCCTAGGATTTCATCAGCTATATCGCTGTCAAGAACCTTTATGTAGGGCTTCATGAAAGAAAGAACATGTTAGTTTATTGCTTTGACGTACCCCCTCCGAGTGCTGTTTCACCATTGACTTTTTCTTCGCCATCAGTGCAATGAGAAAATAAAAACCACATATACAGCAAACATGGAATCGCTTGTATGATTACTCCTTTAATCGTATATTATTGGTTAGTATCAGGTTAAAATCTTTTATCTGATGTATTGGATGTACCGTGTGTCTAATGACTAAGATGAACAACATTAAAATACGCCGTATTTTAAATGCCTTTAAAATGTTTTTAAATGTATTACGCCGTGTTTTAATGCCCCTTACGCTGTGTATTTAATACATAGAATTGAATGATACTGCTAGGTTACTAACCGGCCTCCCAGACTGTACAGTGATTAGCGTCGTGAGTTTCTCCAATGTAGGCTAGGGTTCGATTCCCGACTGAGGCATCGAACTGAGTCAGACTGACTGAGGCATCGAACTGAATCAGACTGACTGAGGCATCGACTGAGGCAGACTGACGTTCCTGTGCTAGAAAATGCGTCCTATAATGCCATAAAAAATGCTAAAAAAACAAATACAAACATCTAGTTACAGCAAAGAGTGTTTCCCTATTCTTGATTGTTGTGTTCAACGCCCTGATAAGTTATTTAATTAAATAATACCAGTAACTGAATAGTGCCAATGTACTGTTTAAAAACTTCCCCGAGTACCAAGATTTAATCTGACTAGAAACATTTTGCATCTGTTTCGGAATAATTAAGTGGGCCGCGAGCCAGGAAGTTATCAGCTGGAAGGTTTGCAAAACATGTTAAATGGGGTTTTTTTCTCTGCTAGATAAAAAATAAAAAAAAACCCATTATTTCTAGACTAAATTCGAGCCATAATTCCTATTTTTCGTTATTTAATCAACTGGATCAAAACGATACCACAGTATGTTTGTAAGATGATATACGTTTAATAATAAGTAAAGGTATCTCGATTCAATTGTCTTCCGAAAAGCGGTATTGTTTAAAAAAAACAAGAAGCTATAATTATACCGATTCTTGGAAATAGAAGTTTAAATTACAAGGCACTTTTTTTCTGCATATCACGACGGGAATTCAAATTATAAATTTTCTAGTTTTGATACATGATAAAATACCTATCGAACTTTTTCCAGACAAGATTTGAAGATACATTTTGAAAAAAGGGAATCAAGACCTCAACTAACAAAAAATGGTGACCAAAGATTCATGACCTCATGTCAATCTTTCGTGGAAGATACGACAATAGACATTAGATGCAAGGTCGTATGTATTTTTAGTTCTTCAGGATGTTTAATTTTTTTTTTTCGTTACAACCGAATCGCAAATATTAACTATGAATTTATCACTCAGGCCAGTGAAAGCTAAAGAAAGTACGGGATTCCTTCTTAAAATCGTTGGTAACATTTCAACTGTCACTAAAAAAATCCATTAACATATAAGAGACACTTCAGGATAAGCTAAAAGCCGTCGGAGTAGTTTTATTTCTTTCTGTAGTAATCTCTGAGCATAAGCTGAGATGCACTGCCATTCAGATATTAATTATTTACTTCAAGCATGTAGTACAAAATGACACATCCCATTTAACCTGCTATTCAAAAATATCAGGCGTGTATTGTATTATAAAGGAGAAAAATTCGTAATTAAAAGGGATTTATGAAATTTAGAAAATTTAATAATGCGCTTAGAATCGGGAACAAATACACTAGTCAACATATGCATGAAAAAAAAAATCACCTCGACAACGCAGAGGGGAGAACATAACTAAGCGCCGGAAAACTATAAAACTATAAGTTTTGTATACCAGGTTCAGGACACGAAGCATATACTTACCGAAACTCGCATGGACTAATCAAGCTCGTATGATAGTCTGGGAAAGTCATATATGAATCACTTTCATCTCAAATTTCTTTTATTTTTCTACCAGTGACACTGGATGTAGGTCGAAAATTCATTCCTTTTTCGAAGATAATTCTGAAGTTTTTTTTTTTCCCCCTAGGATTATCAGACTTTCATAAGTGTGAATAATGGTTTATTTCGTTATATGATTATCTTCCAGTGCAGTGACCTGCACCCGGAATCTTCAAAGTAGTCCAGTCAAATTAGGTTTTCATTTCGCATTAAATAAAGGGGTTGAGATTTTTTCAGGAATGTGTAGGGGTTGGTCCCCTGAACAACGCCTAATAAAGTCCCTTCGATTTCAGGCGCCGCGGGTGGTGGGGTGGGGGTCCAAAGGTAACTTTTTTCAGTTTCTGGCGTTTATCTCGAAAACGGTGCGTCGCACAGAAAATTGTCAAATCCAAACATTAAAGCTGATAAAATTCCCTTCCAAATGATACATCCATGTTTGTACCTAAGTGTTACCGTTTTTGAGATATGAGCCGTTGAATATGAAAATTTTGAAAAAAAAGTGGTAGCGGTTCAGGTATCTCGTCAAACTTCCTCTTCTAACTCTTTCCCCTTTCATTTCTCAGTAAACTCGTGATAGAGAAAGCTGTAGTGCAAATTTTCCTTCAAAAATGTATATAATTATGCTAATTTATCTTCACCCGGTAAATAGTTAGAGCGTTTTGAAGTTTACGGGTACTTTTCAACATTTTGCTAGTAAAATGCTCGTCACTCAAGTTTCGTTTCCAAGGTCTGTAACTCTCTTAATCACTTTGTATGCTGTTTAATTAGATACGTATTGTATTTATAACTCGTATAAATAATAAATTATGTATACCTGTACGCATAATGTATATCTCATATACAGAAGAACACTTGTAGTACAAAGAAGGAAGTAAGAAAACAAACCAAAATGTATAAAAGTGTCACTTTAGGTCAGATCATTTTGGAAAATTTAGATATCCCACCATATGAAAAAGAAACAGTAGTTCAGTTACTTCAGACGTCAGTAGAAATTACTGCACAACACATTTCCACAAATGCCTCCCTTGCCAGCATTCAGTGGAAATTGAGCAACGAATTGTCACGTCTCAAAGGTAATGGGCCAACAGCAGCTTTGTGAGTCCAGTACTTTGAAATGGTGGTGTTGATGAAAAAATCATTGCAGCACAGTGCACTGGTAACATGGAAGATCATATGACATGCGCCCAACTGATGATACCTTAATTCCATGCCAGCGAGCATTTTCATTATGCAAAGTGTATTCACCTATATGTACAAGACATGCTGGGACTAATAACTCGCCACCTTCAACTTAAACAGGATTTTATAGATCGTGGATACCTCACTGTCAACAGAACTGGAACACCAATGGCTGGTGTGTGGTCTGAATTGACAATTGAGGTGACACTCATGTGTGACATGAAGAGTGAAGGAGAATTAACACGTGGGCGAGGCTTTAGGTGTTGGCGAAATGGGTTGGGAGAGCACGCACAGCTACAGCAATATGTAGTTCACTTGAGATGTTTTGTGGCGTCCATACTGCAAGCGGAGAACAGCATGTTGAGTTTGGAGCATCACGCATAACCAGAGAGGATCTAGACAGAAGGAAGCTTGCTCAATGGTTGGCTGATCATCTTTTGCTGAACGTAATTGTTTGATGTCACTTTCAACGGGAGTAATTGGAACATGTAACGTCAACTGCTACCAGCGAATTGGAACCCGCACAATGAGCACTTTTGTTGAAATGAATTTCTCAGAAGTGAAACAATCCAAGAAGAACTCAGTCGTTCCTTTAGCTGCAATGAGCAATATGATCAAAGTTAATGATGAGGTAGTGGTGGGAGAGCCTCTGGTGATATTTCAGAGAACTCTGATCACCAAGAAGAAATAAGGGGATGTAGAGGAGTTGCTAAAGTACGTGTTAGCCCCATACCCTATGTCTCTATTCGCCGAGTGGATAATGAGAAAAATCAAAATCTCAGCACTGTATGATGCTTTCCCAAAATGTAATCAACTGATCAATGTAAAGAACAGTTTCACGGTAAACGATGGCGGCTTCCTGCTTCATAGAGTAAAGTGGAACACCAACACCACCTTCGCCTCCATCTGAGATCAATATATATCGTACATAATCAACCATTAAGGCAGCAGTTCAGCTGTGGTTTTTTATGGTTATGAAGACGCGAAATCCACGAAAAGAGACGAACAACATCGGAGACCATCAAGTAAAACATCAGTGGATATTGACTTCAATAAGAACATGGTGGCTACTGTTCATCAGGAAAACTTCCTTTCCGATGAAAGGAACAAAACCAAGCTCATTACTATGTTAGTTCAGGCCTTGGGTGCAAGAGGTATACAGTTTATTATAGCCAAAGGAGATGCTGACTGCAGTATTGTCAGGGGTGGGTGGAAAAACACCTCTCATTCAACTGTGGTGATAGTAGGTGAAGACAGACCTGCTCGTCTTACTTGTGGCACTCACCCCACGAGACACGAATGTGTTTTTCATGAAGGCCGGACGAGGCAACACAAAAGACAGGCTCTACTCTTCACAACATCTTCAGGCCTTATCATTCAGCCAGTACATTCTCTTCATCCATAGTTTCTCAGGATGTGACACTACGTCAGCGATTTATGGTAAAAGCAAAGCAGCAATAGTACAATGTTTCCATCGGTATGCAAATGAAACAACAAACATCGCCAAGTGTTTTATGACTCCAAATCTTTACCAGAAGACATTTCTGGAACTGGGGAACGAATGTTCCTGCTCATGTTCCAGGCCCCGCCAAATGAGCATGATCACAATCACCACCGGTACCTTTCATTTTTCTTTGCTCGTACTGACCCCATTCAGTAAATTTAATAATTTATATAATTCATTAATATTCAATAATACGTTATATACTATCTGGCCAAAAGTATCCGGACACCGACCTAAAGAAGTGGATCTAGCAGGTGACGTACTTTGATGCGTAAGGTCAGTTAATCACATGTTCCTATGGTCCTATGTCAGGTCATATTTATGCGTTTGTGAGACAATGTGTGTGCCAGTAATCAAAGGAGCTTAGTGACTTTGATCGTGGCATTATAGTGGGATGCCACCTTTGAGGGAAATCAGTTCGTGAAATTTCGGACATTCTACAGAAGCCAAAATGATAGTGAAGACTTTGACATGTTTGAAACTTTTTCCGAAGTATCAGATTGACGGCAATTAATATAAAGGAAAACAGTTGATGAAATAAATTGTATATAATATATTTAATGTAAGTAATTGTTGTTTGAACCTACATTTGATAACCATTTTTTGATTATATGAACAACTTTCATACATTTTGGTTTGTTTTCTTGCTTCCTCCTTTGTACTACAAGTGTTCCTCTGTATATTACACTGCTGGCCACTGTAAATGCAACACCCTGAAGGAAACATGCAAATAACATGAAATTTTCGACATGCATTAGCGGTGGTGAGATATTCAAATGATTAGAATTTCAGCGCAGACGCACATCACGCGCGCCTGTGGCGCCACTTCAAAGTGCTATTTAAGGCTTGGAGATTTCGACGATTTCAAGTTCGGCAATTGTGTTTTTCTTGTGGTTTTTCAAAAAAAACAATCAATTATGCCTCGTCGAAAACAGCGATCATCTTTTGATGCAGTATCCGAGTTCGACAGAGGAAGGAAAGTGGCCTACCGAGATTGTGGATTATCTTTCAGGGAAATCGGTAGTCGTGTTGGATGAAACCAAACAACTGTAATGCGTATATGTGATCGTTGGATGCAGGAGGGTACGACGGACCGGCGTGTTCAATCGCATCCACCTCAGCGCACCACTTCACGTGATGACAGGCAAATTGTGCACATGGCAGTGACGGATCGCTCAGTCACATCACGAACCATAGCACAGCACATGCAGTCATTAACGCATCATCCAGTGTCTGCCCGTACCATTCAACGTCGTTTACAGCAGAGTGGTCTGTCCGCAAGACGTCCATTGCTTTGTCTACCCTTGACGCAGAACCACAGACGTCTCCGCCGCCAATGGTGCGATGACAGAAGGATGTGGACGGCAGAATGGAATGAAATTGTCTTTACTGACGAGTCACGCTTCTGTCTGCAACACCACGATGGTCGCATTCGAGTCTGGAGACACCGTGAAGAGAGGATGCTGAACAGCTGCGTTATGCACCGCCACACTGATCCTGCGCCGGGTATTATGGTATGGGGCGGTATTGGATATCACTCTCGCACACCTCTAGTACGCATTGCCGGTACTTTAAACAGCCAGCGCTACATCTCCGAGGTGTTGGAGCCAGTTGTCCTTCCTTACCTTCAGGGCTTGCCCACAGCCATATTTCAACAGGATAATGAGCGACCACACGTGGCACGCATTGTCCAACGGTTCTTCGTCAATCGCCAGATTGAATTGCTTCCCTGGCCGCCTCGCTCTCCGGATCTTTCGCCGATAGAAAACATGTGGTCCATGGTTGCTCTACGATTGACCCAAATTCCATTCCCAGCTGCCACAGCAGATCAACTTTGGCAACGTGTGGAAGCTGCTTGGTCTGCTGTACCTCAAGAACTCATCCAAAGTCTCTTTGAATCAATGCCGAGGCGTGTGGCAGCGGTGATCTCCAACAATGGCGGCTACTCTGGCTACTGATTTTGGCAGGAACCACACTTCACAGAAGTCTATAAATTAATCATTTGATACTTGGTCAACATGTTATCTACAAAATAAATTTTGTTGTGATATCTCTTGTCTTTCTTGGTGTTCCAATTTGGGTGGCCAGCAGTGTATGAGATATCCACTGAAGTGCCACTGAATTAGGGATAGCAAAGCCTATGCAAATTGTGTAGCGCTGCGCATCATGTATGCTCAAGTGAGGGCGCTGTGGTAACTGCATTTATAGCGCGTACTGTGGTTGTTCGGAATTAGTTGTTGGAATTGCCAGTATTTATAAACTGCCTGATTTAGACGCCTTCGATCGCGGTCAAATCGTAGGTGCGCGATGCATGGGCCATTCAATTTCAGAAATCGTCAGAGCGCTAGGATTTTCAAGGTCGACAGTCTCAAGAGTATACCAAGAATACATGGATGGTGGAAAAAAAACTAGCGATCGGGCAAACTGCAAAGGACAATTAGCCTTGACAGTGGGTGGTGAGAGACGGCTCAGGCGTATTGTACGTAGCCAGCGAAGCCAAACATTAGCTCAAATTACCACCCAGTTTAATGACGGTGCCAGTCGTACAGTCAGTAAACGGACTGTGCAACGCTCGCTTCACCGTATGGGTTTCGGGAGCCGTCGACCTACGAGAGTACCATTGCTCTATACTCGCCATCGGGCTGCACGTCTTGCCTGGGTAAGAGAGCACAGAGACTGGAGTGTAGAGGACTGGAAACGAGTAGCATGGAGTGATGAGTCTCGATTCCGACTACTTAACGCCGACGGGAGGCTGAGAATATGGCGTCAGGCTCATGAAGCCATGGATCCTGCATGCCTGACTGGAACTGTACAAAGGCATGGTGGCTCAATCATGGTCTGGGGTGTTTTTTCGTGGCACAGTTTGGGATCTTTGATGCGTGTACCAACCTCCCTCAATGCAATTCGGTACGTAGAGTTGCTGGGTGATCATCTCCATCCGTTTATGCTGTTCTGTTATCCGCACGGTAATGGAGTTTTCCAGCAAGACAACTGTACCTCTCACAAGTCCCGGTTGGCTACTGGCTGGTTGGATGAGCATTCCTCTGACTTCTCTGTCATGAATTGGCCACCTAGAAGCCCAGACTTAAATCCTATTGAGCATCTTTGGGATGTTTTGGAACAAGGCGTGAAAGGCCATCACACAGCACCAAAGAACCTTACTGAATTATGGACAGCTTTAGCCAATATTTGGCAAGCCATTCCCGTGGAACGTTTCCAGAAACTTGTTGAATCTATGCCTCGTCGTGTGGCAGCCGTTATCAAGGCCAGAGGAGGTCCAACTCGCTACTAGGTAGGTATCCCTAATTCAGTGGCACTTCAGTGTACATTATACGTACAGGTATACATAATTTATTATTTATACGGGTTATAAATACTATACGTATCTAATTAAACAGCATACAAAGTGATTAAGAGAGTTACGGACCTTGGAAACGAAACTTGAGTGACGAGCATTTTACTAGCAAAATGTTGAAAAGTACCCTTAAACTTCAAAAACGCTTTAACTATTTACCGGGTGAAGATAAATTAGCATAACTGTATACATTTTTGAAGGAAATTTTTCGCACTACAACTTTCTCTATCACGAGTTTTCTGAGAAATGGAAGGGGAAAGAGTTAGAAGAGGAAGTTTGACGAGATACCTGAACCGCTACCACTTTTTTTGAAAAGTTTTCATATTCAACGGCTCATATCTCGAAAACGGTAACACTTAGGTACAACATGGATGTACCATTTGGAAGGGAATTTTATCAGCTTTAATGTTTGAATTTGACAATTTTCTGTGCGACGCACCGTTTTCGAGATAAACGCCAAAAACTGAAAAAAGTTACCTTTGGACCCCCACCCTACCCCTCGCGGCGCCTGAAATCAAGGGGACTTTATTAGGCGTTGTTCAGGGGATCAACCCCTACACATTTCTGAAAAAATCTCAACCCCTTTATTTAATGCATGATTTGCCGCCATTTTGAGCTAATTTGACTGGACTAAAGGAACACTTTTCCATAATGAGTATCTTATTTTGAACTAAATGTTCTCCTAAAGTCCCTTTTCAGGCTAGTACTCAGAAAAGACAAGCGGCGGAAAGTGAAACATCGTTACTTAGCTAGGCACACAGAAAAGGAAAAAGTGAAACGTCACAGTTCCCATAGTCTAAGAATTTTGTCAAATTGGCGAAAGCAAGAAACTTGGGAAAAGACAGGACGAAACAATCAGGCAGGGGAGAAGGATCTGTCCCCCCCTTCCCCCTCCCTTTTAATTGGTCCTGAGTTTTTTGGACGTGGGTAGAGAATTTTTGAATCCATTTCTATAATAAGTTTGTAATGCACTTAAATACTGTTGCCTCCCTTTTAATTGATCCTGAGTTTTTAGGACGAGGGTAGAGAATTTTTGAATCCATTTCTATAATAAGTTTGTAATGCACTTAAATACTGTCGAACCCCGTTATAACGAACTTCAAGGGACCAAAGGTTTTGTTCGCTTTATCCGAACCATTAAGAAAAATCTTAGAGTTCACAAAATGTATAACTCATTAGTTACTATGTATATTCAATAATGATGTATTTAAAAAGTTATAAAATCTATTAAAAATTATGATTAATGATTCAGTGTTTTGATACAGAAATAATCGGTAATCTTCTGCTGACGTGATGCCGATTTCAAGAACATTTTATGAATTTCTTTGTCCAATACATCAAATGACTCCAACACTCTTTCTTCCACTGTTTGTGCAAACTAGAACTTATTAATTACATGCATCGTTGCTGTAGCTTCTGACATGGTGGGGATTTCGTCATTTATGTGCTCCTCTTCATCGGCATCAGATGCAGAATCTTCGATTTCAGAATGATTCATTGTAATTTCTTCCACAATGTCTTTACCAGTCGGATTTTCTCATGTAATGACTTCATCATCACATGTTTCGAGCAATTGCATGTCACAATCTGTGACTGCTGAAATTTTGTGCTTTTCTGTCCACATCGCGATTGTTCTTCAACATTCTTTGCTTCTTCAACATTCGTTGTATCTTCAACATTCTTAAAAAGTTAAAAAAAAAAATTCTGTAGTCGACTGAAAAAAAGTTTCGTTATAGCCGATTCTTAAGATTTCGTAGGTTCGCTATAAAAGGATAAATTAGCATTAAATACAATAGGAAAACGGCGGGACCAAAATTTTCGTTCGTTATATCCGGGAGTTCGTTATATACCGGATTCGCTATAACGGAGTTCGACTGTAGCTCATTAAATAATACCTAAATTAATTTGCTACACTAACACAAAAGAAGTCTTTGAGAGTGATATTCGAGCACTAATGAAACGAACAGTATTGAGATTTGTGTGATATGTGTATTTTCATACTCATCTTTGTACATGTACAAAGTTTACTTTTTTTTAACCTACATACTGTAATTATAGACAGTAAAAATGAAGCCTCATGTGAGACTAAAAATAACTCCCTTTTTATAAACAACACTCCCTTATACGTTTGTTCTTCATCCTGCTTTGGATTTCTCCTCAGTTTTTGAGATTTTGAATAGAAGGGAAGGAATTTTGATCATTTTCTTTTCTTAGTGTTAGTCTAATACTGACGGTAAAACGTGCACAGCATACTACGCTAGAATGTATCTTGCAGCTAAGGAAACTTTTCCTCCCACATAAGCATTGTTCACTAACTGCTGAGTAGGCCCATTTTAGCTTTAAAATATATGTTTTGCTGAAATGGTGAAGTCGTGGTTTCACATTTTTATAAAAGGTGGTTAGAATGATAATGCAAGAGAAAGCTAAAGAGAAAGTGACATACCGTACTGTAAAAATGTTTTACAAAATCGATGAATTTTTTAATCTATGTTATATATCACGGTTTTATTACACTCCCCACAGAAACAAACTTCTTTTTAAAAAAAGTTTTTACAAGACAGGTTTTTAGCCTAGGTGTATATATAAGTATGCATATATATATATATATATATATATATATATATATACACATACGCTTCGGCTTTCGGTGAAGATGCTCAGATCGAATCCCGACAAGCGTCATTCAATACCACCGTATCTAGGCTGGATATGGGTATGTTAAATCCGTAGACCAGAATGTCCCTCTATGATGTCAGAGAGGGTGGGAGAAGGTATGAACCCCCAACATGCCGCCCTGGGGATGCTCGGTCAAAATTGAGGTGGCACTTGGCTAAATCGAACTTGGGGCGACACTTGTGGTGCCATTATAAATCGGAGCCACACCCCCTCAGCCCGATTTCCTACATCGACCTGTTCTGGAATACTTCCGGCCAGGGGGCATTAGGAACAACAACAACAAGTACAACAACAACAACAACAACAACAACAAAATAAGCGTAACTGTTGGAACTTGTCTATTCTGCCGACCATGTAATCAATGTATTCAAATGACTGTTTATAATTCAGTGTGATAGAGTAGTAAGATTGTAGATATTAATTGTTTACATTGATTGAATATTAATTGCACTACAGTATAAATGTTACCTAATTTAAAAATTAATTTTTGCTGTTTAGAGAAAGACTTTTTTCCTTGCTTTCAACAAAAAGTAATTGAAACGATGTTATGAAACTAATAGATGATGACCTTAAGTATTACAGCACACTATGGTCACGGCGGCTTTTAATTATCATTGTCTAACTCAATTATCATTCAAATGTTTTGTAAATATAGTATTTCTCAAAAAATAAGAGCTTCATTTTTATATCAATTGTTTTAGTATCAATGTATAGTTCGTTTAGTATCAATAAGTATTGATTATTTAATTTTATCCACCAATGTTTAGATTCAACTTAAATCAAACCATTCATTGAGTCTTCCTCCCCATCCACCTTATTATTTCTTTGCCGCTACGAAATTAATTTCAATCTACTTGAAATTTCAATATATGACTAAAATCCATGGGTTTTTATTTTATGGGGTTAATGATGTACATCAGGGGTGTCAAACTCAAAGGCTAACTTGGGCCAAACAAACAAGGTTTAACTATAGGTGGGCCGCAAAAAACATCAATATTAATACAAACGTATGTTTATTTACCTAATTACAGTATATTCAACATAAATATACGCATTTTGTTTAATAATAGCAAAAAAAGAGTATAATTAAGAAAAAATTTAGCGAATTCTTCCTATCTTATTATAATTCTGCGTCGGTATTTTAATATATATTATTGTGTGCCAATATATTGTCCGGGCCGCAAAAATGTTCGTCGCGGACCGCGAGTTTGACACCCCTGATGTACATCAAACAATTTATGAAGAACCTTGATTTTTGGATCCATGATCATTAGATACCAATGTGGTCTCATTGAAAGGATATTTGCTTTATACCCGCAAATTTAACCTCCTATACACGATAAAATGCGCACTCTTACTATTTTCTATTAAGTGTCTATTATTAGATTCATCTACTTTCCTAAGATAATCTATTTTCCTTATAAGGGGAGGTTTTTTGGTGGGTTTGTGGGTTTGTGGTGGGTTTGGAGGTTTTTGGTCTTGTTTGTTTTTTAAATCTCGACTAGTTTCTCTTCCCCTTTTTAGTGCTCTAATAATTTCCAGCATATTTCACAATAAAAAAAATTTGTATATTATTTAACCACAGAATGATCTGAAGCAATAATATTATTTTGTACTCCGGTAATAAGTATAGCTACCCCTGAGCTTATGTAGGGCTCCTAAAAGGTACAATTTTAGTAAAAAGTGAGAATACATGTGCTGAATAAACATAGCTTTTAAGTAGAAGTTTTTGCGTTTAGCTGAAAAGTAATCAAACTTTTCGTTTGGCCGGCATTTTCTTTTAAATTGACACGGCCTTCTCTTAAAGAAATATCCTGAACAATTCCGTAGTAATACGTAAGCTATGCAATAAGCCGTTTCCTTTACACCTAAAAATTTTGCTGCCAATACTTTAACATTCTAAGGGTATCCAAAGTATCATTAACTCCCCCTCACGTAGGTGCTTAGCGGCGCTTGGCCTGCGTTTAGAGCTAACGGTTTCCTGTAGGATATATGCAGTTGTTTAGAGCGTATTGTTATATCTTTCACCACCTGTGTCACTGCAATTTATCTGCGCTTGTTGTGGCGTAACAATGACATAAAGTCAGAGCCTTTTCAATCTATTCGGTACTTAAGGACTATCTTGGGAGAAACATCTGCTAAAGCTACATCAATAGTGACTTTCGTGCAGTTTAATTAAGAATTTTGGTAGCAAAGCTAAACTGTATGTCATTAAATTAAAACATGTCGAAATTTCAACACAAAAAGAAAATTGAAGTATTTGAAAGTTTCGGATAAATTCTAATTAATAATACGCATTCTAAAATTTTCTATGGTGTATAGAAATGAATTAGTTTTGAGAAAAAGACATTCCAACTGTAAATTCAATCAAAATAAAAACATTGATTTTTTTTTTTTTTTTTTTTTTCAGATCAGCCGTAAGTTGAGTTGTAAAACAACTTGTGTTAAAACATTTTAATGTGCAATGAATGTAAAATTAGAGCCTTAAAATTTTTAAAGAAAAGGTGCTTTTAATAATCATATCAAAGTACACAATTTCGCTAAAGCACTTAATTTGCTTCATCATTTTCAATTAATTGTGCGTAGCGCAGAAATATTTCATTTTGCTTAAAGGTGAGCGAGAGAAGTATTGTTTGTATTACCTCTCCTTTTATCTTGTTGATTACGAGTATGACAACAGTTTCTATTTCTGTTGGTTTCCAGTGGAATGCTGAAATTACATCAGGAATTAATTAAGTATAAGTCATGCTGGGGGAAACTTTTGCAAACTTGTCGGGGCAGTTCCCGGAAATTCAATTAGTAATTAATGTCGATATTTTGCTGGGATCAGAACTCAGTGAAAAAAAAAAAAAGTTTCAGAGAAATAAAATAAGAAAAGCATGTTGTAGCGAGTGACACTTACTATTACGCTGACGTTTCGGCGAAGGCTCTGGCCTTTTAATTTTAGTGATAGTCGGATATATTCAAATCAGCATTACTAGGGATATCAATAACTTTTAGCGGCCAATTAGATTATTAATATGTTGTGCTTCCCTGGCATAAGTAAATAAAAGAACAGCATTACCAACAGCTGATTTACAAGACATTATCGTAATATTTGCATTGATTTTATCCCAATCTCGCACAATTTGTAACGCAACCAGCAGAAATCTATTAATAAACTAAATTGTACTTCAGTATATTAAACTCCCAATGGTTCACGATTTCATTAAAAACTAGCTGTTTACTATGACTGTAGAATATGTTTTGGCATTGTTCCATTAAATTTTTCTTTAAATAATCACCTAAATATTTGTAGAGCAAATTAAAGTACGTTGCTTCGTGTCGGAAGTTATATTTTAATTTCCCGAAAATTATTAAAGATATTAGAAATTTTTCTCAACAACATATTTATTAAAATTTTCTTTTTCATTTGCATTATTGAACCAAAAAATTACACAGGTCTGCAAATTTTCAGTGAACAAATGTTTTTTGCAAAGTAGCAACTGACTTTTATGTATTTTGGTATGCTAATTTCAAATATGTTATTCGTTTTTGTCCATCACGTAACAGTTTTTTGGAAATTGCATTTGAAAATTTAGAAAAATAATGCTTTATATATCATGTAAATACATTTCTAGGAAGTAAAACAAAGTAATAAGTAAGAAGTTTTGTGTGAAAAATTTCTTTACTCGCATATATATTTAGAATCCCCATTACTGAGTCGTTTATAGTCATTAGTACAAAAGCGTATGATTCTGGATATTCAGTAATGGCCGCATAAAGTTTCTAAGGCTTTGTAGTACCTTTTTCTTTTGTGTTGAATACTCCGTGTGGAAGCAGATCTTCTGTGTGTTACTTGCGGCTGTTCTCTATGTAGCGACCAGCAGTAATCTGCTATCATGTTTTTGTTCCATCTACCTTGGTATATGCATTCCATCTGCTTAATGTCTTGGTGAAATCTTTCAACGTGTTCCTCACTGACCGCACTAAGATTTTCAGGAAAATAGTCCAGATGACACATCAAGAAATGAACTTTTAAGCTGACAGAACATCCTTATTTTTTGAAATTTTCAAGCATACTTTGTACAATTTGTTTGAAGTTGGGATCCTTATAATTTCCCCGAAATTTATTAACAACTTCTTTAAAGGAGCTCCAAGCTTCCTTTTCAACCTTTGTCATACATGCTTAAATTTTTTGTGCTTCATAAGTTTTCGAATATTTGGTCCCACAAAGACACCTTCCTTCACTATGGCTGCAGATAATCCAGGAAATGCATGAAGCAAGTGCTTGAAACATCGACCTTCTATGTCTAGAGCTTTCACGAATTGTTTTATCAAACCTAGTTTTATATGAAGTGGAGACAGAAGAATCTTTCTCGGTCAACCAAAGCTTCCTCAATAGCATTTTTGTTGTCAATTTCCATTTTCTCTCTTACTGGCCAATCTCTCTTAATATAATGTTGACTCCTTTCCCTATTGTCCCACTCACACAAGATGCATGGATATTTTGTATATCCCCCTTGAAGTCCAAGAAGCATGGCAATTACTTTTAAATCCCCACATATGGTCCACATGTGATCCTTGTATTTAAGTTTGTTCAAAATGATGGCTAAATTTTCTTAGCATTCTTTGTAGTGCACGGAATGTCCAACTGGTATTGAAATATATTTGTTTCCGTTATGGAGTAGCACAGCTTTGAGGCTTCTTTTGCATGAGCCTCAATTCCTGTGCGTCATATTCAAATTGAAACTGTGCCATCAAGCCAGGAATATTGCTGCAATAAACTAAATCAACATCTTCAGAAAAATAAGGAAGGAAATCCTTTTCTCGTCTTCAAAACCACGAAAAAGAGACACCAGGTGCCAATAAGTTTTTTTCATTTAGCCTAGAACCTAGTAGTTCTGCGGAATTTTTAGAAAAGCACCAAGTCTCTCACTAAATCATTTACTTCACGTTGTGGGAAGAGTTGAGGATCATTACTTCCTGCTGCACTGAAACCATCATCAGAGCCATCGTCTTCTTCTTCGGAGTCAGAAAATATATCTTCAAGTTTTTCTGGGTTTAAGGTATGGGTATTCCAGGAACATCACCTCATTGTCTACACTATTTTATTAATTTCTTTCCTTTTTTTTTATTTATGTGTATCGAACATTTTTGATTTTATTAATTGTTTATTATAAAATAACAAAAAAAGTTTTATATATATATATATATATATATATATATATATATATATATATATATATATATATATATATATATATATACACTAGTTATAAAAAATTAAGGAAAAATCACAAAAAGAGGGATAACACGTTCCAAACTAGGCCAATCTGTTTAAAATTTGAATATGTTGTTAAGTAAAAGGTGCTGAACTAATACTACATTATGCAAAATAGTGGCGCTGCAGTCGGAATACGTCATTTGCGAGAAGCATAAAAGTGCATGTCTCAGAGCAAGGCGGCAATCGTTGCTGCGAGGCTGAGATTAGACATCTGGCATAGACAAATTGTAACAATGACCTCCAGGCATCATTTGACCGAAGAACTGCGATGCCGAGCTGCTGGGAGACTAGAGGCAGGACAAAGTCAGACAGAAATGGCCAGATGGCTAAATGAGAGTCCGTCTGTGGTTCATAGACTTTGGCAACAATTTCTAGCCACGGATTTGGCATCCAGGATGTTCATCCAAGGACGGCCATACGCTACGGCGAGTGCCGATGATCCTGCGTTATATATTTGTCATTATAGCGCAGGAAAGAATAGAACGGCAACTCCGTCTGAACTCAGATGGAAGTTCCAGACTCTCGCTGCAAGTTCCAGAAGGTTGGTATCAATGTCAACCGTGCGTAGAAGGCTTCACGAAGGTGGTCTTTTTGCGAGGTGACCAGCCATTTTCGTCACGCTCACGTCACACCATAGGCGGGAACGTTTGCAGTGGGCACGTCAACATGTCCACTTGACGCGTGATCACTGGAGGGCTGTTCTCTTTACGGATGAGTCCAGGTTTAGCCTCCAAAGCGATAGGAGGCGTATTTTAATTTGAAGAGAACCTGAAGCTCGTTTTCATCCATTACACATCCGTGAAAGAGATGCATACGGATCAGGCTGTGTCTGTGTTTGGGATGGTATCTCTTTGGGTGGACGCACAGACCTCCATGTCTTTTCCCGTGCAAATGTGAATGCTGACACCTATAGAGATGACATCATTGATGCTTATGTGCGCCCTTATGGCGGGACAATAGGTGATGCTTTCGTGCTACAGGACGATAACGCGAGATCGCACAGGGCTCGCATCGTGGATGCTTATCTTGGGCAGGAAACAATTAAGCGCATGGAGTGGCCACCTCGATCACCCGATTTGAATCCTATCGGACACTTTAGGACGACGTATAGCTGCTCTCAATCGTCCTCCTACGACCCTAGCCACGCTTTCAACTGCTTTGCAAGAGCAATGGCTCTCACTTCCTACCGAACTCATAGACCACATAACTGACAGCATCATCGCTGTATGTGCTGTATTGCTTCTCGGGGGGGATCATACGCCATATTAAAGGTACTTTTCCTATACCAAACTGACACATCCGATTTGTTCATGGTATACGTATGCTAGTTTCTATAACACCATAATTGTCTAGAGATTTCTTTTTATGCTATTTTATATCAACCTATGTGTTACATAATATTTATAAGTTTCATTAAATTCTACGCGTAACTTTTTGAGTAATCGCTATTTTTGTCACTTTTCCTTAATTTTTGATTACCAGTGTGTGTATATATATATATATATGATGACCCGAATGGTCATCTTCTGAAATAAGCATCGCGGCCGAAAAATAATGCAGTCAGCTTCAGGAACAATCGAATTTATTTTACGTGTAAAGCAGGGGTGTCAAACTCGCGGCCCGGCTAATATATTGGCACACAATAATATATAATAAAATAACCGACGCAAAATTGTAATAAGATAGGAAGAATTCGCTAAATGTTTTTTTAAATGATACTCTTTTTTTGCTATTATAAAACAAAATGCATATATTTATGTTGAATATACTGAAATTAGGTAAATAAACCTACGTTTCTATTAATATTGATTTTTTTTTTGCGGCCCTCCTGTAGTTAAACCTCGTTTGTTTGGCCCAAGGTAGCCTTTGAGTTTGAAACCCCTGGTGTAAAGCAACACATCCATCTCACACCGAGTCAGTCCAGCTTCTTCCGGTAAAGCGCCAAAAAAGAATTAGCTCACACAGGTTGCCAGACTTGGTGGAGGAAGTTAGTGTGTGGAAAGGCGAGGCGTTTTCGCCAAGGAGTAGGAAAATGGGTTACCAGGACAGAGAGAAAGTTCAAAATGGGCGATTATAGGTTCTTAATAATACTATCACACACACACACACACACACACATATATATATATATATATATAGGTTGAATATCCACCAATATTGCTTCCAATATATTGCCACCAATATTGCTTCTTCACCAGAATTGGTTTAGGAAGTTAGTGAAAGAAAGTTCAGAATGGGCGATTATAGGTTGTTAATAATACTATCACACACACACACACACACACACACACACACACACACACACATATATATATATATATATATATATATATATATATATATATATATATATATATATATATATATATATATATATACACTGCTGACCACCCAAATTGCAACACCAAGAAAGACAAGAGATATCACAACAAAATTTATTTTGTAGATAACATGTTGACCAAGTATCAAATGATTAAATTTATAGACTTCTGTGAAGTGTGGTTCCTGCCAAAATCAGTAGCCAGAGTAGCCGCCATTGTTGGAGATCACCGCTGCCACACGCCTCGGCATTGATTCAAACAGACTTTGGATGAGTTCTTGGGGTACAGCAGACCAAGCAGCTTCCACACGTTGCCAAAGTTGATCTGCTGTGGCAGCTGGGGATGGAATCTGGGTCATTCGTAGAGCAACCATGGACCACATGTTTTCTATCGGCGAAAGATCCGGAGAGCGAGGCGGCCAGGGAAGCAATTCAATCTGGCGATTGACGAAGAACCGTTGGACAATGCGTGCCACGTGTGGTCGCGCATTATCCTGTTGAAATATGGCTGTGTGCAAGCCGTGAAGGTAAGGAAGGACAACTGGCTTCAACACCTCGGAGATGTAGCGCTGGCTGTTTAAAGTACCGGCAATGCGTACTAGAGGTGTGCGAGAGTGATATCCAATACCGCCCCATACCATAATACCCGGTGCAGGACCAGTGTGGCGGTGCATAACGCAGCTGTTCAGCATCCTCTCTTCACGGTGTCTCCAGACTCGAATGCGACCATCGTGGTGTTGCAGACAGAAGCGTGACTCGTCAGTAAAGACAATTTCATTCCATTCTGCCGTCCACATTCTTCTGTCATCGCACCATTGGCGGCGGAGACGTCTGTGGTTCTGCGTCAAGGGTAGACAAAGCAATGGACGTCTTGCGGACAGACCACTCTGCTGTAAACGGCGTCGACTGGTACGCGCAGACACTGGATGATGCGTTACAGACTGCATGTGCTGTGCTATGGTTCGTGATGTGACTGAGCGATCCGTCACTGCCATGCGCACAATTTGCCTGTCATCACGTGAAGTGGTGCGCTGAGGTGGATGCGATCGAACACGCCGGTCCGTCGTACCCTCCTGCATCCAACGATCACATATCCGCATTACAGTTGTTTGGTTTCGTCCAACACGACTACCGATTTCCCTGAAAGATAATCCCCAATCTCGGTAGGTCACTATCCTTCCTCTGTCGAACTCGGATACTTGATCAAAAGATGATCGCTGTTTTCGACGAGGCATAATTGATCGTTTTTTTTGAAAAAACCACAAGAAAAACATAATTGCCGAACTTGAAATCGTCGAAATCTCCAAGCCTTAAATAGCACTTTGAAGTGGCGCCACAGGCGCGCGTGATGTGCGTCTGCGCTGAAATTCTAATCATTTGCATATCTCACCTCCGCTAATGCATGTTGTAAATTTCATGTTATTTGCATGTTTCCTTCAGGGTGTTGCATTTACAGTGGCCAGCAGTGTATATACTGAAGTGCCACTGAATTAGGGATACCTACCTAGTAATGAGTTGGGCCTCCTCTGGCCTTGATAACGGCTGCCACACGACGAGGCATAGATTCAACAAGTTTCTGGAAACGTTCCAAGGGAATGGCTTGCCAAATATTGGCTAAAGCTGTCCATAATTCAGTAAGGTTCTTTGGTGCTGTGTGATGGCCTTTCACGCCTTGTTCCAAAACATCCCAAAGATGCTCAATAGGATTTAAGTCTGGGCTTCTAGGTGGCCAATTCATGACAGAGAAGTTAGAGGAATGCTCATCGAACCAGCAAGTAGCCAACCGAGACTTGTGAGAGGTACAGTTGTCTTGTTGGAAAACTCCTTTACCGTGCGGATAACAGAACAGCATAAACGGATGGAGGTGATCACCCAGCAACTCTACGTACCGAATTGCATTGAGGGAGGTTGGTACACGCACCAAAGATCCCAAACTGTGCCATGAAAAAACACCCCAGACCATGATTGAGCCACCATGCCCTTGTACAGTTCCAGCCAGGCATGCAGGATCCATGGCTTCATGAGCCTGACGCCATATTCTCAGCCTCCCGTCGGCGTTAAGTAGTCGGAATCGTGACTCATCACTCCATGCTACTCGTTTCCAGTCCTCTACACTCCAGTCTCTGTGCTCTCTTGCCCAGGCAAGACGTGCAGCCCGATGGCGAGTATAGAGCAATGGTACTCTCGTAGGTCGACGGCTCCCGAAACCCATACGGTGAAAGCGAGCGTTGCACAGTTCGTTTACTGACTGTACGACTGGCACCGTCATTAAACTGGGTGGTAATTTGAGCTAATGTTTGGCTTCGCTGGCTACGTACAATACGCCTGAGCCGTCTCTCACCACGCACTGTCAAGGCTAATTGTCCTTTGCAGTTTGCCCGATCGCTAGTTTTTTTTCCACCATCCATGTATTCTTGGTATACTCTTGACACTGTCGACCTTAAAAATCCTAGCTGTCTGACGATTTCGGAAATTGAATGGCCCATGCGTCGCGCACCTACGATTTGTCCGCGATCAAAGGCGTCTAAATCAGGCAGTTTACCCATACTGGCAATTCCAACAACTAATTCAGAACAACCACAGTACGCGCTATATATGCAGTTACCACAGCGCCCTCACTTGCATGATACGCAGCGCTACACAATTTGCATTGGCTTTGCTATCCCTAATTCAGTGGCACTTCAGTGTATATATGTGTGTGTGTGTGTGTGTGTGTCTGTACCGGGTGCGTCATAAATTCGTGCAAACTTCAAAATTTCATAATAAAAGAAATAATGCTCGGAAATTTTTTTCTGTTTGCGCCAATATGATCAGAGGGATTTTATGTAAAAAAAAAAAGTTTCCAAAAGTAACCGAAAGAGGGCGCTCATACGTCCTACTGAGACGTTTTATGCAAATCAGGCTATCAATAAAACACCTGGTTGGAAATGGATCCGTCATTCGAAGCCGGCAGCATGCTTTCTTTACCAGATTGAGCGTTGGTTGTTAAACTTTTCTACAAGAATGGTGAATCCCCAACTGTTGCATTGCGAAAGTTTCGCACGGAGAAAGGACTGAAGGCGCGAAAAAGGCCTATTTTATTGAATGGGATACTGAATTTAGTACGACGTTTTGAGGAAGCGGGGAGTTTGGAGGATCGTCCACGAATTGGCAGACCATCCTTGAGCGCGGACCGCGTCCATGTTGTACAAAGTTCCATGGAAAATTTGGCAGCCGAGACATCAACGGGAAGTAGCAGTGCTCGTGAAGCTGGAAGAAGAACGGGGATTCCGGATCCGTCGATTCGACGTATTCTGCACGGAATGTTGAATCTGTATCTGTACAAAATCCATGCACTTCACCAGTTATTACCGGCAGATACAGATGCAAGACAAATCTTTGCTACATGGGCTCTGGCACAAATGGAAAGTAACCCACAATGGTTGCTGAATGTCATGTGGATGGATGAAGCCCACTTTTCACTGCATGGTGACGTTAATACGCAAAACAGTCGTAGCTGGGCGACTTCAAACCCTCGTGAGTATCTGAACCGGCCACTACATTCTCCTCGTGTGACTGTTTGGTGCGGTTTCACCGCATCTTTTATTCTGGGCCCTTTCTTTTTTGAAGAGCCTTGTCATGTATTCGGGTGGAAAACCTGTACAGTCACTGCAGCACGGTATCTTACGCTTTTGCGTTACCACGTTAAGCCTGCATTGCAGGAAAGACATGCGTTACCTGTTGTCACATTCATGCAAGATGGTGCGCCGCCCCACATTTTACGTGATGTCAAGACGTTCCTGTTGGAATCTTTCACCGAAGACCGAGTGATAAGTCGAGGTTGTAAGGTTCAGTGGCCCTCACGATCACCAGATTTGAACCTGGCGGATTTTTGGTTGTGGGGATACTTAAAGTCTCGTGTGTACCGGGGTTCCCCAACCACTTTGGTGGAACTGAAAAATGCCATTCGACAGACAGTCGCTGCCATCGATGGCGACATGCTACACTCCGCTGTAATGGGCGTAGTGACGCGCCTCACTTGCCTATTGCCTTGTGCTGGTGGTAATGTTGAGCATCTATTACTTTAAAATAAATGCACAGTCTCATGTTATTGTGATATGTTTGATTTTCTTTTTGTGTTTGCCTGATTTGCATAAAACGTCTCAGTATGACATGTGAGCGCCCTCTTTCGGTTACTTTTGGAAA
The DNA here is from genome assembly GCA_907164885.2 of Dolomedes plantarius. Lineage (NCBI taxonomy): Eukaryota > Metazoa > Arthropoda > Arachnida > Araneae > Dolomedidae > Dolomedes > Dolomedes plantarius. The sequence continues at coordinate 181,678,146 of OU015494.1, read as the reverse complement.
CTTTTTTTTTTATATGGAAAAAAATCAAAAATCCCTCTGATCATATTGGCGCAAACAGAAAAATTTTCCGAGCATTATTTCTTTTATTATGAATTTTTGAAGTTTGCACGAATTTATGAAGCACCCGGTATATATATATATATATTAATGAATTTTAGCTGGCGAACAAAAATAAATTACATGTTAATTGTATATTCATAATAACACAAAATCTAAAAACAGAAAATTTCCTATTGTGAAAAAATTGCACGTGATGGAATTTTTTGGTTATTTTTTCTGAAATCAGCGTCCAAAAATACATCAGAAACAATGGTTAGTTTTCAGGAAATATTTTCATCGCAGACCTGTGTTATTTTACATATCACGGTGACATGATAAAGATTACCTTAACTTACGTTTAGAAAATAATAATGGATTCTTATTTGGTATTAAAAGATCTAATATGCATATTATCATTTCCTTTTATTTTTTCTCAGAGAAAAAAATTTTTTGAAAGAGAAAAGTCATTTTTTTACATCTTACTGGCTCACTGTCTTCTACATGTCTTACTGGTAGAACCATAAGAGTATAGTGACATAGATGCTGTCTCTGTACGTATACAAGACTTTTGCGGACTTAACAAACAATGCGGCCTTAACTCACTGCTTTACTTAAATTTCTATCCTTATGCTTCTTCCATCTTCTTTTTGGTTTTTTTTTTTTTGCCGATTAGTTTAGATTTGCAGGTTTCTTCATTGCAAAACACAGTGGGTATATCTTCGTAATTTGCGTTCGAATGTTTAGCCATGAAGTTATTGTGAAAAGACTGATTCAAGCTTGACCTTTACACTAAATTAAAATTATCTCTTAAATATATGTAAGCATATACATACATTTATAATTAAAACTGATATCAAGAATATGAAAAAAAAGATGTTTTTACTTTTAAGTCTAACAATATCTTGTTCTCAGTAGTGCCAAAATTACCATTATATAATGGACTGTTTCTAAAAGATATGATCATTAAGATGACTACATTCTGCCATTGGACAATCCTTTAAACATTTATAGAAAACTACAAGGACACCCGAACAAAGTAACATATATATGTTATATTCTTTTGCAGCCTCCATTTGAATTTCTTCTTTTAGCTCTCGTTCATTTTGCCACTTAACCACATCGCTTCTTCTACTATTAATTTGTAATATCATAAACCCCTTCCCCCTTCGCAGTGCGTAGAAAACTAAGAATTGTTTACCTGCAAAATTCGCATGTTTCTACAGGACTCTCTAGCCTAAAGCAGAAAGAGTGACTTCTCTCACCAAAAGTAGACTCTCTCTGACTATGATACATTACAGACTTAATTTGAAAGGGAGGTCTTTGCCCCTATTTAATTATTTTAGGTCTGAAAGAAATGATAATAATATTTTAATTTATATCTTGGGATTTGTAATTTTATATACATCAGTATTTAAATTATCGGGGTTTACATTGATATCTATTGGGTCCCAATACTGATATAAACATTTTAGTTTCTACATGAAACTAATTAGAGTAAATGCTAAAATAGAAGTGAAATTTTTGCAGTATTTTAACAATGCATATCTATCAATCTATGTTAAAAGTTAGAAGTCTTGAGATGCATAATAAGAATAACTAGAAACATACAAATGCTTTAACACTATAATTCTAATATTTTCTGAGATATCCTTAAGCTTTAATGCTTTTATCCCCTGAAAATTGAGCGAAATTAATTTTTTGTGCACATATGTGTTGGTATGTAACACGTAATCTCCCATACTTGTGCTGCTGTTAATTTTTTTTTGAGAGTTGGGCGCTACATAATGTTTTCAGAATACAGTTCCTAATTTTTCAGTGAAATTTATAGTGATTGGGGAAACGGTTAATCTACTCACAGTTATAGAGAAAACCAACGCAATGCATTTAAAGCCACATATAAGGTCATGATTATCTTAGCACTGATTTAAGAAGTTGTTGAATCTCAGTTTTTGATCTGATTATTTTGAATTGTGTTTCTAAATATTCAAAACCTAATAGCGATAACGTTTTCAATAAACACACATTCTCTGGGTTTGTTGTGAAGTAGCCTCAGTATATAACAGCTCCTTCCCTTTGAAAGGATGGTGCAAGAATTTAGTCCTTTATTAGTTATTTTCCAAGCAATTATTCAGAAATTACTAATTTGATTTCATCAATGAAAATAACCTGATTGAAGAAATTTTGATGAAAATTTTCTTTTCCTCGATTTTCAAAATTGCACTGTCTACATTATGCATTGTCTCACATTTTTGCTATGTTTTGTTTTTACACCTACTTTTTTTGTCTTTTTGTTTAATGATTTATGATCGTTACGTCTAAAGGACTTAATGACTCCTCTTATGGTTTCAGGAAAAACAGACAAACCATATTTTACACTTGCAAAACTAATAACTGCAATATGCCTTAAAGCAGAAAACCTTGTTTTTTTATTTAAAAAAATCGCAATGAATCTCAGATCTCAAGGGCCTAATTTGTAATGACGAATACCTCTTTCTTATTTGGAATATATTTTCCCATTTGTACTTCTTTTCACAGTCGAAAACAGCTGAATGAGTTGTTTAACTGTTTCTCTAAGATATTTACTATATTTTTTTCCCGATCATTATAAATTTTATAATTTTTACACATCTTTTATGTCAGTATAATATTACATAAAAATCAACAAACTACAACTTCTCTACTGAAAGAAACTTCGTACCCAAACGGTAGCCACACAAAAAGTAGGATAGTTGAATTGTCGGAATGAAAGTAACAGTTTCATTGAAAAAACAGTTATGTATAATACACACACACAATGTGCGTATTTATAAATGTTCATTTGCATGTATATGCGTAAGTAGTTATAGACCCAAAGGATATCTCTCATTTAGATCTTATAACAAGGGATACGTAAATTTCGCATAAAAAATATCGAAATTTCACAACAACAAAAAAATGCGTATAAAATTTCGCATTTATTTAAAAAAATTACAATTTATTTATTTATTTTTTTTTTTGGGGGGGGGGGCTAATGTCCCTGGGGGATGACGACAATTACAATTTTACTTACTTGTATCAAAATATACTAAGTATCAAAATTCTTAGTTAAAAGCTAACATTGTAGTAGTCTCCACATTATGTTAAGTCTTTGCCTTCTGTCCTTAATTACTATGTTGTACATATTAAAATATCTCAGCATCTACTCTGCTAACGGGACTTTAGAGGCTTTGTATAGCTGCCTTTGCAAAGATAAGGTATCAGCATTCCGTTTCAATTAACATCAGCAGAAGTCTCTTGGTTGAATACTGTAAATAGTTGAAATACCCTTGACTTTGGAGCCCAAGAGACGTTCTTAAATCTACTAAATTGGTCCACAAAACTTGATGGTTGATTTTTACAGTTAGATTTTTAGGTTCGACTCCGGTACGGACAAATTGTCTGTGTGAAATATGGAGCAAATCCGACGGAGAGTGAGATTTCTCAGTTAAAGACCGTGGATATTCTTAGTTAAGCAGTCATGTTAATAAATTATTTCTATTACCTAATTTCGCTTAAAAAGCCGTCTATTACCGAGTTTTCACCGAAAATCAGTAAAAAAATAATTATCGCATTTATTCGCCCATATCGGCCAATTTCGCATTTATTCGCATCTATTTCGTAAATACGAAAATTACGTATGCCTACTTATAACGTGTTTTCTTTCATATCGAACTTTAAATATCGATATTAGAAAAACTTTGTGCTTTTGAAATAGTGTATATTAATTAAACTAATGGCATAATTTCATTTTTTCAAATTTTATGAAGACTCCTATTTCAAAAATACTTTTAAATTCCCAAAGGGCTGTATTTAGCACTGTCAGTATTAATATTTCCCAAACTAAGAGCATGAAATTTTTCAACAATCACGGTAACAGAAACTGGTTTTCTTTGTTTCCGGCGGAAAGGATCTCGCCGCTGACATTCTTTGAGAATACAAACATTCCCAACAGCTCTAGAAAATCATCTATGGTGGCGGCTTCTATTCAAGTGAGGGTTACAAAGGTCCCCTATCTGAGTTGAAAAATAATCCTATTGACAGCAGCTCTCAAGCGACGGGGCAGTTTGATGTCCCCCACCTGTAAAAGCCCTCTACTCTTTCCTAAACAACAATAACCTGTTGTACTACATATGAAACCAAGCCGCACTGCTGCTCAGACAGTGGTAGCACCAGGAAGGTGAGGGTTTCACCTTCGTGAGTTGTTCCATGATACCGATTTGCACCCTTGCACCTTCTCGCTCATAAGGGACAGGCATTACAAGAGGAATGGAAGATTTGTGTCTTTATTAGCACGAGCAACCACAAACTCAAAAGGAATTGGAGATGCCAGAGGGATAGTCATTTATTACTCAGGAGGCTTTTTCACAGCTTATGTACATTGTTAAAAAATGTGTTTGAAGGATTCCGAGTTAAAGATTGTTTTTTTGATAGATTACTTTCTTTCTCTGGATTTATCCATGAGAAATTGTCTTTTAAGGTTTTTTTAAAATGATAAAATCTGGGCTCAGGGTCTCTAGACCAAGGGTAGTGAACCTTTTTTGTTCGAAATCTGGAAAATTTAAAACTAATTCTTCTAAAGGGACTGACATGTCGGCTAGTTTTTAATATTAAATGAGAAACTTTTCAATTTAGATTGTAACATTTTTTAATTGTGATAATTACAGGCTATAGAAAATTAACACAGATACAAATATAACGTATTTCGCTTAAAATAAGTAATGAAAAATTATTTATATACTATTTGTTTTTGCTGTTTAACTGTTGAAGAGTTTACGGTCAAGCTTTTATTTAATCACTTTGAGTGAGACACTCCGAACTAGATTTAACTGAAAATGACGATTTTACAAAGATTCGGATTGTTTTTAAAGAAGATTGTCCAAACACACACAACAGTCATTGCTAGTTAAGCTTCCAGACACAGCTAGGTAATTACTATATTCTCTCCTGCATTTTTAGTTATTATGTCTTATAATCACTCGCTATCAGTTGTTTCCAGACCATTTCTCAAATTGTCAACTTTTTCCCCATGTAGAAGGGAACTAAAAATCTATTTATTACATTTCAAGGTCTTTAACATTCAGCCTCTGAATAACCTCCAAATTACCACCGTTACATCTCAGTGTAAGAATTTTGGAGTCTCTGATAATGGACTGAATTGAGTAAATCTCATGGAAAATTCGTTGACTGTCGTATTGATAACTGTTCAAACTTTCGTGACAATATAATTTGATCTGATTTTTTGTGAAATTTTAGGTAAGCGAGGATCTACTTTCAAGTGTAAAAAATATTCTAAGTTTCTTTAAACCCTGTTGCGAGGAATTATCTGAAGTTAAACCTGAATCTCTAGAATAAAATCCCGCATCGCAACAACAGTTTTATTAAAACCATGCAGTTAAACGTTTCAATCATTTAAATGTAATCACCAATCTACAGGAAATATTATTTGTCTATGTCTCCAAGATTATTATTATTTTTTTAAACAAGATTATTTGAGTTTCGAAATTTTTCGGAAAATAAAGGGAAAAAAAAATAATTATTTCTCCGTCAGAACGTTCGAGACTAGCAAAAATTATTTTGCTCGCTGTAGGGTCGCCATCTATGGACTACGCGATTATATTGTCTTCCAAATTTTTTTTATCCTTATCGTACTGCACTTTTTGTGTCTTAAGTGTCTTGATGTATTGATAAAGAACTAATTGTTGGAAGAATGTTGTGATAGGGAGAAAGGGAAAATATGGGGATTTTGAGGGTAGTCTGATTACAGGTTTTTCAAAGACACTCTGGCGACAGAAATGAAACTATCTCTTTAAGCTAATTAAAATAGTTAAGAAATTGGAAATTTTCTTTTGCACTGGAACTGCCGATCGAAATGACTGGTTTTAAGTGTGGTAGAAATATAAGGGAAAATCTTAACTATCGTTAGTAATTAATTCATTTAACCCTTGGAATGGCATAGCTGTAAATGATGGAAATTCAATTAACAGCGCCTAAATCCTCGAAAGCTTTCAGTGAGCTAATGTATCAAAGACTGGTAGCAGTGATCGCCCATATTATACGTAAAAACTCATATGTGTGTGCAACATCTAATTTACTTATTTTACATCAATTTAAACAATAGACATTTTTCTTCATTTATATATAAGGAAACATCGCAATTTTTCTTTTTTCTCTTCTTCAGTAATAGAAAAGGTTTCTCTTGACTTCTGTTGCAGTCTTTTAGTTTAATATTAGGCTGTATGATATTAAGAATCAGGGGCGTAACTAGGCTGGGGCCAAGGAGGCCCCCAAGACAGGGGGTAAAAAATGAAGTCGTAATATTTCAGGGGACCTAATTTGCGTCCTTGCCCCGGGACCCCTAAATGCCTAGTTACGCCCCTGTGAAGAATATTCATTGGAGAACTAAGATTTTATAAACAGCTTTTCTTACAGGAAAATTAAAATTTCGCGTACATTTATGGAAGAATTTTTCATTAATCAGTAGATATGTTAAGCTCAATTTAACCACTTTACTGTACGATATTTCTTAGATGTCACTAATTTTTGTGGCAACTCCATGTGTGAATAATCTGTCAGCGGGGTGGAATAAACCTTTACTGGTCAATCTTTCAAGACTGCCTCGTCCGTAATCAGGTTATGCTCGGAAAAACATTTATAGAGAATCTATACTCACTTCTACCCAATCTTGGGTGTATATAATTTGAAGTGGCACTCTATTTGAATTTGAAGCAAACACAGTTTATACATGAAACAATGTTTATTGAATTCGTTGCACATATAATTGGCTTTTACAGCAATAAGCATGCGTACTACTTGTACGGAATGTATAAACACAGCTTTCAAGAACAATATATTTTTATACTCACGAACAGTAAGTCAAACCAGCAGTACTGCCACGTAAACTTCTGGCCCGCTAAGCACTAGCGCAGGATAACACCTTTTCAACCTTAACAACCTCCCTTTTTTTTCATTAATGACGCTGCGTGGTATTTATACTAAGCGCGTATGCCGAAATTAGCATATCTAAAGCAGCTTCTTTAATTCACTCAAAAGTTCGATTCTTGTGAATCGAATCTTGTGTATACCTTACACATTTTAAAACTCGTAATGACTAAACACTCTGCGAGCTACGAAAATTCATGGAAAAGGCCAACCAAATACCCTTATTGAGATTTATCTAGGAGCATGAATCACTTGGAAAACAGGCAGCTCTCCATAATTATAACTGCAGCATTTTATTTCAAAACTTAATAAAAGTTTTCTTAGGTTTTATTCAATCGCCCTGTCTTGCTTTTAATTGAGATATCCTTAATTTCGATATTATTGTTTACATTACTATTAATGCATAAATAATGATCAAAAATGCTGGGAAGAAACTAATAAAAACTGGTATCAGATTTTCCTGACAAATACAAAAAAAATTAAATGGATAAAAAGATTATCCTTGATCAAATACCAGTCCTTTTATGGAGTGATTATATGTGTTGAAGTTGTAAAAATAACTGAATTCAGCAATTTTTATTAAGTTATAGATTTTATTAAACAGTTTTATTTTGTTTGACAGTGAAATTTCAAAACCTTTTCCTATTTCGGTTCATTGTTTGTTTTATTTATTTTCTACTTGCTCCCATTTTTCGAATCTTACAGTCATTGTTCTTAAATAGTCTCTGATCTAGGATCTGGTGTACATAGTTTAAAGTGCTAGTCTCTAGCACCTAACTGTTTACATCATATTTTCATCCTTGGAGGGTTTTCATTTTAGGCTATTTTACAACTACCTGTAAATTAAGTGTTTGAATTCTGTGACATGCTAAACCTTGAATGAATGAAGTGTATATTATTTTTCATTATTCTATTTAAAACTAATATAACTGGCTACATATTTTTCCCACTGGTTCACTCATTTAACTTAATATTTATGATCTGATTGTAAAGAGAAAAAAAAATCGATTTTTCATTCTCCAACCTTAATTTAAACGAGTAGGGCACAAAATATTGTGAAGCCTTTATTTTCGTAAAATGTTTTCAGATTTTTAAAGATGTTTTAAAATTATTTAAAAATTAATTTAAACTATTAGTTGAATCGTAATTATTTTTATGACCAAGTTTTAAAGTGATAGATGAATTTTCAACCGATCTGAGAAATGTTAGATTTGTTTATCTCCACCCCAGCGCCTCCCCTATTGTCATTCTTTCCCCCCCTCCCTACGATCCGGAAGAAATCCATTTTCCCCTATCTACCTCATATGAAATAAAAATGTATTGAACGCCGTCTTGTCTTTTCCAGTCCTATTCTTTGCGCTATCATGATGCAAAAACGAAATACAGCAGAAAAAAATTACCATCGAAAAATTTATACTGGGTGGTCGCTAAAGGAAAAAAAATTGTAACCAAAGTAACAGAATTTTAACTTCGAATTCCGCTTTTTCCACTCCCAAAGGTGTTAAACATTTATTCATATAGGATGTAGAGCGTCGGTTTGAAACAGACTTATACGCGGCATTTGAAAGCCGGTTAAAATTGTATCAAAACTAGCGAAAACAATTTAAAGAACAAACATATAGATAAAAATCATGAATCTTAATCATTAAAACGGAATACTTTTCATGCACATTCATCACAATTTGCGGAAAATGCGGTTCATAGTAGAACTATTTTTTCTCGCGCATGTATACACGAGCGTCGCCGGCAACAGGGCTGAATCAAATGTGTGTGGCTTCTCTCAGACAGAATGGACAATGCCAGTGAGAAAGCTGGGATGCGATACGGCTCTTTCTAGCTTATCTAAATGAAATGGCTTGTTGAACTCTTATTTTGCAGACATGAAGTTACTTTGCTTGACAGTCGTTCTTATCTGTAAGTCAATCTTTGTTTACATTAGTAGATAATATGTGTTTTCGCTTTAAACAATTTTAAATACATGGGTTTGTTTATAGCATCTTGTAGCGTGCTCAGCCCGATCATTGGCGATAATTTCAATTGTCATCTCTTGATCGTTTAAGTTGGAATTTCTATTTTTAAAAAAAATTACCGCTTTTTCTATTGTTATCAACTATACATATATATATATATATATATATATGTATTTATTTATATATTTGTTTGTGTGCGTGTGTGTATAAAATTTACTATCAATTCTTAAGCTAACAACGAAGTGTCTTTTAAATATTGTGCGGAAGAAACAGCTTAAATTGGGGAAAATTACTTAAAACTTTATTTTATAATAAGTTAATCATGTATATAAAATGATGACATAAGATTTAAAACAGCATGATTTATAATTTTACAAAAGTAGTTTTAAATTTATGGTCATCGAAGTAAAAGTTATATTCCTATTGTTTTATTATTTAAAAAAAAATAAATTAAATTTATCTTTAAATTTATACTGATTCTTATATTATTTCTTAGATTTTTTTCCTTTTATTTAATGTTCATAAATAACTGTTATTCTCCGACGTAGAATTTTCTACATTGTAAGCAACCAAACCGCAGATTTTTTTTGAAATTCTAACTGTTTGACTCCTCCCATGTTCTCAGACTTTTTAATGTTGCTGCCTTAAAAAGGAAAGTTAAAGTTAAAATTTATTGCTCGATAAATATTAAAAAAAAAAACTTGAATTAGAAATCTAATGTTGTCAACTTTTATTCTAGGATATTTACTTTCATTAAAATTTCTAATTAAATGTATAGCGCGCTTCAATTTTTCAAATAAACTCTGCTGTGTCAACCGTGCGAGTCTGAAAATTATTTCGTTTAAAATTTGTTTGGGCAACAGTTACGTAAGTTTTGAGCGTAAGTTAATTGTTTGACCAATGTGTTACATTACAGCTTATAAACAATAGCATGATATGTTTGCTTTTTCCTTTCTGTCAAGCGTAAATTAAGATTGAATACTAATTAATGTCTGTTAGTTTCATAACAAGTTTTTCACATACAGTAAAAAAAAAATGGAATTTGCAATTCTGTTTTATGCATAGTAAAAAAAAAAAGCAGTTTTTGCTTTTAAATAGAAGGAGGAAAAAACTGAATGTTTTTATTATTTTAATGTGGGAATTTTTTTTTTATTTTGAAACCTTAGTGTTATTTTGTGATAATTACTTTACAGTACTTCACAGATTTATGAAACATTTCTGAACGAAAACAATTTCTCATTTAATCTCTGCACATATGTAGCAATTAATTAAGCCCATGGTAAACATCGTAGATCGGATATATTTTCTCAATTTCTATTTCGATGTATATGGTGTTGCTTCATTTCACGAAGAAAAGTGGGTGTTTTCAGTGTTCTGCTGGTCGGCATCGTGCTGTGAAGCTGACTTGATTGTCTTGTAGGATCATCCATCTCAAATCTAAACCTTAATCCTTGAGAGTCGAGGTACAGATACTTTTAGAACTTCCATTTCTGCGAAAAAATGGCCTTTTCACCAACCGTGGTCTCTCTAGTCCAGTTGAATGTTTATGATACTGGACTTGGATACTGGACTTGGTACTTGGATACTTATGATACTGGACTTGGTACTTGGATACTTATGATATTGGACCTGGTACTTGGATACTTATGATACTGGATTGTTGTTGCTCGGGGCATCTTAGTTATTGATGTGAGTTCGTGTAGAAATTTATCGACGCATTATATTAAACCCATTACATTGAATAGTACATTTAAGGAATTTAATTCAGTGATAATATTGATGAGGTTTAAAAAAAAAGTTTTATTTTAATTTAGGCAGGAGCCTATTCAACACGACTCTACCTCCTTTATGTCGAGTTCCTTCAAAAAGCAAAGAAAATTATGAATTTCATATTCACAGATGTATCAGATCTGTCATTCCTCATTCATTCTTCCCAATGTCTTATAGGGATAAAAGCCTAAGAAAATGCCGACGAAAGTGCACTTGCATTAAGAAATATGTCTCAACACTGAACTAATACCGTGTTCAGTTAGCTTTAATAGTGATTCTGTCCTATTGGAGAATTTAAATCTGTGCTTAATTTACTGAAAGTTGATTCATACAAATAGAGAAGATCGAACTATAATCTATTTTAATTTTGAAAAATGCAATAAACTCAAAATTAAATTAAATTGTTTTAATTTTCTGTTTAAAAAGAGTTTAATTTTCTATTTAAGTTAATGCAAAATATTTCCACCCTTTCGCTCATTTAAATCTGGATATAATCTATACTGCCTTTTTGACTGAAGCTTGATTGATTATTCTGCTGGTCGGCAGAGAGATGAATAACACTGTGATACAGCAGTTATAGAAAGTTTATTTCTTACAATTGATTTTAATGACAAAATTATGCGATTCTGTTTCTTCTCGATCTACCACTAGACTAAAATGATTCAAATTTTATTTCTTTACTTAGTTTTAAATGCAGACTTAGAAAAAAAAAATCATTACATGATTTATCAAGCTGAACATGCATCTCACTTTAAGTTTTAGGTCTCTTAGTCACGCAATCACTCATTTAATGTTAAATTTAATGTTGTACAAAGTAATGTCTTAGAAGTATTATATTTATTATGTCAAATCACGTAACTGAGTAATAAACTGGAAACCCAATGTAATTACATTTTTTAGAGGTTCATATACATTATCACTCATATATGTATTTTTTCGCCAGTGACCGCACGTCAGATTTTCTGTAGATCACGGAAAACGTGGAGAAGTCGGGGGTTTTCTAAACCTAACTTTAAAGTTAGAAAATCTTTAAAAATTACCTAAAAATTCTGAACATAAAAACACGGTGAGGAAATTTTTTTTCTCCTAAGATGACTGACTGCACATGCTGGATTTTCATCCGCGCTTTCTTTCCTCCAGTCCTCAGTTTTGACATGCCAAAAACAATATTTACTACTTTTAGTTTTCCGGTTGAATTTTTCCCCATAATAAGACTGAGCCTTTTCTCTTGCTTTTTCGTAAACTTTCTGTATCAGCTATTGTCTTTGTATTTCATTCGCGTGGACAGTTCAAAATCAGTGAAACACATTTAATAAATTAGGTATATCCTGGATTTGTGGATTACTTGTTAGTGAAATTTATCATAGCACTTCTTTCACATTTATCTTAAAGTAAAAAAAAGAATGATTTTTCCAATTTTGTTTGATGAATCATAATCTCCCCCCCCCCCCCCTTCACATTCACACTAAAATTCTATCATTTTACTGTAAGGCCATGGAAAAAAATTCTATCTATGTGTGCAAGTACGGTATTATATGCTAATATATCATTTTAAATTAGCAGAAAGGAAAAAATTCAATAAATTGCAGAGCCTGAGTGAACAAGACTTAAAAACAACAACAGCAACAAATTTTTTCCCAGAGGCTTAGTGTTAGTTTTCCAAAACCTGGAAACCCAGATTTGCAATAAAATATGTAAAAGTTATTATTTTCCTTTAGTAGCTCAATTTAGACTTAATTAGGAATAATTTCGTGTAGATTTCTTGTTCATTTAATGCATACTTTAAAATACTTGACGAAGTATAATTAAAGAAATATTTACAACAATATTGGGAATCTTTTAAAACTTACTAAATATTAACACATTTAAATAACCTTCCCAAACCCCTATAATAATTTTTCATGAGATTTGAATTAATTTTATTTTACCAGAACTCTTTGTTCCTAGCAAATTTGGTTTCTCCGTTTTACAGCGTGAGCTTTAAGTCTTACCCTAATGTGTATAATTGGAATTTTGAAGAGCTTGTCAGTATAAGTTAGTAATGTGAGGTTTTTTCTCCAGTTTTTATGTTACCTAAGTGCCATGCGCTCGATGTTAAACTTAAGTGCTAATAGAAACGGAATCGACTAAGATCTCGTTAAACAATAGTCCCCTCTGTTTTATTTTCCTGCAATTTTCTCGTTTCGAATTCATGGTATTTTCAAATCCGCATAAGCTCCATTGCTTTGTCGAAAGACAAGCCCCCAAACGGAATTCAGTGCCCCCTCCTCCACTATTTAAAATAAATAAATAAATAAATTTCAAAAAAGTTTTTAAAAAATTTTAAGGTAATGGGAATTCTGCTTCCGAAGTGTGTTTTCTTGTAACAAAATATTACTAATATCTAGGTTATAAACTTCCTCAAGGTACTATATTAGAATATTATCCAAATTCAAGATGCTAATATTTATGATTATCCAGTATAATACCTGTGTTGGATTTCTATGAATAAAATTACAAAACAGGTCGAGCTATAAATTAATTCTATGACTATTTGATTATGTAACTTTTATTACTAGAATATTGAAATTGCCTTAATGTCAGTCTATTACTGTTACTTGCATGACAAAATTTTCATTTAAGTTTCGACCGTAAATTTACCACATGCATAAGAGTAATACTTGTATATCGTATCGTAAAAAAATATCGGCATACTCATATTCCATTCTTTAGCAATGAAAATATTTCCTTCTCAGTGCAAATCTGGCTTCTCTGGTGGCCCTACCTCCCTAAACATGTGTTTACACCACATCAATTAAATCATTCTCCAACCATTGACGGATTAAGCGACTCGCTAGGCCAAGTATCGAGTGAACTTGCTTTTCTAAGATAGTGCTTTTCAGTGGGAGACGGTATCGAATGGGACTCATTTCTGTCCACTTAGTAGCCCATTATTTAAAATCTAATTTCTTTTAAAAAATATATCAAAAAAATATATTAAAATATTGTGTATTTTTTTACTTGCATGACAAAATTTTCATTTAAGTTTCGACCGTAAATCTACCACATGCATAAGAGTAATCCTTCTCAGTGCAAATCTTGCTTCTCTGGTGGAGATTTTCGACCGTAAATCTACCACATTCATAATTTCGATAATATTCTAATATAGTACCTTGAGAAAGTTTATAACCTAGATATTAGTAATATTTTGTTACAAGAAAACACACTTCAGAAGCAGAATTCCCATTACCTTAAATTTTTTTAAAATTTATTTATTTATTTATTTAAAATAAAGGAGGAGGGGGCACTGAATTCCCTTTGGGTGCTTGTATATGATATATTTTTTTAAAATATATTATATCTGAAAATGTTTTGTTATAACGTTGAAATATTTATCAAATCTTTTACACAGTTATGTTTGTTCCGTTATAATTATAATTATAATTATTATTTAAAAAAAAATGAAGCTTACAGTTACCTGCACTTGAAATTTTAATGAATGCAGTACTTTATTTGTTTGTTTATTTATTTTAAAGCATTATGTCATTAGTCTAAAGTATTCTATGAAAGTGTACTTGAGTGTATCATAAAAATAGTATTTTTATTCATTGGATCAAAGATACACATGTATTATCTTGTGATTATAGCCTTACTTATTGAAACAGATCATAACAGCTACGAGGAGAATCTGCCTGCATGTTCTTTAGAGAAAAATAGGCATATATCAAATATTTGCGCCTCGCTTTGTCGTATCGACGTCCTTCTCAGACTGCCTATTTTGAAAAGAGAACTTTGAAGAGCAAACATATCACTGGATTATCGTCCCCCCACATACCCTTCACGCTGCAAATTAAATAAGGGGAAAAACCAGCTGGACGCCCTTAGTGATTGAATCTGTCCCTCCAACCAGTTTAGTCTGTAGGGAACATTATCTTATTCTGTCGTACATAAGAATGAGTTTTGTTTAGCTTTTATCGCTTAAAGGTTTTAACAATATTTGCGATTAAAAAAAAAAAAAAAATGTTTATACTTAGTATTAGAAAACAATTTAAAAATTAAATAGTTTAAACGTTAAAAAATAAAGGTTTTTGATTGTGAGTAAAATATTTGTGTGATCGGTAAGAGAACGAATTTGTCATTTATTTTTTAGAATATAATTTTGTAATGCTAAACAAATATAGCAAAAATATCGTTCAATTGCCAAGGATGAGAACTAAATATTTAATATATCTCAACTAAATTTCACATCTTTGAGACTTAATAAAAAAAAGATCAATTTAATTTCGTATTTTAAGCCAGAAAGAAGCTTTACATTAATTTTTTAAAAATCCCTTATTTGTTAAGTAAAGACAATGAATACTCCATTTACTACTCCCCCCTAATAATAATAATAATAATAATAATGAGCTAATGAACTAAGTCTTGTAAAATTATGCAATTTTATCAATAAACAGCGTTGAATAGGAAAATAATCTGTCTGAAAATTAGAGACATGTGTAATTCTTGGATTGAGACCCAAAATAAATTTAGCACGTTCATATTAATAAGGAATTTTCAGCTTGAAATATATTTTTCTTTCTTCCGTGCTATCAATATTTTAACCTTATTTTCCCTGAATTTGCTGAATAGATTTGTAAATAGTTCCTCGTTAATGAAGTCTTTTGCTTATTTAATTTTCCAGTACGTGATTGTGAGGAAATCATTTCACCTTTTATGTATGTAATATTTGTGCTAGCTTTATTTGCCACTTTATTATCAACAGTCTTTCAAAAATATCAACCGCTTGACGTTTTCTGAAAGTGCTGATTCAATATATCATCGCTATGATTATATAATCTATGGCAACCCTCTTGGTTTCTACCACTGATATTAAAAACGAACTTTAAAAATTAAGCTAGTTCTATGTTTTTTGGATTTTTGTATATTCTAAATTTTTACAAGTTCAGTTATATGATAAATAGAAAATTGATTAATAGTTTTTATGCTTGTTACTAAGCGCATTTAATGATAGACTATGGATATAATGAAAAATAATATGGAAAATTCTTTGAAAAGCTTTCACGGTGACATATGTATGTTTAAACACCGATAATTAATATGGAAAAGGCCACTAAGCTGCCACTCCTGAAGTCGAGTACAAAAGCATATGTCGAGAATGTAGAGTTCATAAGCATTAGTCGAGATAATAAGCATTATGAGTTCAATCATTAATGTTGCTGAAATTTGTAAAATTTCTGCTGTTGAGTAACAATTTGTGTCTCTAAATTTTAACATCAAAACACAAGTCACACTCGTGTAAAATCACGGCAGCAAACTTTCAGATTCAACATCCTCATGTCTTGAAAAATCCGTTTGATTATATTTAATTTTTCTCAAATACTAAAGTCTTAAAATTTACTGAGTCATGACAACAGCGAGAAAAAATGTATGCAGGTAATTTGAATTGAACGTGTATTTTTTTTCCCTCCCCATTGACACAAATATCGTTTTTTATACGAATAGTGTACGTTCAACTAACTTCTCCTGTGAAAGTACCCTGTGAAAGGCGTCTTTTTCAGATGGAGAATCGCTAGAATCGTTTCCGTTTTAAAAATTATTATTCTTCCTTCTCATTATGCACGAATATATTTAAATACAATTAGGCGCTGATCATTAAATGGAGTACAATATGGGTGTGGTCAAAAGCTTGCATAAAGAAGCAATATGAAGAGAAAAGTTGTCCACTTAAAAGCCGCAGTATTTTTGATATAGAATGTTAATAACATGAGCTGGATAAATTAAAAGTTTTTCATATTTCATGACTATATTATATAACTAGTTACTATAAAATCGTTTCGACTGATATACCTATGAAACTCGGAATGTTTGCAGCAAAGTGTCTTAATTTAGTAATTTTAGCCCTCCCCTCCCCCCCCCCCCTCCAAAGTGACTGCGGTATTATCAAATTGAATCTTTCTGTTTGTCCTCCGCTTTTTTTCTCCTCATTCTTATAACAGAGATTTCTTTCTTCGCTAGAATAAGGTTGCCTTTCCAATTTCCTCTTCGACTTCTAGCAATGCGAGTAATTTTTGTGGCTTCATTAGGATGTCCTCTTCCGCGCGAGATATACGTCTTAAGTCAAACGAAAATAACTTAGGCTGATGTAAAAGCTGTGGTATAAATTAAGATTTGTATGAATTGCTTTAAAATGTATACTTCCTATGTTCATAACATAATTCCTCAAATCCCCCGCCTATGAAGTATAAAATAACGTGGGAGTAGTTGAATTTTTATTACATAATGAGTGCGGAAAGTTTTTGTTGTTGTTCCGTCCAATTCGGCGGGCCTTGGGGATATTCCCATTCTTACCTCCAGTTTTGTTGGCTGCCTCACTTTGCTCCCTAGCTGCGTTTACATGGACAACAACAATACCCGGGATTTACCCGCTAACAGGGAAATTCTTTGAAGTCCGTTTACACGGGACAACATTTTCGTCCTGCTTTTACCCGCCTTACCGGAAGTAAAGGCCATCACATGATTCGGCGGAAGTGATCATCATACACCACCTTTCCTTGTTTATTTATTATTTAAATGCAGCCCATGTCAGTCGCTGTTGATAAGCATGGATTTTTTTCTGTTGTTTTTAAAAATAAATTTAGAAAATAGATTGGAAAAAAGGAATATAAGAACTAGGAGATTGATGCGGATATTAGATATAATCGTACGATCCGTGGCTTCATCGCTAAATTAAGTTTTTCCACAACGAAGAATGTGGGCAAAATTACGAAGCTCTGTTTGGTGGAAGAAATTGTTTTAAATTCCTGGAGTAATAAAGACTGAACAGAAAATTTTCGAATCGATAGGTACATTTTTTTTAAATTATAAGATTAATTGTAAGATACTTATTGTTTTAATAAATCCTTTTATAAAATCAAAATGTAATTTTGATTTCAATTTTGTTTCAGTAATTTTTAGTCATGTATAAATAAAAAAAATCATAAATAGATATAAATTAATTTTTATCTGTGAATTCTAAAATAATTAATTTATAAATAAATTTTAATGTTACGTTTAATTATTGATTATACTTATTAAATTTATTAATTTTACCATAACACTTTAAATGAAAATGTTGCATTTTCATTTCAGTGTTAAAAAGATATGAAAAAAAGAAGCTATGAAAAAATTAACATAATTAATGCAAATGAATATCTTTTCATCAATAATAAGTTTTATGCTGTTTGTAAAATATTAAATAGCTTCAAAAAGTATCAACATATGATTTAGAGTAATATTTTTCCGATAGAGTTAAATATTTTTTTTAAGATGTCTTGCCTAAGAGTGTTATATATTGTTATAAAAGCACGAACAAAAGAATATAATATACAGTAATAGTTTTCAAATATGTAATATGTGAAAACTTATAATAAACTTTTTAAAAATTAAATGTTTTGCCCAAAATTTATTATTATTTTTTTAAAGGTCAACATTCTCGCTTTAACCCCTTCCTTCTCGCTCCCGTCAAAATAACGGGATGAGGTTTCGCTCTCTATTTCTCGTGCCAGTGATATTTCCTAGCTGGAGTGTTCAAAAGTAACACATCAAAAAGATTAAAAACAATCAATTTCATTTACCCAGAAGAAATTTTATTTCTTATTTTACATACCAGAGGGCAGTACCAGTCTATTTATAATGTACTAGGTAGTAATAAAAGTGGGTGGTAATAGTAACTGGGGATGGGCTTTTTTTTAAAACTAGATATGGCAGATCAAGAAATAAATGAAATCCTCCGGAAAAAATAGACACTTTTCTACTGTTTTCTTGAAAATTATGTGATCGTTAAGAGGTTCCAGATCCCTCCATCGATCATTTGGCTGTATTTTCATGGATTCGCACATGTTCAAATACGCCACGTTTGTTTACTACTAGCTTCCTGCTTCGAAATGCATCATGGGTAATTAGTGGGTTTTATCCTAGTTCGAAGCAGGGTCGAAATTCCACCCTGCATTTTTCTCTATCGTAGGGAAGAGAAGTGAAAAAGTAAGGAACAACCCTGCTTTGACCCGGGTTTTTGGCACCGGGGCTTTGACCCGGGAACATCCAGGATTCAAACTAGGGATGCGGCATCGACAACAAAACATCGATGTTCTGAAACATCGATGCTAATAAAACATCGCCCCAAAACCATCGATGTTTTTAAACATCGATGTTTTTTAATTTCCATTTTTTTAAAAAACTGGTTTAGTAACCTCTAAGATTAATGTTACTTCGGTTAGTCATTGGGGGAGGGGGGGGGTTATTTTACTGTCTAATTGGGCTGACACAAATGACAAAAACTTGGTTGTTAGAGTCAGCGCATATCGCAGAATTTCCATTACACATTTTATTACTTTTACCAGAAAATTGAGGAAGAAATTATTGCAATTTATTAACAAATCTTTTATTTTCAAATTAAATAATACAAAAGAAAATTACATACATTTACACCAATTTGAAGTACTGATGCAAAATCAACGTATGGGGGAAAACTGAACAAGCTTATTTTTTCTTTACTGTAAATAACAATTACTGGGGCATATAATTATTATTCATTGGTTGTTCATTGCCATTTGTCTCTTTGATAGAGAATCGTTCCCACTTTTGTATTCGTCCTTTTCAGAATTCAGACTTACATTTACTGAGTGGGAAAATTATGCTATGGGGTTAATTTTTTTATTATGGTACATTTTCATTAAAAAAAAACATCAAGACAACGTAAAACATCGAGCACAAAACATCGATGTTAAAAAAAATCGGCTTCAATAAATCGATGTTTAAAACATCGATGTTTTTATCAAAATATCGATGTCGCATCCCTAATTCGAACCTTGGATCAGGGGTAATAGGTAACGGCACTAACTAACGTGCGGGTGTTCGTGTGAAGAAAGTGAACGGAAATAATTATTACCTTGCTCACAACGCAGAGAGCGAGTGCTTATGCTGCGTTTGCATTCATGTTCTCTGTTCTGCTCTGCCTTGGGGAAGCCAGTGATTTATGTTCACTGCGTACTCCGTATATGCGTGGATCGCCTCCTTTTTCGGTCCTGCTACAAAGCATCAAAGATCCCGGGGTCCCGGGGGTCAAATGGTGTCAATGGGGGCGGGGGACACGGCGTGTAGGGTTACCGTGACTAATGTGATGACAGGAGTGGGGGGGGGGGGCGCCATGCAGAGAACTCTGCATGAATGCATATGCACCATTAAAGATGAGAAAAACCGGAACAAACTTCCATCACAACTGGTATCCGCTATTTCCCTCCTTGCCCACGGAGACAAGATATATTACATGTATAGAGTTTCTATGCTCACTTCTACCCAGACTTGGGTGTATATAATTTGAAGTGGCACTCTATTTGAATTTTATACAAACGCAGTTTATACATGAAACAATGTTTATTGAATTCGTTGCACATATAATTGGCTTTTACAGCAATAAGCATACGTACACTTGTACGGAATGTATAAACACAGCTTTCAAGAACAATATATTTTTATACTCACGAACAGTAAGTCAAACCAGCAGTAGTGCCATGTAAACTTCTGGCCCGCTAAGCACTAGCGCAGGATAACACCTTTTCAACCTTAACAACCTCCCCCTTTTTTCATTAATGACGCTGCGTGGTATTTATACTAAGCGCGTATGCCGAAATTAGCATATCTAAAGCAGCTTCTTTAATTCACTCAAAAGTTCGATTCTTGTGAATCGAATCTTGTGTATACCTTACACATGTTAAGTTTGATTTAATGACTATCTCCTCTTTGTTTAAAGTTGTTGACATCGTTTAATAAAATATTGTTTGTAAAAGACGAGATCTTTAACTGTTGACCAGAGACGTATCAATACGTCTTCTGTTACCGAACGTTGTTGACCGGGGACGTATTCAGACGTCCGATATTGACTTGTATGAAAAATAGCTGACCACAGGTGTTAGATTCTGCATAAATCTCCCTGTCAACAATGTGTTAAGATAAATGCACTGTGGCCTTTAATGAACCTCTAAATGTTTAGAAGTAACTACTATTTAAATGGAACAAAGCAACTATGTAATTCAGCTAGAATATAACCAAGCGCAAAAATGAAGTTCGCGTATTCACCTACTTCGATACGCTCCAAGTGGAATTACCAGGAATGCAGCAGCAATTTTTCAGTTGCATCATACGAAATTAAGTTTGGCAGAATATTGATAGAATTAAAAAAAATAGATAATAGTAAAAATTAATATGTATAAAAGGTTTTATCTTCCTTCTGTCACTGTAGTATGGTACCATGCATTTTATTTATTACGGGAGTTGCCATTATTTGCACTTGTGCATTTTTCTGTGCAGGGCCTAATGAAAAAAGCCGCATCGATTTTGAAATTCGCAATTATTTTTTCAATTGCTATTTTATAGTGATTATTTTAAGGTTTCTTTTTCATTCACTAGTCTGGTTATGTTTGTCTTTTTGTTTTTTATAACATGGATGAAGTTGAACTAGTAAAAATTCAGGGGAAAACGATTTGTGCTTGACAGTTGTGGTTGGAGCCAATGTTATATTGATTGATTGTGATTAAATACGTTAAAGAACATGACATACTAAGTTGCTAATAGTATTTAAAACCTGCTTTATTTAACTGAGGTATAAAATATAATATTTGCATAGTTGAGAAGTAAAAAATATAATTTAAGTTATTCCACTATTCAGAATATGTTTAGCCTCTAATTTTTAAGTATTTTAACTTTATGCCTGTTGATTAACTTTTCCTTATATTTCAATGTTTGTTTAGCTAATAGCATTTCAATCATTTAAGAATCGTTAAAATTGAAAATTCATTCAAGATTGAAAACAATGCTGAACATAGTGTATCGTAATGGTTGTATTGCTGAAATGTCCCACTCAAAAAATCAATCAATATAACATTGGTTGGAGCCAATGTTATATTGATTGATTGTGATTAAATACGTTAAAGAACATAACATACTAAGTTGCTAATAGTATTTAAAACCTGCTTTATTTAACTTCCGAGATATAAAATATAATATTTGCATAGTTGAGAAGTAAAAAATATAATTTAAGTTATTCCACTATTCAGAATATGTTTAGCCTCTAATTTTTAAGTATTTTAACTTTATGCTTGTTGATTAACTTTTCCTTATATTTCAATGTTTGTTTAGCTAATAGCATTTCAATCATTTAAGAATCGTTAAAATTGAAAATTCATTCAAGATTGAAAACAATGCTGAACATAGTGTATCGTAATGGTTGCATTGCTGAAATGTCCCACTCAAAAAACGAGCCCCTAATTGACGTTATATGATGACGTTATATGATGACATTACATGACATAATTTAATGACAAACAAGGGCCTCTTTTTCTTACGGAAGCATATACGCGATATATAGGTCTACTTATAGTGACTGTTATCTTTTGAAATTTATGACTAACGATTTGAAGCATATGAGAACAACTTTTAAACTTTTCATCAACACAGATATTGCTATTTTCCTTCTGTTCAATTTATCATCGTAAATAAGTTTGAAATGTTTACAGTATAGTGTAGAGGAATTTTAGATTTATTTAATTTTTCCCTTTTTGTCTTGGGATATGCATCTTAAATGTTTAAATCGAAATTACCTTTTAATAACTGCAATGCTTTTAATGGCATTCTTTAGTATCAAGTTCAACAGTTTCTAACGATATGTCAAGAATCATTCACTTTAAATGTACAGCAACAAAAAATACTTCTTTAGGATCGTCAGTTTAGTTTTTCTCTTCCTCCCTTTTATGAAATTTCAGATTATCATTGTAAATCAGTAGCATAGATGCAAATTTTGATGACTTTGGAAAAATAAGATTTAAATGGAAAGTACTCTTTTCGAAAGTGCTGCAAAAAGCTCCTTTTTACCTCCCTCTTAAACGAACTTCTGCTTTTTTCGTCGCTTAGAATGTTTATATTACATCTTTCTTATCTTTCCTCAAGTACGTAATTGCACAAATCCCGTATCCTCTAATTGCGACGCGTGAGCCTGCTTCACTTCCAAATTACTCTATTTCCCAAACTGATGTAACCAAACTTTCGAGATCGGCCATAAAGGTCCACATGTGCTTCTTTATACTTACCGTGTTATAAATTTAATGTTAGAAGCAAACTTTTACATTAAGTAGGAGAAAATTACTCCAAATCTTAAATTTCCCAAGTTGTATAAACTAAAAGAGCTCTGAACGTGAAAATCTATATTTTTAAAATCTGTGTTATATATTGCTTGGCATTAAATGCATTGCATACTTATTTTAATAGTTCATAATAAGCTTATAATTTTTCTAAATTTTGTTTGAAAAAGAATTTTAAAAAAATGTTTATGATGAGACTGAAACCTTTTTTTAATCAGCCTATAGAATTTTCTTTCAAAACAAATAAGAGCTGAAAAAAAAATTTTGTGTTTTGAAACACAGTAATTATCAAACATATCCTTGCAACATGAATGTAACGTTAACATAATAAAATCATCAAATTTTTACTCGCGAAAAGGAAAGTAAAAAAGTTGCAACTTTTCGATTGCTTGTTTTATTGCTCTTGCTCTCTAGTTAATGAACACATCCATCAGGTTGTAGCATCCGTCTCTCCCCGAAGAGGCTTCTTTGTGATAGGCGTGTTTTTTTAAGTTTTTTTTTTTATTATCTAATTTTTGTTAACATTATGATTCCTAATAAAATAAATAAATAAAACTTCCGTACAATTGTTTAACTTTTTCCAATGATCCTACAAAAGTTGAGTGAAAAAAACAAAGTGATTTGAGAATATATTTGAGAATTTTTGTGAACTGATGATATAAAAAGACACAACTGTATTTGCTGCTAGAGATAAGATAATCCACATTTTTTTAAAAGCAAAATCGTACGCCTGTAGCTGTTATTATAGGCTGTGTAAACATTTTTTCTTGTTGGCTGGTTGTGGATTTCAATTACGTCTGAAGGGCTTTAGGAAGATACCTGGCTAGGGGGATATTTTGAGTTAAAATTCCTCGTATTTACATTGCATACCAAATATTTTGCTCGATGTTTTCTTATTCCTATATCTTTGTCATCGGGTTGTTTCTTTGGTTGCTGCTTTTAATGTTTGGTCTTTAGTGAAATCTGATTATTACTTCAAGGGTTAGCTAAAGCTTTGTTATCGAATAAGTAGGCTATAAGTACAAAACTATTCTTCCAGTTACGAAAAATGGAAATTATGGCTCCTTGATTGTCTACATTTCAGTGGTATAATCGTCATAGTAGTTTTCTTTTAAACGCGTTAACCGGTTGAAAATATGATCAAGGGGACTATTCCATTTCTCCCGCTCTTATTCATATTTTACTCTCACTGCAAGCGAAGTATGTGAATAGCCCGATGTATAGTGGTGAAATATCGGGTGTGAGTGTGGGAGGATAACAAAGCCCCCATCTCCCCTAAAAATCGGTAGAAAAGAAAAGCAATTCCAATGTTAGTGTTTATCCCCCCTCTGAAAGAAAAAGGTATTTTCTCAGAAACCAGAAACTCCCCTAGAAAATCATTTTTGATGCGTATCTAGGATCAAGGCAGGAATCGAATAGGGCAGTTTCATCACCCCGGTCCGATTTTCTAACCTCTGAAAAAGGTTATATATGTTTCCATTCACACTCTTTACTGATCAGCTTAGTAATTAGCCCTCGTGTAGCAAAAGTTGAACGTAGCGCTCCAAACGAAACCAAACTGATCAGCTTAGAAGTGAATGATGTGATCTGTCATGGACCTGTGCTAAAACCTTGGATACTTCCTCATATAGCATGCGCCACATTTCTTGGAACTACAGATTGGCTGTGTGGGATAACAATTGTTGAAGCAGTAATGAACCAAGCATTTGCCTAAATTTCTTCTACATTCACCATAGATGTAATTCATAAATACCCCCTTTGATATGAATTGCGATTGCTTCTTTATTATTAATTTATTCTTTTTCATCATAAGTTGAGGACGGTCTTTTGAAAAGCTTATTTTTAAGATTCTTACATTTATCGTCCCAATTCATTTGACAAAATATTGAACAAGAGTTTTAGGAGCTACGACAAAAGCTTCGTAATTGTGATACTTTGTCCACAGTTAGAGTCAGTTGATGAATGTCTTTTGGTAATGCCCATCAAAGGTGGTATTTATAATTTACTTGTATGGATAATGCAGACGAAAGGATAGGTAAATGCATGATTCTTTATTGCTTTGACAGTTGTCATAATCCTTAATCATAAATATATTATATAAATTGACATTACATTGTGGCAAACAATCTGCTTAGTTTCTAAACAAACTTAACCCCGAAACCTTTTTGAATAGCTTCATAATATTTATAATACTAGCAACCGTCTTTACGAACCAGTCAACAAAGCTTTTTTCCCCGTTTGGATATATAAGGAATACGTATGTATCTAAGAGCGATGAATATGCAAGACTGGAAGGCAACGATCAATTTCTCTTTCTAAATCTTAAGTACTCTTCTTTGTCAGGTCTCTCTCTTATCAAAGCATTTGTTTATGCTTGTAAAAAAGTTAATATGTCGATAACAAATGAAGTCTTTTTATCTCGAGACATTATCAGTGGATGACCACATGCTGGAGTTGTATGGTAAAAGCACTGACTATGAAAATGGATGTAATCTAAGAATAAAATTTTAATGTTTCCATGTATTTAGGAACTCTAAGGTAGTCTTTCTCCATTCTTTTTTACATCTTTCTTCGTCTAATATATCTTTTGTCTCTGTCATCGTTCGTGTTGGCTCAGTGCCCTGCCAATTTTCCTCAAAATTTTCTACATTCTTAGTGCCAGAAATATTGCCTCTCTTTCTCTCTTGCCAGCATCTTATTCACGAATTCCTCTGTTATCACGCGTTGTAATTACTAGCATATATCTTTCTTACCTTTTTTTTCTTCTTCAAAGCATTTTCTTGTAACAGTTCAAGTCGCCTTATTTATTTTGCCAAATGGGAATTTATCTAACAAAGTTTCTAAATTTTTTTTTTAAAACCAAATAAAATTTCTTGAATAAATACTAGAAGTTTCCATTTAACGAACATTCAATAGAATGAAGTTTTCAATAGAATGAAATTACCTGCAGAACTTTGACCGAGAACGTCTGCTACATACAAGTTAATCTCCTAATCACGATAAAAAAAAATTCCGCACAAGTTTTTCCGAAAAAGAAGCATTCGATATAATTTGATAGGGACTGAAGGTTTAAGTAAGTGTTAAGTAGGTGAAATATTTTCTAAATACAGTGAAACTTCTCTATGGCGGCCAGTAATGGTACCAAAAAAAAAGTGGCCGTTTTGAGGGGTGGCCGTCGAAAAGAGGTTTCTTTGAAAACATTGGTTCTGTGGAGTCTTTAATCGGTTCTGAACAAAATACTTCCGTTTAGAGGGGTGGCAGGCTACAGAAGTTTCACTGTAATTCTTTTTTCAAGAGACCTCTGCAGATCAGGATAGAATTACCGATTCTCTACAGTTTCGGGATGTATATGGAATAAAAACTTCCGAAAGCTCACAGTTTATTTTGTTTTCATAACACCTTTGTTATAACTAGTTTCGGTTTCCTCTGTGTAATTTTTTCGATAACCATTTCTTTCCGTTTCTTATACATTTATAAGAGAGGCGTACATTAGATTTAACACATTCTTTTACTGAGACATCAGGAATATCAAATGACCTTTTGTTCTTTAATCCCCATGTTAAGCTATGTTTTACTTGCACATTAGGGAACACATATTTTAGATTTTCTTTTCATCTAAGAATAAATCTTTAAATTTAGTGAACGAGTTTCCAAAAATTTATTTCAAACTTTGACAAATGATTTTAATTTTGGGGAGAGACATCAATAGCTCAATATCTTGTGAAAAATTAACTAATATATATTTCAAATTTGAAAATGTACGTTATTCAATTCCTACTATTAGTTCACACTCTCTCTATATATATCTTGTTCAAATTTTCAATCGTTAATAAAAGTACTTTTTATTCATCCACTCAAGTTCAAATACATTTTTTTAAACTTGTAGTGGATGACACTTGATGTTAATACAGTTTTTTCAAATATTAATTCATTAATTAAATTTAATTAATCAATTTTAGTTTTAGACCTAGAGCGTCTCTTGCTCTTGAATAGTAATTTCCCTCTTGTTACTGTGTAAACGGTAGCACTGCGGTATCGCGGGCTTCTCCCGGCCTGTAGGTTGCGAGATCGAATCTCCAACCTGACAAACTTTTTCTCTCTTTTTCCCCCCCTCCTAATCTCGCACAGTAGGCAAGGTTCTGGCACGCAATCCTTTTTTTCAATTCCTACTATTAGTTCACACTCAAATTTTTCTTTGTTGACCTAAGTAGGAATTGACTTTAAAATTTTTTTTTTATATATTACTTGTTTTTTCCATAAAAAAGTACATAATAACGAGGGTTGTTCGTGTTTTTACAGAGGGTAAAGCATTCCTTTTATTATCCATTCATAAAAGATGGGTCCAGCCGCATGAACACTTTGGAAAGATTCCGTTGAGAGGGCTGGAACTATTTTCTATTGGTTATTTCCGATGAAAACACTTTTTTATATAATTAGCGTATTGAGTCTTTGTTTTCTTTATATAGACAACTTTTTCTGTACTTTATATATTTTGTAGGTCATTTTGAAGAAAGGTCATAACATGGTTTTATATGTTATGTATAAAACACTTGTGAAAAAACAGACGGTACGTGTTTGATTAGTGAGTAAACCTAATTGCTTGATAGTGAAAGAAAAAAAGAGGGGGTTGAAATATTATGACAGTTCTTGTCATTAAAGAAATATTCTAATTTTTCAATTCCTACTATTAGTTCACACTCTCCCTATATATATCTTGTTCAAATTTTCAATCGTTAATAAAATACGTTTTATTCATCCACTCAAGTTCAAATACATTTTTTTAAACTTGTAGTGGATGACACTTGATGTTAATACAGTTTTTTCAAATATTAATTCATTAATTAAATTAAATTAATCGATTTTAGTTTTAGACCTAGAGCGTCTCTTGCTCTTGAATAGTAATTTCCCTGCTATTACTCTGTAAACGGTAGCACTGCGGTAGCGCGGGCTCCTCCCGTCCTGTAGGTTGCGGGATCGAATCCCCAACCTGACAAACTTTTTCTCTCTCTTTCCCCCATCCTAATCTCGCACAGTAGGCAAGGTTCTCGCAGGCAATCCTTTTTTTCAATTCCTACTATTAGTTCACACTCAAATTTTTCTTTGTTGACCTAAGTAGGAATTCACTTTAAAAAATTTTGTTTTTATATTACTTGTTAAAGTAAAGGCTTTCAATCTGAGGCGTCCTAACTTTCCCGAGATACCTTGGTTGGGGATGCTCCCATCCTTAGCTGAAGGCACACGTGTTCCGTACCCGATTCTGCAGTCAAGGATAACAGTGTGGCCCGAACTTTCGTTGGAAAGAATGATTGTGCAAGTAAACATATAAGGAAAAAAAAATGGCTAATGGAAAAAAAATTCAAAATCGCTTTAAAATGAATAAATTAAACACATATGTACAGGATAACATCGTGTGTTTTAGCTTCAATAAAAAAGTGTGTGTGTGTGTGGGGGGGGGGGGGGGTGTTCAAGCTAGAAAAGACATTCAAAATGAGACAACTTTACATTAACCGAGATAGCTTTGTTGGAAGAGCGCCTGCCTCGATGATTCTATTGCCGCAGTTCAGACGTCTTTACGACTATTATACGTTTTCGAGATACTGAAAACTATACAATAACCTAACAATATATTTAATTTCTTTATAATCTGTGAAACTAGATATAAGCACTGTGCGATAATAACAATAATTTTTACATTAACTTTTCTTTTAAATCGTTTTTTCATGTTAATTTACGTAATTATGCAGGAGGATTTTACATCAAACTGTATGATACATTTGTTAATTTTAAAAACAAAAATTTAAATACATAGCAGTAGCAGTTTTAAGCATGTATGTCCATTCTCTATTAAACGATCAGCAGCGGCCAATAAACATCTAGAAGTGCAGCTGTTAGCGAGTATTCGTACAGTTGTGCTGGTGACAGAGACTTCCTTTCATTAAATCAGCCCACATGGGAAACAGCTGTGAAAATCGCGAAAATTCCTCCGCATGTAAAGCTTTACAAAAATTCTGCTCTGGGGCTTGCTGTATGTCGGGTGAGTTTATCGCCCAATACACCTTACTAAGGAGCTGATAATAAGAGTGAAACGTAGGTTCAAGACTGCCATCAAACACGCAAGGGGAGAAGCACGTTATTTTTACATTTCGTTGTCTCCTCTCCGATAAGGGCGGTTCTTATTCCTGTTCCCGTAATTTAGTAATGGGTTATAAAGTCGAAAACCGCTCAATAAAAAGTTACAGTGTGTCTTCCCTGACATAAAAGATTTGGTTAGGTGAGCGGGAATACTGATGAATTTTAAAAACATGGTCTGCACGCAAGAAAAATTAACGTATTTTTAGAACTATATAAAAGTCTGAGGCTAAATTTATATCTATGCTTCCTCCAAGCGGAAATGTTGAATAATGAAAAAAAAAATCTCTTCTGAACTCTATTAACGTATAAATAACAGCAATTTGCTACTAACTTAGGGGATTATAGCTTGTTTATCCCGTCCTCATAAATCAATATGTGTTGAGTATGTGCTAGTTTCAATTTCACGCCTGAGGTAGCTCCCAATCTCTTCTAGTGTTCCTTTTCTAGTGCTAACTGGAGAAAAATCTATTTTACAAAGTTCAGGATTTAAAGGGAACTACCTTATTTTTGCTCTATATTTTTCAGGTAATTTCTAGTGGATGGATAAAGACCTACCTCATTTTGAATAAGCTCAACTATAATAGATTTATGAAAATATTTCTCGAAACATTTTATGGTAGTTTTAAATAAATATTTCAGTATTGGATATTTTCCAAAGAAGCCTGTAATGGAAATTTGTTTTTGAAAAAAAGTCCAGAAATCCTGTAAATTACCTGGTTCCTCATCGTTAAGTGCATTTCATGAAGTAACTTTGATATTGGTATACTGATATTTTGAAAAAGTAACACTTTGTGTTCTAGAATACATTTTGTATGTAGTTTTAAAACCTTAAGCCATAAAATAGAATTTATTAATAATGTACATTTTCCCGCTTATAAATTAAGGTTTCTTTTCCTTGAGGCTCATTGGGTAAAAAATATTTAATTTGAGAGTTATTATTTCATCCTTTCCGCCTTCGCGCTCCTTCCAAATTTCGAAAAGAATACATACATACATATATATATATATATAAATATATACACTCAAGAGCCAAAACATTATGACCACCCCTACATTTTGCAATGAATTCGCCTGGACGACGTGGAAGGCACGTGATCAGGTGGAAGTGGTATTTAACTGCTGCTGGAGAGTCTGAAGAATCATTCTTTCACTTACTTTTGTGTGTGATGGGAAAGGCTGCGGATCTAAGCGACTTTGATAGAGGGCAGATTGTAATGGCTCGAAGGCTCGGAACAAGTATTTCCGAAACTGCACGACTCGTGGGTTGTTCGCGACCTACAGTTGTTAGTACTTATGCAAAGTGGATGAATGACGGTGAAACCAGCAGTAGACGACATGGTGTTAGACGTCCACACGCTATCAAAGAAAAAGGTCGTCGGAGACTGTCTCGCATGGTGAAGCAAAACCGGAGCCAGACAGTGGCTCAGCTGACAGCCGAATACAATGCAGGGTCAAGTAGAATAGTATCGCAGCACACTGTTCAGCGGACACTGTTGGATATGATGCTACGCAGCAAACGTCCCACTCGTGTGCCTTTGCTGACCAAGCGTCATCGCCAACTGCGCCTGCGCTGGGCCCGGGAACATCGCGACTGGTCCATGGATCAGTGGGAGAGAGTTGCCTGGTCAGATGAATCACGGTTTGTCATTCATCACGCCGATGGCCGTGTCAGGATTAGGCCGTCTTCCAGGCGAACGGTTGCTCCCTCAATGTACAGTAGGTCATACACAGGCCGGTGGTGGCGGTATTATGCTTCGGGGGACGTTCTCTTGGGCATCTCTGGGACCCGTGGTTGTGGTAGAGCAGACCATGAATGCTACAGGGTATCTGAACGTCATTGCGGACCAGTTGCACCCTTACATGGCCTCTGTTTTTCCAGCTGGAAATGGAATGTTCCAACAGGACAACGCCCCGTGTCACAAGGCTAAAATTGTGTTGGAGTGGTTCCAGGAACATGATGCTGAATTCCAGTTAATGTCCTGGCCGCCTAACTCACCGGATCTCATCCTATAGAACACATTTGGGATGTCATGGGACGGCTGCTCAGAGTTCAAATACCACCAATTCGCAATATTTCGGATTTGCGTGACCGTTACTTAAACATCTGGTACAATCTGTCTCCGGCCATCTACCAAGGACTTGTGACATCCATGCCAAGGCGGGTTGAAGCTCTGTTGCGCGCCAAAGGTGGGCCAACTCGTTATTGACAGGTGGTCATAATGTTTTGGCTCTTGAGTGTATATATATATATATATATATATATATATATATATATATATATATATATATATATATATATATATATATATATATATATATATATATATATATATATATAGCGCCAGGCTTGGTGTTCTTCGGTTAAGTACTATTATTCAATCTTTATTCAATAATTAATCAATTCTTCTGTTTTTCATGGATTGTACTGTGTCTGAGTGTGTTTATTGTATAGATCATACTCATCGGAAACAATCCATTGGTTTTTAGACAGCATTGACACCGCTGATGAAGAAATGCTGTCTAAAACCTCTTTCATACTTTTCTTTTCATGTTATTTGTTCCTGGCTGCAAGTAGCTTTAGAGCTATTACTGGTTTTCTCTTTCATCTCTTTCTTATACATACATATATATATATATATATATATATATATATATATATATATATATATATATATATATATTTGTAACATAAAATAATTCTTGGTAAAGCATGACATGCATTCTGAATGATCGGTTTTGTAACCCTGGTCGAGGAAAATATACTTCTAGTAAAATTCGGAGACACAATAAAATGTGTTTCTTGCTTTTAGAAACCCTTAGGTAAAAATTTTATTTTCGGTTCGAACGTGTTGCGTGTATCTTAGACAAAGTTTGAAGAGAAATTTCCTTTTAGTTTTCCTTTTTTTTTTTTTTTTCAAGGAAAGCTTGATTGGCACGTATAGGCATTAATATTACCTTACATGTACAGTTAAAAACAAGATCATATTTTTCAATTTAATTGTCATAAAAGCCTAAAAAAATCCTATATTATTCTTTGAATGAGGGCCCCGATTTTCTGATAGTGAGAAACAAATAGATAATGTAGTATACTACATATGTTCATTTTGTCGTCGAAACTATCATTTTAGCTAGCCATTGGCAAGATCATGAGGAGAGTCATTGAAGAAAGAAAAAAAGAAAATTCT
Organism: Dolomedes plantarius; assembly: GCA_907164885.2. Classification (NCBI taxonomy): domain Eukaryota; kingdom Metazoa; phylum Arthropoda; class Arachnida; order Araneae; family Dolomedidae; genus Dolomedes; species Dolomedes plantarius. The sequence continues at coordinate 181,645,944 of OU015494.1, read as the reverse complement.
TCACATCGCAAGGATAGTTTAGTCAGAAGAATACCGTCCTAGGGGATAGACCTGGGTTCGAATACTGTTCATTTTAGATGGTCGTTAAAGTGGCGCCAGGGCGCCGGAATAAGGGATTAGGGAATGTTAAGCCTACCATATGAGAAATTGTCGGGGAACAGCTTTGAAAAATCAAAATGCACAGGGTAATATGGCGTGGCATCCCTCCCCGCCCACGAAAGTAAAAGCAGTGATATGTTAGAAGATTCGTTGTAAAAAGTATTTCCTTACAGTCACTGGGATTATTCATGCTTTAGAGTGCCTATTCGAAATTGAGAAACTTGGGTTCAGTTCCATATCATGGCAGATAGTTGTTAAAGTTAAAAATATTAGGTTGATATTTTAATAGTAATAAATTTTTCTTCTGTAGTTAAAACACGTTTTCTCTTTTAAAATATTTTTTAAAAGGATTTTCCACTAGTAATCAAAACGTATAAACATATAAAATGCTACTCACATATTCAAGCTTTCAGCAAATGCATTAAATGGCATTCAAGCAGCAGTATTCGAAAGCAACTATCCAAATCTTTTCAGCCAAAAGATGACTAATGATATTTCCTTCACTTTCCAACAGCAGAAAATAGATGAGCTTTCTTCTCAAGACACTTTTATAACTCTCTTTAATAAATATTAAACGGCAGAGTTCTGCATTTTGGTAGGTTCTGTATGTCGCCTGCTTTTGGAATGTGCGTAAGAATGGCTATTTGTGTATAAGGCTATATCTGAGATGAGATAAAAATTTATAATTTTTTAAACATAAATTTTTCTATTTACTGCATATAATGATTACATCTCTCCCATCACACTCTTTAGTATTTTTTTAACTCTTGAAAACGAATTATGGCCATGTCAGAGATAGAACAAGATAGTCTTACCACTGAACTACCGTGCCATATTGTTGAAAACCATTAGAAGGATAAGGATTAATTTTAATGTTATTGTTGTTATTATTACTTTAAGCTGAGTAGCTAGATAGTAGAATTTAACTGAACTGTAATTTATTTTGAAAACAGTAGTGCAGACGTTTACATAAACGGCTTGACTTAACTTTTCCTGTTCTTTTCTGTGTGTTTCTGAAAGTTAAGAGAAATGATTCATTTCCAGTAACGACTGCGTAGTCGTTAATCGCATCCAGTAACGACTGCGTAGACAAAGATAGTTAGTGGATATTAAACATGCAAAATTTAAATTTATTTGCCTTCATAACGCAAAAGAGTTTTTAGACCAATTCTGATGATTTACATATTATTTTGTAAGTTTAGTACAAATCTTATTCCGTGTACATATTTATACTACCGCCAAAGTTTCTCACAGATAGTTGTATATATCAACTTAATCTAACTAATGCAGGGATTCTCAAAGTGTGCGCCGTGCTTCGGCATACCCCATACGGCTATAAATTCCTTTACACAAACTGTAATTTTTTTTATCTTCATTTTTTTACCTTTACCACCTCATATTTATATTTATACTATTAAGTGAAACGTAATCCAGTTAGAAATATAATTTTAAAAAAAATTCTGTACTGTACATTGGTTGGTTCATTATAAGAGCGCCGCCGGAAATTATCTGTAGATCTAGGGATGCGACATCGACAACAAAACATCGATGTTCAATATTAAAACATCGATGCTAACAAAACATCGCCCCAAAACCATCGATGTTTTTGAACATCCATATTTTAAAACTGCTTTAGTAACCTCTAACTTTAATGTTACTTTGGTTAGTCGTGGGGGAGGGGGGGGGGTAATTTTACTCTCTGATTGGGCTGACACAAATGACAAAAACTGGGTTGCTAGAGACGGCGCATATCACAGAATTTCCATGATACATTTTATTACTTTTACCAGAAAATTGAGGAAGATATTTTTGCTATCAAAACAATTGGTAGTACCAAAGCCAGAAAAAAAAATCCGTGATGTTTTCTAATTTAAATTGGTTGAATGTGAAAAAATTATTGTAAATATCATGTCATATTTATTTACAAGTTGGAGATTAATTTACTTCCAGGAGGCTTACATAATTTAGTAAAAAAAATTCTGAAGGTCATGACTGTAACACAAGACAAAAGAATTGGTTTCATATCAGTAGAGTATAAGGCAAAATTGTTTAAAAGAATTTTTGAGTTTGGTTCAACAGAGTTTAATATCAAAAAAATTGATAAGAGCAATTTATTAACAAATATTTTATTTTCAAATTAAATATTACAAAAGAAAATTACATATATTTACATATCGATGTTTTAAACCACAAAACATCGATGTTTAAAAAAAATCGGCTTTAATAAATCGATGTTTAGAACATCGATGTTTTGAAAACATCGACATCGATGTCGCATCCCTAACGGAGCCGCGGGTCTAAAGAGTTTGAGAACCACTGAACTGTTGTATAAAAACGTATTAAAAATAATTTGGGCATATATGAGGCCTCAACTAACTCTGGAGTTGTTATTCATGTTGCACAATAGCCATTCGACGCATGCTGTGGTCAATATGTAGCAAACTTGGAGTTAGGTTTTTTTTTTCCCCCGCTTACTATTCATGTCATATGTTTTGATTAGAAATTATTGACATTGACGGTAATAATGCTTCCTGTGATACGATGGTGCTATTTTTTAAACTAATACTTTAGAATCGCAAATTGTGAATTTTTAAATTGCAGTTGTTGTTAATATGTATGCATGTTAGGAATGGAATCAAAGAAAAATCTAAAATCCTCAAATCGCGTGGAAGTGAAGTTAATAACAAAGACCTTGAGATTAAGAGACCACTGCTCGACCCTTGATTCTGGCAGACGGTCGTTATAGTGGCTCTTGACCCCCCCCCCCCAAAAAAAAAAAAAAAAAAAAAAACTCTTTGAATGGCTAACAAAATCACGATCAGAGAGCTTTTTATCGGTTTTCTACGTTGAATATCTGGCGAACGGCGTTCTGCGATTAGTTTCTAGTCTTTGTCATATGCAAATTTCCTCCGTGAGCCCCGATCGTGTCTTTGTTGGCCGCTGGCAGAGCTGTTTTTTGTGCGTGCATAACGCGTCCGTTTTTTGTGATACACGCACCGTCCCAACGCTCTTAAGGGTTTCCGCATGCGCTGAGCATTTTGCAAGGGAAACAAGTGGGTGTTGCATTTGAAAATTTCGAGTGTCTGTACCTGTAACCGTAACCGTGAGCGCCACTTTGTTGCCATTCATAGAATCCCGAGGTCATACCTCTGAATAACTATATACGAAATCTCATCTCGATCGGTTGAACGGAACAGTCGCTAGAGGTCCATATATCGGCAAAGTTTCTTTATGGCCAACCGGTATTTGTTATAATTTACTGTTATTGCCACTATTCTTGCGAGAATTACTATTGTGCCAAAAAATTAGTAGCTTTTAAGTATGCGAGTCTGTAATGTCCTGTGTTATGTGATTTTTAGTATTTCAATTTATAATATACAATACCTTATTTAACACCTAAATAGAAAGTACAATGGAAGTGTGAAAGCTCTATCGTGTAATTAGTGAAATATCTCTATATATAAAACGCGTAGGTATGCGGCACAAAAATAGACGATATTTCTACACTCCGAATGGCAACGGCTACAACTACCGGATGTAAACATTAGTGGCCGTCCCCGCACGTGTGTGTAGTGGCTCGACGATAGCACATAATTTGGTACAATTTAATTGCTGTATTTTACTCTTGAATAATTTTAATTTATTCATGAAATAATTTTAATTTATTCATTTGATATGATTAAGTGGAGATATCTGAATTGCGAACAGAGAGTACATACAGAGAGTGATGTAATCTACACTATATTTTAGTACTTGCTGAAATTTTACTCCTTTCTATAAGTGAAGAAATTTTTCCAACAATTTATTATTTGATGTAATGATAAAGTGTAGATATCTTCATTTTGAAAAATAGTACATACAGAGAAGGATGTAATTTTTAAAATCATTGGTGTCGGGTTTCTCAGTCTTATCTTTAACTCTGTTCTGAAGTAATGGAAATTCACATTTTTTAATCATGATGTTTTAGAATCAGCCTTATAGTGAATTTAGCAATGGTTATAAATTTTTTGGCTAAACTCCCAGTAACTTTTAACAACGTAAATTTATGTTGACAAGTAATGGTAACATTCCTTACATATGTTACTTTTAGTTGAATTGTTTTGCAAAAGAATATATATAACTAAAAGTGACCATGTTGGTCGCGCAGCGGCTAGTATAAAAGAATTATGTTTCACAAATTACGTGAATGTCTACGTTTAACATAGTCTAAAATAAGCGGGGAAAATCAAATCCGAATTCTCTCTTGCCAGTAGCATGAGTAATGATACATTTTTCACTTTCAAACGGCTGAAAATGAATGAACTTGCGCAGACATGATTATAACGCCCGACGAAACATTGAACACCAATGCTGTTGTAGCTCAATAACACAAACTGCATTCGAAATTTCATCGTAATGTACACAGAATATGCATTAAGATCTCCTGCCCAACACGTATTAGAATAAATTTGAATTTCACGCTCGCAGAGATTTGAAACGTCAAACACATTTTTCTAGTCCAGGTGTCAAAAATGCAGACTACATTTATTTCCAAAGCACCAGAAGCAATTGATTTTTCCCCCCTCTGTCTGAGGAATTTTCATTCATTTCGGGGATTCTTCTGCGAGATACATTTTTATTTCCTTCTTTGTTGTGTTGCTGGAAAGAGAACTGGAATACTCGTTATGCAAGTTGAAGTTTCTGAAAAAGAAAACTCTCCACTTTCAACCGCCAGACTCTAAAGATACATGATACCATACGAATGTTGATTGAAATTTCCGCGAAATTTATTTATTAGATATATTTATTCGCATGGAATTTCTTTTTTTGAAACGATTGAATTGTTATTTCATTCTCGAGTTTCAAATTTAACTTTTTATTACAGACTAGCTGAATAACCGTGCTTCGCTACGGAGTACATTCAAATTAAATGCAACGGTCAATATATGCAATTAATTTGTATGTTTAATATCCATAAAACAAACTAATTTGAATTAAATTCTTAAGAAACTTTAATCTCAATTAGTCGAGTGGTTAAAATTTATCTTTTACTGTATTTTAATATTTTTTGTCAATTTATTTCATTGTTATGCACGTGACGCAAAATTAATTTAAAGTATCACAAAAAAGAAAGAAACCACGTGATCAGCATTTAATAAATTAAATTTTAAAAATTAATCTTTAAAAATTCGCCAAAAATCAGGAAATGGAGGTAAAGATTCGTTTTAAAGGAATTTTTATGATCTTTCTTGTGATATAAATTTTATAACCCTCAGATTATTTTAAATGCAAACTTAAAGAAAGTTACAAAAACAGCTTAAAAATTTAATTTAAAAAAAACTAAGAATTTTTCAAAAATCTTTCTTAGTGCATCCCTACACTATAAGAAGAATCGGCATACAAAATTTCAGCCCTTTAGGTCCAGAGGTTTGGTCTGTGCGTTATCTGTCACTCAGTTACGGAACTGATTTAGATATATAGATTACGGAACTGTTTTACATATGTAGATATATGACTTACGTTGCACATATGCAAGTGTGCATGTGTAGTGGAATTGAGTTAAATCAATTGCTTATGACATCCATTGCTTGTCGAAATTATTAAGATTATACAAAATATAATATAAAATTAAAACTAACCCAGATGTGTATTGAAATCGTGCAGTATTTTTTCTAACTCAATATTCAAGAGTTGTAGAAGTTAAGGAATATTGGAAGAACAAAGAAGGAAATAAGGAAAAATACTGGTGATGAGGATTTTCAGTGATTCCACTGAGAGCTATTTATTTATTTAAGCTTTCAGGAGGTACTTGGCTCTTTTTTTTTGGGGGGGGGGGCTAACAGACAAACATCGCAAATCTTTGAATTTCCATCTCACTGTTTGAGTTACAAACCAAAGAAATCAATAGAAAAGAGCCGCTTATTACAAGACACAAATGTGAGACAAAAAATTAAAGGATTTTAGAGATTGTTGTTTACTCTTTTCAGGGACTAATAGCTAGTGATCACCTTTATTAATCAGCACTAAATCTGTATATACGATTTAACGCGAATTTAACTGCTGCACAAAAAGATTTTGTTCCTTTCACCCAGTATCCAATTTGTAATTAAGAAAGGTTTTGATAAATTAAATATATTAGTATATATTAGTTTCATTTCTCCTCATACAGATGTTCTGGTCTTCTGAAACAAAATATTAAATTAACCATTACACACAACTACACTATTATCACTTTCATAGTAATTAATATATATATATATATATTAATATTTATAAATATATATATATATATATATATATATATATATATATATATATATATTTATATATATATATATATATATTTATAAATATATATATATATATATATATATATATATATATATATATATATATAGAGAGAGAGAGAGAGAGAGAGAGAGAGAGAGTGAGAGAGAGAGAGAAAGAGAGAATTTTGTTGCAAATTTTTTAATTAACTTTTACGGAAAGTCAAAGTATTTATCTACAAAAGCATATATTTTTTAATAGGCTGCTTGATTTTCATATTATTTCATTATTTTTAATATTCTTAACTCAGTACCGAGTAGCTATTTGAAACTGTGCAACGTAGGCATTTGTCCATGACAGACGGTGGATATATATAAAAAAATATGAATTGCAAAATATATTTGCTATGTAAAATAGGGAAAACTAAAGTTACTCTTTAGTAGCCGTAAAAAATAAAATTAATATGCTACTGTTAAAATGTAAATAAATAAAAAATGTGATTAAAATAAAATTGATATGGCCCACGCTTTCCATCAGGAAGTTTTAAAAATAGAAATATTGATGTATTACAGTTATTTACGGTAATTCATATATTTCTCTTAAAATAAAAATATATATTTGTAAAAAGTTTACTTTATCGAATGCAGTTGAAACAATAGCCTTAGGGATATTGTTTCAATTGAATTCGTTTAGCTACAAGCGCCGTTTTTTGACATCCAAATGTTCAAAGAATTTTCGTAATGTCAACAGTAATTCGAAAATGCCCCATGGATTACGTTACATCAACGTTTCTTTACAGTGCCATAAAAATAATGACGCCATATACACTTTTCAGTTGTATCATTTTTTTATGCTTCTATATTTTTCTTAGCTGAAAAAAAAAATCGTATGTCTTTCTCTGCGACCCAGCTGTGCTTTATAAATCCAATACATGAATAAATCATCGTGATATAAATAAAGTAGTTTAATAAATGACAGAGAGAACCCTGAAGGATTGGTTATTCGTTTTAAAAAATATTCGTCAAAATAAATAAAGGAAGAAAAAAGACATTTAGGCTACCTTGGAAGAACTTCGCATTCGATATTTCACAACTTTAATCTGGGAATCTTTCTTTTAACATGGTTTTTCGAACAATTCAGATGCCTTTATACTCTTTGTTGGAATTTTTAATAAAATTAACACTACAAAGTAAAGATCTCAGATTTGATAAATTGACTGACATCTATCGAAACCCAGTATCACCCATAGTTGTAAAGAAATGTTTACTTCATTTGCCTATGAGCCGGTTGACGGCCGAATGGCTAGGGCGCTGGCATTCGGTTTAGATCCTGTGGGTTCGAGTCCCACTGTTGGCATGGATGTTTGTAGCCGTTCGGAATCGGCTTTAAACTGTAGGTCCCGGTCTAATTATCCCTCGTATAGCAAAAAGTCGACCGTAGCGCTCCAAACTAAACCATTTGTCCATGCAGAAGCAAATGTTTGAAACAGGAGAAAATATTCCATTTATTTTTTAATAGCATCATTGCTAATAATGGATTTTTTATACGGGTTGGTCTTATAGCACTAAATGTCTTATATGACTAAAAATTCAAATTTGTAGGTTATGAGGCTCATTTGAAAAGTCATAGATCGATTGGTAGTTTTTTAGTGGTTAACACAATGATTCCCAACCGGCGTGTCGAGGCACTTAGGGTACCGCAAAATCGGCCAGGGGTAACGCGAGATTTTTTGGGGGGCTATAACCAAAACAATATTAGTAGGGCCCACTTAAAATAAATATTACGTTGATTTCAAACATTTGTGTTTTAAGAATCAGTCACAAACAAAGCTATTCTTAGTGATGCCCATTTTAGTCCTCTAGTGTAATATTGTACTGAATCCCATGGCTATTTTTGAAGCAAAACTCAAAATTTTTTAAGAATGGGAACTCACGAATAAGGAAATCTTTTTAAGTTAGATCCACGCAAGAGGAAGGCCAACTGAACTTTTTTTTTATCAATGGTTGTCTTTTTAGTCCTTTATGGTATCTGTTGCCTTGATCCGTTCACTGATATCGCCTTTCCGCTGTAGAGACTGTGTCACGAAGAATACCGATCCACATTTCTTGCCTCTATAATCTAGAAATGGCATGTTTCGTTCTCCCATCAAGCGGAGAGCAATTTAGCTCACTACCGAGGAAAACTTTGTCTACTTAAAGGGGTGGGAGGCTTCATGCGCGGTTTTCTAGATTCTCCCGTCAGAATGAATTTAAATCTGCCGAAACATAGTTTTCATTCTTGTCTAACGGACTCGTCTATTTCGGTCTATAGCCACAGTTTACCCTAATCGCAATTCCGTGGTAGGACTATAGTATAACTGCTATTAGCACAAGGCCCGCTATACTAAAGTTTCGTTAAAAAATATAGATTATATCGTTAAAATAGCCGTTCACCCCAATTTCGTTCGGTAGCTTTTGTTTTCTTTTTTGTGCGCAAAAGAGTGGGGCACAATACATTCATTCAAATAGGTAGTGCTCAGACGTATATAAGCGAACTAGCTGAAAACCCGCGCTTCGCTACGGAGTACATTCAAATTAAATACAACGGTCAACGTATGCAATTTATTCCAAAAAATAAATATATATATTTATAATAAATGCGATGATCAATGTATACAATTGATGTAAAATATATATCTATCTATATATATATATATTTATAAAAAAATCGTAAGGGATATGCATTTTTTTGGATAATATCCAATCGTCTGCTGCATTAGAAAGAGAAAAAAATATTTTTTTTGTCTATTTAGATGTTACGCACGTGACGATAAATTTATTGAAAGTACCAGAAAAATAAATCACGTGATCAGCATTTAATAAATTAAATTCTAAAAATTAATCTTTAAAAATTCACCAAAAATCAGAAAATGGATTTTGAAGGAATTTTTATGATCTTTCTCGTGATATAAATTTTATAACCCTCAATGTATTATTTTAAATGCAAACGTAAAAAAAGTTTAAAAAACAGCTTAAAAATTTAATTTAAAAAAATCTAAGAAGAATTTTTGAAAAATCTTTCTTAGTGCACCCCTACACTATTAGAAGAATCGCCATGCAAAATTTCAACCCTTTAGGTCCAGCGGTTTGGTCTGTGCGTTGTATGTCAGTCAGTCAGTCAGTCAGTGAATGAATGAGTCAGTTACGGAACTGTTTTATATATATAGATTAAATTCAGTCAGTGGAAAAACTTAGATAACCCATAAAGCTTAAACCATCTCATTTTCGAAATCAGAATTAAGATTAAAATCGTGCTCTGCATACAGATTTACTAGGATCGCATTTCATTGTGATTAACTGAACCTGATGCGCGTAACTTTCTTATCCAGCATAATTATCTCAGTTCTTAATCGAAACCATGAAATGGAAATTTCGATTGCACAGGTTTATTGCTCATAAAATTAATTAGTGATAAACTGAGCCTAAATAAAATATGGATGATAAATACTTTAAAGAGTTCTCAGAAGCAGACGCTCTCATGGGAGGATATTATTCTCAAATCTGAGTTTAAAATTTCGCCGCCGTTCTTGAGCTATGTGATTGACTTGCGTTTCGAGGAAGAGTGATATATTATCGGTATGGTTTCTGTGTTTTATCCGCGTTCGCTTATTCTCTAAAGAAATGAGTAAGGTTTGTTTATGAAAGGGATTTTTTTTCAGATTTTGACAATAAACTTAAAAGTAGTATTCTAATCTTTGATGAGGAGGAAGCATTAACTATACTTTTATAAATAAACACAAAAATTAAATAGCTCTATGGTTTCATTTATGTTCTTGGGAATAACTTGAACTGAATATACTAATGCTCTTTGATGAGTTAACCTGCTAGAAAACTTGTTAACAGTTGAAGGTCAAACATAATTCAACTAGAAAATGCTCAAAGCAGCGCCTCTTTCAAATATTTTTTTTTCTTTTTTTTTCTTTTTTTTCTTGTCCTTAATAAATGTACTTGAACTGTACTTATTCTTTATCAGAGCTTTTCAAAATTTAATTTTATGAAGAAAAAAAAATTACTATTTTTTCTTTGATAAATGCAGTTAGCTAGATTTTGATCATGTAAGTATAATTTTGATTTAGCGTAATTTTTGCTTTATATGTTTGGACTCATTTCAACAAATTTTTATTAGAAGCCTAATGATATTTACAAATTCGCGTGCTTGTGTGAGAGATAGAGAGAGTGAGTGAGTGAGTAAGGGAGAGAGTAATTTTTTAGTACTGCATTATGTTTTAATTTTAATGTATACAGGCACACACATATATATATTTCGGAGACTAAGGATTTTTGTTTATTTTTAATTCGTTAAAGAAAGATTTATAATTCTGAAAATTGCACTTAGTGATACTCTCACCGCTAGAAACGTTTAGCTTAAAACTTCTTCCGTGAGAATTTTATCTACAGCTTTATTTGCGTTGTTTGAATATTGATTATTATTTGCCAACTGGCGACATACAATTTTCCTGAAGAACCGTCTTATAATATCTCACTGCTCTAGACTCATCAGCCTACTCACCTTTAGCATCAACCTGATACATTATGATATATGTGTGGTTCTCCTTCTCTTTTTAGAACTGTTTTCATTTACTGAAACTACTTATTAAAAGCCCTGAATGTTAGTAATTTTAAAGGTGTTTCTAGTGTTTCTGTTATCAGACTACTAGCTGGCAGCAGAATTTACCCTTCAGCCGCCACTGTATAATTAAACGTCCCGCCACAGTTGAAACAGCTGTTTATCTCCATGGTATTCCTACTAGATTTGCGTGGGAGATAGAAATTAAACTACCACTTTTGCTGTTGCTAACATTATATCCCTCGGGATTTTTCCCAGGAAGAAGAAATAGTATTCGAATCCTTCTCGCGCCATTTTCGCAAACTAAAAAGCTAGGCGGCATTACTTCATCTTTCCCCCATCAACTGCGTTTTCTGGAGGTTTTTTCCTATTTCTTCCTGTTTATTTCTTGATAAGGGGTAGGTATGACAAATTTTTAAATATCGATAATAATAAAGATTCACTTCTATTCAGCAAAGGTAAAATCTTCTTGACAGGATTTTGTTATCTGTGCAAGTGTGTTTTAATTTTTCTTAGCTAAAAATATCTAGCCATTTATTCTGAGCGCCTCATTTGGAGAACTCTAAAATACCGTCAACTCCTTTGCTGTTGTGCTGCATAGATATATATCTTTAAGTTTCAGGCGTTAGTCACCATGCTTAGAGACACAGCTCAACGAATCTTTTGCATGATTTTTTAAAGACTGTAATAGCTATCTTATGTAGTTTTAATCAAGTTTATATTCTCTGAGAGGAAAGCATTGCAAATTCATCCCACACTATTAAAATGCTCAATCGTTTTGGGGGAGGGCGCCTTGATTACATTTGACGATACGCCCCATAACTCCGAAATTCTCAAGCAGTTTTCTTTATGCTAAAACAAATTAAACTTACGTCCCATGGTAAGCACTTCCCCATTTTAAAACTTCAGTGGAATAGCAGTAACAATAACAGTTATGAGGGCTTAAATAATAACACAATACACTGTTGTCCACGTTTTTCTTCCATTTCGCATGCACTCATGCAGTAGGCACAAAGTGTATACAGTTCCTTAAGTAATCTGTAATACCACAGACAATTGCAGCGTCGTTGTCACCGGTATATGCTCATACAAAGACGCATATCACTATTCCATAAACGCACTTGACCACAGAGTGCATCTCTTATTCCGAATTTCCAGTCTTCATTCTGAATCCTTTCTGTGAAAAGTAGTGTGTTATTGTTAAACTTGAATTGAATTCGGTAGAAAATCGGCAAGTTTACCGTTTTGAAGAGAATGATAGAATCTCAGACACAAGTTTCCGGAGGACTGAATGCACCCAAATGTGCATCCTCCTGATTTTGGAGAAGGTACCAAATCACTGCAGTCGTTAGACATCTCGTCCAAGGGTTAAAACCCCATCAGCAGAACCGGCATCTGGCATTAACTCCTCGACGTCAATGGACGATATCTGCAAGTCAACTCTCATAAGAGCTGACAGCTGTTGCAGGAGTAACTGTTTCCAGACAAACTGTTTACTGGAGGCTTGAATAAACTGAAATGTATATATGCCTGACGTTAACGTCTGGCATTCTCCCCATGGTGTACACTTTTATGCTTATAAGGGAATCCAGGACATCGAAACTGGTCATACAGTTAGTGAGGCAATGTGGTCTTCTCTGGTGAGTACAGATTCAGTTCTCATAATTTATTCTCCTCACATCGCTCTATTTGGAGAACACGGGAAACTCGTTACCAATACCTTAAATCACGGAAAAGGATCATTTTCAATGTAAGAGTTTGTTAAAATTTGCGGGCATAGTTATGAACTGGTGTGCACAGCTCTCCACAATTTCGATAGATGTGCTGTTGCTGGTAACAGTTTCAAAGACGACGTACTGAAATCTGACGTCCGGCTCAATCGAGATATTGGGGCCGCAGATTTGTTTTTATTAATGATTACTTACGCCCCTTCGATGTATGGTGGTTGATGATTTTTTTACTTGGCATACATCAAAGTCTCGGGATATGAATATATATCAATTGAGCTTACGGAGTATGTACTTGGTAGATGAATAGCACGGCACCAACCCCTCCATGGGTCATTTCGGAGCTGAAAACAGCTTTGCTGCTGGAGTGTGACTTAATGCTAACAAAGCTCATGATGAAGTCATTTAGAGCACAGAAAATTGGCATGAGGCTAACGTAGGTGAAGATGCTACCCCGCCTCCTGTTAATGCCGTTGTGTGAGTATTTTCAAAGTTTTTACATCGATAGGAGAAAGTCACGGGTTGATTACGCTTTTAAAATAATTTTATTTCTGTAGTATATTCTTTTCTTGAAGCTCTTTTCCCATTTTATTTTGTGCTTGGTATATATATATATATATATATATATATATATATATATATATATATATATATATATATATATATATATATCATTAAATCATCATGCACCCTCGTAAAAATAAAAAATATATACCATCGTAAAATTAAATTGATGGGCAAACATCCAAGATGGTAGCTGTCTGACTCCATTCTTTTAATCATTAGTGGAACTCTCAGTTCAATTGCTCTTTCAATGAAGATAAAATTATCTGAGACGTGCTCAAGAGTTAAGGAAAAAGTTCTCTACACATTACATAAATAAACTGAAAACGTACAGAATTAAATGTTTCATTCAGTGATTTACAGGAGTAACTTTTGAAAACATTTAATGAATATGTTCAAGAATGAATATAGTCAAGAATACTAAAGCAGATAAAAGACCTAAAGCTAATTATTAAATAACCTTTTCATAAAAAGCGAGGTTTGATTTCTTTTAAAAATTACTTAATATATACTTAATATATTACTTATTATGTAATAATAATCGTATTGTATAGTGAAGACTTGAATATAATTTGTTTTAAGAGCATACCATACTCCCATCGCAAAATATGATGAAATTACACCGTTTAATTGATTTGAACATGACTCTTAAACAACTGCTTCATCCACGCATGTTTTAGGGTTTTATGCTAAGTTTACGTCAATGATATATGTTTAACAAAGTGGATTAGTTTTAGACAACCACCGGGTTTTCTTAATTTACATGCAACTGAGCACATAGAAATACTAGACCAATATAAATTTCTCTATTTTATGCTTTCTTCCGCGCATAATTGATTATATTTCTTTCAACAGATTAATTTATGTCTTCATGTGTATATAAGCTATTAAATGTCTCTAATTTTTAAGGTTAATAGAAGTTAATGAAAATGTTATACAATGAAATAAGTGATATAAGCATCCTGCATGTTTGAAAAACATTGCTCTTTATTAGAGCTAATAAATAATGATTAAAAGAAAAATTTCCTAAAATAATTTTTCAATGCTTATTTTAGCACGTTTTGATATACGAGCATCGAAAATTGGGGAAACGATGTTACGCAAGGAGAAAAAACTTCGAGCCAAATATCAGTGTACCTAACTGTATTGAATTACATAAATGCATTTATTTAATGTGGGGGCGGAAATTTTTCGCTCGAATGACTTTACGGATCTCCATAAATATTTTGTTGTTTGCTGATTTTGTTTTATATGAAATTACTGGACTGTAAATGCATATTTTCCATTAAGAATTATTTTTCTCGCATACGTTTTAGCTGTTTTGATAGATTATCCTGTAACTGGATATCTGCATTTATAAATCTTTGAAATCATATTTAAATTCTTTCATGTATATAAAATTTCCTAATGGAAACTTTTAGTTTGTGATTTTTTAATTTTATTCATATATATTTTTTTTAAATTTTTTAATTCATGGATGCGATGATGTGTCAAGACGTGGTTTATGTTTATAGTTATTTAATGGGTAAATGTGTTTACATTTTATCTTCTCTTTTTTCTCTAATGTTTATTTTGGTACTTTATATGGTTCTATTTATTATTACTTTGGAAAATCATTCATTAAGCTTTAATTTCTCGATGCTTTGCGCTTATCTTAGGATTCCGAGGGGGGGGGGGAGACAACCTTTAAGCTCAATTTAAGCAATAAGAGTGGTAATGGCAGGTTTGAATTACATAGTGCCTGAAAATTTTCTTCTTTAAATGTTAAATCATTCAGAAGTTAATGTTGAGGTAATTGAGGAAGGGAGAGATTTGCAGATAGAAATTCTTACTTTGAGTGATTTCAATTAGCCTATAATATGTGTTGCTCTAGTTTATATAACTTGTTGTTCAAAAAGTATTGTCCACTCATATTGTTCACTCATATTGTCCACTCTTGTTGTTATCATATAAAACTTCCCTTTTTAAACAACAAGAGGGATTTTTGAGGGCTTGAATTGCATAACGTCAGAAAATTTGCATCTGTACTTGTTAAATCATTGACAAGTTAATGTTACGGTTATTGAAGATTTTCAGGTGATAAATTTTACAGTGAATTATCCCTAACCCCTAATAACACGTGTTACTCTAGTTTACATAAAATAACCAATAATCATTTCAAATATTCACTCTAGTTTATATAGAATAACTTCTAATCCAGGGGTTTCCAACTTACAAGTGTCCAAGGGCCGCAATCGAAAACACCTGTCTAGTGGCGGGCCGCAATTTCATCAGGACCATACCCAGGACTTTTTTTCTTGAGGGAGGGGGATTTGGAGGATTTGTGTATAGTATATACTATGAAATTTTTAAAAATTCGAGGATGAACCTCCAACAACGACCTTGATTATAACTGCCCAACTTTCGTTAAATTACGCAGACATACAAAAAAAGTCAAATAAAAAGTGGGTATTTAAATAAGAAGTGGGTCAAATAAGAAATGGGGGGGGGGGGTATGAAATAGAACATGAATGGACACCCTACTTTTCATGGAATTCGAGGAAAATCAATCTTTTTTGTAAATGAACAGCATTTGAAAACAATAAATATTTTTACAAAAACATTTTTCGTTAACTAAGAATATCTAAATTGATGCTCTAAATTATTTTCCTAGAAGTCTTCGCGGGCCGCAAAAAAAGACACTGCGGTCCTCCAGTTGGAAACCCCTGTTCTAATCACTTCGAAAGCATACGCTTAGGAAAACTTTTACGTTCGCTTATGCTTTTGATAATCCACCGAGATTTTTTCCGTCATGGAATTAGATTTTGGTCCGTCGTTTTTGTCCCCATCGAATTAATTTAATAAACTTACCAATACTACTAAAAAATATTTTCTTCAGTTATAGCTATTCTTATTCTGTTTTAAAATTCCCTTTTACAACGGCCCATTTAATGGAAATAAACTTAAATATTTAATTTTAAGATACCTTAGCTTGTAACTTTAAAATGTACCTGGACTTTCACGGTACAGCGCCAGAGTCTGTGGGTTCGAGTCCCATTTAGGCATGGATGTTTGTAGCCGTTCGGAACAGGCTTTAAGCAGTGGGTCCCGGTCTAATTAACTCTCGTGTAAAAGTTGACCGTAGCGCTCCATACCAAACTAATATTTCACGGAGGTGAAACTAATGTGAGATGTATTTAATCAACAAATTTATTAATATGAATATTAAATTATTCTGCTAACGTTTCTTACAAAACTGTCTTCAGTGGTTCTGTTGTAGGTAAAATTTCTACGTAGGTTAATTCTACGTAAGGAATAAAAACGAAAATTTTGGTTGGTTAGTTGGTTGGTTGATATAGGGCGTTAAGGTCAACTTATGCTGCACAATGACGAATTACACCGAGACCTATAGATGGAAATTTTCTATTGTAATAATTTGTAAATTTTTAACGACAGATTTGAAGATAAATCAGTGATGTAAGTTAACTTTAGATAGTTTTACATAGTAGGGTCATATCATCTGACAATAGCTCATTGAAAAAAAAAAAAAATTAATCCTGACGCATTGAGTCTGTATTATAGCATTTCCGCAAACATTTCAATTTTAAACTCATTTCACAAAAATACGTAAACCAGTAAACACAAAAATTTGAATTCGGTGTGTATCAACAGTCATGGACCTAGGTTTTGCCCTCATGTCATGCTAAGTGGCATGCAATGAGGATGAAGATTCGATTCATTATTGCTGGTACATATGCTATTTTAAACTCAGCTGTCCAAATTTTAGAACCATTGATTCTGCAAGATATTGTTTAAAATAAAACTGGAAATCTATCTAGCATTCGAGTATACGGCAAAGAAAACGGGGAAAGCACTGAGCCCAAAACCCTTCTTTCCCAGCTAAATCGCTAAAAATTCAGCCTGTTAAACTTTCTGGATGTGGACCGCTTTCTGGATGTGGAATTTGAACACGGGTCTTCAAACATTGAGGCTGGTATCTTCTATCCCGACGATGTGGGGAACTTTGACTTTTCGAATATTTTCTCTCCTTTCTTGTTAGTCCAACGACACAAGGTATGGACCTCTCATAATTTTTTTCCACTTATCAATTTTATTTTATTCTGTAAATGCTGATTTTTTTTTGTCTGTAGTTTTATAGAGTAACTATACTCACTTCTACCCAGACTTGGGTGTATATAATTTGAAGTGGCACTCTACTTGAATTTTATACAAACACAGTTTATACATGAAACAATGTTTATTGAATTCGTTGCACATATATAATTTGCTTTTACAGCAATAAGCATACGTACTACTTGTAGGGAATATATATATTATCATTCAATAGGAATACCAATTTGAATACTCACAAACCAGCAGAGAGTCAAACCAGCAGTACTGCCACATAAACTTTGGGCCCCCTAAGCACTAGCGCAGGATAGTACTGGAGCTACTTACCCCGTAGCTCCCTCTCGCTTATCTATCAACCTTAACAACCCTTCTTCAACCCTAACCACCTTTTTTATTCATGACGCTGCATGGTATTTATACTAAGCGCGTATGCCGAAATTAGCATATCTCAAGCAGCTTCTTTAATTCATTCACTCAAAAGTTCGATTCTTGTGAATCGATTCTTGTGTATACCTTACAGTTTGTTATATGCTTCTTGTTGTAGTTTGTCTTGTCTGTAGTTTGTCTATGTCCTTTGTCGTTCCTTTGAATGGTTGGGCATAACTGCAATGAGTCTGCTATGACCAGGATTTGAACAGGGGCCTCCAAACCTCAAAGTTGATATTTTACCGTCTGAAAATTCCCAGAGATGTGAGACGATTTTTTTTTTAAATTCAATTCTTCACGGATTTTTACCTATGTACGTTTTTGTAAGTGGAAATAGTTCAGAATTCCTCTGTGATGTACTATATCTGCTAAACTGCTGTCAAATTGACGATAAGTTGTGCCGGTGCTTTTTGTTTTATTTATTTATTTATTTATTTATTTTTTTAATATTTTTTCCCCCTTTCACGCTGTTTCTCTGAAGTCAGGATAGCTGTGAAATGGGCACTTCGTTGAAAGAAAAAATTTTTTAAATGTAAATTTTTCTTTTCGTTTCTCATAAATTTTTAATGATATAATTATTTCTTTTATCTTAATCTAATTCCTATCAGAAAAATTAGGACATTTTTCCACCATTTTCTCTTTCAAATTATTTTTCTTTCTATCCCAAATGATCTTTGTACTTAATGTATATATATAAAACAGTTCCGTAACTGACTGACACACTGAGTGATATACAACGCACAGACCAAACCGCTGGACCTAAAGGGCTGAAATGTTGCATGGCGATCTTCTTATAGTGTAGGGGTGCACCAAGAAAGATTTTTGAAAAATTCTTCTTAGATTTTTTAAAATTAAATTTTTAAGCTGTTTTAGTAACTTTTTTTAAGTTTACATTTAAAATAATTTGAGGGTTATAAAATTTATATCACAAGAAAGAACATAAAAATTCCTTTAAAATGAGATCTTTTTCGAATCTTTACCTCCATTTTCTGATTTTTGGTGAATTTTTAAAGATTAATTTTTAGAATTTAATTTATTAAATGCTGATCACGTGATTTCTTTTTCTGGTACTTTAAATTAATTTATCGTCACGTGCATAACAATTAAATAGACAAAAAAATATTTTTTTCTTGCTAATGCGGCAGACGATTGGACATTATCCAAAATTTTTTTAAAATACAATAAAAAATATTATGTTCCTCACACTGTACTATATTAACTGTACTATATTCTTTAGTATGTCCTATTGCATTTAATTTGAATATTTTCTTCTACATTATTTTGTCTATAAAAATATTCCTTACGATTTTTTATAAATATATTTTTTTGCTTTTTTTACATCAATTGTATACATTGATCGTCGTATTTATTATATATATATATATATATATATATATATATATATATATATATATATATATATATATATATATATATATATATTTGGCATTAATTGCATACATTGACCGTTGTATTTAATTTGAATGTACTCTGTAGCGAAGTGCGGGTTTTCACCTAGTTTATAAATAAAATTTTATCATTAGTAAAAACTGGTATTTTCAAAATACAATAAATCATGGGGTCTTAGTTTCAGAGAAAGAAAGTCACATATTTACAGTTAGCATTTTGAAGACACTTGTTCAGAAGAAAATTTCAAACCTGAACTTATTCATCTATTGAGAGAATTTCATTTTCAAAGAACGGGTCTGAAACTGTCTCTGTAATCACTGCGGGGCGAATATCGCGGATAGGCAAACTGACACCCACAGCTGAGGCCACATGAAATAAACAGCTGTGATCGGAGAAACATCAGGCAGCAAAATAAATAGTTCTCCGAAAGCGTTAGTATCCGTCAAACCTGCTATTCCATTTCGCATGGCAGAAATTTCAAACGGCGCAGTAAAACTATCAAATAACTGATTTTATTATTTCATTTAACGTTTAGAAACAAATAATCGTAGAGTGGTAATGTTTAGGATATACTAAAAAATTGTGTTTTTGAAATAATCTCTTTGCAATTTATCAATTTTCAGCTATGTGTGCTGTTATCCTTCAACCCTATCAAGTGAACAGTTTTATTCGTTAATGCCAGACAAATCAATGAAAGCTCATAATTCCGCTAAGTTCGCAAAGTATTTATTTCATCACATTAATGAAGGTTAAGTAAAATGCGCAAAATTATTAGTTTTTTAATATGCTTACACCTCGTGTGCTTATTATTTGGTTGGATAATATATCAAAAAGTTTCTTAATAGATTATGGTCAGTCGCTAAGTAATATTCATTATTGTGTGTTTGTTATAGGAATGCGAGCTCTCAACTTTACCGCTAGTTTTCTTTTTTCTGTTTTTTTCCCTTGCTAGTAAATTTCGAATCACCAAATTAATTTTACCAAAAATCTGCAGTTGGACACTAAAAAATTATTTTGTATTCCCTATGTCTTAAAAGCTCATTACCTCGAGTCTCGATATATTAAAAAAAAAAAAAAAAACACCTTTGAGCGAAATATTATTTCTAGCTAATGAATAATAGATGATGCGGTACTTCAGTGATATACTGTCCCGTTGTGTTAAAAGGGAGATCTCTGGTATAACATCACACGCCTGTAATCATGTAATGTCTTTATTACAGAAAGATTTTTTTAATATTAAATAAAAATATGACATTGGAAGAGTGATAACATGGTATGAAATTAATATTACATATATAATAATAGAATAGCTATCTATTTATAGTAACAAAAATAAGAAACGAATGATGACCATTGCGAAGATCCAAGAAAGTCATTTCTAAGGCAAATGAAATGTACAGTATTTTAATCTTGTGTCATATTAAGATTTACCAAAATTCAGATTTCTCTCCATAGTTTCTATTTCTTTAAAATTTATCACGTTTCTACATCAAAATTTATCAAAATCCTACATCAGTTTACACGGACATTTATCATTAAGCCGGAGGAACAACAGAATTTAGGATTCCTATTACTGTTAGAATATTACTACGGATCAGATGACTTAACAACTAAAGTCATTTGATAAGTAAAAAACTGTTTTCTGCACTGTATATATTCCTCGGATATCAGGAATTCAAAATGTGTGCTAAAAATAACTTATATGTCATTCCGTATGTAAAAATTTCACCATTGTTAGAGGAAGCATATTTCTTATTTTTTATAGAAACTGAAACGACAATTTATAACGTTATGAATTTTTCTTCTTTTACTAATGAAATATTAACCTTTTTTTTTAAATCAAAAGAGAACTCCGAATGTTTATGTCAATAAGATTTCAACAAGCACTGAAAAATGACCTGGAGTAAAGAGGGAAAGTATTAGATAACAGCTTTATATAAAATAATTATGGGAAAAGTGGGTTTTTATAAAATATGCATTTCAATAATGATTAAATTAGTATTTTATTTACTGTATAATATATAGCACTTGTGCTGCAAATCGTTAAAAACAAGTGTTGGTTGAGAGCACTAAGATCCTTTTTTTTTGGGGGGGGGGGGTGCTACATGAGGATTAATTAGACCGGGACCTATTGCTTAAAGCCTATTCCGAATGGCTACAAACATCCTTGCCATTCAATAGTGGGACACAAACCCACAGACTCTGGTACTGAATGGCAGCGCCCTAGCCATCCGGCCATAGGCCGGTTTCGTTTATCCCAGATGAGTCTAACATACAGAGCAATATTTAAACCTTGAACTAAGTTATATATCTATGGTGCCCGATATAAAGGGCTTAAGTCAAAAACAGTGATTTAAATATACCAAGTTATTGGCTTTTATACCAAACGAGAACAATGATTTCGACTTGAATCTTTTGTACAAAGAAATGTACTTTTGTATACAAAATTGGTAGACTTAAGCCTTTTATATAAGTCAAAAGATTTTTTTTTTTTTTTTTTACCAATACTAACAAATATCTAAAAATCACTTTTTTTTTTTTACTTAAGCTCATTATACCGGGAAACATATATATTTTCCTTTTTTAATGATCACTTTCTGAGCCAATAAATTTAGAAAATTATGTTACCTTCTACTCTTTTTTTTTTACTTTTTTCCGAATGTTAAAAAAAAAATCTGTTTCCTGGATGAACACTTAGAAAAAAGGTCGTCAAAAATAATCCTCAAGTAAATATTCTTCTAGATAACTTCAGACTTTAACCAAGACTAAACTCTTCCCACTGTAAGTAATTTAATTAGCGATGAAAGCTTTATTAATTTATTCGGGATGTTTAGGACAAAGAGCGGCTTACAAACACTGCTGTTTTAATATTCAATCCATTTTATCCCGATATTCGTTTCAGTATTTATACAGTTCTGCTTCATTATTTTGATTCTGGCATCACCATACTTATAGAGAATCTTATTTCTATCGACCGATTTTTCTACTTGTGTTTATGGGTGTGTGTTTTCTGTTATTGCGTAAACAATAATCTGGTGTTACCGCTGGCAGTTAAGTCAATTTTTTCCAGTGAATATTTTTTTTGAAGTGGGCTTTTGTTACCTTCTTTACCTATCCAGAAAATATTAGAAAGAAACGTGCAGGGAAAAACTCCCGAACTACATCGCCTTTTATTCGGATTATCTCCCCCTTTTGTTCTGCAGTGTAATTAGCTGTTTTTATTGTACATAAAAATACTTTGGTTACTTCTGTATACAGACAATACTTTCTAACTAGTTCAAAATACAAGGGCCCCTTTTAAAGAGTGAAACAGTCGGAAATAAAACAAACAATTTGTCAGGCATCAGAAAATGAGTAAATGCTTGTAACTCAAGAAAAATAAAATCCTTGGGTTCTAGGAGCATTCGCTTCAATGGCTAAACTCTATCCCTTACCCAGAAGTATCTTATCACTTCCTGGTCTGCACGCTACTCTATCTCCTAGTGCTTGTAACATCAGCCCTCGGAACGAAGTCGCTCTCAGCTTTTGTTTCGGATTGCATCGACTCTGAGGATATCTTTTGATTCACCCGAGGACTTTTCATTTGCACTCTTGCTGAACTTATTCCATAGTTGGGAAAGCCTTCTTTTAATTGCCCACATTCAACGTCATCGATCACCATTTTAAATTTTTGCATACCGACTTTTATATTCCATACCACTGGGCAAGCGGTCTAAGGTAAATGCAATGAAGTTTGAATGAAAAATTGCCACAGGAATATAAATCTGTCATGTATGATTAATTTTTTTAGTGTTCGGATCATTCTTTCTTTTTTTTCTGGTCAGTATTTTATGTTTTTCTGCTTATTTAATGTGGCCCTTCATTTAAGGGACAATTCCAGAAAGCTAATATATGTTTCACTTAGGGTAAGTAAATGACCAAAATAATCAAGACGGCTTTTCTGTTTTTCCACAAATTGCAATCTTTCTATTTCATTTATTGCAAGCGTAATGTAGAAAATCTAATATAACTCGTATATAATGATATTTTTCAAGAATTAGTTTAATTGTTGCACAAACTTTCTACGTAACCTTAGCATTAGTGATGCCGATAAAATAAATCATTTCGAGTTATTGTAGAAGTACCCACAGTATTCAAGTACCTCTTTAAAAAAATATATAAATAAATAAATAAAAATCACAATTTTAGATAGAAAAAACAACAACATATTAACAGCTGTCAAAGCAATGAGAATTTTTTTGGATTAAACCTATTTTTTACTAGAACTTTACATTCTCCAGAAGAATTTCCCGATGTGATGACGAGTATAAATATGTCAGACGTAGCACTCTCAGGCATTGTCGAATCATCTTCACTATAATTTTGTCCGGAATAACTTTGTCACATTTTGATGATCCATCCATGTTAGTGGCATTCTTATTGTGTGATACAATCTAGGAGAAATTCTTCAGCGTGCGACGATGATTACACCAAAATTACATAGCCATTTTTCTTTTCCTCGACAACGAAGTGGAAAATATAACCAAAACATCTCATCTTTTCAACGCATGAGTAATTGCTTTATAATTAATAATAGCATGATGAAAAAATAGACTCAAGCAGGACAGAATATTTTTTACGCATTTTGCAATGAAAAATGACATTGTAAAATCTAATTGTAAGCATTGTTAGGCTAAGCGTCTGCTTTTCTCATGATGACTGCTCCAAAGCAAGCTATAGGATACCTAACAAAAAAATAAAATAAAAGGATTCAGAAATTCCTTATTTTTGTAAAATGACATAAAAATTTTTTCTATTAAATATTTGCAAAATTATTTATAACCATTATTGCACTAAATGACCAAAATTAATTAATTACTACTAGTTATATTTGAATTTGTACAATATTTCTCCAGAAAAAAATAATGATTTTTTCCTTCTCCTTTCTAAAAATAAAGATTTTCATCTTTATTTTTAGAAAGTATTTAAAGCCAAGTAACACCTAATCTCTAGATATTAAGTGTCGATTTGTTAAAAATATTATATCCAAGATTCATAGTTTTCCTGAAATACGTATATTTATATGAGGAGAGTGTTAGTCAAAACTTTTAGGATAAATGAACTGAGAAGAACGAACTAATTTCATTCCAATATATTTTCTTGAAAATGTTTCATATTCATCCAGGATTTCCTCTCATCTTAAAAACGTCTAAATTTTGGCAGACTTTAATTATTTTGAAAACTTGTTATTTAAGTGATCGAGAGAGATTAAATGAAGTTTTCTCATGATATACAGGAAAACCAGTAAAGTATTTTTATTTCAACGTATCATTAAGTGAATTATTTAAATTATAGTCGCGAACTGTCTTAATTATTTGAAACAGTCTTAATTATTTGAAAATAGCCTTTAAAAACCCTTAATATTTAGTTTAATATCTGAGTGGGAATGCTGTCACTTGCTACCTCTTGTATATCTTTATTATGTATTGTTTACCTTGGTTATGTTGAAATAATCTAATTATCTAAATTTTCCCCTATTTAGTTATAGCTGCGTTAAAAAAAATAGTATAATTAGCGAGCTTATTTAAAGAAACACCTTTGGTTAATACTGACTGAGTTCCGTTGTCTTTCTGTAATTTTTACAAAACATTTTATCTATCTGGCAAAGAGTTAGGATTTAACACCTCGCCAACTAAAATACAGATTGAAAGCTAAATAACGAAAATTTTGTTATTAAATTAAGCAATCCAGGCGAGCATTCTTGTTTAGATACATCTGCAGACGTGTATATGAAGCTTAAATCTTTGTGAAGATAGTCGAATATCTAAATATATTGGTAGATTAATAGACAGACTTAAAAAGATACACGATTTCCAAAGAAAAATTTAACTGTGCCAAATATTAGGAGCAAAGATAATTTATTACAATTATATAGAATTTTTAGTCCGCGTTCGTCGCGCTCTTCGATAGTAATTTGAAACGAAGATTAAAGAAAAATTTGTAAGAAAGAAATTCTTTCTTTGTGGTTGTTGTATTTTATTATCATTATTATTATTCTTTCATAGCGCGTGCAGACTTGTACAGCGCTCTCTGCCTATTCCAGTGATTTATGTGTTCTGTACTCTGTTCCCTGCGTAGATCGCTGGGTCTAGCGGTCCGTGAGCATTTCATCAAAGGCAAACTCGAGGTCACGGGGGTCAAATGGTGACAGTGGGGGCGGGTCACACTAGATCAAGCAACACGACGTCTTTGGCGGCTTGAATGGGGGGGTTCTAAATGGGGGAATATCTGGAAGACACGTGTTCATTGGAATGGGGGTGGTTCTAAATACCGTGTCTAATATTACCGTGACTAATGTTGACAGGACAGTCGGGGAGAGAGCTCTGTCGAATGTGAATGCACCATCAGATACTTAAAAAAGTCCCTTTCGCATGCTGAACCTCAGTTTGCCGGTTTCGTGAGGTGAATATGCGAGGCATTAAGATGTTACCCAGCTACCAAAACGCTCCTTTATTTCTGAGGCTGGTCTCTCGGCTGAACATTCATACACTGTAGCATAAAACCCTTCCCCATTTTCATCTTAAAACACAGGGTGTCTCAAAAAACCTTGACACATTTTAAAAATTTATATTAAAAAAAAGCACTCATGGTAGGAACTAGAAATTCACATACGTGTTACCTTATATATTAGAGGGTTTTTTTTAGTATAGTCAATAAATTTCAATATGTACTCCTTTTGTGGCACAGAGAATATCCAGTCGGTAATCCTTTTCAGCCCATGTGCGCTCCAAAATGAATTCCGTAACACATGAAATCCCACCAATTATGCGTTTTTTGAGTTCTTTAAGACTGCCCACTTTTGTTGAATAAACTGTGACAAATCCCCAAAGAAAAATGTCAAGAGGTGTAATGTTTGGATATCAAGGCGGCCATTGGATGGGACCATCTCGTCCAATCCACCTGTTTGGAAATTCTGCATTTGAAAAGTCTCGTACAATCGCACCCCAATGAGGCCGTGCACCGACTTGTTGCCAAATGATTTTGGGATGTAAATAAGAAATTTGTGGGACAGCAAAATAGCCATTTACAACTTTAGCCATTTTACAACTTTCGCTTTCAGGGAACAACTAGCGCCCTCTGTTGAACTTTTTTGACACAGAAAAAACTCTAATGTATGTGGTAACACATCTGTGAATTTCTAGTTCCTACCTTGTATACTTTTATATACATATATATATATATATATATATATATATATATATATATATATATACACAGTGGAATCTCGATCTATCGTTTTTCAAGGGACCGACTGAACTGAACGATAAATGCGGAAAAACGATAGATGCGGGAACATAACAAAGCAATACGATCGTCGGGACTGGGTGAAATAAACGACACATACGGGAAAACGATGATTCGGGGAATGATCGATCGAGATTCCACTGTATACACACACATACACACACGCATATATATATATATATATATATATATATATATATATATATATATATATATATATATATATATATATTTATTTTTTTAATGTGTCACGGTTTTTTGAGACACCCTGTACTTCTAACATTTTTCACTTGCTAGTTTTACAGCTATTTATAAAAGTGCTTATCTGTAGAACATGTAACATACTCTATCTGTATTAGGTGATGGAACAAAATAATATGCTGCTTTGTTTATAAAAATTTGAGCATAAAATGTTCTATTGAGAAGTCTAGAAATTCTGTGAGTCAGTAACCAAAGCCATGCTTAGTTTATAAAGAATTTTCTGCATTTCCATAAAATTAATTTTAAAAATCTGCTTTGGTTCATCAGTATTTAATTATAATAACTGTTTTGAAAACTTAGTGACTGATGATCAACTGATCTGAGGGTTACGGCCTTTAGCGATAACAGACTAAACACAGATCTGTGATAAGAATTGTTTGTTGAGGTTTGAGCTACGGTATGCCCATCGATCTTTAAAAGTTATCTCTACGATCTCCACAAAGAAACCGATTTTCTGTTTGTTTCTATCTCGTGAGAAACATAAGTTGAACACTCGCTTTTTGACATGATTATCGCGTAATATTAGAATTATGATCGGGAAGTTTATAAATATGTTAGCAGGCATAGATAGCGCAAATATTATTTTCCGTATTTAGAAATATTTACAAGAAGATCAAAGAAGAATCGATGAAAGGTGCTTTATTGAGAAAGAAGGTTAGGCCTTTCAATTGTGAATACAACTGAACCCCTGATTTTTTTAGATGTGACCAAATACTAATTCGCTGATAGCTGAAGAGCAAAAATATATGACAAGCAGAAACTATGGCTTATCGCAACAAATCAATCGCCTAAAGGAGCAAGGCTACAAAAACTTTTCGTTTCTTTCATTGATTAGAAGTATTGTTGGAAGAACATTAGGATACTGATTTTTCTTTTCTTTTTATGCTTTACGTGTTTGCTCTCTCATTTTGGTATTATGAAGGTGTTGCGCTGCACAGCTTTACAGCCAATTGATAAAAATCATTTCATTAGACGCAAACTTAAAGGTAAACACTGAAAATAAATGCAATTTATTAAATTTCTTATGGGCTAGATATGTACATAAAAAACAGACTATTTTTCTGGCTGTCCCTCGTATGTTTATATTAAAGCTGTACCTGTATAGTTACTTTTGCTGTCGTTTAGTAGCTGTAATTTTGTTGTTTTTGTAAGATGGTTGAAATGTACACTCGTATCTCTATAATATGATGTTTTGGACGCCCTCCGCGTTGTACCAGTCCAAAGTTGGTGTGAACTCCCCCTTTTCTGTACGTAAAACTGCGTTTAGAACCACTTCCCTTTATCTATTATATTTTCAATAGTTTTTAAAACTGACCAATGTTTTTCATGCTCTGCGGTTGTTTTCAATGGGTTTTTTTAGTGGCAGTCAGTGCTGATAAAAGTCTTTCTCTCCGTTATTCTAGGCATAGATATGATATTATATGATAAACTCATTTAAACTATAAAAATAAAGTTAACGCAATTTAACTACTCTCTTACTCAATAATACGAATTAAATTACAAAGTGTTGGATAATGCTCTATCCTCCACTCTCATATGCCTAATTTCACGGCGTTATGTCTGAACCTTAATTAAAAACAAAACTACTTTTCCAGTATGCAGAGCGAAACTTTAATTACAGAATCTAAATTACTGACGTGTGTGGAGCATTTCTGCAAACAAGGGGAGATGCTGTATGCACCATTTTGCTTTTTAGCATTAAGCTATTCTGGATTATGTTTGCGTCTCAAGGTGGGAATAAGATCTATGTGTCACACGAGATTTAATTTGCTAACCTGAGAATAGTTATTTCATTTCATATGAATTGTGGCTAACTCTTATACTCTTCCAGCATTCTCTTGGGAGTCAATGTTTTACCTACCGCAATACAAGTATACATAAATTTATGAGTTGTAAGAAAGCGTAGTTTTCAGGTTTCGGATTAAAAAGTTTACAGATTTAAGCTAAAACACCTATTTCTAATTAAAAACTGTGTGAAATATGTATTTTGCTTACGTACACTTTTTCTTTTTTCCGATATTATATATAGTTGGTACCGGTTTACAGTTGCGGCATGCTGTCATACATACTTGTAATGTACCAAATGTTCTATTATGTATTTCTAAAATAGCCCTATTTTAATTTTGAAGCCTACCTCTAAACTCTTAAATGTATCTGTAGAAGTCCGACCATTCGAGTTCTGCCTTATTTATTCCTCATCTAATTATTATCCCCTTATCTGGATCACGTTGATCTCTTTCAGACAGCAGCGTCCCTAGATTACAGCGGTCTGGTATCTCTTGATCTCGTATTAGAACATTCGTTCAGCTCCATATATAAAATGAGATTAATGACATACTTTGTTACTTTTTCTGTTTTTCTTCTTTTTATACTGTAGCCGTTGTTCCCGAATTTTCACGTGGTGTACATCACATGAAATAACTGTGTTTCTTTACTTATGGACAAGTTATTTCTGCTGTAATTGAGTTAATGTTAGCATCAGTACTTTTCTATATCTGTATAGATATAAAATCCAAAAGAAATGTTGTTCATTTAAAATGAAACAGAAGTAGTATGAATAAGCTAATGACAAAATACATGGAGTACTCCCTCATGGGTGAAACCAACTGCAAATATGCTATCGACTCCATTCATGAGGGCATGCTCCATGCATTTAGTCATCTTAAAGTGCACTTTGGATTTTGTACCACAATTCGTGATAGACGATGGTTCTTTCCGATCTGGACTGGTTGACTGCACTTTATCAGTCACTAGTTCTTTTTTCTCCAGCATACTCATAGGCGAAACCTAGGTCCAAAGCTTCCTGGTACATTGATGGTTTATATATTAGTCATCCAGAAATTTTATTTCGCAATGCCACGCCGTGTTCAAGCAGTTAATACTGCTAAAGATGGACACACACAATACTGTTTTAGCATGTTTCTTCTGACTTAGAGCGTAATTTATTTATACATTGTATGATTTCATTGCTGTAACTCAAATCTTTGTTAGAGGTACTATTTCGAAACTACTGGTTTGAATGTCATCACGTCCTTCAAGAAGTAAAGCCTAGTAATTTGCCAAATAAGGCAATCACAAGTAATACATCGCTCCACCGATTAGATATCCGACAAACGTAGAACCTGAAGACAGTCGTTTACTCGTCGCATCATAATTCCACCTTGCGCAGCGTAGCACAGGTACGAGTTCGTTTAGGATAAATGGAGCGACATACGGCGAAAGCCGAGGTCCCAATTTCCATTGTCACTCCTAGCCCGGTCCATCGCCCGGTTTCCAGCCGGATTGCGTGGAAGTGGTGACAAGCTGAAGCCTTCTGGGTGATACAGTGACTCCCTCAGAGGATTTCACTCCCCCAGGAGACTCACAGTCTCTCTCTCCGTTACCAAGTGCCTTGGCCTTCACAACGGACCTCGGCGCCCTGGGAGCAAGCCACACCAAAATGACTCCGCCCCCCCGGTATTGCCAAATATGACAGATGAGTTATTGACCTCTAAACTTGAGGCTGTTCAAAAGGAAAAGAGAAAAAAAGATTCATTAGTGTTTATAACTAATAGGCTCATAACTGATTGAATCGGTCACTTTAAAAAGGAGTCATCTCCATTTTTTAAAATTTTTCACGAGAAGCAAAATACAATAACTTGCCTTCATGAATTATTAGTTAGACTAAATTTAATATTTATTATGTTTAAGGCATCAATCCTGATGCAAAAATATAATTTGTTAATATTTTTTTTAACTTTGGGGGGGGGGGGGGCAGAAAGTTGGAGAAAAGTGGAGATGACTCCTTTTCAAAATGACCGATTCAATTGGTCTCAGAGATGTTATTATAGAGAAAAGAAAAGCGAATTGGCATTATTATCGTTATGTCTATGTGTGATTAGACTGCTCTCTCTCTCTCTCTGTGTGTGTGTATATATATATATATATATATATATATATATATATATATATATATATATATATATATATATATATATATATACAGTGGGATCTCGATCTATCGTTTTTCAAGGGACCGATTGAAATGAACGATAAATGCGGGAAAACGATAGATGCGGAAGCATTACAAAGCAATATGATCGTTGGGACTGGATAAAATGAACGACACATACGGAAAAACGATGGATCCGAAAACGATTGATCTAGATTCCACTGTATATATATATATATATATATATATATATATAATGTGTGTATGTTTGTTTTTTCGTGTGCCCCCTCGTTTATATTTAGTTTGCCCACATTATTAATAGATATCCTCATATTAAAGTTTTCTCTCATTTCTCGAATAAAGAAGAAAGAATAGTTGTGCCTCAAGTCTATTCTCCATGAGGTTTATAATATTTTTAAAATCCTTTAATCATTCAATCTGGGTACTGATAAGGATAATTTCTGAGTATTAGGTCTTCTACACTGAATGCTATGCACTAAATTTATGTATGTTTCCTTATAACTGAATTTCAATACTCTTACGACGTGTAAAATACATTCCCTATATGAATGAATTATTAGATAATTTATTAAGAACTGTCTGTAACACAAGATCATTATTGGGCAAATCATTAGTCTCTAAATTTTATTAATTAGGTTCTGTTTAACTGATTACCCATTAAACATTTATTAATCATTCATTCGATGCATTATGCAGAAAAATTATTCCAGTGAGTAATTATTATCGTGTGGAAGTTATTGAAAAAATTATCTTTAATTGTATACTCTTGAGGCCCTAAAATTAAGGACTAAATTTTAAAAAATGTTCCCCTGAAAATAAAAGCTCCTATTTTGAAAAGACTTGAAGAGTCTTTTTAAAATGTACAGCGTCTTTTGCATTGATCTTTTGAGTCAAGGGGGCTAATAAGACCAGGACCTATAGTTTAAGCAGATTCCGGAGCGCTACAAACACCCATGCTAATAGCCGAACTCGAACCTCAAGACTTTGGTACCGAATGCCTGCAGCCCAGCTATTAGACCTTTGTCTGATCGCCATGCGTTTCTTTGTATTGTCCTTCAGCTTCTTGTAGACTTCGAGAGACATCTCCCCTTCCATTGAAACGTCTCTCGGGGGCAGTGGCGCTGGCAAATATGCATTGAATATACATTTAGAGTATACAGCATGTTCCTGAATGTAATCAGTGCGGCGCATTACTCGTAGAGAATTATGCCCTTAATAACTAGCTTTCTTTTTGGTTTGCTCCTACCAATAAAGAATAATGTCTGATGATGCAGTTAAAATGTTTACATTTTTTTTTCAGGACACAGGTTACAACTAGTAGTAACTAAATTAATCATCTTTATTATAATTTTCAATAAATCAGGCGGTCAAGACTTCAGATGCTGTTTGGATCATTCCATTGTCAGTTAACAACAGCAAGGGTCTGTATGTAACGTGGTAACCCCGATCCGTCTTTCTGCGATGAAATATCGATTTTCGCTCATTTATGGTGTCATCTGTGACAATAAAGAAAATTGTTCCATAACTATAAACTTTACCAAGCAGTCTCGGGGAAGGAAAAAAAAACTGCAGGTAATCCGCATAAAAAAATTCGAAACTTCATGTATAATCCGTGGATTATATGCAGGAATGTAATGAAAAAGTATATATTCAGGTTGTAAGGTATACACAAGATTCGATTCACAAGAATCGAACTTTTGAGTGAATTAAAGAAGCTGCTTCAGATATGCTAATTTTGGCATACGCGCTTAGTATAAATACCACGCAGCGTCATTAATGAAAAAAGGAGTTGTTGTTAAGGTTGAAAAGGTGTTATCCTGCGCTAGTGCTTTACGGGCCAGAAGTTTACGTGGCAGTACTGCTGGTTTGACTTACTGTTCGTGAGTATAAAAATATATTGTCCTTAAAAGCTGTATTTACATTCCGTACAAGTAGTACGCATGCTTATTGCTGTAAAAGCCAATTATATGTGCAGCGAATTCAATAAACGTTATTTCATGTATAAACTGTGTTTGTATATAATTCAAATAGAGTTCCACTTCAAATTATATACACCCAAGTCTGGGTAGAAGTGAGCATAGATTCTCTATACTGGCGCCCGAAAAATATATATACCCTGGTAGTTAGCGTTAAATTTGTAACGAAGAACATAATTGAAATTAAAAACTGTGTACTGTGTACGTATATTGATAAAATTGTTGCAAGTACTTATATACTATTTAAAAAATGAGTGTTGTAGAACAAAATCCTGCTGGAAATTTTCCTCGGGTAATTATGGTTCAGCAAATTGCGCCATTCGAAGCCACCTTCAATGGCGGCCCCTCAAGCCAATTCCTAAAGAAAATTGAGCATTACTTTCAGCAACAATGCACCCCAGAGGGGGATAAACTTAAAATTGCTCTAGCCGCTTTAAGAGGTAGTGCATATCAGTGGTACACGTGTATGAAAAGCAGTAATCTGATTTTTGACTATTTGTCATTCAAGCAACAGTTTCTTAGTGTTTTTCCAAAGACCTTTAATCAAAGTGAAATTGAAGCGGAAATTTATTCGCTAAGGCAACGTGAAGGTCAGTCTGCATTAGATTTTGCTATGGAAAAGATTTCCAAGTGTGAGGAATATTTAGAGGGAATGACGGAAGCGATAATCTTAAAAATAGTTATCCAACGTTTGAAGCCAAGTGTTCAAGATTTTTTAGATAATCAAACAATTACAAGCAAGGTTACCCTCCTTCAAGCTTTAGCTAAATATGACAATAGACATTTCTTCGCTACCCCTCACCGTCATTCAGGTACGAGAAGTTGTATACAGCCGCGCCAAAATTTTTCGCGAGTTTCAAACCAGCAGCGTAAGCAGTACCGCAGGCAAAATAATAGAAGCGTACGGCGTTATAATGAAATTAGTGCACTTAAAGAAAATAAGATGCAAGCACCTTACTTGCACTGGCAAGTTGATTCACATGATATGGTTCAACCTGTTGAAACTGTGTGGTCAAATGTATTATTTTGTCCGAGTAGTAATCATTATTTTGAGAATAGTGAAAGTCAGGGTATTTTTGTGGCTTATAAAGAAAGTGAGTCTAGCTGGAATAATGCGGTAATTCCAGTACAAATTTCTGAAAATAGGGCCGATACTAATGCTAGTGGTTTAGAAAATAAATCATCGGACACTTCTATTAATGCTATACCTGATATTATTAATGCTATACCTGATATTATTGATGCTATACCTGATATTTTAGATGATATTCACACATCTGTTAATGAAGGAAATTTAGTAGATGACGAAGTATGCGTTACGGAAGTTAGTGAATACTTATTAGTTGACGACAATAAAAATTCTTTAAACGATAGTAGGAACTTGCTAGGTGATGATATTATTTCAAGTTTCCAGCCGAATGGGGATTGTGTAGGCCAGGTTGACAATATGGTTTTAAATAAAGTACATGAAAACCAGACTGAGAATCAGGATGAAAAGTTGACACAGAGTTATACTGTAGGTAGTTTAGCTGATGCTTCGGAAGTTATAGAGAAAGTTTGCAATAAAACGCACGAGTACGAAAAGCTTAATCTTCCTAAAACTGAAGCAGTGTTAAAGAATTTAAATGATAACGATTCTGATGTCGCAAGTTTCAAAGAAACTTTTTTGTCAAAAGAGGATAAAACTAAAGTTAACGGGGATAAAAAACGTGAAAAAGCGCCTTCAGGTTCCAGCATTAAAACTGCTAATACTGAAGTAATTAAGGCGGTAAACAAGAAGTCGTATAAGCACAAATACGAAAAACAGAGTCAGGTTGTTGAAAAACATGACACAAGCAGCGAGATAAAACCAGTTACTAAACACGTTGGTGCGGCGTATAAGTTTCAAAAAATAGAATCTGCATTAAAATCTAATACCGATACAAGCAAAAGTACGAAGAAAAGTAAAGTGTGCACTACAAAACCTCCATCTAAGGATGAACGTGGCACACATAAGGTACACAAGGTTATAAAAAGGAAGAATGACAATTTTAAAGCTCCTTTGCATAAGTACAGGGAACGCAAGATTTCTGCCGCCCAGCAAGGTTGGCTTCCTCCCAAGAGACCTCCTGTCCATCGTCAAGCCGGACCAGCGCCTCAGGACCTACGACCTGCTGCACGAAGGATGCCCACACGGTCAACGAACCCCTTTACTAGGACTGCGACCATTAAGAGAGGTTCAGCGGATTGGACAAACTGGTGCAGTGAAGTTGCTGCATTCATGAGGAACAAGTCTTGTATCAACTTTCTTATTCTAACTCCCACCCTTTAATAAAATCGAACCAAATTGGTTTGAAGTTCCCCATTGTATATACTGTGTAAACATTTTGAGGGGAAGGAGTGAGCCACTGAAAAAAAAACGGCATACTGTTTTATAAATTTTTGAAGGGGACATGTAGTGAAAAAAAATGCATACTAACTACAGATAACAAACAACTAACATACTAACTTCGCAAATCATAACACATGTACATTATAAATTGGGGGAGAGCAGATACAGTCAAGAAATGTCATGCTGTGCAATTGTGTTGTCACTTTTAATTAAAATAGATATTTTAGGGCGCAGTTGGCCAGCCCAGTATCCGCAACTCTGCAAATCCACTGTGTAATGGTGTCACCTGGACCCTTCGGGGTTAGTTTTGTAAAATGGTAGTGGCGTTTTTCCCCCACACAACGTGTGGAAGGTTTTTTGGCTTTGCCACCCATTATGTAAAAAGTCAGACCAGCACGCGTTTTCAATTAGTTAACTGAAGCCGTTCAGACCTCAGTCACCTAATTTTTTTTTTCGAGGGAGGCCAGTGTAAGGTATACACAAGATTCGATTCACAAGAATCGAACTTTTGAGTGAATTAAAGAAGCTGCTTCAGATATGCTAATTTTGGCATACGCGCTTAGTATAAATACCACGCAGCGTCATTAATGAAAAAAGGAGTTGTTGTTAAGGTTGAAAAGGTGTTATCCTGCGCTAGTGCTTTACGGGCCAGAAGTTTACGTGGCAGTACTGCTGGTTTGACTTACTGTTCGTGAGTATAAAAATATATTGTTCTTGAAAGCTGTGTTTATACATTCCGTACAAGTAGTACGCATGCTTATTGCTGTAAAAGCCAATTATATGTGCAGCGAATTCAATAAACGTTATTTCATGTATAAACTGTGTTTGTATATAATTCAAATAGAGTGCCACTTCAAATTATATACACCCAAGTCTGGGTAGAAGTGAGCATAGATTCTCTATAAGGTTTATTGCTGAAGACTGTGACATAGTGAAATTCAACAACTCGAATGTCCTTAAGTTGTTGCTGTTTCCAACGCAACAAGCACTTTCTCTATAACAGCATTCGTGCAACCACACCACGAATTCGTTGGCTTTTTTATTATGGCAGCACCATACAGGTGGGCTAACATCAGCAGCGTACGCAGAAATTTTCTAAGGGGTTGGGGGTTACTATGAAAGAGTAGTTTTGAGCAATCAGTGCAAAGCTTAAACCTAATTAAATAATATATGTAATCAGAAACAATGGGGGGGGGTTATAACCCCCATCAACCGATATCAATTTTTTGTAAAATTTTTGACAATTTTTTGTAAAATTGATATAGATATTTTTGCTAAAATCCTATTTGAAAAGGAATTTTCTCAACAATTTTGCATGTACTATCTAACAACAGTGGTTTTTATTCATTTAAATCTATGTAAAATAACAGATTCTTGGTGAGACAAATTAATTTTTCAGCAATCGATTGTTTTTTATAGGTTTAAATGCATGAAAACCACTGTTGCCAAATCGCACGAGCCTCCTCTGATCGAGAGAAAAACAAAAAGTTCCCTTGAGTTTAAACTTTTTGCATCAAATTATGGTGCAGTTTCTAGAAGAAAATCACCAACATACTATTTTAATTTGTTTTTATTAAGGTAACTTACATAAAATAGACGATTGACCAAGAGGAGCAAATATTATGTATGTGTACATGAAAGTTTGAAACAAATTTTAATCTGAGCAAAACCAAAACAAAACAAAAAAAAGTTTACATTTAAGTACGTACTCTTTTTCTTTTGAAACTTCTTTTTGATGCTCTTCTTTTATGTTCAATCTCAGGCCTGTCTAGTGTTAACATCCAACAGTAGTCGGCGAGCATGATCTTGTCCCATCTTCCTTGATATTTGCGCTCCATATCTTTGATGTCTTGGTGAAACCTTTCACCCTGTTCTTCGCTGACTGATCCTAAATTTTCGGGGGAAAAGTCCCCATGTGAGTGAAGGAAATTTATTTTGACACTCATAGAGTAATCCAACGCTTGAAATTTGTCCAGCATATTCATAACAATTTCTTCATAATCAGGATCCTTGTAATTACCCAAAAATTTTTCAGGTTCAAGATTTTGTCTTTCGGCCATTCGCCTTGTTGACCAAGAAGCATGGAGATAATTTTTAAAT
This sequence comes from Dolomedes plantarius, assembly GCA_907164885.2. Lineage (NCBI taxonomy): Eukaryota > Metazoa > Arthropoda > Arachnida > Araneae > Dolomedidae > Dolomedes > Dolomedes plantarius. The sequence continues at coordinate 181,608,813 of OU015494.1, read as the reverse complement.
CACCGCAAATGGTGCAACCGTGGTGGGCATATTTTATTTTGTTGAGGACGAGAGCCAGGTTTCCATAGCGTTCTTTTAAATGCACCTAGTGTCCAACTGGCGCAGAGGCATACTGGCTTTCGTGATGAAGAAGGACAGCTTTAAGGTTCCTTTTCAATGAATCGATAAACAGCCTCCATTCATCTTTATCTTAGGTGATATTAAATTTGCTCGTGAATCCGGGAACATCAGCACAATAGACTAGGTTCTCCTCCTCCTGAAAGTACCTAACAAATTCCTTTTCTCGATTCTTGTACCAATAAAAAGAGGTTCCTTTGGCCAATAAGTTTTTTCTTTCAATCTAAAGCCCAACAATACAGCTGCCTCTTTTGAAAGGCCCAGATCATTAAGTTCAATCCAGTCAGATCATTAAGTTCAACCTGAGAGAAAGGTAAAGGGCCACCCAAGTTCCCCTCTGGAGGTCCTCGCCTCCAGAGGGCTTATAGTCGGTAGCGGAGCTTTGAACTTCTGGATGTTCCGAGTCTGAAGACTCTGAAGAAATGACTGGCAATTCAGTTGGAGGCAAAGGCACTGGCACATCAGGTCCACGAGGAACGGGGCGTATGGCCGATGGAATGTTATCAGGATAAGAGATTAACTTGTGATTTTTGCGGTTATACCCACGGACATGGCAGGAACAAAAGTAACAATCATCAGAGTGGTTTTTCGGCTCCCTCCATGTCATAGGAATTCCAAATCGTATATCAGTCTTCTTTACTTTGAGCATAAGTAGATCATTGAGACACTGCACACAGACTTTATGAGGAACCCACGATTTGTCCTCATCTCTGAGTTTCATGCAAAAATACGCAAGATAAAGTTGTCTTACATAATCTGAAATGCTAGGGGAGGTGTCACAGAGGGGTAGGTTTTACCACGGTAGGTTTCACCACGGTTCTGTAGGTTTCACCACGGTAGAATGATGGTCAAGCAGGGAGGGAAGAAATTCAACGCCGAAAATAAAATTTATGGTAAATGTTCATAAAAATCAAAGTAAAATTGAATTTTTCAAGAAAACATGACGTGATAGAATTTTTTCATTTTTTTTTTTTGAAATCAGCATAAAAAAATACATAAAGTTCAGCTGTCAGTTCCCTTGTATTTTTTTCATCGCAGGCCTGTGTTATTAAACATGAACTCAAGCTACTATTCTAAAACTATTGATAAGAACATGGCACTGAAACATACAAAAAACCGTAGAGCGGATGTGATAAGTTTTGCTTTAATGAAAAACTGAATAAATAATTAAGAATAGCATGGGCTGTATAGTCATGTAAAGTCTTTAAAACCTATGCTTGGGTGCAGTGGCCTAGTTGGCAAGTACAATGGGCTAGTGATCTGATAGTCACTGGTTCGATGCTCGTCGCTGACAAATCCATTGCCGTGTACACTAATGGCGGTTGGTGCACGTAAAATCTATCGTGGCTGCAATGTCCTCCAAGTTCTCAAAATTACCTCTGGAAGCGCGGGGGGGGGAGCTGTTCTGATCTCGTCACTTGACTCGGTTCAAAATTACGGGACGGGTCCTTTGACCAAGTCGGATTCCGACCCTTTTGGTTCCAGTCAAAACAGGAGCCGCATCTTAATCGCCCATGGCCTTCGGGACTTGATCTGATGTTGCTGTCGTCAAGTGGCATAAGCAACAACAATATATCTATGCTTATATTTGAGAGGGAACATTGCGCGTCTAGTACAAATCCTTTACAAGCTGCACAGATAACTAAAATTTTTAAAATGCATTTTTTTAATGAAATACCCTCAACTAATCAAAGTAAAATATTTTTCAGTAAGCTTTTTATCCAGAAACTCAGTTACTGAATCTGTGAGTCACGAATGCTGGTATCACTTCTAAACTGAACTAAAGTTCATGAATTTGAGTCAAACAGATCTACCGCTACTTACTTTCTATTTGTAATAATGTAAAGTAAACCCTTTTGCCCCCCCCCCCTTAATTTTCTCCCATAGAACGTCCCGTAAAAGTATGAAAATTTCCCAGAAATATGATTCTGCTTTGCTAAATCTTTCATTTTCTGACAACTCTTTATTGTAAATCTTTAGGTCCAGCAGATAGACAAAGGGGCGAAATAATAATACGGTAAATATTACAAAGTAAACGGGCATTTACACGTGTGGTTAAATTAGAAAACATTTCCTCCGTGATTTTTACAAGTATTCAGTTTTAAAAGTTCTCCAGCGAACACATGTTTATGTATATTAAACTTCGAACAAATTACATATAAACTTAACTAAACTATGAAATATTCTTTTTCGAATGCAGCCTGCATTTACAAATCCTCAGTAGAACCAACTAAACTTGCTGGGTATTTATCTTAATTCAATCTCCTATTAAAGGGGATTGTACACATTATTTGTACTAAAATCATATAATTTGGCTGTTGACTCTGTTTCGATCTTTCAGTAGTCATTGGCCCCCGCCTTCATGTTGGTCGATCTGAGTCGTTTAGCTGAGAATTTCTGATTTAGAACATTAGAGAACTTATTACGCCGTGAAATGAGACTAAAATAAATTGACTGGTTTTGCTCGGGCATCTAATTATCATCCATCTGGTCAGGAGAAGAGGTTGGTGCTAATTTGATGTTCATTCCTTCTGAAGAGAGCACATTCTATACAGGAACCTCATCTATACAGCCCGATAATAAATATGTAAACGAAGCAGACGGTAAGTTTTAGAATGAACTTTCTAATTAACACCGGAAGTGTATGTACATATAAAAATGGTGAAGAAATGTAACTGCTATTTACGGGGACTTTGATATGGCGACGTCTTTAATGAGCATTCATTTAATCCTTTCTGAAATGATTTTAAGCTACTTTGTTGTTCATCGATGTTATACTATAAATGTGTGTTGAATACATTTCATATATAAAACAGATGTTTGTGCTTCCTTGTGTGTGATTTTCTCGATTTTTATAGACTATTTCTGCGGAAATATCTTAATGAAAACCCCCTAAAACTGTCCCTCCATTGCGTTGTATATTTCGTAACACAAAACAAATGTAAATAGGATATCTCGACAATTTCAAAATTTGAAATGTGATTCTCTAGTTCCGATGAGACTGCATACTGGAGAGTTGGAAGGGAAATAGAATAGAACATTTTCCAATAGGTCTTGGTAAAAGAAAGGGGAAGTAAGTTGAAAGCTTTTGCCGGGATGTCACAATGTCTCTGTGTATGTATGTGTGTTGTGTGTAATGTTGTAATGGATTGCTAACCAACTCCAGAGGTCGGGTTGCTTGCTTTAATGCATTTCCTTTTGTGATTTTTCTTTGCTTTGCTCTCTCCTATTCCACAGTTTACTGTCTTTCCTTTAAAAAAAACTTCAGTTTTATTGAGAACTTTATAAAGTGCTTGAGTATGCGGGCTGCAATTGACAACATTTAAACGAGATTAATATGTTATTTTATTGTAATTATTTTTATTTTGCAATTAACACTTGCCTAAAGCTCATACTTGTCTAGTTTCTGAGTGTAAAAATTTGTTGATTAAAAATCGTTCTCTGAATTCAAAAGTAGTTGCATCTGTCCATGGTTAATCTTGACACAATTCTTAATAAGCTTCCTTATTTCAAAAATGGGGGGGGGGGGGATATGATCGGACTCAACCCTCGAGTTGCCATTATAAACTGGAGCCGCACCGCACCCCTCAGCCTGCTAGCCTATATAGACCTGGTCTAGAATACTTCCGACCAGGGGGCATTAGAAATAACAACAACAAAAAAGATTTGTTTTAAAATACGTGTAAAAAGCTTTTGAACTTTAAATGTCTACTGAAGTTTTTAAATATTTCGAACACGTCAAAGCAACAATAGACTAATTGTTACCTTATAATTGTTGCTCTATAATTTTTATTCACTAAAGGCAAGTATTTAAATTGTCAAGGGGTCCGGGACACATTAAAAAAAAAATCTTTATTTATTGAGTTAAAAATTTTGAATTTTTTGTGATGGTTAACCATATAATTTGTAAACACAAATCACATCATAAAACTTCTCAAAAAGTTTTAAAAAATTAAAAAATTTTCAAAAACGTGGGGTAATTTAAAATCGTTATAACTCGAAATATTATTTGTTCATTTGAAAAATTTCAAAAATTTTTCATTTAATTAAACAAAAATATATATAAGTTTTAATTTTGATTCAGCATTTTTTTTTAAAATATTAATTTTTTTAAATTAAAAATATTGAGTAAAAATTTAAAAAAAAAATATGTAACTTATTTTTTAAAAAATCATATTTTCAAAAGTAAATATTTTTTTCAAATTTTCTCAATCAAAATTAAAGTAAAATAATTGAAAAAGACATGTTCCAAGTTTTAACCATTTATCTTTAACGGTTCTTGACTTATAACAATTTAAAAACTAGAAATGGTGAAAAAACCCATCATGCAGGAAAACGCACTTACAGGTTTAAACAACGATTCGCTGCTATTAGAATGTTGCCAAAAGAAAATAATATTTCCTGTCCTAATTGAGATAGAAACATGATTTAAACATCATTTTAAGCGGCAAACATAGAAATTTATAATGCTTTTTTTTTTTTCCTTAAGTTTAAGTATTTTGTGTCCTGGACTCCCTTAATAACTGCATTGTTACCGGGAACAATAATCAGTAAAATTGTTTTAATTTCTCTCTAACAAATAACGTACCGCACTGGGGCTTAAATTTACATCTGCACGTAGCATTTAATAAAACTTTTCCTACATTTTCCCTAATTGGACCTGTACATTTATAAATAATACCAGATACACTTGCTTTAAACTCTCACATTTTGTCTCCCTTCAAGAGCTATTATGCCTTACATCGTTACACCATTTTCAACGTCTATGTTTCTCATTCATATAAAGATGTCTGCAGCCATGCATTCTAATGACTTTCAATCATTTCTCCATCATTTCCGACCCCCTCCTGCTTTCTGTTATGCCACTGTTTAGGATGCGCTCATCGTCATCTAGACAGTGCGTGACTTGGATTGCTACTGCCATTATAACCCCCTGCCGTTAGTTTCATTTAATACCGCGATTCTCTTTCGACAAACATGGTATAGGAAATATGAACGTACGTCTCTATACATTTAAAGGTGAGGTAAGAGTGAGTGTTATAATGCATCCCCCCCACACACAATAGTCCTAATTATATTTATATACGTATGTGTTTGTTTGTGAGGGGTATAAACCATAATATGAAGCAATCGTGAGCTCTGAAACTATTATAGCATATTGGTGACTAGAGTCATATTATATATATAATAGCCGTTGTCTCTGTATAACACTTCCGGGCTGTACTCATCTTTCAATTGAAGCCCTCAGTAAATAAACAGCCGGTTAGGCTTAATTTCAATTTCAGATGTGGATCAGAATTTTTTCTTACCTAAAAACTAATATCTTCTCCATCAAATCACGTTTGTTCAGCCTATTTTTCTATAAAACATTCAGAACTAAAAAAAATTGGATGCTTTTAGCTGTATATTTAACGGTTTTTAAAAATCTGTTTACTTTTGCGATGAATTCTGAAAGTAAACAAGCTTGAATGTGAATGAATCAATTAGCTCAAGTATTCATATCGCATAGTGAGCTGTAAAAAACTGGATGGCAGTCTACTACTCCAATCGCATGAAAAACTAAATAAATAAAAAATAATGAAAGGGTTTGCTTTTACAAGGTGTGGATTAAATGCAATATTGTTAGATAATTCGGAATATTTTTTAACTTTCATATACTTTTTCCATTATGTTGTCATTATTAGTATTATGACGTCAAAATGACGGGTTACCTTCTAGTATCTAATATATGTCTATCATATCAAAAAAAAATATGCAGGTTGAAGTACCCAGAAATTAACAGAATACTTTTCTTTCAAATTTTTTAGCTTTCTGTGGATGAGTCACTGTAAAATGTTATTATTTTATGCATACATTTTGATGTTCATTTACGCATATGTATGAGTGTGTCAGAGAGAGAGAGAGAGAGAGTGGAAGAGAGATTTGAACAGGCAGATTGTGTAGCGTTCTGACTAACCCTTAATAAGATTCGCTAAGATATAAAAGTAATCAAGAAGCATAAACCTTTATATATTCACTATAAAATAGCAATAATAGTTGCTTGTTTATAGTTTTCGGTATAGTTTCTTTAAAAATGTTAAATACTAATGTGGTGGGTGTAGTGACTGCTACAACCTGTTGGAAAATTCCGTTGCTGTATGATACCTTAACATTCAAGAAAATGAACTGTAGGGCTTGAGACAGCCTAGTGGTAACGCGTCGTCGGCTTTCGATGCTGAGGGTGCTCGGATCGAATCCCGACAAGTGCCATTAAATACATCCGTGTCTATGCCAGATATGAGCATGTTACATCCGTACACCGGAAAGTCCCTCTATGATATCAGAGAGGTTGGGTGAGGGAACGATCCCCCAGATGTCGCCCCTGGGGGGTGCTCGGGGAAAATTGAAGTGACACTTGGCTAAGTCGGACTACGATTCTTGTGGTGCCATTAGAAACTGGAGCCGTACCCCTCAGCCTACATGGACCTGGTCTGGAATACTTCCGTCCAGGGAGCGTTGGAAACAACAACTACAACAAAACGAACTGTAAAATACGCTACAAAGTTTCACTCTATTGAACCAAATAAAAGGTTTTTTAACATCGTACCTATATCTCTTGGGGAATACAGCAACAGGGTTCTCAAGATTTTAAACAGGTCTTAAAATGTCCGTTATTTTTAAGGGTCTCAAAAAAGGTTTTTTTACACCCTACCAAACCTTTAAAAAAAGGGCCTTATTTTTTTGTTTTGCAATCGTAAACAGCCATATTTTAGTAAAATTACAGTGTATTTCTCTCCGTCTCTCTCTCTCTCTCTCTCTCTCTCTCTCTCTCTCTCTCTCTCTCTCTCTCTCTCTCTCTCTCTCTCTCTCTCTCTCTCTCTCTCTCTCTCTCCTTTTTTTCCCTTTTTCTCGACACGAAAATTTATACCTAAAGTTATTTGCTGTATAATTTATGTGTATACAAAAGTAACATAAATTTGTTTTATATTTATATATATATATATATATATATATATATATATATATATATATATATATATATATATATATATATATATATATATATATACAGTCGAACCTCCATATATCGAACTTCCCTATATCGAAATTTTCTATATATCGAACTCTTTGCAAATCTCCATGTTCATTACATAGAAAAATTGTTTCTATATATCGAAATTTTTTTCAAGGCAAATTGGGAGATTTTATTCCACTTTAGAATAAAATCTCCCAAATTTTGGCGTTTGAAACAATACGTCGTGGACTTCAATTCGCAGAAAATGTCCCTGATGAAGTTTTTAGTGGACTGAATAAATACGAACATTTCTTTGAACTTTCCGCAAAACTAACTGTTCAGCAAGATATTCATAGTTTTTTTTTTTAAAGAATGAAACTGTGATCATTGTAACCACTGTCTGGATTATTGTTTTTTAAAGGTATGTAGTACTCAATAAATCTTTCATATTAATTCCTTTTTTAGTTATTAACTTTCATTTAATGGGATTCGCATATAAATTAGAAAAGGAGTTTCGTATACGAAAATTAGCTTTAATTTTTTTTAGGAGAATTATGATAAGACTAAGCTCAATTCTATATATCGAAATTTCTATATATCGAATTTTTTCGTGCAATTTGCTACTTCGATATATGGAGGTTCAACTGTATATATATATATATATATACACAATATATATATATATAAACGAGTATATAGGTATGAATTTTTTAATTCAGCAAAAATGTGTCTTTTTAATCCTTTCCTGTAGTTTTACGTTCGAGAGAGTTTCCATATACTGAGCTTTTCAAACAGGTAGGGTTTTTTAAAAAAATGGGTTTTCAGATTAGTTAACTATCAAAATGTATTATAATATTAGGAATGGTAGTGAACTTTAGTTTAAAAGCTATTCCAGAAACAATTGCTAAACCCAGAAGATCTCAATTTTTGCATTTTCCTTATTTTATATTATTAAGATGAAAACATTTGTTAAAAGTAACTCAAAATTCTTATAATAGTCAATAACTGGCATGGAAATTGTTTAGTATAATATCATCATTAGGTGACTAGACTCAAAACTGTTGAATTAACGATAAAAAGTCATTAATTTTTTCTTTTAATTTCAGTAAGAACGTGTAGCAAAGAGCGCAATTGATCCTCAAATTGATTTATCCAGATGAAATGTGCAACCCCCTTATTTTAACTATTATGGAGCTTAATAGTTTTAACAGCGGTTAGAGTTATTATTCTTAAGTGTCTCATTTAATTCATAATATATGTTCAAATTACTTTTTTTTTTTTAATTTTACAAAATTCTTTTAAACCAAATTTAATCGGATCTAAATTTAAATTTTGATACATTCTTATTGGGAAAACAATGCCCAATTTAATGTACGAAAGTGTTCATTCTTCTCTAAAAATCGTTTCGAATTAAGATATCTTGAAACACGTTACTAAAACGAAAGAACGTTTTCAAAATTTCAAAGTACCCTCGATGTGCATTATTTATAAAGCGGCCGTAAGCTGACAAAAAAAAAGGGGGGGGGGATAAGAAATTCGCAGAGAATAAACAAAGACAAGTTTGTTTTTTCAGTAAGCAGTGGTGAAAAAAAATACAAGTTTTTTTTTTTTCGGGATAAAGTTTTCCCTTTCATAAGGAGCCAAAAAAAAGTGCGATATTTAGCGGTTGAGTATTTCATAAGCTTCCGGTCAAAAAAAAATAAATAATAATCTTTAAAGCTTTCTTTCCTGTTCTTATGAAAAACCAAGTCGTATATACCGCGAACAAGCGCAAATTAAAGCCGTATGATAGTAACCTCTTTTAAATAAGGACATGTTTTTAAAGTGCTTATAATTTGAGGATTACATTGTTAAAGCTGCAAAAAAAATTAGCTAGTTTAAAAGGAAAAGCAATGTTTACTTTAAAGCTTTCATTGTGTTTCAATTTAATTTAGTTTTGTAGTTCGGATCGAACTTTTATTAAAAAAAAGTCGATAGTACAAGTTGCGATTTTTTTCTTTTCTTTTCTTCTTTTTTTAAATGTCTGATAATTCGTGTTGTTTGTTTTTATCAAACTCAGTGTTTACTAGTTTGTAATCTTAATTTTTTTTCATGTGATAAAGGCATGTACAACAATTGGACATTTTCGCAAAATTTTATTTTCTGTATGGGTTGTTTAAAATTCTTTTACTGAACGAACGTAATGCGCACAAATTTAAATATCAATAGAGATGGACTTTATGGTGACAAAGAATGAATAACATAGAAGTTTATCATAAAAAGCATAATGAAAAAGAGAATTTTCCACATTTCCCTTTTGATCTTACTAAAATTTGTTTTGAAAGTCTTATATAAATATTAAAGGAAAAGTTAATAACACTGAATACAATTACCTCTACCCATTTTTTTTCTTTTGTCCTTTATTGTTTAAAGGACATAAAAGGACATTGATGTTTAGCGATGGTTAATTAATAATAGGGATATGTCTAGTATTTTAAATATTTTGACTGATAATATTTAAAACAACTTTCTTTGTTTGGATTATAAATTTGTCTTTTTAACTATCTATTAGTCGTAAACAAGACTAATAATCTATTTATAATTTATAACACAAGCGTTTAATAAATTATAAAGAAATGAAAAGAAAAGAGCTTTGCTACGGTTACCGTCTAATTTAAAGCGAAAGCTTAGAAAGTGAAATTTTTAATTAGTTTTCATTTAAAATGGAAGCAGTTCATCTTCACAGGTAGGTGAAGGCAAGAAAGAAAAATTACGATCAACAACTGCTAAGAATCAAAACATTTCTTCTCGTACTGTGGCATTTTTCACAATTTTGTTTCCTACGTAATAATAGTTAAAACTTAATTAATCAGTTCTGCATTTCTTATTTTTTGTTATTGTTATTACTTCGTGAAATTAAATAAATGAATAAAAAGTAAAGAAATTTATATTTCTTGATCAGCTATACGTATTTACTCTCTTAAAAATATCTTGTGATTAATTAATTTTTTTTTATACAATTTCTCATCTTGGTTTCTACTTTGTCAATTTAAAGTTATCTGCACTCGCTTTTAAATATGCTCTTATGCATTTCAGCAGCATTCTTGCAGTTTATATATTTTCAATTGACCATAAAGGTATTACAGCCCAGTTAGAAATAGTTATATATTTTCACAAACTTTTCGTAATAGTTTGATTAGTTACCACGTGTTTGAAATTTCCTTATAATTTAAAAAAAGGACGGGAGGGAGGGGGGGGGGGAGAGAGAGCTGATATGTTCATGCATGAGTATTAAAGCATAATATGTATGCAAAAAATATTAACCTAAATTTTTTTACATCCTCTATAAACTGAAATCTAATTTTCCCAGGTTCGCAAGGTTCTTTATAGACTTTAGAAATGTTTTAATTTTAATGCCTGCTTTAAATAGCATTTTACGTATAAGAACCTAATTTAGTGTTCTAAGTTCTAAGTCTTTATCATTAGTCGTATGGTCCTTAGATAGTACTTTTTTTAAAAATTAAAACTTTACTCTTGTTAAAAATTCTGCATGGTTAAGAACTAAGAGAAGACCATTTCTGTCTGGTTCACAGATCTCTGTCTCCGGTTGCTTTTCTGACTGTGAACAAACAGTAAGCACCGTCTCCGTTTGCTTTTCTGACTGTGGACAGTAAGCAAGCTTTGGTTTCGCCTGTTTTGCAAGAGCTAAAAGCTTGCTTTAGCTCGGGACCGATTTATCTAGTTTCTACCGGCCTCCAGCAGGTAAATGCTTATCAGCACGTACGTCCAGATGAGAAAGCGAGTCGCCTGTGAATTCATCCTATTAGGATTTATGAAAAGGGACTGAAACAATCAAAAGGTTTCACCCTTGACTACCCTTTGAAAAAAATAGCGTGTAATGAGTTGAGATAAATACTCCCCCCCCCCCCCCCGAAAGGTAATATTATGAGTAATGTTTTTCTTTTTTTACTTCAATATATTCATGTAATAACTAGAGCTTTATTTTTAATTTTTAAAATACGTTTGGAAATATCGCCGACATAACAAATTATGAATTACTTGATAAATTTATTTTTCATGTCTGTCTCAAACAAAACTGTTAAGTCGCTTCTTCCCGCATGGCATTTTGATGCACTGTTTAATTTCTCGCTCACGCTAAATTTATTTAAAACTAGCTTTATATACGCGGCGTTGCACGGGTGTACCCTTAATAAAGCTTACTTGTATGATATGTATATTTGTATTTTATGCCAATCAATACCCCTCTCCACTGGTCAGCATATTATAATACCCCCCCCCCCTCCCATGCTGATGTCAGCATTAAAATGTTTCTTTCAATTTTGATATCCCACTGAACCCCGGCCCTTCAAGGAGTTTGAGTAACCCCGTAAACCCTTGTGAAAATCGCCGGTTTCATAAACAAAGAATTATCTGGCGTTGCCCAGGATAATAAAAATGAATGGAGTTAACCTGAGCTCTAGATGTATACGTACTAACAACGGAAATATATACAATTCACACACACACACCTTTCCACACTTCATTTAATTAAGGTTGATCTCTCTCTTTTCCCCTACCACCAATTTGGTGTTCAATATAGTGATATATAGGAAATATAAATTATTGGATTGTTTCTAGCAATTTTTTCAAAATCTAAAGCGAATATCGAAAAATCGTGACATTGATCGTGTTTGTTACATTTTAAATCAAGAATCTTATGGATATCTGTTTATTTCTTTGATATATGACGGAATAGGCAAAAAACATGTTTAGCCCCCCCCCCCTAACCCCCTAGGGGGCCGAATTTTGAAAAATCCTGAATTGATTTTTAGGTATTCATGTTCCTTACATTTTAAACCAAGAATCTTATGGATATCTGTTTCTTTCTTTGAAATATGAGGGAATATGTGAAAAACACGTTTTGCCCCCTCGCCCCCTATGGGGGCCGAATTTTCAAAAATCCTTAAATTGTTTTTAGGTATTCATGTTCCTTACATTTTAATGCAAGAATCTATGGATATCTGTTTCTTTCTTTGAGATATGAAGGAATATGTGAAAAACACGTTTAGCCCCCCCCCCCCCCCTTGGGGGCCAAATTTTGAAAAATCCTGAAATATGTTTTTAGGTATTCATGTTTCCTACATTTTAAAGCAAGAATGTTATGTATATCAGTTTCCTTCTTTGAGATATGAAGGAATATGTAGAAAACACGTTTTGCCCCCTCCCCCCCTTGGGGGGCGAATTTAAAAAAATCGCATCGTAAATGACGCCTTCAGCACAAAAGTAATAAGCTCCTAAAATTTGATATCTGTATCTTCAATAGTTTTTGCTGGGCGTTGATTCCTTTATATATATATATATATATATATATATATATATAGATAGATAAAACACGTAAAAACACTTTTGGCCCCCCCCTCCCCCCCTTGGGGGCCAAATTTTGAAAAAACCTGAAACTGGTTTTTAGGTATTCGTGTTTCTTATATTTTAAAGCAAGAATCTTATGGATATCAATTTTCTTCTTTGAGATATGAAGGAATATGTAAAAAACACGTTTTGCCCCCCCTCCTCCCCCTTGGGGGGCGAATTTTGAAAAATCGCTTCTTAAATGACGCCTTCAGCACAAAAGTAATAAGCTCCTAAAATTTGATATTTGTATCTCCAATAGTTTTTGCTGGGCGTTGATACGTGAATAAGTCAGGACTTTTTCCTTTATATACATATAGATTACAAGGCTGAAAAACATTCAATTTAAAAGCGATTTTGTTTAAAAACTAAACAAAAATAATAAGTTTCTGAGAATGGAAAAATATATGAAATAGCGAACAAAAATTGAGGAAAAGTAATTCATTTCTTTTAATACATTTTAAATTTTTGTTCGTGCATAAAGAGGGAATTTCAGTTACTTTAAGTCGTTTCAAAAGAATATATATATATATATATATATATATATATATATATATATATATATATATATATATATCAATAAAGCCATCTTTTTTATTAGTAGTATATGTAGAGGGCAGGGCGTTTTGTAGTACTGTATGGCACTCATAAAAATTACACTCTGATAGTGTTTGATACAGTTGAACAACGATTCACGCAAGTGTGATTATTTGCAACTTTGACATTAATAATTAAATAGGGATGCTTTTGGAGTTTTGCAACTGCTATGCTAAATTTATTAAAATTAACGATTAAAGCACAACAGTACTGAGTATTTTGCACTTTGCTCCGTATAATTGTGTTTTATGAAATTTAATAATTTTTCTAATCGAATCGTGTAGAAAAAGAAGACCGTAGTGCTCTCAGCCAACCAATCATTGCAGTCAAAATGACGTTGCAATAGAGCCCGTAGCACGAGACAGAAATTCTCTAAGTGCAACAGTATTGCTTCAAAAGCAAAACTGCTCCAAGAAATAGAAAACATTTTCTTCGACCAATCAGAAAGTAGCAGGCAACCCATGGGCGATAACCACTCTGTTGTGATCCACAATCCCCCATCCCTCATTGCCACCTTACGTCTTGTGCTGATTGAATTTTTTGTTGTGTTCTAAGGGATTATAGTGAATAGTACTCTATAGGCTGTCTCTCACTATGACCGTGTGCTTGTAATAGCATACACTGTTTATACTGAATCATTCATTAAATATTCTTTTATTTATTTTAAATCAACAAAACATAGTTTACAGGGCAAATTTATTTTATTTTTTCGTTAAATAAGGTTAACTGATTTTAAATTTTAAGGTGCTAAAGATATATATGGTTTGTACTCTTCTGCAAAGAATACTTATTGTACTATTCTGCAAAGATCCTGTACCGTTACAATTTATATCTATTTTTATAACATTTATTTCTTCACTTTTTTCTTATTTAAATTTATTGTTGAATTTTTAAATGGTAAGACTGTCGTATTTGAAAAATCTGAAATTGTATTGTTGGTAGAGCAATGATATTCAGTTTTTTGATACTAGGGTTTGAATCCTGTTTCCTACAGAGGGTCCATTTAAATGTTTGAACAGCATTTAAACATGTTCTTGCTACACTTTGCAACAAATTTGTCGTCGTTATGCAAATTTTTAATATGCGATCTGTCTAAATGTAAAATATTTCATAAAAGCTAATTTCTTAGAACTCAATTAGTATTTTCGTGTTATTCGGCTTTTATTTTCATCTTAAATGTGAGTTTCAATATTAGCCTAAACACCGTTTTACTGGCTGTAGCTAATTTTGTTCTTTGAAATTCACTATCCTATTTCATTTATTGTAGTCAAAAGCCCTTATAAATCTCAAAATTTTCGGTTATATTTCGAAGCAGTTCTGTTATTTTCAGTTATATTCTTCAACTGCTATAAGATTTTAAATTACGCTTAAAAAACCGAAAATTCTGCTAAATAGTCACTGCTTAGAAATTATGAATGGATTGGAAAATACGAGATTCATGCTAAAAACTGAAGCCGTCTGAGAGTCAGATATGAATAACCAAAATAAGTATTCGGTTGTATATGCATTTACACTATCATAGGTACTTATATTCGACTACATATTTTTAAAAATGACTTAATGAATGCAAACGTAGCTATTTTACCACGCACGATTCATTCAAAATAAAAATCAATGAAAATCGTAAATAGCTTTTTTTTTTTTAGGTGGTTCCTTCAAATATTTAATAAAAATATAAAATGGTTTTTCGTCAAAGCTCAGACCTCCGTTACGGACACCATATTTTTATTAACTTTAATTTTTTTTTCTTCTCTTCTCCGAATTCCAATTCAACCAATTTCGATTTTGCTCTTTGTGATTTTATTTCTTCCTCAGCATCGTCCGCATGAAAAAGAAGAAAGATAATAATGAAAATGATTTGAAGCATTTCTCTTACTTTTACAAAAGTGTTCCATCAGAGGCATGTGAAATAAAAGAAAATGAAAAGAAAATATATAATGAAAATTGTTTTTTTTTTGTTTGTTTTTTTTTACTCTACACAATGTGTGATTTTCTTTTTCTTTTCAATAAGAAAAAAAAGCAGACTTGATAGAGAATGTTAAAATAAAGAAATAAATAAATTACATGAAATATTGGAAAATGGAAGAAAAATAATCTAAAAGAACTGGGATCGGTTTTTGTTTCAATTTCATAAAAGCCTATAATTTTCAACGTAAATTTAAAATTCGACAATAGGTAATCTATATGAAAGAAATGGCAATTTTTTTTTTTTTAAATTAGGAAAAAGGGGTATTAACTAGAAGGAGTTATCTATATAAAATATTTTTCTAATGTTATAAAGTATTTTTTATCTTTTTTTTTTATACATTGAAATTAACAAGCAAGACTTAGATGTGTTTTGTACGTTAGCAAGCGTGTGATGTGCTCTGATTTAATTGGTAAATTGTTGATTGTTTATGTTAGATCGCTCTCATTCAATGGCCTACTGCCGATTGTTTATTTTTGTTAGATTTATATTTTGTTTATGTCAGGTGACATGGTATTTTTAGTGCATTCGGATCTTCAAATAATGTTAGAAAATACTATGACTATTTTCTAATATGTATTCATGTTATTCTTTCCAATAAATATTTTTAAGTGAATGAAAAACAGCAAATATCAACATATACTTTTTTAAGAAACAAGCTAGAAATGTCAATTGTTGCTGAATAGCAACAACTGACATTTCTAAGTCTTCCTTATACTAAATGCGGTATCGAAGTGTTATATGTCATTATTTCCTTTCCTCGAGGAATATGCTTATCAAAACACTCCCCAGAGACATTTATTTAATCCATAGTAATCAAAATGTTTTCCTTAACAAAGCAATATTTTGCTTTCTTGTGCATTAGGGTAGTTAATAAATTAATTAAAGTACTCGACAAAATTATCAACATTGTAAAGCTTTAAATGGCTATAAATTATCACGTGCCGAATCACTTGTTTCATATAAAACTTTGGTAATTTTTAATTAGTCTTTCCAAATAGGAAATTTTTATAGAAAATCCCAATTTGTTGTAGGAATGACTCATTTTCATCTGCATCTGTAAACGAGGTTTGCACGCAGAGAATAATGATTTGCTAGGTTCATCAGTTGACTCCCGCTGTAGTGGAACGGGTTCCATAATATTATTACAATTCCCACTCTTTAGGAACGGAAGGTAACATTTCCATTCGTTGATATTCCGCAAGTGACATGTAAATCACAACCAGTCACATCTGTAATACTGTAATACAAATTATGAAAATTATATTACTGTTGCCTAATTTTTGTTTCTTATTTTAAATAAGTCAACGACATATTTGTTAAAAAGAATAGCACTTTTTTTTTTATGTTTCCTCTGTTGAAGATTATAAACAAGATCTCGGTTTTTCCCCCTCTCCCAAACTGTTATTAACTAAGTCCTGATTGTATTGCACGAGGAATAAGAGTTTGCGCTTCGTACAATAAAAAAATTTCTCTGCCTTTTTATCTTTTAGATTTTCCGAGGACCCGATTTTGTCTCAATAGGGCCCTGGGCAAAGCAGACTTTGGGGGCCCCCTTCCAGAAAGGGGCACATCCAGAAGGGGGCACGTCTCCCCCTCAGGACCAGATTTCCACATGAACATAATGTTAATAAATTCATGAAATTTTCTTTTGAAATTCGAAATAGATCACAGTCTGAAGTTGTTATAACTCCCCACCCCCCTCAAAAAAAATTAAATTAAATTAAACCAGAAACGCTTATGGATGTAAGCATGCTTTCAATATAGTGGGTGCACTGTGCCCCACCCAGGATTTTTTTCTGTATCCGCCACCGTCCCCCTTTACTGTATTAACCAAAAACCAAATCCTCAAAACTATGTACAACTTAATACTAAATTAGGGGGCCCCATAATTTTAGGGGCCCTGGGCAAGCGCCCCACTTGCCCATGCGGAAATCTGGGCCTGAAATTACCTCTGCAAATATTATTTTATTTATTGAGTAAACGCCTTTTTCGTCCCCTCTCTGTTTTTTTTTTTTTTTACTTTTAATTCGTTTGATATAAATTGCGCAATAAATATCTTTTTCGATTCATTTGGAACATCCAGGGAGTTCCAGCTAGAAATGAGGGCGCCACGGGTTTCCAAGTAAACAAAGGGGCTTACCATAAGGTACAGCCTGCAATACAAGGAGCGTTATCTCCGGCTTTTAGAGCGATTCCAGGGCCCTTAAAAACTTTAAGAACTCCTTAATTTCAGTTCTTTACTGTTGACTTTCCTTTTCAAAGTTTCTTAAAAACGCAGCTTTACTCCTAAGTATACAAACTGCAAGAGAAATAAAGGGCCGATTCAGGCTCACTTCAACTCAAAACCACTCAGGTTTGCCCGAACTCGGAACTAGAATACCGATCCCTTAGTACCCAACAAGGGGAATGCTTCTAAATTATTACTTACGTGCTGAAGAAGTCTTCTTTTCTGAGAATAGGAAACTCACTTTGCGAGAAAAAGCATGTAAGGTATACACAAGATTCGATTCACAAGAATCGAACTTTTGAGTGAATTAAAGAAGCTGCTTTAGATATGCTAATTTCGGCATACGCGCTTAGTATAAATACCACGCAGCGTCATTAATGAAAAGGGGAGGTTGTTAAGGTTGAAAAAGGTGTTATCCTGCGCTAGTGCTTAGCGGGCCAGAAGTTTACGTGGCAGTACTGCTGGTTTGACTTACTGTTCGTGAGTATAAAAATATATTGTTCTTGAAAGCTGTGTTTATACATTCCGTACAAGTAGTACGCATGCTTATTGCTGTAAAAGCCAATTATATGTGCAACGAATTCAATAAACATTGTTTCATGTATAAACTGTGTTTGCTTCAAATTCAAATAGAGTGCCACTTCAAATTATATACACCCAAGTCTGGGTAGAAGTGAGCATAGAATCTCTATAAGCATAACAACAAAATATGTTATTTTCTTCTTTTCTTCTGCCGCTCAAGCGTACGATAATTCGGATGTACCTGTCACTGATATTCTGTCCTAGCTATTTTGAGGGGACACTCCAGAATTTGTTGGAGGGAGGTGGTTTCTCTCCTGACAGCTGAACAGAAGACAGTGGAAATGGAGTGTCGATTTTATTCGTGATTTCATCTGCTCCAGTAAAATGTTCGCTATATACGGTAAGAGCCACCAACACATTTCGTTATATCCGGCACGATTGAGACATTTGACAGCATTAAGAATTTGAAAATCTGAATTATAAATAATAGTTCATGCAAAGAATTATACTTTATATCTAGGCTTGACTATGTGTATCTATTTGTGTAGTCAGATATCCATTAATTTTCGTGACTGGCTGTCCATTGGCACCTCTTAATTCACCAAAAGCCCATGAATGAAATATTATATAGAAATAGCAGTTTTGAAACTCTGACGTATTTTACTTGAATGTTAATAAAAACAGCTGTTCTGTTTTTTGTTGCTAGTTTTTTGATTTTTTTTCTCCTCCGTTTAGAGTTTTCATGTTTCCTTCAGACAGATCTTTTGGGGTTTTCGATACTGTATATGTTACTGGTTAAAGATTAATTTGTTAGTTTGTCGTTGTTTTTCATCGAGTCCGTGGAAAAATGAGCGATAAACCGTCCTTTTTATTTTCCGGATAGACAATAATAGAAGCCTCCGCTGGCGCTCTAGAGATTTCGAATCCCTGGGACGTGAACAGAGTACTGTCTAAGTTAATCTCTTACTGTCTTAACATCTCTCTCTCTGTTCATCACACACATACACACACACATACTCCTGCCTCATTGCGTTATCTGTTGAGTTACTGTTTATTGCCGATTTTGCGATGCTTTCTTTATGAATGAGCAGAATTAGGATCATAAAATGCATAGAGATTTTTGTTGCCGAATAAAAAGCAATTTTTAATTCACTAAATCAAATTAATAAAATTATTTGTTCTCCAGGATTCGAATATTTCTGTTATAAAATAATATGAGAAGATCAGTAACAAGTCATGATTTGCATACCAGTTGTCTATAAACTACAACTGTGTCTGTGTGGTATTTCTTACTTAAGCTTATATACTGAGGATATATAAAACTGAATTCAAGCCAATTTAGTTAAAAATCTGTTATTATAATATGTTACTCTTTTACTAAACGAGTAAGAATATTCAGCTTTTCAATCATGTTGCGCTTTCTCATTAGATTCCTTAATTCATTACTAGGGTAGTTTTAAGGGTGAATATTAATCTGTTAGCATGTTTTTTAATGTGATTTGGTGCAAAGAGGCCTCAAGGAGAAAGTAAAATCAAATAGTTGGCAAATGCGTAAACTCCCCTTATGGGCTGAGCTTGTAAAAATAACTCGCTTTTTACTTAGCACCAAAATTTGGGGGAAGTTGAAGATATTTTC
Source organism: Dolomedes plantarius (assembly GCA_907164885.2). Lineage (NCBI taxonomy): Eukaryota > Metazoa > Arthropoda > Arachnida > Araneae > Dolomedidae > Dolomedes > Dolomedes plantarius. Next base: position 181,589,366 of record OU015494.1, on the reverse strand, counting down.
TGGGGAAGGTAGAATAAAGAATTAAAACTGACCGATCACCTTTAAAAAAGTAAATTAATATCTTGTGTGAGATTGCTTCCAGGTTCACTCCTCTAATATTTGGAACTAAGGATTTCGAACTGAGGTCACTTTAGCCACAACTGCAGCATTAAATAGTGTTAGAGGCTAAAGTTATTTCATTTCAAAGATTTGTTAACTGAGGTACGATTTAAGCACCTCATAAAAATATTCTATTGTCCTAAAAGAAGTTGTTGAGAAAGTCCGCTACGAAATTCTCATTATCAAACTGTGTTTTCTACAGATTTGGATTGCTTTCGCCGAATGCGATGCAAATACGAATTTATGCTTCGTCAAAATGTCCTCCATCTTGAAGCTCCTTTAAATCGTATAATGATACTTAAATACACATTTTCTTCACTGTTCTAGTTTATAGACTGAGAAGTGTGTCAAAAAAATTAAGCTAAAGTTTCAAATAGCAGTATCTATTACACTAAGTATATTTTTATAATTTAATTGCATGTATCCTGATTACACGCCCTTACTCCTGTTTCATGATGAAACTTTCTTATCGTATTTCATGCATCTTTAACTGCTATGGCGTAATTTACGAACCACCATTTAATTTTTTCCCTTGCCGTTACTGTCGTTCATTTCTTCTGTATGGATTTATGAACGTATATATCTTGTGGAAAAACATAGTACCAATTTAATGGCCATCATAAACTAACTTGATCGCAACATGATAATAAGCAAAAACGTAGAAATGTTCGTTGATGCTTTTTTTACTGTCAAAATTCATTAGATGCCTTTTTTTATTTTTATTTTTTATCAAATTGCGGTGGATATTAGTTGCGTTCAAAAAATAAATATGTGCTCATTAGGTAGCATAGAGTATTTACCACTTTAAGGCATTTTACACACTATACTTTTTATTCGAGAATGTTTCATTTGTTTCTTACTTGAGCATAGTTTTTGTACCCTTAATGAATATTGAATATCTCTCAATTATGCTGATATGAATATTTAAATTCGTGAAACAAAATATCTTGTTTAGCAAAAAATTTAAGAGGCAGACGTTAATAATTCATTTTGTCCAGAGGGATTTGTTTTTATCGTGTTACGTTTTGTTTAACAAATTAATTATGAGCATTTTATTGGATACTAAAAAAGTAAAAACTGCGGGATTGTTCCAATAACAGAAAGCAAAATGAATTAAAAGCTAAGGCGCCAGGATCTGCAGATAAATCTCCCTGTTCCTACGAGTTGCATAAGTTTACTTACTGAAATTGATACAAGCAATTAATCACTGAGGTGTGGAATTTATCAGATACAGACGAGGAATTTAATACAAACTCACGCGTTTTTAATTTTTCTTTTTTACCCCCACGGCCTACAACCGCTAATACTTAATGTTATAATATCTTTTTTGTAATAATATTGGTACTGCAAGACATGATTTTCATGGGAGGTTTTTAAATTTTTTCTTGATATTATCATCCCCTTGCCCCCGTAATCAGATAAAGTCGCTTTGAGGTCAGTCTTGTTTGTAATATTTTTCTTAACAATTTGAAGATTTTCAATTGGATTTGTATTTCGGTTATGACCTGGAGGGGAAAAATCTACATTTATATTAACATTTACCTAAAAATTCATTGTTTATCCGGCTTTGTAGCAAGGCGCCTTTAACTACTTTTGCAGTACTGTAAAAAAATTTATTATTCTTTGAGACATATTTTCTCACCATTCAGAGGCCTAGTTACACACGCACACACATTTTCTTTCAACAGGGCCTTTCAGACCATCTCATACCAAGACCTTTGGTCAGAAATCTACTAACTTTCCCCAAACTTTTGTCTTTTTTCGAATAGATTTCACTTCAGTTGGAGTATCACTAAAAACATTTCAAAGTCATCTTGTTTTACCGATAAACACTCAAAAGAAGGTAGAAAAGTGGTGGACCATTCATTAAGAGTGCTAAACAAAACCGCTGTGAGAATTTATATAAGCAAGGCTGCCAGAACTTTAAGGAAATTTGAGTAACTTCAAAATTCCCCAACTAAGTTAAACAGAAGTGAAGACCCATGTGCCGGTGTTTTTCCACGAGAAACGTGAAGGAAAGTGATGCAGCTGATTGTCATGCTTCCTACTTTAGTTGCATTATCGTATTTGCTTATCTGCTTACTGAAATATTCAGGTAACTCCTGCATTTATGGAGTACTTGGCATCTTAAAATACTTATAAAAACCTTGGGAACCCCATGATAATTCATAGTAAAGTGAGATCAATTAAACACAACCTGCCTCATAGAAATCTGCTACATCTTTTTGTTTCGCTGGCTAAAAACAATTGATAAAGATAATGCATATCTTAAGGGGAAAAATGGAATAGCTATTTTAAATGACTAAATTTTGTTATTTGAAATGAAAAAGCAACTCTGGTAAAAAGGTGGGAGATATTTTCTTGGAAAAGCTTATCAGCTAAGGTGGTACAGTTTTCAATTCCAGTTCTGACAGGTGCTGGTCTTAATCAATTGAACGCTGATATTGTCCCTAAAAGTAAAATTAATTTGTGCAGAGCGTTATATTGTAGGTCAAAGATATTACAATTTTTATCATTTTATACGTAGTGAGTAGTTAGTATTGGTATTTCAAAATCTGGTCTTGTCAGACAATCGTTTAAAAAATCAAGATCTGACCTCTATGACCATCTCTCTCTTTACAATTCTACCCGTTATTTTAAATTTGACCTTTTTTTAAATGTATTTCAAACTTCTTTACGTAAAAGGGAATTATTGATTTATTTTACCGAAAAATATTGAGGAAAAAAAATATTCGGATTACAAGCTCGCCAGTTTCTTAAACGTTTTATTTTCTTCTCATTTATAAACCACGCAATCCTGTATCAAGTTACGGCACTGTTACGAAAGCGAGGAAAAAATAATGTGTCGGATTTTTTTGCGAAATAAAAGACGAGGAGAAAATTCGAGGTTTGTTTCGAGAAGAACACTGATGGGGGTTCTCCGCGAGGAGTTGATGAATTAGTCTGCTCCTCCTGAGGTGAAAATTGTAGGGTTCGAATTTATTCTGCGCAGTCAAGGGTTAAATTTTATAAATTACATTTTTAGTACTTAGGTATGCAAGCCAACTATAATTTTTTTTTATACTATCGAGAAATTTGAGTATAATAATAAATAAATGTTGTGAAAATCCTTTTAACTATACTTTTGTCGTTTTTTTTTCTATTTTTCTTTAACCAATGTTTTTAGATCTGTTGAATGAACCGTATTTGCTTCCTTTTTGCTGATTCCTAATGTATTCGGGATGTTTAAGGGTTTCCTGCGTGACCCAAATCGAAAGTCCAAGAACTTCAGAACTCTAGACAGACGCACTACAGATAGTTTATCATTTCGTTAATTTTATTTTTTATCTTTTTAACGCAGGATTAAGTTCCTCCATAACGGTCCTCCGGAAAGCAAAATTTCAGATGTTCTGCGTCGGGTCTTGTAATTTTGGCAGCGTACCAAACCCAGTCGGCATCGCTTGGGCAAGCAGTAAACAGTTAAACAGAAAAGTACTAAAATGCGTCAAAATTTTGACTCTCACACACACACACACACACACACACACACACACACACACATATATATATATATATATATATATATATATATATAAGCATATTATTGACATGAAAGCTGTGCTAACTCGTAATAATTACCCAGTAAGTCTATCCAAAAACATAATTGGTTGTTTTTGTTTTAATGAATAGTTTGTTCTGTTGCATTAATAAGTTAAACATAACAATAGGTTAAAATAAAAATAATAACTACTAAAAATAAAAATAAAAATCATAAGTAAAATAAAATAAAAATAAAATTAACTCATAGTAGTAACAATAATAAAAACTAAATAAATAATGGAATAATAGTCTTAAAATAGGGTAACCTAAGTAATTCTGTAACTGAGTATCCAATACCTCAATGGTTGCAAGTTTTATGACGTCAGTCATCTTGCGGTTACAAGTTGTTAACTTCCACTCTGACTAGCGCCAGGCTTGGTGTTCTTTGGTTAAGTACTTTTATTCAAACTTAATTCATTTATTATTCAATTCTTCTGTTAATAATGGATTGTACGGTGTCTGAGTGTGTTTATTTGATAGATCATACTCATCAGAAACAATCCATTGGTTTTTAGACAGTATTGACACCGCTGATGAAGAAATGCTGTCAAAAACCTTATTCATACTTTTCTTTACATGTTGGATGTTCCTGGCTTCAAGTAGCTTTAGAGCTATTACTGGTTTTTCTCTTTCATCTTATTCTTATATATATATATATATATATATATATATATATATATATATATATATATATATATATATATATATATATATATATATATATATATATATGCAGTGGAATCTCGATCTATCGTTTTTCAAGGGACCGACTGAACTGAACGATAAATGCGGGAAAACGATAGATCCGGGAACATAACAAAGCAATATAATCGTCGGGACTGGGTGAAATAAACGACACATACGGGAAAACGATGATTCGGAAAACGATCGATCGAGATTCCACTGTGTGTGTGTGTGTATATATATATATATATATATATATATATATATATATGTGTGTGTGTGTATGTGTGTGTGTGTGTGTGTGTGTATACACTTACGTACATATATATAGATACATATATATATATACACATACGTGCATACATGCAAAAGAGGTAAGCAACGAAAAGTAATGCTATACGTTAATAACCCGCGGTAGTTTCGTTAGAAGAGACTGCCTGAAATTTGTTTTCTAATGGGGAGGTTCTTGTGAGACATTCACCTTTGGTTATTCACCGCGAAGTCTTGCCTACTTTATTGTAGCGACAACATTTAGGTGAGCCAGCATTGCTCCTTATGAGGGGACAACATGTTAACGACCAAGCCTTATTCGGGATTTGAATCCAAGCCCACTTGCGTGGAAGCTCACGACTCTAACCACTATAGCAAGTGGGCGGCTCATTTCGTTTATTGTTTCATTTATTTAGTTTCCCTTTTATACTTTTACCATTTTCTAAAGTTTCATTTTATTGGTTATCGTTTCGTTGAAGAAGTTTTAGCCTTCTTGTCTTTTGTTTCCGAAATTTTTGCATTTTTCTTCTTTTGCCTTATATATTTTTCTCGTGTCTTAAATTGATCTCAGCTTATTCGTTGGTTACTGTTAAACATTGACACGCTCACGTATGAACATCGTTTAAGTTTCGGCACCTTGGACAGTGGCGAAACTTAATGCAATTTAAAGAATCAAATTTTATTCTAAGTATATACTCAAGAAAGCGACGTAAATGTATGCAAAAGAAGTACTGCCTATTTCAGGGATACCTTCGATTTCATTTTGCTTCTATTTCATCGGTGTATCTGAAAGCACTTGAAGGATGTATACGATAGTGATAAAATGGAAGTATACTTACTAAAATGAAATACCTGTCAAAAAAGATGCATGTTCCGGAATGGACTTTCTTGTAGATAAATAATCTTTATCTATCCGGCATGCTTAAAGATTTATGCTAATGGTAACCTGAATACTCTCTAGAGCTCTTCATGGATCGAAAATTAAAATCCCAACCTATGAACATGAATGACCATGCACCAATAAATTTGACACCAGGCTCAAATTTAGGGAAAACTAGTTGTGTTAGCCATCTTTTAATGTTTAATAATGTATTTTACATTTAATAGGACTTTATAATTAATTTAGCAATGCTGTTGAAAATATTATGAATATTAAGCAAGTATCGTTTTTGATTTAAACCCTAAATAGCCATAAAATAAATATACAAGAAAATATTTGAAAATGTGTAAAAAACGTTTTTATCAAGCAAAATTTGAAAACAAATTGCAGTGGGAATTTGTATTTTATTTCCTTAGAGATAAAATGTTTTCATATAAATATCTTAAGCTATTGAAATTAACAATTTATATTCACAAGATTATTGGTAGGTATGTTTCTTAAAATATCAAAAGTTGAATTGCAAATATCTCAGTCGTTCAGTTTTGTAGAGATTCTCTCTCTCTCTCTCTCTCTCTCTCTCTCGCTCTCTCTTCTTTCTTCTTCTTCTTTCTTTTATTTTTTATTTATTTTTTATTATTATTATTATATAAAAGTTGTCCCGGCTGACAGATCCTGAATGCTAGGAAAAGCACTGCTGAGTTCGAGAAAAATAGAAATCGCCAGGCGCTTTGACGTATGTCTATAGCAGTCACAACTATTATTTCTACTGGTATTATTTCAACTATTATTTCTACTGGGAAACAACCTTTTTGCTCAGTTATCTCTCGTTAGTTGGCATTTTCTGTGACTGCTGTAAAATCATCCCTTTGCCCTGAAAATATTTTTTTGCTCGGGATTATTAGACTTTCTTGATTATTCTTCGTTCCTTTGTCAATGTGAAATTACCCAGCTTTAAGTTTCCAATACCTGTCCTCCCGTGATTGGTGAAATGTGTAAAAAAAGAAAAAATTGCTTACACATTATATTTTCCTGAAACAGTTTGATTTCTTATGTTCCATTTTATAGGTTAAAAATCTCTCTCTTTTTTTACATATAATAGTTTCGTCTTCCTAAAAATAAAAGTTAGAAAAGTTTAAAAGCTTATTTGTGAGCATGTATCTATGTAAATAATATACATGATGGCGCTTTTCTGTTATTAAAAAGTCAGTGTATTATTTTCTCAGGTGAAGGTGAGTTTCAAAAGTCTCCTAACTTTATCTATATGACTTAAAGCGCGCGCGTGTGTGTGTGTGTGTGTGTGTGTGTGTGTATGAAATGACCCAAATTGGGTCATCTCATATATATATATATATACATACACACACACGCGCGCTTGTATATATATATATATATATATAATCTCGCCATGCAGGGAACGAAAGCTGGTGTGTTAGTACATAACATTTTAAAGGGTTTCATTAATTTGAGGTAAGAAGAAACAGCCAATTCAATAAAAATCTATTTTTTCATACTAAGTGCAGTCATAAACTGTGTGGAACACATCTTCATTTTCTGTTTAAAAAACAAGGTGAGAATGATATTCAGTTATATGATATGCTGTATGTCAAAAATGAAAGTTTGTTTTTAAACTTTGCTCTTAGATGGCCAAAAGAATAAAAAAAATCGCCCCCTAACAGACCATTATCTACAAGGTTCTTAATCGTGTAATTGAGCATCCAACAAGAAATAAAACTAACAATGCGTAGTAAAACGAAAACTGTTCTGTTATATACTTAAATTTTAAATGGCTCCTTTGATTAATTTTCAGTGAGAGGAAGCACGTTTCATTTGTATTTTATTTTTCATAGAATGCATTGCCACGAACTTAGGCATTTTTTCAAACAACCTTTTAGAAGCTTCTCCCGCTGCGAATGAACAAGTTCATGCCTTGTTTTCCTTACCCTTAACAAAGGCGTCTTATAACATATAAGTTATCTCAGCCTACTTTTTGATATGAATAAAATCAAGAGAGAAAAAAAAAGGCTGAATAGAATTCCGAAGAGTTGCCTTTTTGCTCTTAAAAAAGGCTGAAGTATTTGCTCTTGATAATGACTTACATGATATCTAAAAGCGCGATACGATATCTTGTCGCCTTTATCAATAGTAATATTATTCATTTTCTAAGCCCCAAGCGAATCGTTACAAAACAACTGACAGATGCACGTTGCTTTTTATTCATAGAATATTCATCGTTATCTGTGTGTAGTTATAAATCCTAGTAAACCGCGCATGCTAAAACTGGCTAAATATATGGCTGGGTCAATAAACATCGTGGTCAAAAAATGATGCTAATTCTTCAAAACGAGATTCAGGTTTAAAATATACGATCGGATATTTTAAGCAATCAATAAGGTTAATAAATATGATCAAATTGAAATATTTTATTATTTCAAGATTAAACTACAAATTATATTCTAAATAAATATACTAATTACATTTTTAAATAATATAATTATAGATTAAGATAAAGGCTTTTTGAATTCCCATCAGTTATTAGGAGTGGCCATTATTGTTTAGTTCAACTAGTATAATCCTTCATCGGGCGTTCAGAAGATAAGATGAAATGCACAAATTCAAATGCAACGAACAATATCATTAGTCCGTTGTAACAAAACTTTATCTAATGCTCTGAATGCCTAATGAAGGTTTACCCATATTGAACCAAAACTTATCGCCACCTCTAATAAACACTGCGGAAACTTTTATTCTCAACTTTTTCGTTCTTCGTTGGGAGTAATGTAGTAACACTTTAATCGATTGAGTTACAGACTCTTCATCCTCAACATACCAACGCACAAACTCCCTAGTAGGCATTTTAAAATATTCAATTTGGAGTTACAATTTTTATTTATATTTACATTTCTTTACATGCTTCTTTAGTAAAACAGATCGAAATTGATTGACATACATAAGACCCCTCCCACCCTCCCCATGAAAGGTCTTCATTTCGTCGAAAGTCAGTGTCTCTTAATTTTGTTTATCGTTTTATTTTAGGGGAGAAATAACAATTTTTGGTCCAGTGTCTATAAATCTCATTATTTTTGTTTTCTCAATACATTTTTTGTGTCCATAGAGTAAAGTTTTAGTATAAGTAAAGTGATCATTAAAATCGAGCATTTGAGCATTATTAATCAAGGATCGATGTTTTTGGGATTTCTAATCATTTCATCTCGTGAGTTAAATCATTTCAATGCAGATTCGATTTATATAGCATATCTCTATTTAATATAGTTACTTCCAAAATTGCTCTTACACGACTGACAATGTAGTTCAGCCAAAGAGTGACCAATCCTCAAAGTAGAATTTTGAAACTCTTGTTATCCTTTCTAATTCTTTCTAGTTCTTATTAATCAAGGATCGATCTTTTTGGGATTTCTAATCATTTCATCTCGTGAGTTAAATCATTTCAATGCAGATTCGATTTATATAGCATATCTCTATTTAATATAGTTACTTCCAAAATTGCTCTTACACGACTGACAATGTAATTCAGCCAAAGAGTGACCAATCCTCAAAGTAGAATTTTGAAACTCTTGTTATCCTTTCTAATTCTTTCTAGTTCTTATTAATCAAGGATCGATCTTTTTGGGATTTCTAATCATTTCATCTCGTGAGTTAAATCATTTCAATGCAGATTCGATTTATATAGCATATCTCTATTTAATATAGTTACTTCCAAAATTGCTCTTACACGACTGACAATGTAGTTCAGCCAAAGAGTGACCAATCCTCAAAGTAGAATTTTGAAACTCTTGTTATCCTTTCTAATTCTTTCTAGTTCTTATTAATCAAGGATCGATCTTTTTGGGATTTCTAATCATTTCATCTCGTGAGTTAAATCATTTCAATGCAGATTCGATTTATATAGCATATCTCTATTTAATATAGTTACTTCCAAAATTGCTCTTACACGACTGACAATGTAATTCAGCCAAAGAGTGACCAATCCTCAAAGTAGAATTTTGAAACTCTTGTTATCCTTTCTAATTCTTTCTAGTTCTTATTAATCAAGGATCGATCTTTTTGGGATTTCTAATCATTTCATCTCGTGAGTTAAATCATTTCAATGCAGATTCGATTTATATAGCATATCTCTATTTAATATAGTTACTTCCAAAATTGCTCTTACACGACTGACAATGTAGTTCAGCCAAAGAGTGACCAATCCTCAAAGTAGAATTTTGAAACTCTTGTTATCCTTTCTAATTCTTTCTAGTTCTTATTAATCAAGGATCGATCTTTTTGGGATTTCTAATCATTTCATCTCGTGAGTTAAATCATTTCAATGCAGATTCGATTTATATAGCATATCTCTATTTAATATAGTTACTTCCAAAATAGCTCTTACATGACTGACAATGTAGTTCAGCCAAAGAGTGACCAATCTTCAAAGTAGAATTTTGAAACTCTTGTTATCCTTTCTAATTTATCTCTGTCCCTCGCTAAGAGCTTCTACTCTGAAGTCTCTGAAGGAAAAAGCTAGATTGATTAAATTTCGGAAATTTCCTCGTTACTTTTTGAAGAATAATTGCTTTTAAGCTGAGCAGTTTCCTTTCAAATCGGGCTGACCTATGCAACTTGGAGTAAAAAACAATTGTATGTCTTGGGAAGTTTCTATCACTTTGTTCAATCACTTGGATCCTCAAAATTAATTTATCTGCTGCCTCGAGCCTTTTTCTTCCATTTCAGGCCTTTCTACTAGCCCTCTCTTATTCGGTCTAAAAGTAATGTTATTTTCTATTACAAAAACATGTGTTTTGCTCTAATATCTTATAGAATCATTTACTCAAGCTAGGTTACACGCCTCGCTCTAAATGTATTTTTACTATGATAAGGATAAATATGTAATATAAATAGTTTAAAGAATATTTCACATATATGTAACACATGAAGAAAAAACATTGTATGCTATGTTTTCTGAATTTGGTTTTCTTTCGGGTGTCCAATTCCAGATTCAATATTTGTATTTTTTTCCTTTCGATAGAAAGTAATGTTTTATGCATTATTTCAACATTTAAATTCCGCTCCTTGCAACTTTCTTTTTGATACTGTGAATTAGTGTAAATTTTCATTTCCTGATACACACACACACACACACACACACACACACACATATATATATATATATATATATATATATATATATATATATATATATATATATATATATATATATATATATATATATATATATATAACGTCGGGGACCATCTCCGAGCCAAAGCCAATCCCTTTAGATGCAAACATAGGTTTTATATCCTGAATTATAAAATATTAGTGATTTAAAAACAAACTTTAATAAAAAGTTACAAATAAACTTAAACTGTAACAAATTTAAAGTAAAAGAAAACTTAATAGCAAACATAAAATCTTACGAAAAGTTGAAAATTAACGAGATTTTTCAGCTTGCATTTGCTTTATTAGCTGTGAAATTGCTGGGAGATGGCCTGTGACGCTGGGAGTCCACCTCACAGAAAATATAATAGAAATTTTGAAGTACACTAGTGAAATAAATTTGCATATTTTATCGAATTTCATGAAAAGAACTGAACTGAATGTAAAACCACTGCTTCTAGACAAAAATGCAGATCTTGTACGTCAAATACGTAAGCGTACACGTGTGTGTGGACGGAGCCAGTAGAGAAACAGGCTTTATAAACGCGCGTAAGTTAAGACGCATTTCGTTCGCTAGCAGACCTCGGCGAATTTCTTGGTGTTTTTTTGCAGCAATCGGTTCATTTCAAATTGTAACCTTAAAAATGAGTAACCACCAACGTTTAGATGATGGAATGAGGTGGCAAATTGTGGGGAGGCTAGAAGCAATTTAACGCCCAACGTCGTGTGTAACTTATGGAAACAGTTCCAGGATATCGGATCCATCGAGAGAAAGCCTGGGCAAGGTCGTCCAAGAGCCACGACGGCCAGAGAAGATCGCCATTTGTCGATTATAGCGAGGCGTAACAGGAGTGCTACAGCTTCTCAGCTCTCGTGACTTGTATGCAGCCACAGGAACCCGTGTATCAAGGGTGACTGTTTCCAAAAGACTTCTCGAGAGAGGGTTGTTTGTAAGAAGACCTGCTGTTTGCGTCCCGCTCACTTCTACGAACAGGAGAATCCGTTTATCATGGTGCAGAAAGCATAGAGATTGGTGTATGGATCAATCCATTTTTTTACAGCTCACTACGCGATATGAATGAATACTTGAGCTACTTGATTCATTCACATTCAAGTTTGTTTACTTTCAGAATTCATCGCAATAGTAAACAGATTTTTAAAAACTCTTAAACATACAGTTAAAAGCATCCAATTTTTTTTTAGTTCTGAATGTTTTATAGAAAAATTGGCCGAACAAACGTTATTTGATGGAGAAGTTATTAGCTTTTAGGTAAGAAAAAATTCTGATACACATCTGAAATTGAAATTAGGCCTAACCGGCCGTTTGTTTACTGAGGGCTTCAATTGAAAGATGAGTACAGCCTGGAAGTGTTATACAGAGACAACGGCTATTATATATTTAATTAGATTTTTATACTGGGAAGAGTGTAAAGTAAAGCTCAATTTCAGAGCATTAAAATTAAAATTTTGAAGAAGTACACGGAAGTATATTAGAATAGTCTACATTTTGAGCTTTTGAAGTTTCGGTATATCTAAGCTTGTTCAAAATTTTGTTCTTTGGAGCAAGACTGCCAAATGATAAAGCTTATTTTAGACTTCAGTTTTATGGTTTTTTCATTTGTGTATGTATCAGCGAGGGAGAGAAACAAAGAAAGTTTGGATTCTTGTGTGCATGTAACGAGAATATCATTCATGCTCTATGAATGCAGTTTTCAAAATGTGTGAGCGTCCCCTATTTCTTTTAATTTTAATTTTTTAATAAAAACTTGAACAACAGTTGTAATACATTGCATTTCGAGTATCATGTTCTTCTAATTTGGGAACTACTTATGAAGTTAAATACCAATATTAGATTTTTTATTATTCTGAACGAAAAATAATTGAAATTTTCATCTCGCAAAGTGTTTCTTTTCTTTTTCTTTTTTTCCTTATTTATTACTTCGCCAATGTGTTACTCCTAATGCAAATAAATGTGTTACCGGCTCTATCTTACAAAATTTTAGAAATTGACATTCATTGCCTATCAGTGCCATCTATTGGAAGAAAGTGTGACTATTTTTTCGGAATTGGAAACTTAATAAACGTTGATTTTTTATGCTGTTAAACTAGCCTAATTTCATGTCCCTATATGCTACAAAAATGTTGAGCAAAAAATTAACTATACTTTGCTCGTTTATTGATATATTGTAAAGTCAAAAATATGTAATTATATTTCTTCCTTTCTACCCATTAAAATTAAGCTGAGAAATTTAAATTACTCGCTTACCATCGCCTTTAACACAGTTTACGTAAAAACGGGCTTTTTTATGCATGTTTTACTGTCGGGATATATCATCTTATTTAGAAGAAGGCATTGTATAGTTTAAATATGAAAAATGGGATTTTTCCCACCCTCTATTCTAGGGATCGGCAATCTCTTTTATTAGTAGGGCATATTCCAGAAATGCGAGAGTTCGGTGGGCATCGCATGTTGAAAGGGGGGGGGGTGATATTTAAACATGAAAATATTAATGCGACATAAAAAATTTTAATACATAAATTCAAATTTCAGTTTAAACAAAACAAACTTAAATTTGATAATTTATGCAATATTTGACATTGCAAATTTGCGGCCAACTCTTTGTAATGTGGCACATAAGTTGAATTCCCAGTTCTCAGGCATTTATGAAAATGAGTGTCAGTGAGGCTTGAACGGTACTTTGATTTTAAGTATTTCATATTGGAAAACAAAGATTCACAAGCATATGTCAACTCGCAAAGAGAGTTCAATTTCAGAGCAGGAAAAAGAAGCTGACACACATAGGGAGGGGATAGCGATGCTGTCGAGAGAGCAGGCTGCTCAGTTTTTGATTTTCACGGTTTTACGTTTTTCATTTTTTTTTTAAACTAAAATTATTCATTACGATTAAGAGTGTTTGTTGTTAAAATATTTAAAATTTAGATAATTCAACGGCGGCCTTTTTAGAATTGTTTCGCGGGCACCGCGTTGCCGACTCCTGCTCTAATCAATAACGAGCGCGTGTTCTAATAAGTTTTCAGCCATTTCTAACTTTGAGATTCCATTTTCAAATCGTGCGCAAACGCTGTTGTTGAGGGCTTGCACACAGAATTGGCGCAAATTGGGGGGGGGGGACTGATAGAAAACTGGGGAATAAATAAATAAATGTATATATTAATTAATTTATAGTGGAATCTCGATCGATTGTTTTCGGATCCATCGTTTTTCCGTATGTACCGTTCATTTTATCCAGTCCCAACAATCATATTGCTTTGTTATGTTTCCGCATCTATCGTTTTCCCGCATTTATCGTTCATTTCAATCGGTCCCTTGAAAAACGATAGATCGAGATTCCACTGTATATATATATATATATATATATATATATATATATATATATATATATATATATATATATATATATATATATATCTGTACCTCGGAGGTATAGAACACAATGTCACAATGTTTGAATTTCACAGGAGCGCTTAAAGAAATCCACTTACTGCTTTTTACCTCGACACAAGGATAGGCCATGGTGCCATTTTCAATGGGCAAGGTCTCTTGTGTATAACATTCGCGTAACAGCTTTTCTCTACTGAAAATAGTGCTAAAAAATGAAGGAATAAAGTTAAAGTCTACTTTTAAGAAATGGACTTGGTGTCCTTTACCTCCGGTATATATATATATATATATATATATATATATATATATATATATATATATATATAGATGCGGAAACATAACAAAGCAATATGATCGTTGGGACTGGATAAAATGAACGACACATACGGAAAAACGATGGATCCGAAAACGATCGATAGAGATTCCACTGTATATATATATATATATATATATCAAAAACTCAAATTGATATGGATATCAATACAACTATTTCTCATAGTAGAGCTCGACCGCAGCAATTCCAGTGAAAAATGGTAAATATAGAAAAGCCTAGAAATCCAATAACGTGAGATTTCCTTAAATGGGAAAAATCGAGTCGCATGACTTTAGTACCGTTGAACAAAAGTTTTATCTGAAAAATATGGCCTCATAGAGAAGCCTTGAATTCTAAATTCAAGTTGCACACCATTTGGAGGTTTTCTGACTAATACTGTTATAGCATTATAGTATTGTACTATATATAACAATGTTTCGTGAACTTTAATAATTCAGATGTTTTATAAAATCTGTACATGTATTGTACCCCACTATATATATACTGTATTATCTTTCTCTTTCTCTCTCAGTACGTGCGAACGCGTTAGCCAACATATTAGATATTGTGCTTTTAAGTTAACAAATGTTTATGGTTTTCCTATTAATAGGGGGGAGGGTCCCCCAGTCAACGGAGTTAAAATTGGGTTGAGTTATATTCAGAGATATTCCACTTTCGCTAAACCTGTCGACTACAAAAGATCATGTGTCATGTAACCCACAAGTATCCGAGTGGAATGCGTTTCTCTCTCTCTCTCTCTCTCTCTCTCTCTCTCTCTCTCTCTCTCTCTCTCACACACACACACACTTTTTTTTAATCATCTCCATAAGTTTTTTGCTTTAGATAGGTATCATTGGCACCGCATGGCAGATGGTTAATTTTTTTTTTCCACCAAAAAATGCACATTCAAATTTGTTTAGTTCAAAAATTGGAATGTTGCTATTCTCGAGCACTTCAGTGTTAAAACTTATTACTTAGCCTTTTTCATAAATATTGAATATTTCTGTATCATTGATATTCGATTGCATATTAAATTTGAACTCGTATAATTATTGAATAAATTATTAGCCTCAAGAATTTGTTAAGATCAAAGTGCCTGCCACTCTTGGAATATTATAAGCTGTTTCGACCTCAAAATGTTGGAAGTTTTCTTAAAAAGTCCTTAAAGAAGACATTTTGTTAAAGATCTGAGTTGAAACCCATTTGCAACCAGGTGTTTTTATGACAGTTTTTTTTAAAATTTAGGCATTTAAATATTCTACATTTATAAAGAAATAGCTGTGTTTCTGTCAATCTTCGACATGCGCTACTGCGAAGCTAGATTGTCTTATCTTCTGGCATCTCATTTGCCTTTTAAAATTGTATCATTCTTTACTGCTGTTCACCCTGGAAGTTTTTGACCAAAAAAAATTACTTATCCATTTATTCGTCTACATTACAATGGGGTGCATAAATTACATTTTCAATCATCTTGCTAATCACGTATAAGTATCATTTTTTGCTTTATATATCTAATGTCTTATCTCTAATTTGAGTTACAGAAACGGCAGATTATTTGCTTTGAAACGAATGTTGCGAAAAAAAGTCTCTCGTTTCATTCCTTTTTGATAAATTAAATAGCTGATATAATTTGGTAAATTGTTTTATCTCTTTCCTCTCGCCAGTAAACATTCTTCCTTTAATGCTTAGGTATAATACTAAAGATTCCTAAATTAACAAAGAAACATTTACTGAGAGAGAAAAAAGGTTAATTAATTTGGAAAATAAAAAGTAATCGTTCAGAAGAACTTAAAAGAGAGGAAGTCATTAAAGGGCAATTAATCGTTTTTCTAATTAATTAAATCACATAACAGTGCATAATTGCTTAAAATTACTTCTAAATAATCTTAACAGTTTGTATTTAAATATCATTTGAGCATTGATTTTCTTGATCTTGAAGCCTCTGGTGTATATTTTCTTTAAATATTTTCCGGATTATACTTTTACTTTTTCTGTACTTTCTTTTCTTTTCATATCTTTTTCCGTTTTTTCGTATATACTTTAAAAAGCACTTACTTCATAGATTAAGTTATTTAACCCTGATAACATTCAATTTAATTCTGTTCTTCAATGCAAAAAAAAAATTAACTTTTTATTCATTTGTTTTTAACATAAATATCTTCATTTATATTGTTAAGAACGGAATGTATTGTATATTAGCTCAATGACATAATTAAAAATTATTTTTAAATGTATTGTGATATAATTTACTTATTATATAACCCACTTTGGTTAATACTAGAAGTTAGTTTTAGAATATTTCCTCCAAATGATTCTGTCATTTTACCGTATGTAAGTTCTTCTAATTGTGTTGCTTATATTTGTTTAAACTGATAAGTTCACTCTGATAATGTTGCAGTCATAACGATGGAAATTCACTTCCTCTTCTATGTTATTTCTTCAATTAAGTATGAACTGAGAAAACACAAACTCTGTATTTGCCAAATTTGCGCTTTTATAGTTACTTGATAGTTACCTGCAAATATGAACTTAACAATCAAGGTGACTGCCTACGTTGAAAATGCCCTTTTTTGACTATTTTGGTCAATTTTATTTTTTGCAAGAATCGTGTAATTCAATCTTTTCTCTTTTCAAAACCGTTTTGATTTTCATTCTACATTAATTAGAAGCAGAGTTATAGCTATTTTTAAAAACATCGTCTGATACAAAATTGAAGTGACACACAACTTTAAATGCGTTTTTCTCAGAATTATGTTTTTTAGCACAAATCTCTACCATTATCATGATATCTCACATAATAATGCATAAAATTTGATAAAATTTTCAGGAAATGTTTTAGATGCTATTGTTAATGAGATGACGCACAATAATTGATGTATGATAAATAGTTTTTTGTTTGGGGCTGTTTTTATAAGGAAAGGAATGACGAATCGGGGAAAATTTTCATATTGGAACATAAAATTGTCTGCATTATTTTTGCATTTTAAAATTTATTAGATTGAGGGTCATTTTGAAGATAACTGCTATATGTATCATGTGTGAGAAGGAAATTAAAATAGTAGCATTAGAATTTTGTGCAGAGTGATAGGCGTTTTAGCTAAATTTCATTAAAAATTACTTCAAAGTGACCAATTTATAAAAAAGTATGGTATTTACAGGCAAGTTGTTTTTTGTTTTTTTTGTTTAAATGCTATTTTACCATAAAAGACCAAAAACATCCTTTAAAAAACAATTTTTAAAAAAAATTGGCTCCGAACTTAGGCAGTCACCTTAAAGTAAAATCTGTATACCTCTAAGATTTTCCAATAAATATGAAAAAAAAAAGTTTATTTTCATATTATGCCTCTCTTAGCAGACAGAATAATTAATCATTTCTCTCTAATTAAAGCTCGATCATTTTACTTTCATGCATCAGATTTTGCGTACATTTTCTTCGCTGGCAATATCCTTTGCATTTCTCAAACATATATAAACATGTTATTAGCGATGGTTCAAAGCAAGCACCACGTTATTTTAACGGTGGCCAATAAGCGTGTAAACGGGTTATTTTATCTTGGCCGTACCCACCAAAATATCCTAGAACATAGTAGAGAGAAAAAAAAAATGCATAATGAAGCGACGCATGTATTTTACTATTTATCGCTTTTGACAAAATACGTTAAAAATTGATCTATTCTTTAGCCATCTAAATCTTCTATTTCCTTCTTCAGGTGTCACGGCTGATGTGGCAGCAGATCCAGATACTCTCTTCTTCAGCCCCCAGCCAGAAGATGTGACAGCAATGGAGGGCTCTAATGCTACTCTCAAATGTGGCGCCTCTAAGAAACAAAACATCACATTTTATTGGACCCAAGACAGCGACCGAATTGAAAACGACACTCGCCGGTACATGATTGGCAGCGACCTGTATATCAACAGAGTAAGCCCCCTCTTCGATTTGGGGGAGTTCAAGTGCATTGCTACGAATGCTACTTCTGGCCGGTCGATTGTTAGCAGAGGTGCTCAGATCAATATATTGTGTAAGTACTCAAAAGTATCAAATACTGTAATGTAATAGCTTGTGTGGTATCAATAGCTCTATTCCAACTGACATTTTCATTTGCACAGATTATTATTATTATTATTATTATTAAATGGATGTAAAAAGTCCTTTCTACGGTATTAATGTAAGTTTACCTACTTTCTGTCACTTTTCAGTGCATGTTTTTTATAAACAAAATAATAATAATAATAATGGCTAAAGTTACTGTATCGTACGTAATAAAATGTAACAATAGCGGAAAGTTAGCGGGGAAATTCATATGACTTTTTTGTTGTTGTTTGTTTCCTGCCAAAATATCAATTGTACTGATTTTATATACTTTCCTGTTTCAAATTGTGATAGTATCACGGGGGAAATCCAATTACCTACTAAAACTTGCGTTCCATTCTTAGGGTGGAAGAATTTGTCAGAACAGCGCTCTAAATCTGCGAACAGACATCGATAACGCTGGATAGTTTTAATAATGAATTCTGGGAGAGATTGTATAGATCCTCCACATCATTTATCGACAGTTATAACCATAGGTGTAGCGTGATTCTAACTTTTTATTTATTTATTTATTTATTTTTTTTTTCGGGGGGGGGGGGCACGAATTGAATTCAGTTAGAGTCATCCTCAGCGCATTTACTGCCGGACGGTCCTTAAAATATCAAACATTATTATTTTTTTTTTAAATTGAATAACAATAGAATTGATGTTTGAGTAGTATTCAAAAGTTATACAATGAGAAAAATAAATATAGTATAAATAAAATGAGGGAAAAATATAGCATCGAATTTTTGTTATGGATCATGTCATTTTTAAAAACTATGATAAGGCTAAAAATATAATCGGAATCTTCAGTTTCACAGTTTGAAAAAACGGGAAAAAAACCAACTTTCTTAAAAGTTTTCTATAATTTTCCGATTTTAACTGAAACTCTATTAACGTTTTAATTTAATTAAAGCTAAGTTTGGGGGGGGCACGTTCCCCCCAACTTAAATTGAATAACAATATCCCCCCCCCCCCCCCCCCGATGCTACACCTATGGTTTTAACAGTCATGGAGTGCGTGCATTTGGTTTTCAGCTGCCTTTCTAGCACGACATGCATAGATCGTATACTTTTGAAAGTTCTCCGTGAGAGTTATTTGTCCCTCCAGCGTTTCGCCTTCAAAATGTGTCCTTTACACCCTTATTTCCATTACATTTGACTTCATCTCCTTCGTGTTATGTCTTGATTTCGTCACCTATTTTTCTTCTAAAGTCGGCAACTTTTTTCGCTAGTTTTTCAATTCGTCACCTAATTAGGCATGTGATGTCGCAAGCTGTGTCCGAGAGTGCAAGAATGAAAGAGGTGACTTGGAAATCGACCAGTAGTAAATTTACGCTTTTATAGTTACTTGATAGTTACCTGAAAATATAAACTTAACAATCAGTTAAAGTAAAATCTGTATAACTCTTAAGGTTTTCCAATAAGAATGAAAAAAATATGTTTATTTTCATGTTATGCCTCTCTTAGCAGACAGAATAATGAATCATTTCTCTCTGATCTTGGTAAATCTCGTACGCTTGTAACAAGTTTGTTTCGGAGTAGCAAGCTGTAATAAAGCAACGATAAAGTGACTGCGCAGTTTGTAGAATGTAGTCTGTTCAGAATACAATTTTTTGATGTAAAGTACCTCGTATTTGGTTTATATGTAAACCGACTTTCAGCTTTTTAAAAGCTGTTTACATATGAAGTTCGGAATGTTGTGTAGTTGTTAAGAGATCTTAAAAAAGACCTTCCCTTCGTTGAAAAAAATCGATAAAGTGATTAATTATCGTATAAAAGTAAAATTTGACAATTATGTCAGCTATAAAAATAAAATAAAAGCTTTAGTCTTTTAGTTTCTTGATCGGATTTGATTGGGGTTCAGTAATTAATGATATTTTGTATTAATGATATTTTATACAATCTTTTGTGTCTATATACGCTTAAACTTCCTGTTAAAGAATGTCAGTTGTGCGGCTTAAGCCATGTGGTTTATTTTATCTCATTAATAACGATCTGAGGGAAAATTACTTTTTTCGATGTTTGCGTTGTTCTTAATGCCTTAATTAATGGTGGATTAGCATTTAATCTTGGTTCCAGTTCCTTGGTGAGCATATTAGAAAGTAGTTACGTTTACCTTCATTTTTTAAAAAGTATTAACTACTATCAATTGAAAAGAGTAGAAATGTAAATACGTTGTACACACTTAGTCAATTATATTTAATTATAAGTCAAATATAATTATATTTGAATTTAACGAAAACTTTTTCATCAATTTCCCTAGAAACAAATGAAGAAATTTGTTCTCGTTTCGGGCACTTAAATTTCCAAATTTTGGTCTGGGTAAATTTTTATTTCATTTCACTATACCAAATCTAGTTTTGCCTTTATTTTTCATATAAACCAGAGTGGGGAACACAAAAGTAGGATTTCGAGTGTAAGATATGTGAGTTTGTAATTGAAAACATTTTTTTTCACTAGTTTTAAGCTCAAAAGATGATTTGTATCGAGAATTTAGGAATATGAAATCACAGAGAGATCTGTGAGATCTAGGATCCTCAAAGAGATGTACAAAAACGGGAAAAATGTTCTCCCTCTGTCCCAAAATAAGAATCACATTTGCACAATCTTTTCAAGTGTTATGGTGCATATACATTGGTGCAGAGTTTTCTGCCTGTGCCTTGGGGAATCCAGTGATTTATGTTCACTCTGTACTATGCGTGGATCGCCTCCTCTGGCGGTCCATCAAAGAAAGGGCGGAGGGTCAGCGGGTCAAATGGTGTCGAGCGGGGTCGGGGGAGACACCAGATCAAAGAAATGAGGAATGGGGGAATGGGGGTGGTTCTAAATACCGTGTCTAATGTTACTGTGACTAATGTGATGACAGGAGTCGGTGGTCTGCAGGCAGAGAACTCTGCACCAATCTATATGCGCTATTAAATGTTACTTTTGTTTTTGGACGGGGGGGGGGGGGTATGTTCTGTTAAAGACAGCCTCTATGTATGAATTTCCTTTGGTTTGGTTTGGTTTAGAGCGCTACGGTAACTGCTACACGATGGCTAATTAGACCAGGACCTACTGCTTATAAAGCCGATTCCGAACGGCTACAAACATCCATACCAAGAGTGGGACTCGAACCCACGGGGAAATTACTGATTCGTTATCACAATAGTTACAAATATTATGATAGAGACCCTCTATCGGTGAAGCGGAAGTCGTACAGGATTGTGAAGTCTGTATTTTTAGAATTCATCTTTCAGTTCTTGGCTACTATGGATATCTTTCATTTTGTGCAGGAGGTAAAATTTAAAAAAAGAGCCGATGGACGAAGAGATGAATCGAAAAAGCTGATAACTGTTATAATTAGTTTAAATTTTAACATAAAAATAGCTGTTTTAAGTTTCCCACTAAGGGATTTTTCAGAACAACCACCTGATTTCACAATTATTCGTGGAACCCGAAATATTCAAATTATTTTCGCATGAACAAATTCATTATCCAAAATAGAAATTTAATGAACCTTTACAATTTTTATTGTAGTAAAATAGAAAACACTTATGCTTGTATATGCTTGTAATACCATCATTCATATATATATATATATATATATATATATATATATATATATATATATATATATATATATATATATATATATATTGGGGGGGGGGTTGATAATAATCACAAAGAATGAATTTATGAAGGAAGAATCGTTGATGCATAATGATTCACTCTCACATAAGGCAGCCGCTCGTTGGAACAGAGATGTGTTAACATTATAAAAACTTGTTAGAGATGCAGTCGTGAAGCCGAAAATGACAGAGATATGATGCAGTCGTATATCCAGGAAAGCACAAACATAGTCGTCCAAAGACCTTTATTCCGTATGAAGCATTGTGAAGACAAGACTTCAGGACATAACACAATGTGGCCATTGGACTTGCCGGAGCGCGGAAAGGAAGATACGCTATTACATGAGACGTAATTCTGACAACAGCTGCTTACAAGTCAAAGTTAGAAGAGGAGAAAACGAGTGGCCGTGGCCTTACATGCCAGCCACAAGGTACAAGATAAAGGGAGCGAGCGAGTGAACGAAAAAGGGAATAAGTCTTCCTTTGCAGGCGTATTTATAATGAACATGTCCCTATTTTCCCACCAATGATTGAAATTATTTAATTGGCCAAAATCAATCGCAGGGCCGACGCTCGTGTGATGCGGGTCACACGTACAAGTAGTACTTGAAAGTAGGCATAGTTATTATAGACTCTTTAATGAGGCTTGTAAGTAGGAGCCCGAAACAATCATTTATTATATACTCGTTACTGGAGTTTTGCACATCGATTACGGGATTGGAATCTCTAGTGCTCGAGAATATCCAACTGCATGTGCATTAAGGGCAAATATAAAATATTAATTAGTTAGTTCTAGGTTGCATTTTAGAAAAGTGGTTGTGCTTTTTTAAAAGGAGAATTTAGAATACGCGTTAAATGTAATTTAGGATTCTTATATATATATATATATATATATGTATGTATATATATATATATATATATATATATATATATGTATATATATATATATATATATATATATATATATATATATATATATATATATATATATATATATATATATATATATGTATATATATATGTATGTGTATATATATATATATATATATATATATATATATATATATATATATATATATATATATATATATATATATATATATATATATAAAGAATGGTAGATGACTTTTGCTTATCGTAAAAAGGCATGCCACAAGCTTAAAATCAAAAACATTCTTAAAAATAAAAGATATCACATTTTAATGACTTCCTGCTCAGGGAAAGACCGAACTCGCGTCTCCAAATCTCGAGGGCGGTATTCTACCTATTGAATTCCCCCGGCATTGCAAGGAAGTGTTATTCCTTATGATTTTTCCACCTTATTCTTTTTGAGACCAATGACACAGTATGTTTAGGCTGCATTGTTATTTATTTATTTTCAATGGAGTTTTTTCTCCTTCGAGTAGATTTCCAACTGTCGGGCGAACTATGTTACGGCCGCGCCTACCCCGGGGATGAATTGAGGTCGCGCCTTCAAACCTCGAGGTCGGCATTCTACCAACAGATCTACTCTGGCTTGGAGAGGAAGTGTTGTTACCAGTCACTTTCTCTCAAAGCATTACTTTGTATTTTAACTTCTTAATACGAAACACTTCAAAATAAAGCATCTGAGGTCATGAGGAGTGTCGTTGCATTACAGTTTATATGTTTTCGATGTCTTGCTCGGGAAATTCTCAACGAGAATGGAAAATCAGAAATGGACCTTGTATTTTGGTGATACTTACCTATTACCTGCTGTTCACGGGTTTGTACGTCATTAACAAATTACTGAAAATATAGATATCTTGTAATATAATTTTTTAGGTATGTTTTTTCACACGGATAATGGTCGTAAAATAGTCTTTTGAGAGAACCATGGTGGGAGGTATTTCAGATAAGATTTCTGTTAAAATGCTTTCTTAATCTTAATCTTTCTTATCTGACTCCCTATACTAAATTTATTGAATGAAGAATTTATTAGATTAGTGTGTTGTATCTCGCTGACATGGCAAGTTGTGCGTGATAAATGGTGCGCATTTAATTGAGTAACTGCCTAGGTTTCGAATCGACGATTTGATTTTCTTACTGTATCGATCACCATTATCCGTAAGTAGTATTTGATCCACACGGAGATCTACACGGTCTACTTCCCGTTAAAAGAAAGCATTTAAGAAGGTTATAAGTGATAAACCTGAAGCATGTTAAATTATCTGAGGGGATCGTCTTGTTCAGTAAATAAATATTTTCGAAATCAAAAACTTGGTATTGAAAACGACTCTTTGTGTGAAAACAAAGCACTGTGGGTTACTAATTAAAGAACATTTTAATCATTAAATCTAATTGGCGTACTTATGTTGACGGTAGTTTTGCATGAATGGTAATTCAATCTCGATTCCTATCTTTCTAGTAAAGTAGCTTTAGCAATTTATATAGGGTGATTTATGCCGTCATTTTTGTTAAACTATTTTTATATTGAAATCAGCAACTTGTAGATTTAAAAGGATTTCTCACATACATAGTCACACAAATAAAGAATTTATTTATGAATATAATAAATTGCAATAATTAGGCAAAGGACTGTCGACTAAATAATAGAATCGTTGTTCTGTTGAAGTGCTGGGTACTTTTTCTTTAAACATTTCTAACAACATCGATGAAGTATGTATGAATTTCAGAAAATACCTGTTTGAACGACTCCCTTTTGCTACACGTTAGCTAAACAGACCTGGCGCTCCATTGTCCATGAAAATAGAAATTGACTAATTAAGTATATTCGTGTATCAGGGTCATATTTCTGTAGCACTAGCCGCTGCGCGACCAGCATGGTCGCTTTTAGTTTTATATTTTCTTTTGCAAAACAACGCAACTGAATGTAACATATGTAAGGAATGTTACCATTACCTGTCATCACAAATATATGTTGTAAGGGGTATTCTCTATAAGGCTGATTCTAGAACATCGTGATCAAAAAATGTGAATTTCCATTACCTCAGAAAAGAGTTAAAGATAAGACTGAGAAACCCAACATCAATGATTTTAAAAATTACATCCCCCTTTGTATGTACTATTTTTCAAAATTAAGATAACTTCACTTTATCATTACAACAAATAAGAAATTGTTAAAAATTACATCACTCTCTGTATGTATTACTGTTCACAATTCAGATATCTACACTTAATCATATCAAATAATAAATTGTTGAGAAAATTTCTTCACTTATAAAATGGGGTAAAAATTCAGCAAGTACTGAAAAAAGTGTAGAAAATTAAATATTACTGGTTGTTTATTGCTATGCCAGCGACGGATAAGCCTAACCTCGCGATTATTTATGCTCTATCTTTCACGCCTCTCTCTTAATGAATTATTTCTTCGCTTTCATTCTTGAGACTGTTCCCAATTTTCACTTGATAGTGCAGCTCGCTTTCGAACATTCCTGATTTCAGTGCGTAAATACATGTTGACACGCGGTTGCAAATTGCGGACGGCCGCTAATGTTTACATCTGGTAGTGGCAGCCGTTGCCATTCGGAGTGTAGAAATATCGTCGATTTTTGTGCCGTATACCTACGAGTTTTATATATATATATATATACTCTAAAGATCTCGGTATCCAACTCATGTACGTCAGAGATAAAAACATAAATTTACATATTACCACTCGATTATATTACAAAGATTTCAATTATACTTGTAACTTCTCTATCTTTCAAAGCCCGAAAGAAAGTATTAGCCTTCCTCCGAAGAGAAGATCCCCGAGAAACAGGCCGTAAAACCAGTGCCAGGTCTCTTCTGGCGGGAGGTCGACTATACTTTTCTTGGTTAGATATGACCACAGCACAGATGCTTGAGGATGATATATCTCGCAAATTTCAACCTCTCCAAGAAGGGAATAAAAATACTTCTCTGTCCTGGCAGTTTGGGAATGGTATAACAACAGGAGAGTCCATCTAACACTGTTCAAAATACAAAATACATAAATCATATTTTTCCATCAAATTTTCCTCGTTCAATTCTTTCCCTCTTTTCATGTTTATTAAAAAAAAAAAAAAAAAATCTTAGCATCATTCTGTACACGTGTAACTGAACTTAGAAAAATCTTGAAATTGAAAACTTCCTTTGTTTAATTACTTGCATGTCATTGAAGACGTGATTTATGACTGAATGAAAAGACAAAACGCATACTAGTTTTCTTGAATTTTCACAAGTAACTAAAGAGAAATTTTTTCTGAATATAATTTTTCAAAATTTTTAGAGATGATATTGCTTCAAAACAACGGAAAGCTGATTAATTTTTTTTAATTACTAAAAAAATTATGCTGTTTCGCTACCTCAATTTTCTTTTTCGTTTGCTTAATAAAAACGGTATATTTTCCATAAGGGTTTTCGCTCATAATTACTAATTTTTCTTGTATGGTCTACTGACTCCTCCTATTAGGCTGTTTTATGTGCGACGCCCTCTGAAGGATTTAAAAGATTTCTACGTGGCATCACTGGTTAGTTTACGGCTTTGTTTTGGAAAACATTTTAGTGCATGTTATGATCTTGTGACCTCTTTAATGCAACCATATTTTGCTTTTCAGTAGTTTTTGCCATTTTATCTATATATATAAAACAGTTCCGTAACTGACTGACTCACTGACTGACTGATTGACTGACTGACTGACATACAACGCACAGACCAAACCGCTGGACCTAAAGTGTTGAAATTTTGCACGGAGATTCTTCTTGTAATGTAGGGGTGCACTAAGAAAGATTTTTAAAAAATTCTCCTTAGATTTTTTAAAATTAAATTTTTAATCTGTTTTTGTAACTTTTTTAAAGTTTGCATTTAAAATAATAATTTGAGGGTTATAAAGTTTATATCACGAGAAAGATCATAAAAATTCCTTCAAAATGAAATCTTTTTCGAATCTTTACCTCCACTTTCTGATTTTTGGTGAATTTTCAAAGATTAATTTTTAGAATTTAATTTATTAAATGCTGATCACGTGATTTCCTTTTCTGGTACTTTAAATAAATCTATCGTCACGTGCATAACAACTAAATAGGCAACAATTTTTTTTTTCCCTTGCTAATGCGGCAGATGATTGGACATTATCCAAAAAAATATTAAAATACAGTAAAAGATATGATCCTCAAACTGTACTATATTAACTGTACTATATTCTTTAGTATGTCCTATTAGATTTAACTTGAATATTTTCTTCTACATTATTTTGTCTATAAAAATATCTCTTACAATTTTTTTATAAATATATTGTTTTTTTTTTTTTTCTACATCAATTGTATACATTGATCGTCGTATTTATTATACATACACACACACACACACACACACACACACATATATATATATATATATATATATATATATATATATATATATATATATATATAGTTTAAATTTTTGGCATTAATTGCATACATTGACCGTTGTATTTAATTTGAATGTACTCCGTAGCGAAGTGCGGGTTTTCATCTAGTTATATATAAAAAGCATTATTAATACATTTTGTTGATATTAAAACAACAAACTAACTACCACATGAATTTTATTTTGAAATACAGATTTCCTCTTTCTTTGTCCAACTATAAGAAGGTAATAAATGTATCCCATGGCATAAAATCATGGTTAGTTTATGGCTTTGTTTGGGAGGATATTTTAATGTATATTACGATCTTGTGACCTACCATTTCATTGCAACCATTGTCTGCTTTTAAGTATTTTGTGCTGGATTGTTATTTATAAATAGCATTATAAATGTATTTTATCGATATTAAGGCAACTTTTTTTGTTCTTTTATGGTAGAAAATAAATGGGCATCGTAAGAAATGGAAATTGAAAGAAAAAATAAAATGACCTATAAAAGACTTAGTAGTTCAAAAATGCAAAAGAATTCTTAGCATTATCTCGATTAGGAAAAATGATTTTTATACCTTCTTGATTTGAGAGCTGCTTTATCTGTAGTTATTTAGCATTGGTTTTGATACTAGTTCATTTGCAAGGGGCTTGATAAGAGGTCATAAAGTATTGAAATTTTCTATTTCAGTACCAATTTAAGCGATGAAAAATGTGTCTTGAAATTGCCAGGGCCAAAAATAAACAAATGGGGAAAACATGTTTTTCCTTCCACCATCATACTGAAAATTGATCATTGGAGGATAATTTCAAATATTTTCTCAGAATTTCAATGCGTGTCAACTCTGCTGAAACGGGCAAGATATGAATAGGTATGAACCATTATAGTGAGTTCCGATGCTATTAGGAAAGTGAGAGTCCTTTTTAAATATGTTTTGGTGGAGAAAATCCAGAGATAAAGTAAGTTAAAAAGTATACAATTATGCTGAAAATGAGTCACTGCCATTAATACCAAAATTTGGGCGTTAACGATACCTAAATATTTCAAGACAATTATTTATGAGTCGAGATTTAAAAGGCCTTTGTGGTCCGACCTTCGACTGAATGAGATCCACAATGTCAGAACTCGTGAAGATTTTTCAATTCCCCATTACCTATTCTAAGAGGTGTTAACGTTATTCTGGTAAAATTTAATCTTTTACAGTGCGAGTGACCGTAATCTCTGGATCTGTGTGTAATGTTATAATTTTATCCACTCGCCACTAAGCGTCGCTCATCCTTTTTCTTAGTTGGAAAGCGTAAAAATCTTGAAGCATCTAGGATAGAAAACTAACTCTTGTGGGCATCCTGACAGACGAGCATTTTATTGAAATTGTATTTCACTTTTCAGGAGTTTAAGATAGAAATGTGACTACAGATCGGATAGATTTAAGAACTTGACGAAAACTAAAGTCACCAGCTCTCTACCTAAAGAAAGAAAACATTCTCACGCTGTCGGTTATTTCGATATTTGGGCATGTTAGGGGTAATGATCGAATAAGTCGTTTGATGAATACAGCCTAGGGGAAAAGTTAAAACTCTAAAGCAGGGATCCTTGGGGGTCGATGGAAGTTTAAAAAGAGTCCATAGTATTCCAGGGGTCTATTGGGGGGGTCTATGATAAATTTTTCTGTTTTAAAATTTAATTTAATTTTTTAGGAATATAATTATCTGATTTTCTTTAGTTTATATATTTTATTTTTGCTTAATATATTTATACATAGCATATTTATAGCATATTAGTTACATTGTGCAAGTCGGATTGAAAAATCAGCGGTAAGCATGCTTTTTTTTCCAGGAAGAAACACGTTTTTTTTTAATTATAAACTCGGATTATAACATCTTGGATTATTACAACATTTTTAATTATAACGTCGGATTTTTGGATATTACCTGACATTTAAATAAAGATAAGACAACTTAACAGTTCTTTTTGTATCTTCAAATGCAAATTTTCATTTCAAATATGAGGCTAAATTGTGTTCCAATCAGACTTCATAATTCTGGAAAAATAAATTTAACTCAAAGAAGTCATTCTTAACTAAAAAATGAAAAAAAAAAAAAAGACAGGTGATAACAACTTAAGTTTCCCTTAGAATAAAAAATAACAGCTAATATTCTGTAAAAATTTCTAATATTTTAACAAGGTTATGAACCTTTTTTTTTATTGGAACTGTTCAATTATTTACCGTCAAGTTTTGGCGGGTACTATCTAGTTAGATAATAATATCCGTTTTAATATGTATAAATACGGATTTGCATAAGGCGGAGTGATCCATGCATCTAAAGTCGAATGTCATGCTTTTGTATATGCCTCGAATGTCGCCGTCGGCTTTTATTTGTGTACCAACACTCGGCAGAACTGGGGAAATCCACTGGACCTTAAATAGCAAATGGGTTCTTCCGATTCAACCATGAGAAGCAGTTTCGTTTCTTTCTCTTGGCTATGTTTGTACAATTACAATCTGTGTTTATGAAATCTTGTTTATACTTCCGAAGTTAAAAATGAAAATAGTACAAAAACAATAAAACATAAACCTAATGAACCACTTATTCTATTTTTATTTTATCATATTCTTAGTCAAATTGTTATCTTTAAGTGTTTTATGCGCAATTATTAGTATTATAGTTATGTTGTATGCTGTATATTATAGGGGGAAAATGTAAGGGGGGTGGTCTATGAAGAAAATTATTCTTTTAAAAGGGGTCGATGTAGGAAAAGGGTTGGGAACCCCTGCTCTAAGGTCCGTTGCACACACGGCGTTTTTATCAATGGCGGAAATTTTCCATCGGACGTCGTTCTAAAAGTAAAGCTTCCACACGGCGGAAAACTCCGTCGCCGGGGGAAAGGCCCACCCCTCCTTTTCCTGCACGTGTCCAAGAAAACCAGAGGGGTCGCATCTACGCCCCCCTCCCCCAGCCGGGATCGGAGGAGCCCTCCTTTTCGAATCCCCTTTACGATTCCAAGAAAACCAGCGCCCCCCCCCCAGCAAACCCCCAAATACCCCTCTCGCAAATGACCCTACGACGGTAGAATCCGCTGTGTGTGTAAGCGTGCATAGGGTCACATGAATAACTAGTTCAATCTGGCGTCAAAAAATCCGCCAGCGCACACTGGCACTCGACAGCTGCACAAGCTACTACCGTCGCTAGTACCGTCGACGAAAAATTTAATTTTCCGCCCAGTGTGCGAGCTCCAATTGACTTCTGTGGTCTACTGTTGGAACGACGTCCGATGGAAAATTTCTGCCATTGATAAAAACGCCGTGTGTGCAACGGGACTAAAGGTATGTCCGTGCCTGGCGACGGTGTTGGGGTCCTGTGAGGGGAGAACCCACAGTGGTCAGTTTGTGTTGGGGAGCTAGTAAGAACAGTGCGTAGGATTGGGAACCCGAAGAGGCACGAGTTTTTGTTTGCTCTCAGTCAGATTCAGATGACTGAGGTAAAAATTAGTTAATGCAAATTTGTTTTGTGAATAAGTTTGAATATTGTGTTTGTTTGTTGTGAGTCGTGTGAATAAAATATTTTCAATGTTCACTCGAGTGGCGTTAAAGTTGCTACCGAGAACGTCGATCTGAAAAACATCGAGGAAAGGACGACAAGGTAGAAGCTGGAAATACCGCAACGTGTTTTAAAAAGTATCCCTCTTTGGCTCCCACTACTAAATGATACGATATTTCGTCTGTCAATTTGGAACCAACATCTAGAAGTTTAGAAACATTTATTTCAAGCTATGTTTGACACTTTGTTATTCAATTCCATATAAAAGTTAACTATTTAAAATCACAAATTTTCATTTATATGGAAAAAAAATGAATTTCCTCTCACTCACTTCATATGTGTAATAGAAACTGAATTCGTGCTTTAGCACCACGTAAGTTTCACTTGAGTATTTTTGATTAACATAAGTTCAAGTTCGTAACTAACAGATTACAACAGTAGGGGTCAAAATTTCCTTGTCATTCCTAGATTACTATTTAAATGGAAATACATTTCAACAGTTCATACAACGATAAATTTTCTTGAAAGTGAACATTTTTTTATTGAAAATTATCAGTTTAAATTTAAATAAAAAATACAATACTCTTGATTATAAATATCTGTCTGCAGACAACTTGATGCAATTGGTGATGGGGGGGGGGGGGGGAGATTTTAAACGCAAGCTGACAGTCAATACATGGCTTTGTCCCCTAAACTGATAGGAGACTCAGCTTATCTAAAGATGGTGAGTATCCACCTGCTTTTAAATTAAAACAACGAAACAAAAATATTTGAAACCTCGAATTTCATCAAGTCTTAAAAATCCATTTTGATTACCTCTAGCTCGAGTCTCTACAATTATATTAAGTATACTACTGATGAAGGACTTTAAAGTAGGATTTTCACCAGATCTTTTAAAATTGTGATTGCAGGTGTTTAAATTAAAATGCTAAGTTTTGTCCTTGATAAGGAAAAACATAAGATTAAAAATACTCCCTATATACCTTCACTGATATTAGGTTTATTTTACCCTTCATCTTAATTCAAGAGTCATAGCTTAGGTCATTTACTTAAGCAAGGTATTACCTCTGTATGAATCGAGAGAAGCTTTACGTGAGCTTAATTAATCAAGTTTACTATTAAGCATTGATTTCTGTGTCTTATGAAAGCTTTGCAGCATTACGTGATGGCAATATATATCAAGAAAGAGCACTTAGAGGGAATCAGCAGAGAGTTACCTCATTTCCTATTTTGCTTCCTGTTTTCTCCCGTTTGCTAGTTAGGTTCGGCTTTCGGGATCATCTTAATATATGTGATGAATTGGCAGAAGGAAAATAAGGGGGAAATGTGTTGAATAAAAAGAAGCAAAAGTAGTTTTTAAATGAATGCATCCCCATCCTCACAATTTTTATTAACTTTCCTCTAAATGAAAATACAAATGTTTAATCTTTAAAATTATTTAACAACATGTATTTTAAAGATGGTTTTGTTAATTGTGTGGCGATGGTATCTTGCATGTCTGACCCTTCTGTCTCGGTATGTTTTTATTCACTTAATAGCATGAATGTTATAATTGTGTAAAGATATATTGTGACTGAAATAATTGAAATGAAAAACAAAATAGCGTTTTCAAATTTTTGAGCCATAAAAGTACTTAAAAGTGTTTAAGTTGTCTTCTTCTAACTTAAATTCTCAGGTTTCTTAGTTTTCCCAGTTTAGCTGTTAAGATTTCAGTACATATAAAAATGTACTCTTTTGTGTTATATTTACTTGAGCTTTTCAGGCTGGTATATAAAGGGAAAAATTCGATATCAGACATTTAGTAAATTATAATGTAATTTAAAATCGCTTCTATTAGTTACTAAGAAGTATTTCAAATATTATAGCTAAAGCAAGATAATCTATGTTACAGGCTAACAAAAATTATAGAGTTTCTTACGCCCAATCTGTACATATTTCTACAATCTTCAAAAAAATAACATTAGCACAACGGTGTATGATAAGTTTGATCATTTTTATACTACAGCCAATATTTAAAAATTAAACAGTATCATGAGAATAATATTTATAGGGCCCCCTAAGGCATATTTTTGAAATACTTAATATTTCATATATGCATATCTCGGAACTGAATTTAACTTTGATAGATGTTACTATTGAACTTTGTTTTCATGAAAGCACGATTTAAGATTAAGAAATTAGTCTACGCCGTAAAATAAAATATTACTTTATATCGTTTTAAAGAACAATCTTATTACAACAACTAGGAAAAAAAAAATTTCAATCTTTTAAGTTTCTAAATAACTATCTCCTTCTCTTTAAAGCAGCTTTGCAGAGAAATGGTAACGCTGCCGGTATCAGAAGTGCATTTTATTTTATCGCAATCTTTTTGTTTTCTAGCTTAATCGACTAAAGGCCTTTAGTATTCTTTAAGAAAAATAGGCAAATGATGAGCACGAGTCGATGTGTTCTAAAGCTATCATCATTTACTATCTTAGTGCTCATTGTCCGTTGAAGGAAAAAGCGTTTTGTTTTGTAAACAGATTGTGTTTATGAAAGGAATATATTATGCGCGAATATTTTGGATATTAAATGCAAATGTTATCAGCTTATTTAAATTTTAGAATGATGTTATCATTTCTCATTCAGTAAAAAAAAAGGGAGGGGGGTTATGACTGCACTTTCAAAAAGTTTCTTTTTTGCCCTTTACAATGCATAAATATAATTAATCCTTTTCGAAATGTAATTAATATAAAAATTTTTATTTCACAACAAACTAATATGATTTTCCACTGTGTTCTGAAAGTTCCAAATTTATTTCTTTAAATTTTGAATACTATAAATTTAATTTGAGAAAAATTACTTTTATATAATTTCTCAAGAGTAAAAGTTATTTACTTGAAGTTTTTTATACATCTTTCGCAACAAGTGTCAGTGGCAAAATATTAACGCATGTCAAATCCTAAAATATGCGACTATATTTGCACGTCTTTATTTATTTAGAATATTCATTTTAGCGTTTCTATGGTTACGAACAAATTAGTAGACTGAACATATCTTACAATAATTTGTATATGAATACAATTTATAAAAATAATTTCTTTTGTATCGCATTTTATCTTGTTCCCCGGCACTCATGGGCTACTCTTTTCTCTCCTCTGGTGATTCATACGCAATTTCGTATTTTATGTTAATTAAGATTTGATAGGACTTTTCCTAAAGCAACCCGGTAAATTAATTGAAATGATTCAATGAAAATATGCAAAGTGGGATGTTTTTCTCTATCCAGTGTAGTGTTTTGACTCTCATTCTGTGTTAGAGACAGTTTGTTTCTCCTCGTAAATAGATCAACCTAGGTAGCTTGAACACCCATAGTCCAGCCCAATCACATTGATGTGATTTATGTTTAACCCTTTCGTGTTATATGCTTCTTCGTCTAACTGCTATTTCCGTCTTGTTCTTCTGCTATCGTTACAATAGCAAGATAGCATAATATGATAGTCTTACTATGCTGTGAAGCATAAATTGTTTAACGTAGCAGATCAAATTAAACTCGTATTATTCTAAGCGGGGAAAAAAATCTTCTGGGGGGCTTCATAGTAATATATAAGGAAATAAATAGTATCTAAAGTTAATTCTAAGGAATACTTACTTCATTCTTAATTGTATTTTTTCACACAAAATTTGTTGACGCCTGATTTTTCTATAAATTCTGTCTGTATAAACATGACTATGATTGTCTGTACTTCAAATTCTCTGATACTTGCCTTACGTCTCCTTTTCCCTTCCCATTTTCACAATCTTTTCGCCGAACGCTCGCCTGTAGTAAATACTTGGTTTATTTAATAAGCTAGAAATGGAATAAAACCTAAATGAAGGGAAGTAATCCAATACATGGTAACTCTGTTTCTTACAGTAAATTGCCTGTCAGCTTCCGAAATCAGTGGAGGGGAGTTTTGAAGTGTGACTACTGAGTTACCCTGCTTAGATCGTAAGTTAGCGTCATTTTATCCCAACCGCTCTGTATTTCGGTATTGATTAAACATTTTAGGACTCCTAGGGGAAAACTCACGCGTAGGTCCCTCAGATCCGTTGCCATCGAGGTTGAAATTATCGCACCCCTACCGCGCCAAAAGCATTAGAACCCTTATTTCCTTGCAGCTTTTTCTTTCAATCCATTGTATGTCGTGAATTGAAATTTTATGTAGCACGCACTCATAAGTTTAGAAAAAAAAGATATTGTGGTGAAATATAATTGTTAAAAAGATATAATTTAAATTCCCTTCTTTTTAGTTAATTTTTCTCGCACTATTGATCGTATCAGTTTCAAAATCATTTTCTTTTCGATTACCATCACTGGAAACTGGCACTAGGTGGATAACTTCAATAATACGTTTCTTGAGTAATTAAGTTTCTTGAATCGAAGTGCGAGTTTTTTATTCAATTGTATGGTTCTCATCCGTACGAAATCCTGTGAAAATTTGCTGCAAGAAATCATCCTTCAGAGCATATCATGAATATATATTAACTATTTACGTATGGAGTTTTACATTTTTCTTTCTTTTAAATAATACCAATTGAATATAAATATTTTAGCCTGCTACTGAGAAATTTTGTGCCTGACTGCCACACATTATTCTAGTTTTCGGATACAGGAAATTTGATAATGTGTTTTGTGTATCGCATTCACCAGCATTTCATGTAGTTAACTGGAAAAGATATGAAAATTTGTATGCTTTATGAACTCTACTATGTACACGAAAAATATTTTATTGATTTGAAGGAAAGCTAATGTGAAATACTGTACAATGGAAATACTTGTTTTTATATCTGTACTAAACAAGAATAAATGGATTAGGAGGTTGGAGATCGAGTGGGTTTTGAGATGGGTATAAGACCGTTTCCGAAAACTTTAGAACTCATATTTTATTCACACGCAATATTTGATACACAATTAATCTGTTTAAGAAGTATGGCAGATTCCATACTGAGTGAAGTGTAATAGTTCTCCGGGTTTTATATATATATATATATATATATATATATATATATATATATATATATATATATATATATATTAATAATAATAATAATAATGGTTTGGATTGTATTTGATCGGGGATGGTGCTAATCTACTACAGCAGGAGAAACTGTTAATGTTGTTAAAAAATGTTTAAAGAAAGAGAGAAAAAAAGTTTTTCACCCTTTAGTTCCGACCAACTTCGTTGCTATTTTGCGTTTGAGCCAACTTCATTCCAAAGTTGTTTATTTATTTATTGTTTTAATTTTCTTTTTAAGCAGAGACCTTCTACTGACCGCTCAACTCACCAAGAGTCATTCTTTGCAATATCACGCTCCCAGTGTTTTCAGTGATATTTATGAGAATAAAGACATCAAACCTTGTTCTTACTCTTTTAGTTTTTACTATAAGAACTGTTATGTTTTCAAATATCAGATGTCTTGCTATTCATCTGCGAAATATCCAAAAGCTGTTTAAAGTAATCAAACATTTATACCATGGCAATCTTTCTCAGTTAAAGCATCATTTAAAGTAATATTTTTTTTTTAAGTAGAAAATATTTTTCACAGTACATGAAATCATCGTTGAGCTCACAGATAGATATCTTGTAAAAAATATTGATTTACTTTTTAAAGTAACATATTACAAGAAAACTCATCTAAGAACTATTATATCTATCAGGATGTGTTAGCATATGCTAAAATCACTAGAGAATACTGTCGGTTTGATTCTAGAACTACCAACTATTAAGATGTACCTATTTGTACCCCAACAGTTAAAGTGACTTGTTTTTAAGTATAAGAAGTTAAAAAAAGCTTACATTTTTGTCAAAATAGCACAGCATTATAAATAATAAGATTTTTTAATGATATTTTTCATGATAAATGAGATTTTTTAATAGGCTAAAAGGAAATATAATTATTTTTTTAAATTTAATTTTTCTAACTTCATTTTCCCCCCTGTTAATCAAGAAACGCTTTCTCACCGTTAGTGGCTAAGGGAACACATATTCATATTTAATGTTTAATTAGTCGTTCTTGCTGTCTATTCGAGCATCTTCGCAGTTAAACAAATTGATTTCGAGAGCACTTTCCGTTTGTTATTTATTTCTTCCGACAGCTAAGGATTTTTTTAATTTTTAACTATTCTCATGGGTAAATTCTCTGGGCGGAATAGATAACTGAAATATATGTAACTAATGAAGAATTACTATTATACTGTGTTTACTGTTAAACTGTCTTACTCTTAAATTACAGTAATATTATTTAGAGTAATAGACAAAATACATTTGAGGATAAACTAACAGTTCGACAATTATTCTAAAGGTCATAGCAAACTTTTATTTTATGTATGTACGCATCTGACCTGAAATATAACAGGCACTATGCCTATACTTGTTTTGAGAAAGGGTGTTTCAAGACGTTTTAACATATAAATGTGCTATAAAAATACTTAAATTTATTAGCTCGTCATAACGACTAATCCCTGTATACCACCTAAAAATATATATTTAAATAAGTGAAGGAGATGACTTTGCAAATTTGTAAAATTGATGTTATGTATATCATAACGAAGTCATTAAAGATAAATTGAAGCGTGATGACATTTTTAATCAAACTTCTTTAAACCTGTCATTTTGACTGGCTTGGTAGATTTAATGTGGTAGACGGAAAACTGATCATGAGCAATCTTATAGGAAATTTAAGCATCAGATTGTTACCGGATATTTTTGCACTTACATATATTTTTTTGGGGGAAAAGTAGCTTTCTTAAAGAAATCAAGTCAAGTTATATAAAGAGCAATAAAGTTACAGTCTTGACTCAGTTTACACATTCCACACAATAAGTTTACAAAGTTAAAACATTTTGTCGTACATCCACCCATCATTAAATAAAATAACATATTTAAACACTCTTTTTCTTTTCAGGTTTCATCCCAAATATTTATTATGTGCAGCTGCATTTTTTAAGCTCTATTCATTGTTAACCGAGCGAACTCTATTTTCTCCCGTAATAAAAAGAAATTCTTCGAAAACCCATTGCCTTCCTAATTTACTGGGAAATCCTTGTAGTCAAAGCCTTTCACATAAAACAAGTGCTAAGTTTTGGGATCAACCTTCGAACAAAAAAATAAGAGGTCTGTGTTCACTTGATAAGCGCGAAAGCTATGGTGTTCTTAGGCTCTTTGCTTCACAATCTATTTTTCGTTTACAGATTTGTTATTTTTATGAGGTTCATTTTCAAGCTCCTTCTTATGGATCAAATTATTTGTTCGGAGTATTTCATTTGTCGCGTCTTGCTTCTTTTGGGTTTTTAGATTCGAAATGTAATTAACACTCCTTATAATTCATCGTCCTTGCTTTAATTTTTTTTTTTAAATTTTTTGGCACTTTCAAATTATCATTCATTTTCGTTTCCTCTTAAATATATAACTTGAATTGGATTCCTTGCTATATTTGCGTAACTATTAAATTCTAATTCGTTGTATTAACGTACTGTTGTCTTCTCTTTATTCATAAAGAGGGATCTGTATTCATCAGTGGTTACAATAATACATTGTTATCAGGCTTTTAAAGGGAAGTTTCTTCGCGTTGACTATATATGTATATATATATATATGAATATATATGAATATATATATATATATATATATATATATATATATATATGAATATATATGAATATATATGTATATATATATATATATATGAATATATATGAATATATATATATATATATATATATATATATATGAATATATATGAATATATATGTATATATATATATATATATATGAATATATATGAATATATATGAATATATATATATATATATATATATATATGAATATGAGTGGGGGAGGGAGAGATGAAATAAACTGGATAAAAACTGCACCAATCTATAACATTACAAAAACAAAGCTGAGAGACTCGGAATTAAATATAAATCCTTCAGTATTAAAGCGTAAATCATAGCACTGTCTTATGAAAGCACATTAATATATAAAAGTTGACTTTGAAATCAAACACGAGAAGAAAAACTAACTTCAGAAAATTAATGAAATAAAGTTTAGTAATTAGATATCTTTATCTCTCAGAAACAATCCTTTGTTGAATAATAACGTCGGTATTGTTGAATTACAGATCATTAAATGTTATTTCAAAAGTGTTTTTAGTTTTGATTTTCTTTGATGTGTTAGATTTTAGATTCAACCTAGAAATGAATTTCGAGTCATTCTTAAACGTTATCGCTGTATGAAAGTGTTATGTGTAAATTGTGCGTATATGCCTACACAAACGACATGCAAAAATGTAGAATTTCTTCGTGAAAACTGCAGAGTCAAAGTTATCTTCAAACTAGAACTTTTTCTTTTTAGAAAATTTATTCGTTTCCTTTGTTCGTAGCATATTTTGACTGAAAACTCTTGGGATATTTTTGAATATCTCTCTCTGACTCGCTAATGCTCCCACACGAGAATCATATGCGTAGATGTCTACCAAAAGAGAGAAAATATGTGTTAGTTGTTCTCCTTCAGGTTTTTTTACATCAAAATTTATTTGGGTAGAATTTCTCTTGAAACTACAAGACAAATCTTATGGTTTTATGTATATTAATATGATTCAAATATAAAAAAATAACCATTTTGCGAATATTTTAAAATTCCTTTTTAGCTTAGCAAAATAGCTTTTTTATTGCATCTTGACTAGAATTTTCTTTTTCATTCTTTTTCTCAATAAAGCCCGTTAACATTGTTAACGATAATTTTGACTCAAAATATATCGCTAAACGAGTTTTTCTCTTTAAAATGAGATGTGAGATATAACCCTCATATTTATACGTAGCACACCTGATGTCAGAGTTACCATTTTTTATAATTATTTATGAATAATCGTGGTATTTTTAAATTACTTCGTACATATATTTTATTATTTATATTGATCCATTTGTTAAATACTATAAATATTTTATTGATAAATTTTCTTGGTTTCTTAACATATAACTTTCTTAAATAGAATAGCTATCTATTTAATTTCTGTTCTACATATTAGGCAAAGAGATCAAAATATCAAATCAGAGTTATACGATAAAGTACCCATCGTATAAATATCCCATTTTTCATTTGCGATAAAATTAAGCCAGTTACTAAAGATTTTAATTTTTCTTTTGCGATAAAGTGTAAAAGTTTGAATCCGAGAAATTATGTTTGATCACCTCTAAATCACAAAATAGACAGGGAAAAAAATGTGTCTTTTTTTTTTTTCGCTTGCAAACTACTTTTCTCCGCTGAACTATCAAAATCCTGGAAGATGTTAATTATCGACAGTTTCCTGGATATTAATTAAATGTGGGAAGCCCTATCATGTTAGCAAATTCCTGGGATAAAATATCCACCAGAGCAAAATGTAACAAGAGCATGTGGATTTTTTTCTGGAGCTTATATCGCTTATTTTAAGATAACTGCAGCATTGGCTGAAAGTATTTTTAATGCCAAAGGCCTCTTCCTTTTCTAGAGGAATTGTGATAAAATAAGATTCGAAGGCAATTAAGTTAAACCGGAAAAGAGGAGTGTGAAGTGCTGGGTAATTAACATAGTACTGCTGTGAAAGAATATTTCCTTTTGAAAAACTTCATTTTGTAGTTAATGGTCTTTAAAGAATTTTTCATTTCTTGGTCTTGCTCCCGTTCCTACTTGTCTTCCATTTTAATGAAAGTTAACAATATTGTGCGGACATTAATTTCTTACAAATGTTTTAAAATTTCAATGCAAGAAATGTATTAATTTCAAGGAAATTATACAAGGGATAAGCCCCCCCCCCCTCCTTTATAACACAAAAACCTTGCAACAGTGCTTGACAAATATATATTTAACAGTTCAATAACATATGCTCTAAACCAGGGGTGGCCAACCCGCGGCACGCGTGCCACAGTGTGGCACGGCGGCGTTTTTACAGTGGCACGCGGAGACTTATTGAAAAATTAAGAAATTTGAAAAAATAATAATTTGTCAAAATCTGTAAAAACCCTACTCATACGCTACTGAAAATAACAGCTCACGAATATATGCACCTTTCACCCTATAACAGCGCACCTTATTATATTTTTTGTATGCTGGAAAAGTTGGAAGTGGCACGCATAATATTTTTTTTTTAGATAGTGGCACTCTTCCCAGAAAGGTTGGCCACCCCTGCTCTAAACCAATGATTCTCAACCACTGGTCCGGCGGACCGGCACCGGTTCGCAGAAAAATTTGACCGGTCCTCGGAGATTTTTACCTGTCCGCGTTAAAATAAAATTCTTATTCAAAAAATAATAATAAAATTTTTTAGGATATTTTTTTACGTTAATACCATAATTTTACGATCTAGAATCCATAATTTTGTACTTTGAAAGTTGGCAACACTGGAGTGTGCTCACATTTGTCACTTGTTACGTCTCGCTTTATTATTATTATTATTATTTAAAAACTGGACGGAGTGCTCAGAGCAGAGAAAAGGTTGCAATAATAATATGACGGTAATAAAAAATAAATTTAGAAATCGGCTTTCGGTTGTTTCACCGCTCCGACTTAGCTTGACTAATTAAGAACCCACAATTGAAAAGTTAATTGAAAAAGATCAGTAGTAATCTTCTCCTTAACATTATATGCCAAATAAACAAAAATTTTATAGGTATTTAATTTTGTAGTAATCAGAGGACTGATTTTTTTGTATTGTTTCTATATGCGATGATTTTGTGATTATTTTTTTTACAATTTTCTGTGATTTTTCTCAAAGGTTTATTAATATATAATAATTACAATAATTTCTTATCATCACATTTGAATATTATTGGAAGTAAATGATAAAAAAAAGTTACAATTAACTTATGTAGTAGTTCCTTAATACCTATAGTAAAGATTTTTTGTTAAAAAAAAACCCACCGGTCCACGAAATTTTTTCACAAATTTTTCCGGTCAGAGGGCCAAAAAAGGTTGAGAAACGCTGCTCTAAACAGATATAAGAGCATCATCTAACGTGTGCAAACAAAAACGTAACTGAAGTTCCGGAATTAAATAATAACGCAATGGATGAAGTCAGCTACAAGTTGCTCAAACGCCATTTCATGTATAGAAAGTGGATTCTACATGGATCTTCACATATTATAAATCCTCTAAATAAATGTCTATTGTATACTGTGTGTTCATAAATTTATAATATTAATATTTTAAATTACAAAAATAAATACTGGATACGTTAAATGTTGGTTATGTTATTAAAATAAAACCGACAGTTCTGTGCTTCATTTAGCTTACTGTGAGTTGTCTTTGGTGGAGCCAGATTAGTGTGAAATAGCTTACTCTCAAGGGTCCTTTTTACCACTTTCATCCTTTTTTATGATAACCTCCCTCGCTCGTGAAGGGGCCCAGATGGCAGGACCATATTTCGAAATTTTGCTTTTGTCCCTTTATGTGCTCGCGCGTGTCATAAATAGGGATTTGGTTCTGCCTGACTGTCATCCTGCCGCTTTATAGCACACAGTCGCGGTCCTTACAAACGATTTAAATGAAAGAAAGAAAGAAAAAAGTTATTGGTTTATGAAAATTTACCTTTTCGCTTCCGCCCCTATTTCCCCTTTATTTCGAAAACTTGTGTAGTCTCAAAACTGACTTATTCATCATTCACACACACATATATGTAGATATGTACGTGTGCGTATATATATATATATATAATATAGTGCCCGGTATAAAGGGCTTAAGTCAAAAACTGATTTAAACATACCAAGTTATTGGCTTTTATACCAAGCGCAGAACAAAAGTTTCGACTTGAGTCTTTTGTACAAAGAAATGTACTTTTGTATACAAAAATGATAGACTTAAGCCTTTTATACAAGTCAAAAGATTTTTGTTTTTGTTTTTTATCAATACTAACAAATATCTAAAAATCACTTTTTTGACTTAAGC